>JAJFDH010000014.1:0-600000 GCA_028637635.1 Xylariaceae sp. X802 | reverse complement strand
GGATATGACGTACGGAGAGGTGGTGCGACGCATGGTTGAACTCCTCTACGTCAAGCACGAAGCCCGTTGGATTGATCCTTCTTACAAGAAGCTAACAGGAGATTTTATTCATCGTTTAGAAGAGCGATTTACCACCAGTCCGAACCAGGCATCCTTACTCCAGAATTATGGATATCTGACTGATCCGTTTCCTATTGTGGAGAAGATTCTCACGCACTATCATGAAGCCGATACTCAGATCATCAACGCACAAGATGTGCAGCACTTCCTGCTTCTCTGCCAACGCCGTGGCCAAAAACCGGTGACATTTGTTCCTGCCTTGGATGAAAACTTTGAATTATTCTTCAAAAAGGATTCTCTTTGGCAGTCAGAAGACCTGGCAGCAGTCATTGGTCAGGATGTTGGGCGGACTTGTATCTTACAGGGCCCCATGGCTGCCAAATTCTCCACCAAAATGGATGAGCCTGTCAAGGACATCTTAGATGGCATTCACAATGGCCACATCGACATGTTGACTAAAGATGTGTACGGGGGCGAAACAAGTTCAATTCCAACCATTGAGTACTTTGGTGGCAAACTCATCGAAACAGAGACACCTTCGGATCTCGAAGGACTTATCATCTCCGAAGATGAGCAAAAGACAACATACCGGCTATCCTCGTCACCCGCTGCTACATTACCATCAGTGGAGACTTGGTTGTCCCTATTGGCGGGCCCGAGCCGCGGTTGGCGACACGCACTCTTCACATCAGAGGTTGTCGTACAGGGGCAGAAGTACCAAACCAATCCCATGAGGCGAATCTTCGCTCCTGTTCGCGGGCTTTTTGTTGAGATTCTACATCCGGATCAACCCGCCGAAACCTCTATTATCGTCCGTGAACAACCTCGCCACAACCACTATCAGGATGTGATTGAAGTTAAATTCGATGGGCAGAGGGAGATTACTGTCAGTATGATCAAAGACATCACAGCACTCGGTGAGCCTGTGTCGTTACCTCTCCGATTTATCTACAGGCCTGAGGCAGGTTATGCACCCATCCATGAGGTTATGGAGGGTCGCAATGACCGTATTAAGCAGTTTTACTGGCAGGCATGGTTCGGGAAAGATCCGCTTGATCTTGATGGCGATGTTCACTCTCTATTTGATGGTGGCGAAACGACTATTACCAGTGGCGAGATCAATGATTTCGTGCACGCCGTTGGCAATACTGGTGAGGCGTTCGTTGATCGCCCTGGAAAGGACATGCTCGCACCTATGGATTTTGCCATTGTCGTCGGATGGAAAGCAATTACCAAGCCAATATTCCCTCGAAAGATTGACGGCGATCTTCTAAAGCTTGTCCATCTCTCTAACGGGTTCCGCATGATGCCCGGTGCCGAGCCGCTCAAGAAAGGTGATAAAGTAAAGACTAGTGCTCAGATCAATGCCGTAATTAACCAGGATTCCGGGAAAATGGTGGAAGTATGTGGAACAATCTATCGTGATAGCAAGGCCGTCATGCAAGTCACATCGCAGTTCTTGTATCGAGGCGCCTACACCGACTACGAGAATACATTCCAACGCAAAGTCGAAACGCCAATGCAAGTCCATCTCTCTACGTCGAAGGACGTTGCCGTATTACGGTCTAAGGATTGGATCCAGTTTGACACCGAGCTTGAGCTACTAGGTCAAACATTGACATTCCGTCTTCAAAGTTTGGTTACGTTCAAAAACACGACAGTGTTCAACAGCGTGGTAACTAGCGGTCAAGTCCTACTTGAGCTTCCTACCAAAGAAATCATTCAAATTGGCAGTGTAGACTACGAAGCCGCCATTTCACATGGAAATCCCGTCCTCGACTACCTTGAACGCCATGGGTCTTCTATTGAGCAGCCCGTCTTGTTTGAGAACCCCATTCCTCTGAGCGGAAAGGCGCCGCTTCTCCTGAAAGCGCCTTCTTCAAACGAGACTTACGCCAAAGTGTCGGGTGATTACAACCCCATCCATGTTTCCCGTGTCTTCTCTAGTTACGCCAACCTACCAGGCACAATCACACATGGCATGTACTCCAGCGCAGCTGTTCGGAGCCTAGTAGAAACATGGGCAGCCGAGAATAACGTTGGTCGGGTCCGAAGTTTCCATGCTTCACTCGTCGGTATGGTACTTCCTAATGATGACATTGAAGTCAGACTTCAACATGTCGGCATGATTGGTGGTCGAAAGATTATTAAAGTCGAAGCCAGCAACAAAGAAACCGAGGAGAAGGTTCTGCTCGGAGAAGCAGAGGTTGAGCAGCCCGTCACAGCATATGTTTTCACTGGCCAGGGTTCTCAAGAACAAGGTATGGGCATGGACCTATACGCATCCAGTCCAGTCGCCAAGGAAGTTTGGGATAGGGCTGACAAGTACCTTCTTGACACATACGGTAAGCTTTTTCGTATTATATTTTTAGCTTATCGCTGACCATCTTCAGGCTTTTCTATCTTGAACATCGTCAAGAATAATCCAAAAGAACTCACGATTCACTTTGGTGGTCCTCGTGGCAAGGCCATCCGAGAAAATTACATGCAAATGAACTTCGAAACCATTGGTGCAGACGGAACCGTAAAATCCGAGCGCATTTTCAAGGATATCAATGAGAAGACGACCACTTACACCTATCGATCTCCCACAGGCCTACTATCAGCCACACAATTCACCCAGCCGGCCTTGACATTGATGGAGAAAGCAAGCTTTGAGGACATGAACGCGAGAGGCCTAGTACCGCGAGACAGCACTTTCGCCGGGCACTCACTGGGAGAGTACTCTGCTCTTGCTGCTTTGGCAGACGTATTACCCATTGAGTCACTGGTGTCCGTTGTATTCTATCGCGGGTTAACGATGCAAGTGGCGGTCGAGCGGGACGCACAAGGACGATCTAATTACTCCATGTGTGCTGTAAACCCTAGCCGCATCTCCAAGACATTTGGCGAAGGAGCACTCCGCTTTTTGGTTCGTAGCATTGCCGAGGAGACTGGCTGGCTCTTGGAGATCGTGAACTACAACATTGCTAACATGCAATACGTATGCGCTGGTGATCTCCGTGCTCTTGACACACTTACCAGTGTTACCAATCTTTTGAAAGCCCAGAAGGTAGATACCAACCAACTGCTCAACAACGTCAGCAGTGAGGATCTGAAGCAGCAACTTGCCGACATCATTAAGGCATCTGCCCAACAGACCTTGTCTAAGCCTCAACCGCTGGAGTTACAGCGAGGCTTCGCCACCATCCCACTAAGGGGCATTGACGTGCCGTTCCACTCTACATTTTTACGCTCCGGTGTCAAACCTTTCCGCAATATTCTCCTCAAGAAGATCAACAAGACGTCCATTGACCCTTCCAAGCTCATTGGAAAGTACATTCCCAACGTCACAGCCCGCCCATTCGAGCTTACAAAAGAGTATTTCCAAAACGTTTACGATCTGACAAGCTCGCCTAAGATCGCTCAGATCCTTCAAAACTGGGACAGCTACCAGGATGATACAAATAAAATGAACGGCGTTCATTAATGGCGCCGGTGGAGCCGGTGTGTCTTGAGGTTTAAAAAGCCCGGTAGCCGCCATTGAGGCTCAATATTGGCTACGAGACAAGGGGGGAGGTTATGTGTAGAACGGATTGCATTGGGACAGCACCAGACGATTATTGTTAGAGTGTAATGAATATTGATGGGAAACGATATGTACAGAGTAGTCGGTTTAGAAACGCTAAGACGCCGCTCATCCCGGCGGTGCGGCAGAGCTCGGCTGTTACCTATTCTACGTAATTGCTACGGTAGCCTTCTTTCAGTACCAGAAGTCAGAAGTCCGAAGTTCGATGTGTGCCCTCGAAATATTGTCCACGCTTGGACGCCACGCTATAAACGCACACCCTAAGTTACCTGTCACTGCCAGTCAGATCGCTCTGTTCGGACCTCGGTCTTTGCGGCCCTGCTCCGGAGCAAAACATGCCTCGGCACAGATTCGCAGCAATGTCGAACATGTTCCCAATAACACGGCGAGCGGCTCTGATCAGCTGAAGTGGCAGGCATCGCCGAGCTGCAGCGCGAGCTACGCCTTACCAGGGATAGATGCAGAACGGAGCGAGCCGTGGGAAGCCAAGGGCCATAGACAGCCGCCCGTCTTATCGCGCGAATGAACACGCAGCTATTTAATCGCGAGAGGCCGTCCACGGCGCATGCGATGCATCCTCGATGAAGTCGTCCGCTAACTCCGGCTTTGTTTCCCCATCGGGCTCACGATGCGAGATGCAGCGTCTGCCTAGCAATCGAGCGTCTACCTAGATGGTTCACGATGGACGAAGGATGAAGTCTCGATAAGCCAACACGTCCAATTGGGGGTCAAGGGAGCCGGCCGGCCCATGGCTACCTCAAGTACCTATGACTGTACACTCTACCCAAGCCCTGATGGATGTCTCCAGGTCCAGCGCGATTTCCAACGTTGTCGCCGCTCCGTTATCTCGCGTCAACATGGCATCATCTATCGCTATGCAGACTATTTGAGATCAAGACATGGGGGCGCCCTCCCCGACCAAACCACAAGGAACCAGAAGGAACATTTACTACTCCGTCATGGCTCCCGTCTAGATAGATTATGCAGTCCCGTATTATGCTTAACCGCCCCGACGCAGCGGCACGTTGGTCTAGGAAAAGGCTCCGATGAATACCTAGCGCCGCCACACCTTTTTTGTTCCCAGCGATTATCTCCGCTCGTGCACGAGCCGTCCCCGGACCCAGACTTTTGTACTGTTCCGGTCGTCGCCGGTGAACACCCATTTCGCGACGCGCTCGCCCCACGTCTCCCACCCGAACAGATCCACGTTTCCGTAGTCTTTGTGGTCGTCGTCGCCCATCTCTTCGAGGACGGCGCCTAGGTCAATGAGCTGCGCATCCCACTGCATCCCGACCTCGAACGCGCCGATCTTATCGGCCAGACCCACGACCTGCGCGCCTCCCCTCGTAGCTAGATGCAAGACCTCCTCGACGCTCAGCTTGGCCTTCTCGCGCTCTTCTTCTGGCAGATGATCCAGTTGTCCTCCCGGCACGGTTAGGAGATTCGACACTAACTTCGCCTGTCTGGCTGCTTCTAGTATGCTCGGGCTGTACCCGCCGCTCATGTCCGTCCCCAGTCCCACTTGTATTCCCTTCTCCAGCAGCCAGCGCACGCGGGCTATCCCGCTGGTCAGGGAGGAATTGCTGCACGGGCAGTGCGCGATCTTGGCCTTTCTTTCCGCGATGGTGTCCGCCTCGTCCTCGGCGAGGTGGACCGCGTGGGCGAGGATCGTCTTCTCGTTTAGCAGCCCGAACGAGTCGTACACGTCGGCGTAGTTCTTGCTGGCCGGGAACAGCTTCCGGACCAGCTCGATCTCGCTCATGTTCTCGGAGATGTGCGTCTGTATGGGCAGCTGCGTCTCCTTCTGGAGCTTTGCCAGGCATTCTAGCGTCTTGGCGGTGCATGAGGGCGCGAACCTTGGGGTTATGACGGGCTTCACTAACTCGAAGGCGCTGTCTACGCTGCGGATGTGCTCAATTGCTGCGCGGCTGGCAGCTAGCGCGCTATCGGGCGATTCGTCAATGTAGTATTCTGGAGAGAGATGATCCATGCACACGCGGCCTATGAGAGCTCGCTGCCCCATGGCGTAGCAGAGGTCCGCCAGGAGGTTCGTGGAGCCTACGTCGAGGGTCGCGTAGTAAGCGGCTGTGGTGGTGCCGTGTGCCAGCGTCCGCTTGATACATCGCGTGTATACCCTACGCGCTTTAGGGAGAGCCGACAACGAAGCCTCCATGGGGAATGTGTATGTGTCTAGCCAATCTAGCAAGGTCGACTTACCAAAGATGCCGATGTTGGGGTATTGGGGCGCGTGGACGTGAGTGTCTGATGATATCGTGTTAACACGTGACACAAATACACACCTGAAGGGGCTTACTTGCCGATGAATCCGGGGAAGTAGAACTGATGCTCGCCCCGGGCAACGGTGATAGTGACTTCGTCCAGGCTCCAACCTAGCCTGGTGCACAATATTTGCATAGCCTTGTGCTGGACGGAGTTCGTCTCTATGGCGACGATCTTCCCCGACGCATCTACGCAGACGGCCGTGTTGTGTAAATACTCCAGCTCGCCAAGGCTTTTGGAGTGGATGAAGGTGCCGAAAAACACTTGGTTCGTGGCCGGCTTAGAGGACGACATGGCGTCTCTGTGTTGTTGTTCTCTTTTCGGTGTAATCCCGCGTGTGCGTGCCAACGAAACCCCTTTCCTTAATTTATACCCACCTGAGCCGGATGATAGCTGTTACGACGTTTTGATAGAGAGTGCTGAGGAGCATCCAACGAAGTTTTCTTGCCAACTTATATGATGTAGTTACGATGTCCACTGGGTCATCGACCCACTCTGCATCGTGAGGGCGCGGGGGGAGCCGGCCTGCGGCGTGAGTAGGGATCGGAAGGACGCGGTAGGTAGTCGGTTTGTTTTTTTTTTCTCCGAATTTTAATTTATACAAACATTACATAAGCACGGGATTGACGAGAAGAGGAGGGCTTTGAGGGACGGAAACAGAAAGGGACAAAACAGGAAGAAAAGAGACCGGAAACTTGTGTAAAGTCAGATAGACTCAACGAGGAGTCCCGAATCCCAAGCACCAATCAGACAAAAGCACACGAGTTTTTCTAGTTCGGCTTGAGTCTTGACTAGATAGCTGTCAAAGTCATGTTGGTGTAATGACTGGTGTTGGCATTAGGCTCCGTGCCTTACCGAGAGTATATGTCATACGAGGGATAGGATAAATATAGTATAGATCTAGACCGAGTTATACTCGAGTCAGGCTCGGGTTGTGTAGGAGGCTAGATAATGGTCCCCCGTATTACGTTCGTGATACGACTAGCGGCCAATCATACTCCGTACGTCGGAGGGTCCTTATATACATAGAGGGCTCGGGACTAGGTATCCGAGAGATAGAGAATTGAGAGACATACCGACTATTCTACATGGTAGCTAGCGTTCTGTTCAAGAAATCAACGAACTATCAACGTTTCGGATACGAACCTCAACCGACGAAGAGTTAAGCCAAGTCTTATCTTGATACAATCCAGTGTCCATGATTAAATCTGTCAAGCTGGCCGAAACTGACCGATCCTCAGTAAAACCTTCAATCTGACCGTCAAGAGAGCTTGACACGATGGAAGAACAAGTTGAATACCCTGTTCTACCAACCGTGGATGGATCGCCAACCACGGCAACTGATGCATTGAGTCGCATCGGTAAAGACTTCACAGATATTGTTCAGCAGTTGAAAGAAGAGCAAGAGTACCGTGAAGGTCTCGAGCAGCAACTGGCCGATAAACGTGCGAAAGTCGAACGGATGAAGGCCGATACCCAACAGACTCTTGATGCGATTAAGCAAGACGCATCGGAGCAAGTTCGTGCATTCATCGAAGACCTCAAAACTAACCAAGTTAGTCTTGGTGCTGCTAAGGCAGAATCCGATACACCAGCGGTTGCAGTACGTCTCGGTCGCGGGTCGGATATGGTTGGCATGAGTGCCGAAGGTCTGCGAGATTTCAATGACAAAATCTCGGAATTGGAAAAGTCCAATGATAGCATCGAGCATAAGGCAAAGTCGATGCAAGCTGGTAACGACTATGAGTCGAAATCTCAGCATGTTACGGATAGCAAACGAGCCCGTGACGTAGCGGTTAGAATGCCTGACCCATCTGATAGCGGCAGTGGCAGCAGTGACTCATCTGATTCTGAAGATGATCACAAACGAGGTATGACAACATCGAATAAGAGTCGTCAACGAGCCGGTGTCGAGCCGAAATGGAGCAAGTTTAAGCTCAAGCTCAGCCTTCAATCCTTTCTCAAGGGTGCTCACAACTGGAATGCCTACCTTCACAACCTTCAATTGGCTATGATGGTTGTTGGTCAGAAAATAGGCACGAAGATGAGCGATCACGGTGAAGCTGTCGTCGCACAAGCAATCACGAGTACGTGCGATGATGGGCCGTTGATGTTGGTCAACGGATTGGTTAAAGGAAGCGAGATGATTTCGATCTTCCAACGAACCTACGCCGCGTCGAACAAGATTCATAAACAGGTTGTTTGGGATTCATTGAATTCCCATAGATATGATGGGAAAGACCCTATCGATTTCTCATCGAAGTGGTTGATGCTGGCCCGACGATGCCGTGAGGCAGGCTGGATCTGGCCCGACGCTGACCTAGTTGACATGTTCATTTCAAGTGTCAAGGAAAAGGCTTACGGCTGGAATCGATCGATGGAGGTACTGCGCGAAATCAAGCCGTACACGCTCCAAGAAATCGTCGATCATTTCAATCATGAATTCCACACTCGAGTCGGTAAGAAATCGACACCGCCCAAGGATACCAACAATGGTAATTCTAAGAACCGTGCCTTGAACGCGTCGAAGACGACCCAAGATCGGTCCAATAAAGGTTCGAAGGGCAAAAAACGAAATGTCAAGTGTTTTAAGTGCCGAGAACGTGGACATATTGCCAAAGACTGTCCTCAAAATGATAGCAAGTCGAATCCCAACAGCACCGGTAACGACTCGAAGTCGGGGCAAGCCAACCAAGCCCATTCTGGTGGACATGATTTTGACCAACCACCACCTGCTGGGATCGATGCATTAGCGACTCATCCCGTAGTCGTGGACGATACGGCATTCATCGAATTGATGAAAAGACATGAACAAGAAATGATGCAGCGTGGCTATACTTCTTTCCGTGAGTGGGAGAAAGAAGGGCACTTACTCGTCCGAGATAAGGTCGTTGAAGATACAAACACGACCCGTGAGAGCCTCGAAGTCGCTACGCCAGCGACACATCATCTGATTCAGCTGGAAAATTTCAGCATGAATGTTGATAGGAATCGAATTCTCTTCGATACCGGTTCGACTGGGGATATTACGAATGACGAACGAGACTTCGTTTCGGGTACGACCCAAGACTTGACAAAGGGAAAAGCAGTACTCATCCGCACCGGTAACGGAAACGTGCAAGCCACAAAAGCTGGGCACATAGTGCATTGTTTACGAGGCGTAAACGGCGAGCGAAACGAACTTCGTGTGTCCTTTGTGCTGTATGTCAAGGACTTTCCTATCAAGATTGTGTCAGGACACCGCCACTACCTTCGTGATGGGTACATCAATCATAACATTCTTATCGGATCCAATGGACGACCCATCGCCGAGTTCAATCCGAGCCGCAGAAGCTTCTTCCTCTGGCCGTATGGCGAGCCGGAGCCGGCCCTTTCTTTCCAATAGGAAAGCGGGCTGGGGATGACATATAGTGAAGTCGTTAGCCTGTCGGACGCCGCTCGTAAGGCGACCGTAAATGGTGAAATTTATCTGACAGATGAATTGAAGGATAAGCTAATTCTTTGGCACCGACGACTTTGTCACCCCAGCACTGAACGACTGATTTCAACTATCCGCCTAACTGTTGGAATCGATATCGACCCAAAAACGGTCGAGTACCTACTGTGTTACGCATGTGACTTGGCAAAATCACAGAAGACACCGAGTAGGGATCCTCAAGAACGTGCCTCGTATGCTGGGGAGATAACGTGGGGGGACCTAGGCGAAATCAAACCGATGTCGATAGAGGGGCATCGGTATTACTCTCTCTTAGTGGATGACGATAGCCGATATCGTATCTTCAAGGCTCATAAAACGAAAGACGAAGCTCGAGATGCTGTGTGCACCTACCTACGACACGTCAAGGTAGCGCTTATGGCCCGTATTCCAACCGTTGACAAACCGATTCAGCATCGTCCGCGCATCCTTCGATTAGATGGTGGTCGTGAATTTGGTATGGGAAAGCTCGATGCATTCTGCAATGAAGAGGCAATTTTTCTCGCTACGTCGTCGCCTATGAATCAGTACCAGAACGGTACGCCTGAGAGGAGTATACGATTCCTTCAAGATGAAGGACGTGCAACGTTCTTGCAATCGAGGTTACCGACATGCTTTTGGCACCATGTTGTTGAATCAACCGCATATGTCATAAACCGTACTGGGCAATCTACGGTACGAGGTGAAACGCCAATTGAACGATGGCGGAAAGGCATGGGAGGCCGTGGCGATTGCAAGCCGAAGTTGAACCATTTACGCATCGTAGGCGCGCGATGTTCGGTTCACATTGATGAGAGCCTTCGTATACGAGCCGAAAAGTTTGAGGGGAGAGGCGCGCAAGGCGTTCTCCTCGGTTACGAGGGCGATACGAACTATATTGTATGGTTGATCCATGGGAGACGTGAACTTCGAACGCCGCACGTCACAGTACATGAAAGTACTGGGGATATAGCAGCAATGCCAGACCCCAGAGACATTGTTCGAAGCCTTCCCGAGTCGGTTCAGCGCCGTTTACGACGTCGTCATAGGCATCTGAAGAATCGAACAAAGATTCGGAATAAGGACGACAATATTGTGGATGATGATATCTCCACGGGTGAAGACCGACCAGCAAGAGGGCGCCTACGGAATACCCCCGTAAACGCAGCGTTAACGACTCGAAATATGAACGTAAACGGTACAGTTTATGTCTGTGAGGCACCCGAAGAGCACCCAGAAGTGGTTGATGCTCTGATGGCATTGAGCCAAGAGGGCGGAAGCGATACGGGAACGAGCCGTGACAGTGACAACGAGAATTTTTCAAGTCAACTTGTTCAAAGCATCCAGCATGCAGCTCGGCAAGTCGAAAGCGCTGCGAGTACGAACCATATACGGGACGAAGCCACCCGTAAGGCAAGCCACATCGATTACGTCAATGCGCTCTTGCAAGCTTTCCCATCAAGACCAATGAGTACTCCTGATGAGCCATCATTAAACGATGCTTTGGCGTCCCCTGAACGAGATCAATGGATCAAAGCCATCTTCGCAGAAATCCAAGGCAACCTCGACCGAGGTACATTCAAGTTCGTAGACCGAGCGAAAGCCGATCGTAAACACCTCATTGACGCTACGTGGGTGATGCGAAAGAAGTACCGATCCACAGGCGAGTTGGATAAGTACAAGGCTCGTATATGTGCTAGAGGATTCTCTCAGACGAAAGGTATCAATTACAATGAGACCTCGGCATCTACTGCGAGAGCGGCATCGTGGCGCATATTGATGGCCTTGACAGCGAGTCGGGAATGGCACGTTATTCAGCTCGACTTTATAGCGGCATATCTGAATGGAGATTTGAAGGAAACCATCTTCATGCGACAGTTTCGAATGTTAACAGAGTTCTTCGACGCGTTTCCGCACCAAGCTCGACTCCATAACTGGACGTCAGAGAGCATCATTCGGCTCATGCTTCCTTTATACGGTCTGAAGCAATCTGGCCATGAGTGGCAGGTAAAAGTCAGAGCGATCCTAAGAAGCCTCGGTTTCGAGGCGTTATTATCTGATGATGCGGTATACTTCAATGTGAAGTCAGGAGAGATCATCGTTTCACACGTTGATGACTTTCTTCTGTTCGGGACTGACCTAACGAGCCTAAAACGGGTCACCGCCGATATTGGGAAGATAGTCAAGGTCACTGACCTTGGTCACGCTGACTGGTTCCTCAACGTACGTATCCTCCGCGATTCGTCAACGGGTAGCATACGGCTCGATCAAGAGCAATATATCACTAAGGCCTTGGCCAGCCTCGGCCTATCTACGATCAAAGAAATCGGTACTCCGATGGATATGAAGGCCACTACAGTGGCAGTGAAGCGTGAAGGCACGGCATCGCATCGTGAAGTGTTCAAATACGCCTCGACACTCGGCAAGTTGGCATATCCGGCTTGGGTCACTCGTCCTGATACTGCCTACACGGCATCGACATGGGCTCGGTTTATGGCCAACCCGTCAGACGATCATCAGAAGGGTGTAAAACGGCTAGCCCGTTATTTACAAGGAACAGCAGCCCTAAGCCTTCAGTATACGAAGCTCGACGTGTCGCATCCGCATCGTAGATACAACGAAATCGGGTTGTTTGCAGCGGTAGATGCGAGTCTCGCAAGCGACTTAGTGGGTGGAAAGTCGGTTACCGGTGCAGTTGTTTTCCTCAGTGGAAATCCTGTACTGTGGCACTCTAAACTACAGTCGACAGTCGCCCGTCATACAAGCGATAGCGAGTATACTGCGATGGCAGAGATTACCGGAGACCTAGCATGGGTAAGAAACTTCTTAACCAAGTTACAACTCATGCCCGAGGGTCCTATCACACTTCTATGTGATAACACGGGAGCAATCAACTGGGCCGAAAACAGTGCGATTTCGAGGCAAAAACGCCACATCAGGCTGTCGTACCATTATGTGCGACAAGAGGTGGAAGCGAACCATATTCGACCCGTGTACGTGAAGTCGGAGGACAATCCTGCCGATGGACTCACGAAACCGTTAGATCGTGCAGCTCACGATCGTTTCCTGCAGCTGATGGGTATGCCCCGGATGTAAGGCAGGTCGCCAGAGGGCGTGTTGGCATTAGGCTCCGTGCCTTACCGAGAGTATGTGTCATACGAGGGATAGGATAAATATAGTATAGATCTAGACCGAGTTATACTCGAGTCAGGCTCGGGTTGTGTAGGAGGCTAGATAATGGTCCCCCGTATTACGTTCGTGATACGACTAGTGGCCGATCATACTCCGTACGTCGGAGGGTCCTTATATACATAGAGGGCTCGGGACTAGGTATCCGAGAGATAGAGAATTGAGAGACATACCGACTATTCTACAACTGGTGTTCGGTCACGTCAATTGAGCGGCCATGCCACAGCATGCGAAGTGCCACAGCATGACGGCTTAACTATGACACGCCTGGCTGGCTGACAGCTGTCCGGTTTCTTACTATTTACATAGTACTATGTAGAATCGAACGGCGACACTGCATAATGCGCATAATGTGGGTGCATGTGCATAATGCGCTGGCTCGGCCCTGGTTCAGCAGTGCTACCGGTACTATCTAGTAATTGTCCGTCGGAGTCTGCGTCGGCGGCTTGGATTGAGCATAACTAGGGAATTAGACAGACGCTCCAGTGTACAAATAGTTATCATAATGTATACCTAAAAGCACATAGTAAAACTTGAAGTCCGGCACTGCACTGCCAGCAGTCTCCATGATATGTCCGGAACACGAAGCATGGATGACAAATGACTCGCGTAGGTTGGAGACTACACTACATAGGTGTCTATCTACCCGGTGAGCCCTCATTTTATTAAGCTCAACAACCACAAGCATCAGTAGGTAGGTCAGGTGTTTACGAGTTATTCCGTCTGACCGTTGGTAGATAGACAGCTACCTAATAACTAGGTGGATAGTTACATTGTACGTCCATAGGTTCGTCCGTACTATGTAATGTACCGGTAAGTCCGTAGATTTATTAAGTACCGGTAAGGCATTAGGGAAGAATCCCAACCCGTTCTACCCGAGACATCAGGCGGGGCTCTCTTTGTCCCCGGCGTGATACCTACTACCTAGGTACACTATTACCTAACCTTACCAGACCACACCAACACCAACACATCATCTCGATAAGATCGCGCTCCTGTAAATAGGTAAACCAGCTCCAGCTTGTCGCCAGCTAACTATTTTGCATCTAGCCTGGGTCCCTGTGAATAGGTAAGTACCGATTATCTACTATGTATTTACCAAGGGTTTGCGGAGCACACACATACGTAGGTAGAGATACACCACATGTCACGATCCGATGCGCCCGGGGAGGCTGGCTGGGTGGTACTTTGTGACCCTCCCAGTGTATATCATGTTTCGCGGCATCGGACGGTTTTTCTGTCGTGCCATGGCGCCACAATACCACAATCAGTAACAATCGGAATCAGGTAGCCTAAACAAGGGGAAATGAGGAAATGCCCCTTCGCATAGCAAACCTCGGCTCGTCCTTCGCCGCCGGCCCGGGTATCCCGCCCGTAGAGAACGCCAGCGCCGGCCGCTCCGGCGCTAATTATGCCCACCTCGTGGCCGAGAGGGCCGGCGGTCACCTGACGGACCTGAGTGTGTCCGGTGCGACCCTGCTGAACCTCCTCGACACGCCGCAGGACGCCGGCGGCAGGCGGTTTCCGCCGCAGATTGATGACTTGCCGGCTGACACCGACGTCGTCCTCGTGCTTGGTGGCGGCAACGATATAGGTTACATAGCGGGCATCGTCGAGGACACCCTGAGCCGGAGCTGGCCGGGGAGCGCGCTTCTATACCCGTACGGACCCGACCCGAGCCATGAGACCGAAGTGGAGTTACAGATGGACGTAGCGCAACTCGCCGAGCGGTACGCTATTGTTCTCGACGCCATTCACCGCAAGGCGCCCGACGCCCGCGTGCTCGTCGTTGAGTATCAGGCTATCCTAGGCCCGGACACCCGGCCCGGCCAAGACGTCGTCTTCGGCGCTGACCGCGTCGCCCACCATAGGGAGGTGGCCGCGCGACTGCTGGACGCGACTCACAGGGCCGTCCGAGGCCGCGAAGAGTGGTGCGACATCGTAGCCGTCGCAGAGCCCAGCGAGAAGCATGCCATTGGCGCCGCGAGCCCCTGGATCTTCGGCTTCACTTGGGGGCCGTTCTACCAAGGCTGCCCCTACCACCCGAGGCCCGAGGGCAGTAAGTAACTTTTCCGAGTCATCGTCTTCTCACCCTTACCCCCCTACCCGAGAGGCAAAAACAAATACTCTTGTTTTATCGAGGTATGATCATGAATCATATCTCAATGCCCTGCTTGTCCCCCAAACGACTTACAAATCACGCTTCGATGATGGTGTTTTGATTGACTCGGGATGCTACAGTGAGCGCCATTGCTGAGATTGTCTACGCGAAGATGGTGCAGTTGGGCCTCGCGAGTCAGGATCGGGCGAGCAAGGATGAAGCCATCAAACATGACTATGTTGCGCTTTGACATATGATGATCTGATATGCTGTCTTGCATTTGCACATACCTATCTGGGGAAGAGGAGGAGGGGGCGTGTACGTGGTTGGATTGAGTAAATGATGGTGTCGCGTTGATCGAGCACTGCTGCCCCGGCGTATACTTAGGAAGAGAGGGAGAGAAGACAGAGACAGAACGAGAGAAATAGACTGCACGGCACTTACGCCTCAACCCTTCTTCCTGCCAGACCACCAAGCCCGTCTAGAATTGCTGTCTCTGCATCGCATATTCTTAGTAACAGGGGCCCCTATCGCAAATATGTGATGCGTCTTGCCTTGTGTGTGTGCACCGTTTCTGTGCACCGTTTCTGTCTGCTGCCCACTGCAACGGGTCGGCAATTAATACGGTGCCCGCTTTTGCTACCCTTCTTCCAAGGTTGTTGTTTTGCCCCATTTTGCAACGTGGACCTCGAAGCGAGGCATCACACATAACGGTACCACGACAGGACGCATAACCGAATTTCACAATGCTGGTTACCCCAGACTTTGTTGGCCTGGCCCAGTGCGCAACCGCGTTGTCACAGCTCATTCGGTCGTTCGTCTTGCTGCTGTCTGGACAATATTACCTGATATATATCAGGTTGTTGAGTGCCCCCGGTCCAGTCGTGTCTCGATACGGTGATGATTGTCCCCAGCAGGGCCCCAGCATCTGCCACTATCGGGACCACCCGTCCGCGAGCGCATCTCCTAGGGAATTGATCAGCCACCGGTAGCCAACCGAGAAAAACTTCCGTGCCCTTTCAAACCGCCCCCTATTTTCTTTTTCTTTTCTTTTCTTAACCCTTGGGTTCCGCACCAGTTCCTCTTCGCTGTGCCTTTTTTCCCCCCTTATTAACTTCCCCCTTGAAGTGACGTGCCCGTCCGCCCGTCTGTCGCCTTAGCTCTGCGTCCAGAAAAGCCCGCATTTGAGAGCGTTCTAATCTTTCCGCTTACCGCTGGGGGCCAATAGGCTCGCACACAATTCAGTATAGAGAAGACACCATAGGCCACGACATCTGGAACGTCGGTAACGCAAAGTTACACCCCGGTTGCCTGCCATTCTCGCAGTGTCGGGCCGGCGCTAAGGCGGCGGCCCCATTGGAAGGTTGCCTTATTAGGACCTTGTCGCATCTTGGCTTGGCCTTTTTTGCTTCGACTTATGTACGAAGTACCTCCTAGTGGGACGTGTACGAAAACGGGCCCCCTGCTCTGTTATGACAATGGCACGGTCGTCTTTAAGCCCGAGCCGGAGATAGGAGCGGGTAGGTAGGTGGGTAGGTAGGCAGGCAGGCAGGCAGGCAGGCAGGCAGGCAGGCAGGCAGGCAGGCAGGCAGGCAGGCAGGCAGGCAGGCGGTAGTTAGATTCCATGAGAATTGGAATTGGAATGGGAATGGAAGTAGAAATTGGAATTGGTCCAAGTTCTTCTTTTCCCTGTCTTATCATACGCATTATACTTACTATTGCTTGTGGATTGATTGATACTGAGTCCATGGGCCAGCAAGCTCCGATATCTTAGTACTTACTACATTGCATTGCTGGTTAACTGACACGGCTACCGAATCGTCAGAGGATTTATGACATCTTGGCACTGCCATCTTACTATTCTAGATTAATTAACTGCAAGAATCCCGGCTCTGGCACGGACCGTATGTAGTTTAGGCATGCGACAGTACCGTGGGGGATGGGGAGCAAGACGGTAGCTCTCAGGCCTTTTACCTTTACCCTATTGTTCGGCCTATCGCACTGCTCGGCCGCCCGGTCGACTCAAACACACCGACAGGGGATCACAGGCGAGCGGCAACCCTGGATGGCCGAGCAACCCGGGAGGCCTTTCAATAGGGTAGACACGTTGTGCTCCTGATGACTTGCAGCTCGGGAACCCAACATGCTTTATCGCTCGCGTGCCCTGAGCGACGAGGGTGTTGAGCGAGCGTACCAAGCATCTAGGCGCGTGTGGCACCTGTCTGCTAACAGATGCCGAACGTCGGTATGCTCCTCACGTTGTATAAATGGTGGCTGTGAGCAGCCGTTGCCACTGAAGGCCCGGCAACTTCGGATAGAGCTGTCGATCTGGGAATTAGTGAAATTCCACCAGAAAACTAAGCGAACCCCACGAAGAGCAGAATGTAGCTAGACAGGACAGACGAAATAGAAAAGAGAAGCGCTGACTTGGCGTTGTCAGTATTATTCAGAAAGCATGACTGTCCACCTTACCATTGTCATTGTCTAGGAAAAGTTGCAAGTCCGATTTCGATGCTGATCTCAGTGTCAATCCCAGCGCCAATCTCAATGCAAATCCCAGTGTCATTCAGAATAGTTGGCATGAGCCATCGGACGAGGCGTAGCAAAGATCTGACAACTTGACGTAGGCCTCGCAAAAGCCCCGATCCTACGCCGATAGGTGAGAAAAGGTTTGTTTCGACGCTAGACTTGTCTCTTTGAGTGCCCGAAGACACCAACTCGCTCACTTGCTTCACATTATCAACCCGTCAGTTACCGGATTGGTGTCTTCGGACAGCCAAGGAGATGGAGCCGGTTCTTCCAGTTCTGTGGCGTCTGACAACCACGGCGCATGGGCTGGCCGCATCGGCATCGATGCACTCGTTAGGCAGGTGTATAATGCGTAGTATATTCCGTGTACCGCCCCGACACAGGTATCTAGGCGATGACGATCCTCTATCTATCTGGCTACGAGCTCCATATCTCCATCTCAACGACCTCCGCCACGGCTGGCCAGTCACAGCTGCAAGAGAGCGAAACCAACGCGGCAAGCATGCCGGCGGTCTAGGCCTCCCGGCTGCCTTCGTCTAATAGGCGAGTCTGCGTAATGAGTCCGGATGCGCCACGAAGACACCCATCGATGGCCGGAGGCAAACTGAGCTCAACCTTCGATACGTCAGGGAGGATGTCTATTCCGTCTGGGCTCCCGGGTTGCCTGTCTGACGGGTAGGGCGCCTGGTGGTATCGAGGCCGGGAGGTTGGTGTGTTGCAGTGCCGGGTTCCATCAAACTAGACGAACGCCCGACGGATCCGCTGCGCCAGTATGCAGCTAAACGGTGGATATCGTAGATCAAGCGGCCATAGCAAACCCTTACATAATGTTTGTGTCGTCCGCGTTACCATCTACGGGGCCGCTCTGGCGGCTTTTGAACTCAACCCCCGCCTGGGAAGCGAAACTTGAAACCACACCCAGTCCTTAGACCGTCTGCACGTCCATTCCGGCCCTGCCAGCAGCAGCAGCTCTTGACACTGCTGTCAAGCACAGACTACAAACATGACAGATTCGGCTATGCCCAATCTCATCATGTCCTTGTACGGTTTGCGAGGATCGTACATGACATCGATCGACCAACAAAGGCCCGGATCAGGCAGTCGTGAAGTCTGAGCAGGCACACAACGTCTTCACGGCAGGATATCACCGGCGTAAGCCGGCCTTGTCCGAGTGCTCTGCTTCAAGGACAGGAGAAGAGATGTGGGTATGGAAGAGGTGGCGCATTTCGGACCTTCACCCAGCCACAACTGCGCTCGGCGAGAAAAGTACAAGCGCAGCACGAAGGCTGCGGCTCTAGAAGGTGATACGAGAGGGAGCAGAGCTGGCTGAGACGGTGACCCTGGCCCTAAAGGTTGGGATTGGTCCCGCCGCCCGCGATGGTGGCGTGTTGCTATCGTCCTCCTTCTTTGGGCGGTGGCCCCAGCCAGGTGCAGAATAGGGTTGCCACGTTATCGTGCCTGACAGTCTGGGCGTGGTGGGGAAGCACAGGGAGGACGGCGCTCAGTGCAACTTTGTAAGGACGAGATGAGTTTGATGAGATAACCGACGGGGAGAGGTTACATTGGCACGTATGCACGACAATTTAGTGAGACGCAGACGCCGCGAACCGCGACGGGGCAAACGGCCGCTCGAGGTGATTACAGTGCGCAGCTCAGGCCGGACTGTATTGTGTACAGTACGCGGCCGTGTCGTTCAGGCGCTTAGCTATACAGTGTATTTACGTCGGAGCAGACTGTAGTTAGTTAAGCGTACTGCGCCGGGCTGGACGTCTTCCGTACCGCGGACTATTTAAGTACCTGCAAAGTCATAACTGCAGAGAGCAGTGGATCCCACATCGCCGAGTCCACGGGCTTCATTGGCCTTATCAGATTATCAATCTAGATTCAACCTCGGCGTGCATACAGTGCGGCTGTCGCTGTCTCCCAGCAATGCACGCAACTCAACTAACACCCGGTTAACTTGATATCATACCTACCTACGAGGTACACTCCCTGGCCGTCGCACCTCACGAGAGTCGACTTACACGGCAGCCTTGAAGGATTGGAGCAGGCCATCCACATTCGATAGCCCTAGGTATCCTGTTAACTTGACTTACCCGTAGCTACGGAGTACACGCAACTCTCTAGCAATCCGTTAGCATAGCCGCTACATAGTATACCGCAAGGACGCCATGAGTATCTACCCGCGATGCGCAGCGCTAACCACAGGTTCAGGCCGTCAACAGGGTTCAGTTGTCGATGCGAGCTAAGTTATCCGAAGCTGACCAAAACAGGCAGCTAGCTGCGCTGCTACGAAGTAACAAGTGCACACTACTAAGTAGGTACCTGCACTAAAATGTTGTAAGAACAGGCCTTAGCTTTGCGCCGGGGTTCACTACGCTAGCCACTTGTTACCGCACTGTTGCCAAACCCTTCAGATACCTACACGGCAACCAGGGCCAATCACCATCGTCGACCAAGACCGGGTGTGCAACCGAGAGACGGCGGAGGACGGGAAGACGTTGGATCTGACCGATTGACCGTTGATGAACGTTGAGTGGTGCGTAGTGTAGGTGATTGCGCTGCTTGGCCCTGCAAGTTGTCATACCGGTGCATCTATGTGCGATGCGGTAGCCTATAGGTCTATAAGTTCGTAAGTCTACACCACATATAAGTCGACGGAGCAATTACATTAGGTAGTATAATCTACGCTGCAGCTACCGCAACGGGATGGTTCGAACTGATAGAGCTACAGCACGGCCGTTACCCCGATGTGACTAGCCGAGCATGTTGTTAACAACGTACCCCGTATTCACTCCCACAGTAAAGACACCACCGCCTACATACAGCACACCATGGATGTATATCGGCGTACGAAGTAGGTACCTGTATACAGTGTCTGCACGCTACCTTAGGCGACGTCGACCTTAGGTACCATGCACACCCGGATTGGACTGTAGTGTTAGTAGGTAGTGTAGAATCTAGGTAGTGTGAAACCGAGGCAGATCGTCAGGGCCGTTAGGTAGCTGTTCATCATCTGCTACGGTACGTCCATAGACTCCATGGATACCTACTGGTAAGTAGGTCCCTATCATGATTCATACCTCCCGGTGCCTACCTAGGTATGGCTAAAACGTACCTAGTTAGTCACAGCTTGACCAGGGCCCTTTGCTCCCACCTGTATCATGCAACACATACGTACTAGACCGAATCGTATTCCGCGGCCCGTCACGTTTCGCGGCCAGGTACTTCATCTCGCCATCATTCCAAATACCAACGGGCTCCTCGGATTGGCTGCCCATGCTGGATGGAATTCTTCCATGGGAGCCGAATCCAATCCTTCGGCGAGCGTCCAGCCAGGGTGCGGGCTTGGGCGGCGCGGGCTGATAGTAAGAACAGTCCTAGGACCTTGAAACTCGGAATACGGGAAGGAAAAAAAGGTCTACTACGTGGATACCCGGTCATGCCCTATCGTGCAGGCATCGTATGTGCCCACGTTTATAACGTGCCGTAGATATGTGCCTCGAGGTGGTACTCGGTGACGTGGGCATACACGACGTATTAGTCGATATCCCAGGACTCAAGCTTCCTGAGTCTACCTGCCTATCTACGATCTACGATCTAATTTTTTGGAAGCCCTGTGCAGAACAGGTAGTTAGAGAGTAACAGGACCTGTCTGTCACCGGCCAGTCAGTTCCCAACATCCATCCTACCCCCAAGAAGTTGGCCACGATATCGAGATCAAATTGGTACCACTTTATATGTTTATATGTACCGGCTCGCTAATGCCATACGACATTGGCTGCATTGGCGACAGCCAGAGCTTCTGCATCCTGCCTGCCCATCATAGCCGCGTACCCTAGCATCCAACCCGAGCAAAAACGCGAAACTGTGACCGAGGATGGGAACAAGTTGCCGCCAAAGTATCTAGTTGCTTGAAATTGGCAATACGTGACTTAACTACGAGATACGCTAGAGAATTGCTGCTTTTTGATTCCCGATGTTTGTGTTATATGTACGACGCACCGGACGCGTTGTAGCCCCAGGTGAGGGCGGAGAACATCCCGCGATGAGCCCGAGAAAACAGCGCAGGGAGGCAATCGATTCACGCGCTGTAACTCACGGGAGGGGGAGGGGGTCCAAAAGGCAAGGATTTCTGTCCAATGCCATTGTATTTGTCCCGAGAACATTCCAAGTACATACATACAACTGCTGGGCGCCCGCACGGTGGCCCATCCCATCCTGTGCAGCAACCTTGGTGAGCTCGGCGCCAAGTCTTCCCGTGACTAGTACGAAGGTTAATGCAGCCGCGTATCAAAATAGTCCTGCCTCTAGAACTTTTAATTTTCCGGATACAGGAAGAAGAGAGAGGGAGAGGGAGAGGAAAAACGCGCTTATAGAATTAAGCAAGCGTTTCGCAGAAAGGGGTATATCCCAAAGTCAAGTCGATTTACGCCACAAACCCTTCCCCCCAAAATATTCCCAACCTCGTCGTCCTCCCCACCGTCCCCCTCCTTCCCCACCTCACATCCTCATATGTTCAAGCTCCTCAATTTCGAATTCGAACCCCAGACCAGACCAAGTAAAAATCACTAGAAACTCCCAAATATGCATGCTATCCCATAGTTTTGTCGTCATAAAATGCATGTGCCCATGTGCTTTGGCGTGTTGGCAAAAGAATCCCTTAACCGTCAGCCTTCGATATTAACTTCTGCGCCATGTTTAAGCAGCAGCTCTACAATATCGGTATGACCATTGATAATGGCCCGCTGCAGCGGTGTGTAGCCAGCACTATCCCGCACGTTGACTGAGACGTTACATTGCTTGAGGATGATTCGTAGTGTGTCAATGTGACCGCCGGCAACTGCGAGGTGGAGGATAGGGGCGTTAGCATCTGGCAGGGATCGTGGTGCCGTTCTGGTGCTGAGACTAGAGTCTGATGAATTTCTCACCAGCCCGTCCGCCATTGGCATCTGCCAGGCCGACGTATCGTCCATGTGTGGCGGCGAAGGGTAGTGAAACTCCTCTGGGTGTGCGTGAAGGTCAAAATGAGGTGAGTATACGGGCATTTGAGGTTCTGTCGTCATCATCATGACTCCGGGAGGAACGTGGACATCCATTGGGGATGGCTGAGAGGCCACCCATGGAGAATGGGGGCTTTGGGGTGCTGGTCTACCGCCGTCCACACTGCGAGGCAAATTTGAGCGTGTCCTCTTTGACTGAGATGATGTACGTCTTGCTTTGCGGTGCTGTCGGCTCGCGGGAGGTGATTTCACCATATTGGACGACGCAAACCCGTCAGATGAGTAGTCCGGACAAAGAGGCTCATCGCATGGAGGGGGGCCTTCAATTTCGGTTGGGGAGATCAAGCCTGTCATGAAGCCTTCTTGTGGCGCCGGCGCCGCAGGCCACTCATGGAAATATCCACCCACCCATTGGTGTTCTGATGTTGGTGTATTTACAGTCTCAAAATTGGGCGGCGATAGGGAGGCTGCCGGCATGGTAGGCGTGTTGGCGATTTCCGGAGGCGTGCAAGGCGTGCTCTGCCTGCTAGTATTGCTGGATTCCGGTGTCTCTTGTAGTTTCTTGATTTGATCCCTCAGCTTCTCGACCTCATTCTTCTGCTCCCGCATCTTGCGTCCTTCAAGCTGGTGTTAGCGATAAAATCATCTGGACGACTGTAAACTTTGATCACTTACGGTAGGCCCGTTGAGCAAGACGGTTCTGGATTCTCCTACGTTCTGCCGGGTCCGCCATTTTGCTCAGATCCTCATCCGGCTTCATCATATCCGCATATAACGTATCCCGGAGACGCTCTGGTCTCTTGGTGGTGGTGGTAGTAGTAGTGACGCTGGGGACATTGCCGGCGGTCTGAGTGGCGGCTGCCATGGCTCGTAGAAGTGTGAGTTAAGAGCGATATATTGCAGTTGAACTTCACGATTGATGAGATAGGCAGGACATGAAGTCGAATCGAAAGGGTTTCAAATACTCGTGACGATGGGAATGGGGTGCGCTTTATGAAAACCACATACCCGCGGAAGACACTTATACTATGTAAGCAGCAAAGACCCGACCCGGCCTACCTGCATATGGGAGTAAGACAGACGCCACACAGAGCCAAATTGCGAGTTCCTGCATCATGGTGAGAGCAGCTGGGGGGGCGGGGTGTGAAATTAATGTCCATCTAGCTACGCATACAGTAGGTAGGTAGGTAGGTGTCTCTCGCTCGCCAAGGCATATGCATGGAACTCGGGTTGCATCTGGACGATAGGTATAACCTCAGTACTCAGTACATGATGTACTGCATGGTCGACCTACACAGATATTATTAGCACTAGTACGAATGTAGTGTAGTGTAAGACAAAAGAGTGATTCCGAGCGACTCCCACATCATCCATGTCTGAAAGGGAGGAGACGCCGGGGTCTCCTAAGGCCAATCAGGTTGGACCTCCCAAGGTCCAGCTTTCTGCTCCGCCGGTCTGCGTGGTGTACCTATTTTCTTGCCAAGTTTTGCCAGGCACTGGACGTATTCCGTATTCACGTGAATTACGAGTTAGTTAGAGTCCTGTTGCCTCAACCGGGTAGGTATGTCAACATAGGTAACGTGCTAGTTTTAGTAGCAACACATAACTTCACTTTGGTCTTATTCCACTCATGTAGTGTATGCAAGCAGCAAGGGATGAGCCCGTCAAGAGCTGCCCCCAAGGCGGAAAATATCGTCGAGGACAATTATCTCCGCGTCGTGTTCCAGTGCAAACCAGGGTCCGAGAAGCTTCGGCTGGCACATAGTCCTGCATAGCGGTGCAAGCGCAAGTGGGATAGGTAGTGTAAGTTGTAGGCAGACATGTGTGTAGCGAAACACCGATCAGTCTGTTACCTGCCATACCAGCCGTAGTGGGTTGTTACCAACACACGTGCTGTACATCTAGACAGCATCACATGTAGGTATAGTACGGCGGTGGCAGATTGTTAAGGACTAACCCGCCCATCCTCATAACCTCAAATAAACACATCATTCGCTGATCGCCAGTACCAGCAGATCGCCACTCGCCGAAGTCTTCGGCGGCGGCCACTGGAAGTGCCTAGGCATCCAGTCGGCGGCGAAGAGGACCGGTAGTCAGTCAGGCAGTCAACCTCTTGCCTTGGAGAGGTTAGCCGATGTGCACTAGAGCGGCCCTGCCTTCATGAGGGAATAGATAGAGGCTAGAATACCAAGGCGAAGCCCTGCCTGACGTAATTTTTTGGTGTGCATCGTATGGAGAAGTTGGTGGACCAGAAATCCACCAAAATAAACACCACTTGCACCGAGATGGCAGACCACAATGCACAGTGAAACACCCAACACGAGCGTGTCCACGATGGCCCGAATGCGACTAGTCTGGTTTTGAAGCTGCAGCGAGCTCTGGTAGAATGCTGTCTCGGGAGAATTTTGGCCATGAGCACGAGCATCAGCAAGGAGGAGGACGCAAAGAGGGTCCGGAAAGTTGAAACTGCCGAGTAATTGACTCGCAGAGGCGAGTCGGGGAGACCATTGCCAATCACAAGCCCCGGCGGATAAGCTGGCTATAAGCCAACCTAGGTACCTACCAGACGGACAGGTTCACTGGCTCTTTATTAATAGATCTATCTCCTTAAGGGCGGCTTTGCAGCCCAGGTCCGTGCTTTCCAAACAATCCAATTAGGATGCTTAGAAAGCGCCATTCAAAGTACAATACCTCAGATTTTGGAGTTAGCTGATACCAAATTCCCGAGGACTTTGGTACTGGTACTGCCAAGCAACAAAGCGGACCCTGCACGGACCTGGGCTGCAAAGCCGCCCTTAAGGAGATAGGGCACCTGATGCGTTAACGTGGGTTAATTAGTGCATAAGTGAAGCACATGCATACATCCGTAGACAGTGTACATGGCGTACGTCCATACTGTGGGAATGCATTCTCCAGACAGTTCATCTTTATGTTCCCTCGTCTGCTTCCATATAAGTAAAAGTCCAGATATCATGTGACCCTTGTCAATATATCTCCTTAGTTGTTATTAAGCTATGCTAAACTATCTCTGTGCTGCTCCAGATATCGTCTGCTCCTATACCTAGTATAGGATTGATACTAGGGGAGGTGGCGTGTTACGGCTGGCTTCGATGCCGACGCTACCATAGTTACAGTTGCAAAGTAGGTGCTGATAGCGCACCTACCCACCATTTACCCACTGATCTAAGTACCTACCTAGCGGAGATCCCTCCCTAGCGCAACTGGTAAGTAACAGTTTGGCACGGGGAGGGCTACCTAGATTGTGTTCTGACTCCCGTGCTCTCGATATTTACACTATTTAGGAAGTAACTAGTTAGGTTAGACACAGTCTACATAGTAGAGAGATGAACTTACCAGTGCAGTCATAGGTAGTCCGCAACTAACAAGTAGGTACCTAGGTAGGCAACGAAGGTATGCATTATCTAGGTAATTGCAAATAAGTTACAAGCCTGGGTTCGGCTTGTATCCTATGATCGTGGCAACCCGGTTTGATAGTCGGTGTTTCGTTCACACGAAAAGAGACAAGAAAGCTTGGCCAAGAAACAACCATATGCTAGGCACCTACGTTAGGTACGTAATGCCTTCTAGTATGTCTTGGCTTGTGCGCGACATCACCTGCTGTGTACGGATTAAAGGAACTTCGTGTTCTTTTACAATCTCACTAACTATGCATTATCTTTCCAATTTCCTTGCTGCTCCCTTGTTACGACTACCCGATTGCCCGACGAGCAAATAAGAAAACAAGGAGAAATGGAAGAGAAAGAATCCGTGATGACTAACTTACGTCAGACTCCCTCCCGCTTAAATCCGGGCTGCCAGGGAATCCGTTGGGAGAACAACGCCTGAATACTGCGTATAAGTGCTCTCTCACTTACCTATTATACCTATCTACCTACACTAGATCCGCACACTAGCTTAGCTGAGAGCGGCAGTGCTCTAAAGTAAGTAACTAGGTAGGTTACCTATTAGTCGCCTACTCCGTACACTATGACGACGGCCGCTATGACAATGTCAAATATTCAACCCGTATATGGATGCACTAGTCTTAACTATCTAATAGTTAGCGATCTCAATGTACCGGTATTTGTATTGACGGATGCCACACCCTCTTGGTGAAACGACCGCACGTGCATCTCCACGTGGGTTTTGACAGTTAAGCCTATTCTGTCGCAACTAAGCCTCAAGATTTACAATACCACGAGGTACAGAACTGCAGCTGAGGCAAGGCAAATGTCGATCGCAGCGCGCTTAAAATAGGTATGTCGAGCCGCCTGATGCCAGCACCTGATTGCCGTATGTATAGTGACGCTGCACTCTGCCCCTTGCTATGACATCAAGGCCTTAACCATCATATGAAAGTTAATTGATCGCGGTAACAGGCTGTATCTTCGTAAAGCGTAACATACCTCCCACGCTATACATAGTAATTATGTAATACGACCGTACTCAATTCTCTTAACATGAACACCAAAGGCTACTCCGGCATACGAAGCATAATCGACGTATCGTTTCAATCTGATCATATCATATAAGTACGTTTGATAGGATTCTGGGAAAGCCTGAAACTGAACCCACCGATTTGCTCATTCAGCCCACAGATCTGCCACCCCCGCTCGCTGGAGGACAATCCTTCCACTTGTCTTACACTGGATGTACATATGCGTGCATGGACATCCCTTTCTATTGCGTGGTATGCGAATGGCTAGGATATTGCACTGCATACCGCTACATGGGCAATCAACGTACCTATTCAACCCAGTCAAGTTTCTTAATGAACTCGCAAGGTCTATTAGATTTGTTGTTTTGGGTGTTTGTATCGGCTTACAAAGTATCACGCCAGCGAGGGCGTTGGATCTGGGCTGAACTTGGCAGGGCATCCCGGATAGATTTAAGGTTAATGAGGACTAAAAATAGTGACACCCATGCCACAGAGTGCAACATGGTCTTATGTTCACAGTCAATATGAACAAGATTCCTTTACCATCGTGTAATGCGTCCGTACTTATGTTTATGCTTCTATTATAAGTAGGGCGGCAGGTATGTAGGTACATCGAGGTTATTACATAACAAGTAATAAGGCTGTTGACCAAGCAGTCTTCAGTCGGTCGCATTCCGGTAGGATTCCTTGCGCACATCGTCTCAGCGGTGGTGTTTCGAGCTCCCGGGATCAAGCGAGCCGAGTGATTTGCCCAGTTTGTGGACAACTAACACTAGCCACCGACTGACATACACATAAAACACAAACCCCTATCACATACACGGTAGGTGACCAGCCTGTGGTGATAGCTATAGGCTATTACCTACAACAACTACACTATCCTCTCGTTTCTATATTCATTACCTAGATAACGCACCTATATCAGTTGCGGCCAGAAACGGTGTGCTCAAACAGCCTCTGAAACTTCAACCTGGGCTGGCAACAACCGGTATGCCAGGAAGCCTGGTTGCTCAACGCCCCATGACGTTTTCTAACGCTATGTGTGGTATTGTTGTCGCACATAGTGGTTGTAGTTAGCCTTCTACGTAAATTCTAGATGTAACCGACGCATCGTGGCTATCATATTTGGTGCCTGGCCTGCCGTGTTGTCAGGTCATTTGCCCAGGGAAGCGGCATCCTGTTAACTTGTTGAGACGTACGCCGGCCAAGCGATAGGTAAACACGTTGAGTGTGCAGCAATGTGGCGTGTATATCCGGTTGCGGCTGTACGGATTGCAAGGGGGTTTATGTGTGCAGTGCTTATGGCGTAGCTAAGGTCGGCGTGGGCAAAGTGGCATCACCTACCTAGTCGGCCGGCACTACCCGTCTCGAATACCAACTGCTTAACATGCCTACATACCTACATCTGCGCATACCTAGTTGGCGGGATATTCCATGCTCACATATCCAACAATGATGGGGCGAATGGCGCGGTAGTGTCCAGTAGCGGGTAACTATCGGGTAAGGAATATGCGCACCATAGGGGCGAAGCATGCTTGAGAGGATTCAATATCTGACAATCCCTTCATTAAAACTGCGCTTCAAGCAGTCTGAGTGCTGCCTTACATTGGCATCCCGTTTTGTATTTGGTGCCTCTGTCTAAGATATGCAGCAACTGTTACGTATTACAACCCAATCTCATTCAAGATACTCCCGCGGTTTAATGAACTGTTCCTTCAACCCCTTTGAATTGGGGTCGTCTGGACATCCTACGTACCCATGCAACTCGGTAGGCAGGACAAAGAGGATCCTAGGCCAAACGCGAAAAAGTCGGGGCCTGGGTATTCCCGGATTATATCGCTGGTCATCCGATCATAGCCTTCCTATCACCTAGGGACCTGGGGTGGATATGAAAGGCCTACGCCAATGCCACGCGGGAAGCCGAGAGACAGTATTCTACCTAGGGTATTACGTTCAAATGGGCCATAATCGTAACGCCGTAGCTACTACGATGTATAGTCATAATAGGTATCGCAGGAGTTATACATTCTCTCTAGTTCGTCTCGTTATCTAACTTTTCGTGCCTCCGGCCGAGCCACCGAGTCGCATAAACAAAAAGTGTCATTGACACAGATGCTCCGTAAGAGCTGAACGTGCTCCCATGCCATCCCATGGAACCGCCGGCTCAGCTCGATAATCCACTTGAGGCGGTGCAAACTAGGTACGCTGATCCGAACGTCGCGAAAGCGAACCTCAATCTTTCTGGTACGACATCGGCATCAATTGGCCGGGCATGCATGCCTAAAGGATAACCAACAGCAAAACCATATATCTCTGAAGGTCCTAGAGATCTCAGGCTCCAGAGCGGGTCTCCGATTGCGCAATACTGGAAATGGCAGGTATTCAGCTCGCACCGACTGTCGTCAGTGAAAGCTCTGAAGGATTGAGGATTAGGCACCTCGTCGTATCCATGTGGCCGGCGAGCCAGGGGTAAGCGCGGTAGGAAACGGCACTACGGCGTTTGAAGCCATGAATCTGGAGAACATTCGGGAAGCATTCTTCCCGAATTACCTGGCTGCCATCCCGTATGCCGTGGCAACAGCCGATCACGTTCGATAGCATGGCCACGCGAGGCGTCGCTAGGCTCGAATATGAATCATCGACCCGCTCCTCTAGATTTCGTCATCTGAATTGATTAGCCGCTTCGGACCTTCTTCTCCTTTCTTTCCTTTATTCCGTTTTCTCTCTTTTTCAGACATGAAGGTGCGTCGGACCACCTGCATCGACTCTGTTTCGTACTATTGGGCCGCGGCCATCCCGTGCGGTCGGTGAGCCACAGTAGCCAGCGAATATCTCCTAAACATCTTCTCGTGAGATTAGGTAATTATAAGATATTCTCGTCCCAGTTCCTAGTCGCCAAGGGGCAAGACAAGGCGGCTGACTCGGTAAGTTTCTCCAAGCAACTTCCTTAGCAACTTGATCCCTCAGACTCTCGCCAACTAAACCGCAACCCATTCGGCCGCCTAGGTATTCACATGATAGCGCTATACATAGTAATAGTATGATGGGTGCTTCCTCTCTTACCTCGATTCACCGTTTGACGTCGAGAGCATTTCGCCTCGGATTCGTGGGAATACGGGAAGGTAAGCGATCCGAACGGCGCTGAACGGCGCAAATCACGTGGATACGGTGTTCTCACCGTCCTGGCTGAAGGGGGGCGGTCAGCTGAACCAAAAACATTCTCAGCAGATTCAGCTCCCAGCATTATCGTCTTCGTCTAGCGCCGACAGGCATGCGACGGCCACCAATAGTGCGGACGCATGGCCAGAAGCACACCCTCCTGTTCCACCCTGCTCTAGTGTAGAGCTGTGCTTACCCGTGTTGGCCATCGATGATGCAACGACGTACATGTAGTACATGCGCGATTCCAGGGCGGCGTCTCGAATCAGACCAATGCAAGCCAATAGGTTGTGCACCATCCACCATGCATTCGTGGCGAATAGCCCATGCCAACCCGCGCGGGACATGCCGTAACTAGAGGCGGCCCATGCCGGAAACAAAATCCTTTCGATTGATCGTCTTTCGTAGACCGTCCATATCGCCAGGGCCATGAGGACCAGGAACTCTAGCCATAGGAAACGAACACCTGGGAAGGGCCGGCGAGTAAACCTCGCTCGCTGATGTCAGTTTCTCACTCCGGAGACTGGCCTGGTCGACGATCGCAGCTTAGTTACACAATAACGACCCTCGCCACGTGTCAGCCATGCATGCATGCCTCGAGTCTAGGCGACGGGGTTCTTCCCGCCACTTTATCTCGTCCAAGATTGTCTCGGAGATATACACCTTCCTGCGCAGGTAGTTAGTAGGCTGGGTAGTATCCCTTCGATGTACCCACACCGGACGAACAGATGCCAAGACGGCAGACGCCAGGTTAAGGAGGTAGGTAGGTATCAGCTCGCCGTGATGAGTCGCAAAACAGCTTCAAAAATTTTCGAGACTGCTCGTAAGTTGCCGGTAAGTAGGTATATACTTCGTACCTAGGTAGTGCCCGCCAGCTTCGGAGACTGGCATCTATTTTTGGCCGTTGAAATTCTTCCGAGTTAGGTAGCTTCAAATTCTCCGATTTAGCTTCTGAACGGTTCCATCGGGGCATTGCGGCGGCACTGGTACCGGTATTAGGTAATTCGTTTCCCGGTCCAGGCAAGTTTCTTATGTAATTTCTTACGTTAAAGGGACGATTCGAGCATATTAGTGTAGGAAATAGCCTGAGATTACTTGGCGTCGCGCCCACAGCCTACACTACACTAAAAAACTACCGGTACCAGTTATGTGACGCATTAACTATCAACCTGCTTGGTCGCCGATCTACATAGTAGTCGGCCTCCTCGCCTAACAGTTATGCTACCCCATTTTATTGCTTTAGAAGTATGCACTGCAGCCCGGGCATTCGCTTACCTATGTGCTGTGAACTCCTCCGCCCCGCTTCTGTTGGATCTCGCCGTACCTACACTAGGTAGTACCTACGCTACACTACACTATCTACTATGTATAGGTACACTAGTTCAGTTGGTGAGCCCCAGTGAAATTCAACAAGAGTGGGGTGGCATGGGTATAAGTATTGGCCGAGCTCGGTTGACGGCCGGTTGATACCTAGGTAGCATGTCAAACCTAAGCTGAGAAGTTTGACCTGGTTCTCTAGCCTAGGTAGGCCGTGGTGTTTATTCGTCAGAGCAGGTAGCGCCCACCAAATCGAATCTCACGTCGAGAAACGCGAGTCTTCGCTATCTAGTGCAGAGCAACGCCCCTATTAAGACCGTGATAATACGGACTTGGTTAAAGCGATACTGCCAGGGAGTGCAGGCAACTTGGCATGCAGGTAAAAGGGTTACCCGGTTTCAAAAGTGTCTCTAGGTACGCACAAATGTACCTACGGGTACTTCAATTCCCCGCGAATCCGTACGGGAATCCGGGTATGTACCGGGATTCTCATGCGAATGCGACGGACTTCCCTCGCCCCAAGCTTACGTTAACTAGATAACTATTACGTTGCGCAAGAGCATGAGAGACCAAAGCTCGTCGTCACCCAGACCTCGGCTTTATGCTTACCTCACTGGCAGATAGCTACATACCGATTCCTTGTGCTAACCCAGCCCGTAGCTGCCTTGCTGCGACCGGCTTTGAAGCCCAGCAGGCGGAATCCATCAACCTTATTAAGATTTATTATTTCTCGTTTGATACGAATAGCCATTGGCTCAGCCGGCTCGGTATTCCGCAAATGCCGGCCCGCCATAACAACGCCTATCTAGAGGCGGTGTGATCAGATAACTACGGACCTAGCTATTTCACGTCTTTGAGGCTCTGCAAACTTGTGAGTCAGTCGTTGTACTTATGCCTGGTCCATGCGACAAGATGCAGGTGATGTCCAGGTGCATTCGTTGTACAGCGTGAAGGGCATAGTGTAGGTACGTACCCATTTTGCAAGGGGTACAGACCTACGCCCTCATAATACATCCACCCCCCAAATAACCGACAACAACGCATCAACGATGACCGCCAATGTCATCTTTAACTGCAAAGTTGGCGACTTTTGGCTGGCAAGCCTAGAGTAAGTTATCTCGCCGCCGCCGCACGTCCGGCCGGAAGCTTCTTTTAGCGCCGATAAAGGCCGGGCCGGCGCCTTACGGACCCCTCCCGTCTTTATTGGAAGGTCCGCCTCCGCCGTTGATATCGCTCTTTCCAGCATTCTCGGAGGCGCCGATCCCGACGTTGTCCCAGCCCATCTTCCTTTGATGTGTTTGGCAACGGCGAAAATACCACACTGGGATATTGGATAATTGGAGTCAGCTATCCGAAACTTGCCCGCATTACCGGTTCAAACGCGATGAGCCGGGCGGTTGTTGGCGTTGCCATGATGAATTCTCAGTTTAAAAGCCGGCCCATCGAGGTATTAGCGATAGCTACCACGTGACCGTTCCCTTGATAAGGCTTTCGAGATGTCCGACCGACTGTCTTCTGAACAATCAACTCGAAAATTTGGCGTGCCTCGTCGTTGCGCAACTCTATGTCAGGTACTTCCTCTATCAGACGCGCACAAGGAAGGAAATATATATTGCCCGGCTCAGCGCCTGACTTCTCACCGATACAGTAGCTGTACTTATGTACAGCTCTGGCCGATACCGGTTTGGAACTCTTCGGAATCCAAGTGAATGCATTGATAGGAGTCTATCTAGGAGACGGCGAATACTGCTATTACCCCGGTGCTGCTGAATCCGTTGCCGTTATCTTGAGATCTGAGCTAGATTTGAAAACTCTGGGGTAAATGTCGACATACCTATACCACATTGTCCAATCAACGGATTCTGTCCAAGTTTTCGTCTTGGCACTGGAAAAAGCACTTTAGCCGGGTAACTACCTACCTAGTCATGGAATTATCGACCTGCGTTGGCCAGTATCAATTCCTTTTGCTTGCAAAGTGCTGAAACGGGATTGGAATCATTGGCCCTGGGCTGAGCTAGTATGTAGTGCGGATATTCGGACTTGAGCGCGTCCGCAGCTGGCCTAATAATATGATCTAGGTGGATGAACCCCCGCGGATTATGATAGGAGGAAGCATTGGCGTCACAGATTCCTGAAAAACGATTCCTCATTACTAGGGGATCCACCCGTAGAAACCTCCTTCGCTGCGCTCTAACGGACGCACACTATACGGAATGGTACCGGTATCACACTTGTTGAGAACAATCTACTTACCTATCTATCGAGGGCCTGACCCTCAATATTACTCTCTCTCTCTCTCTCGTTAACTTGGAGTTGCACCCCGGGTTACCTAATGCAGGAATGTAACAGGGAAGAAATCAGTGCGGAGAGTCCCTACGTATCTAGATTCTACAGTGGCCACCCAAAAAAAAACACACACCCCGAGGTTTTACATACAAACTCACATGATTCCCAGGCTTATAACTCAATGAACTACGCCGAACTGAGCCCAAAAATTTCATATATACATTCTTAAGAGCAGATTCACATATAAATGTACTTTTATTTACTTGCTGAAATGACTTTTTGGCGTAGATATTAGGTCCTGAAATTTGAGGTTCAAATATAAGGCAAAAGTTGGGGAATGGGGGTATGCGTTTTTTTTGGCAACTGACTGTAAGCCGAGCAGGGTTGGCAACAAGGAAGTTAACTACGAAGTAGTGCACCTACCTACTTCGTACATGGTAGATGGGCACCTTAGGTATTGTTTCGGGAAATTTTAGACGATGTGATCAAGCCGTTCATCCCGTCGTACGAAGTAACTAGGCTGCATACCTTAACCTGTTACTAACCCCGCTAGGTCGACAACCCAGGACGGCCATCCCACTCAACTAGGTAGGTATGCAGTAACTGCCTAGGTACGTAACCAACCACTGGAGGTGTCGCAGGCGTTCGCGAATCCCACTAGGGGCTAATAGTCGAGCAGGGTTAGTGGCCAGACCTATCTACCTAGTGTATAGGCAGTAGGTATCTAACTATTACCGGTATCATGTTGGTAACACATCAAGGTCCGGCAGTCCTGCACCTAACTTGTAACTACCTACAACGCGTCAACTGCAACAACTTCCGAATCGCCTGTCTCTTCTGAAGGGTTTCAACGCTCTCTAGAGAGATCAGAGGAAATTGACAGCCATGAGCATTGGTTTCCATTCTGTGTCCAACTGAAAGGCCCTCCTTAACTCTCCTGGATCTCCACTGGCAGGCTTTCAGGCGATTATTGCCTACCTACCTACATAATGTATTCGTGCCCTAGGTAGATGGATGCTGCATGATTTTGGTCTGAGCACGTGCATTAACTATGCGCTGTCGCGAAAGTCTCTGAGTCAGTTGGTTCACGCCAAGATGACGACGTCTTTTCCTACTGTTCGGTCGGCCACGTTGCTCAGCTTCCTAGCCTTCTCAGGCCTCTATCATGCGTCATAAGCAAGCAGTGCCTTCACTTCGTCGATTTGGAAAAAGGGATGTTCCGAGGCCGCCAGCAGGACGAAAGCTCCTAACCAATGAGACATTCACACTGCATCGTTGGCCTACATACCTACATAGTAGTAGGCCTATGTAACGCGATCCTTTAGGATGAGGCCGGCTAGTCATCGTCGGTGCCGGAAGGGAGATCATGAGCGGGACGCCTTGGGATTTCCGAGTTGGTGTTGTCGGTAAGCACTAAACATGAATAGTAGGTCTACTCATCGTCAAATCACCAAAACGCGCAGCCAGGAAGCCGCACGACCAGCACAGCAAACATGCCCCCCGTTCCCTCGATCGGGGCAAACCCCCACGCGCAACAGCGTTACGAGTATGTGCCTAAATTAATAATGCGAAATAAGTAGGTATGTTCATTCCTTTCGCCACCAGTAGTGTTTACGCTGGTATCTGGCGTTCGACTCAGCCTCAGCTGGAATGGCTGGTTTTTGCTTGAATTGCATTCTGATTCTGGCGACATGCCATGAGCCACTTCGTGCGTGGAGGTTGGCGCACCACATTCTATGTACATACCGTACTTAACGCGACTCCCTCATCATCAAGGGTCATTCATAGCCGTATGACTGGTTGCCACCAGCTCGCCTAGGTAGTCCGAGACGGTACCGAGAGTGGACCTTGAATATCGGAACATCCATGACTGCCGGGGGTAATGGCTCCGGTACTATTATCGTAACACTGCCTAATAACAAAGTTATTGGCCCATCTAGCCGTGACGAGATAAAGGAAATAGCAGGATAGGCTGCATCGTTAGGCATACAGTACTGAGTCCACGGGCTGGATAAAGCATTCGCCTATGCATTACCCATGCTTTCCCTTTCTTTCTCCTCTTAGATTGGTCATTATCATCGTAAGGCTCAGACCATACCTCAATTCCTTGTCCTCGTGACGAGGACCCCGTCACGGTTGATTCTTAGAGACGTGGGCTTGACTGCAGAGAGACCCTCGAAGCAAGCAACTGGTATGTGTAATTTGCCGACTGAGTAGATCTGTTCGTTGGGGCTATTCGTTCTAAGTCTACAGCTCTATTTCAGACTCGTGATTGTCAGTAGTTTTTCGCGACATCTAATCTTGATTCCCGAATAGCCTGGTCAGATCGAGTTGAAAGTGATAACGTATATTAAGGCTTCTAGCAACATTAGCAGCGGTGCTGTAGGAACTGGTGAAACCCACCCGCTAAAGAACTTGGTTCATTTAAGGGTACATGCTTTTCTCAGTTCTACAAGATCGATTTGCCAGCTGCTTTGAGGAGGTGCGTGACAACGATATGAACTAGGCACAACTTCATAGATCACCTTGGTAGAGCAGCTCGGAAAGTGTCAATATATGTCTACGTGACGTTAGGTTTCAGCCAGGTCCTTATACATTCACACGATTCCATGAATATGTCCTATATCCGACACGGATCAAGTATGCATAACGGAGGCATCCTATTTACTGCCTTGCGGTTCCTCTAAAATCGTACCTAATAACACCTTAACGCCGAGTCACTATCTAGAACGCATCCCGAATTTAGTCTACAGCATGCAGTATGCCAGATCCAAGCTGATACACGTGTGCTAATTGCAAAGCCCTTCTTGACACTCGCCCTGATATAAGCGAATTAGTCAAGCGCCCTGACTCCCAGTCTCCTGCTCTGGTACTGCGGAATAGCGTTCTTCCACGAGGACCACTACAATATGGTCAGCGAGCATCAACAGAAGAGAGTTGGTCATATTGACTTACCGTGCGGTTTAACAAAAAGGCTGGCAAGAATGGAAAGTCCAAACAGGGATGCGAGGATAACAAAGAATGCTTGCGGAAAGGTTTCAATAGTTCCGGCATATATGCCATCAAACACCATGGGTGCGAAAACCCGGTCCAAAGCATGCATGAGGCCCATGGCCCCGAGAATAGAACCAACCCGCTCGGCGGGAATCTGCTTGGTCATGATGGACTGAATCGTGGCGGTCGCCAGGCCACCGAAAGACGTAAAGACGGCTGATGCCATGAAGAGCTCGCCAGTTCGCACGAACACGTAGCCCAGAAGACCGACCATGTCAAACATTAGAGCAAGGCGTAGCAGCCAGATATCGAGATTGTCGGCACCGGAGTGCGTCTCGTCGCCATGCGAAAGACCCTTCAACTTTCGCTCGCGACGCAGGGGAAGAATGCGGAAGAAATAGTTGACGGTGGGGAAAATGACGAGGAGAACAACGACCCGGAACAAGCTGACGACTGATATGAATCGAGCTGACTCCCAAGTTCCCCAATTGAACATGTACTTCGCATATAAGATGATCACAGTTCCGGCTCCCAGCGCTGCAACCACGAGTACGGATTCGATGAACACAAGGAGGAGCATGTTGCGGCGCAGCCGCTGATTTTCACGACCGCTAGGGACAAATATTTTGAGGGGTGCCAAGGGACTCGCTCTAAAAAGGGCGAGCAGCCAAGGCCGAAGCTTGCCACCAATAATCCAAGTCGGAGCGCGCGATGTGAATGCGCTCTCGAATGAGCCCGGAGCGGCTGTGCGGAGAATCTGCTGTTCAAGATAGTGCTTCTCCTGTGCCATCATTTGACGCTTCTTCGACAGCGACTCCGGCACGACGAACAAGAAGAACAAGATGACGATGACGTGGCAGCACAGGTTGACATAGAAAATCGAAAGAATGGATTCAGTCCATAGGACTATTTCGCCGGCTAGGACCGGCCCAGCGGCAAGACCGGTGAACAGACAAGCTTGGAGAAAACCGAGCGCAACTCCACGCTTTGATGGTGGTGAACAGTCGCTCACATAGGAATTGCTCAACACCGCGACTGCAGTGAATGAACCCGTGATGCCACTGCCAGAGTCCAGGAGTCAGTATCTTCTGTCTAGGTAGCTAAAGATGTACTTTAAGGGGGCTGAGAGTACGCAGGGAACTGAGATATTCAAAGCCAAGCAATTCCTACGCCTAAAAAGGCTGCTAGGCAGGGCTATATTGAAAACAATCGCAGGGAAAACTCACTCGAAAAAGTTCCCGACTACAAGAAAGCGGTAGTCGAACATGTGGGAGTACTTCGCGGTGATGATGGTGATGATTTCATTCAGAATGCCGCCGCACGAGGCAATGGCAATCAGCTGCATCCGGCCATGACGATCGGACAACTGGCCCAGCTTCGGGGCGACGAACGCGCTTAGCCCACCACTAAGCGCACTCATGACTAGAGTAAACGTTGCCACATCCTTCTGGACCGCCGCAGAGTTGCACTGAGGATTGGTCCCGCCTGCGAATGGAGACATCAAGGCGTCGCCGAGACCCGGGGTTTGTTGCTCGGCGTAGTAATGACGGCAGACGAGAGTCACAATCCTGTGAGAGCGACATGGTAAGTTGAGCGTGTGGGCCATGGATAGAGAGAGTAATATGTGCGTATAGACATGCATATGATACACATATATCCCGACATGGCCACTTACAACTCTATCCTGGGTACGATCATGCCTCCGAAGGCGAGACTCGTTAATGCATAGGGTATTATTAGCCAGTATACCTATGCCAGGTCTGTCAGCGTAAATGCCTCCGTAAATGCCTCGTCCAAGATGTCTTCTCATCCGGAGCATACGTACACTAGGCGTCTTCCACCACGGCAGACCCGCAAAATCGCCATTGCCCGCGTAAGTGTGTTTTGATGGATTATTTGTCCCATCTTCTCCGGAGTCATCCGACTGTTTGATGCCGAGCAACGGGGTCGTCTCGGTTAATCCGTCGAATCCGGTCTCTTCGGTGTCGATCATCACAATCTCCGCACGCCCATACGTGCTGAGATGCGCTTTGCTCGCCATGACTGCCAAACTTGGTGCCGACAGCCTCCACCAAACTACGATGTAGCCAGGATATCCGGGCGTGCGTGGCCGCCGGGGTCAGAAGTCGGATAGGCGGCTTATCAAGAACGGAGTTCCGCCGTTTCCATGGATCGGGGAATTACGTGGTAATATCTCCAGCAAGGAAGACCGCGGGAGGTGGAGCGTAGGCGAGATAGCTGCACGTATTCGAATGGTGTGATTGGTGTATGTATGAGATAATTTCCAAGGCAGAGCGCAGCGAACGAAGACAACAAAACACAAAACAACGTAGAGTGGGTATGAAGGAGGAGACGAAAACGACGCTTCGAGAAGCGCGAATGCGAGATTATGAAGAGCGAATGTCCAATGCCATGTCCTTGGAACCCGGTTGGGCACCTGCCGGGCGAGTCAATGGGATGCCTATCTTGGTAGACGGGAAGATGCGTTGTTCGCGATGATGATGTTGATGACGGACGTTCTCCAACAAACCAGTCTAGTGAGCCTATCAGGCCGATCCCTGTAATCCGGGACGGCGGCTTGACACAAAGTAGGTTAGGTTCCTGACGTAGCAAAGTGGCCGTCTCCATGTTGAATGTACCTACACGACACTACCTAAACTACCTACATCACACATGGAATACCTAGGCAGTATAGGTAGTAGATCGGATTTGGGATGAGACCCGTATGCAACATGGGCACTCTCCAAGGCCAGATCAGCAACAGCCAGTTAAGAAGGGAGTTAGGGTGGGGGCGGGCTACCTATTGATATAGCTAATTATTAAAGACGGCGGGAAAAAGAACGTGGTACGATGACGATTGGTTCACATTTGCTGGTTGAATTCGGGATATTGTTCCATGCCAATAGGGTTGGGTGTCATCTACTATGTACTTAACCATCACTGACTGCGTTCCGAGTCCTACCTACTGTAGAGTAATCCCTAAAGTAAGCCCTTACACTACATATTCCATAGATAGCTGGCTGTCCCCGCTCACACAGCATGAGGGTGGGATGCCAGGAGTGCAAGGGGCATGGCAGACGGCACTTTTGGGTTTTCCGGCCGCTTCAAAGCTTCGTCCGAATTCTGCAGGACATGAGTTGTGCCACGAATAGACGGTGCATGCCACAGGTTATGCCCAAGTATCAATGCACCCCGACTGTCGGGCACCTAACCGTTAGGTCTACGGACGTACCGAGACGCCGCCATGCTCACATATGTATTATATCGTATTATACCTAGGAGTATATCCTAACCCAAGGCATCATAATCTTCTCGATCATCCCTAGGTAAGTAGGTTGGCATGAATTTCAACACACAATAAAGCCTGTGATGATCTTTATCTTGACAGACCAATTCTGATGCCATGTTAATGTACCGGCTTGCCACATAAGGGATACCTGTCGATGGTTTAAAGCCAGGGTTGATGGTTGTCCAAAAGGAAGACATCATAGGGCCCTGTCTCACTCACACGGCAGATGCATTCTCGACTCCAGCAAAGAACTTCTTCGACTCGGCGCAGCGTTCGCTCTTGCAGCCAGGACATCTGAGCCCCATCTGGTACGAGCAGGCAACACCGCTGTCCAGATGACTTTTGGCGAGATCTGCCAGTGCCTCGATGAATATTGGATTGCCATTCAAGCTCTCAACCCGCTTCACTGTATCGGCGTGGTTTGACTCCCCTATTACCTCCTTATCCAGTTCGAACAGGGTTTCAATATGGTCTGACGTGAACGCAATAGGAATAAGAACTATGTCTTTCTGTCCCTTGGCGATATATCCCTCGACCGATGTCTGCGTCTGGGGTCCAAGCCATGGCTGCGGGCCGACTTGAGATTGCCAGCACAACCTGTAAGGATTCGAGAACTTCAGGCGTTGCATAACAGCATACACCGTGGCAGCGACCTCCGCGGGGTATGGATCACCTGCCACCAAGTCAGCGAGAGTCTCCCAGTAAAGGGCGTCCTGTACGAACCTCGGTTCACCACTGTCATGGGCAGGCTGTGCGCGGAGAAGAGGAGGACTACTTGCTTTCGTCGCTCTTCGGGATAGTCAGCCAAAGTCTTCTCGATGTTCGTAGCAAAAGCCTCCACAAGACCCGGATGCACTGGCCATCGGTCAATGACACTCCATTGGATGGTGCCAGGGCCGGCTTTCCCTTCAAGTCTTTGCCGCCACCTCCAGAGCTCATTCAGGCTGCTACCGGTGGTTGAGCAGGAGTACTGCGGATACTGCGTGAATGCCACGGCTCGACCACCTCTGCCGTTACCAAAACCGTCCTCCAATAGTCTATTATACATCTCTTCGGTCAAGGGATTGGCGTAGCGAAAGGCGACGTACGGCTTGTGAGGTGCAGTCTCGGGCGATATCTGGTCGAGAATCTTGCACATCTCGGCGTTTTGATGTTCTGACCACTTGCGGATTGGCGAGCCTCCTCCAATTTCTGCATATTGCTGCTGTATCTTTGGGGTTCGCCGGGTGGAGATGAATTTGCCAATGTAGTTTTGTAGCCGACCGAGCGGTATTAAATCGCCATCTTGCTGTGCACAATTGTCAGAGAACAGCGCACCGGCGCAGTCACGAGCAGAGACGCCTTACAAACAGACGCGTTAGAAAGTCTTCCACCTCATCCACAGTCGAGGGGCCGCCCATGTTTAAGAAGACCATGGCAGTAGGTCCCTTTGAGCCAGCGGCATTCTGCGTGACAGGCGGCACGGGAGTCGCGAATTGTCGAGTTTGCGAAGCGATATCCTGAGTCGTCCAGGAGGCACGAAGAGGTGTACGAGCAAAAGCCCCGGCTGCTCGGCTAGAGAGGTGCGTAATTGAATGACGGGCTGCCATTTCATGCAATTATTTTCTGCTTCCACTCGCGCCGGCGGACGGACGTATGTCGGAGAGTAAGAATTGCCGAAATGAATTAGGAGCGAGAAGAGTGTGAATTTAGGTCGGGACACGAGTTCAGTTGCGAAGTTCGCCTCCATGGCTGCAAGGGTGCTGATGGTGCCTCGGGAGTCGGACAAGCACAACCGGACAATCACCGCAACAATTGGTGGAAGACCGGAGCTGAAGTAATGCGATGGCCTGACTATTACGGCTAGTAAGTGGGCGAGCAGACTGCGTGACTAGTGCCAATAATTCAGCAGCCAGGTCGCCAGCGTGCCGTAAACCAGCATGTAACGCAGCCTGTATCTTGTCAAACTAACCGTGTTTGGTAACTAGTCGCTACCCGGTAGTTATTAATTAGTAAATAGGTACCTACCCGAGGGGTCCCCTTTTTTTGGCACGGTGTCGGCAGGCTGTTAGGTGTGTGTATACTGCTCGGTAGGGGCCATAGTGTTGTAAGTGTTGTGGCATACAGTTAGGCTAGCACAATGACTATAGTATACAACAGTGTTATCCTAGCCAGATGGCCACTATAATCATAGAGGTTAAGCTTGAGCTTAATGGCCAGTGTAAAATACGGTTAAAAGTGAAGTGTAATGTTATGTAAACAATGAGGTTAAAGCGGTTATGATGCTAAAGCGGTTACGATGTTAGAATGATTACGATGTTAGAGTATTAAGACGATGTCAGAGTACTAAAGCAATGTTGAAGCACTAAAGCGATGTTGAAGCACTATAACAGTGTTGGTGCGCTATAATGTTCGGTTAAGTAGGGTGTTCAGTTAAGTAAGGTGGTCGGTTAAGTATAGTACGTAATAAGGTAGGGCATAGTGTGGTGGATTATTAGTAGGGGTAGGTACGACGTTAGAGATAGGTAGTTACGAAGCGGCGTAGTTAGATAGTAAAGGTAGGTGCGACGGTAAATAAGAAGGTAGTAGGTAGGTAAGTAGATAAGTCGGTAGGTAAGCACAGATTTGCCTTGGTTGATTTTCAGTTTAATTGTGTTTATTACATCTACCTAAGTGAGAGGTTGATAGGTCGGTAGGTTGATAGGTCGGTAGGTTGATAGGTTGGTAGGTTGATAGGTCGGCAGGTTGATAGGTCGGTAGGTCGGTAGGTCGGTAGGTAGATGAGGGATTGATGGAAGGAATTGGCGGAGGGAATTGGCGGAGGGAATTGGCGGAGGAGAGGATTGGCGGAGGAGAGGATTGGCGGAAGAGAGGATTGGCGGAGGAGAGAATTGGTGAAGGAGAGAATTGGCAAAGGAGGGAATTGGCGGAGGAGGGGCAATGGCAGAGGAGAGAATTGATAGAGGAGAGGCAATGGTCACGGAGGGGCAATGGTCACGGAGGGGCAATGGTCACGGAGGGGCAATGGTCACGGAAGGGCAATGGTCACGGAGGGGCAATGGTCACGGAGGAGAGTTGTTGGCCATGGTCGGTCATAGAGAGGTATTGGTCACGGAAAAGAGCAGAGGTCACGGTCATGGAGAAGGGTAGCGGTCACGAAGAAGGGCAGCGGTCACGGAAGAGAGGCAACGGCCACGGAAAGGGATGACGAAGAAGAGATATTGGTCACGGTCGCGGTGGAGGCATATTGATCATGGAAGGGGATTAACGGATTGGTGGATTGGTGGATTTGACGTCGTCGTCGTCGTCGTCGATCATGGGGAGTAATAGAATAATGGGTAATAAGTAGGTCGGTAAGGCAGTATGTATACCTAAGTTCTTAGTTGAAGAGAATGCGATGTTGGGGAGCAGCACAATGTCAGGTCGGTAAGACGATGTCAGACCGCTAAGACGATGTCAGGCCCCTAACACTATGCTACAATAGTGCTATATCTTAGTATGGTATTATACAGACCAGTGAAATAAATCACTACAGAGGGAATCCCGGTAACCGCATACGATTCATCCCGTCAAATCTATATGCAAATTAAGGACATATGCGAATTGACGCTTCACAGGGGCACGAGCTTCAGGGGTAATACGCCGCGCCGCTCACATATATACAGCTCACATGATTATTACTCTAGCGCTTTCGTAGAACCGTAGAACCGTAGTACAATGGTAAAGTGATTTGTTTTCATTCATCCGTATCTGTAGAACACACATTCGAACCGTCGCAGTAGCCCAAGCCGTTTTGCTCAATTTGACCACATATTTCTGGTAGCATGCTACCGCGGGCGGTTAGGGGTGGGTGCCGAACTGTCCCGTTTTTTTGGCCCTCGCCTACTACTTAAGCACTCCGCCCTATATTGGGCGGCCGATTGAAGTATGCCAGTATTGTTTGCTGCCGAGTATTGGCGCCTTGGAGCGCATCCACCATACTGCGCAAGCTTTGAATATGTGACTGTGTAAAGACAGGATTGGTGTCGGCGAGCTGCAATAACCTTAGAAGCGACGTAATAGCCTCCTGCGACGTCATTACGGCGGGTGTCATGGACGATTCTTCAGTCTCTTCCTCTTCCTCACCAATAGCTATGTCAACTTCTTCGCGATAATCGGGTTGCTTAAATTGGTCGTCGAGGACGCTTTCAAGCACTTCGTCAGATGTTGTTGGTTCGCCAGGAGGGAGGTCTTCGTCCTCGGGATTGAGGAGATCTTGAAGACTAAGAATAGCCCTTCGGCTCGAGACTCTATGGTGAATAGAAACGAGATCGTCGGGGTACTCATCGCAAAGGAAAGATTGCGCAGCAGGGGTTGGGTTATCAAGGTCGAGTAGAGTCGACTTTCTCCAGCAATTAGCAATTGTCGAGGCCTTTACTGATGTAAAATAATGCTCCGAGATCCATAAAATTGCGTGTCTGATCGTCATGATTGTGTTAATGTCGACATCAAAGTCGTGTTCGATATTTTGAGCAATAAAAAGAAGGAAACTTCGTCGGAAGTAGGATTTCAGTGTCCTGATGATGCCCATGTCACAAGGCTGGTACACCGAGGTTACATTCGCCGGAAAGAACCTGACAGTGATGTTAGGTGGCGGGGGGGCCAACTTGACCGCATTGACGTGAGGGGCGAAATTGTCCATTAATAAAAGGACTTTTTGGCCGGGCTTCGTGCGAAGAATATGAGCATAGAAAGACAGCAGATACTCCTGTGTAATCGCCGTCGTAAACCAGGCAGTCTTTGTCATACGGACAAACTACAGAGCCTTTAACTAGAACCTATTAGGTCATCCCGAACTTCACCTAGCGGATGTCAGGTGACGCGGACCGGATAAATCGGGATTTGAGAATCAAACAACGAGATAAGTCTGAAGCCCCTAATGCAAGCTAATCATAGAGTACAGGAGTAGCGGTGTCCAAGATATCCCCTCAGCTACGACGATCACGGTCGAGGCCCGTGATCCTCCCTACGACGTGCCACCACCTGACCTGCTCAATCCCCGAGCCCTCGCTTACCTCCTTCCCTTAGGAGCTGTCGGGGATTGAGCCGGCGTCTGCCCAAGGGGACTCTCACCCTTGGCACATTAGCGCACGTCGGCTAAACCGTCGTGGCTCAATGGGATATCACGATACCGCTCCACTACGGGGCTCTCACCCTCTATGGCGTCCCGTTCCAGGGAACTATGGATAGATAGCGTGTCTCAGCACTCTGCAGGAAGACCACGCGGACATAACAGCATTAGCATAGCGATCGGACAGACCCCGAACACGAATACGAGATTAGCCGCCCGCGGCAGACTACAGAAGTCCCCTACAGACGTTTAGGGTCCCTACAGAAGATTAGGAGGATGGCCGGAGAGTCCGGTAAGACCTACCCGGTAAGACCTACCCGGTAAGACCTACCCGGTAAGGCCTATCCGGAAAGACCTACCCGGTAGGACCTACCCGGTAGACCGAACTTCGAACGGCTCTATCTCAACAACGAGGAGTCCTACGGGGACGAGGATACCACCGTTGGATTCGTCTCGTCAAGAGCTTTCCAATGGTATATAGGTTTTATGCGCTAGGTCGAAGGATGTCTTAGACCACCTGAGAACTTGGCGAAAAAGGGGTTTCGTGAGTCGTCTCGGCGGAATTCCCATACAATAATTTAGCGGAAAGTGGGGCCCTTGGCCGGAGGGCTCTGCGTCGTGTTTTGAGGCCAACTGGGGTCGGTGGGTATATGGGAAGGCGACCCAAGGAAGAAGAATCCAAGAATAGCCAACCCAACCCCCGAGACCACCGTGGTGATTCACGACTCAGACCCATGCAATAAGCATTAGCGCACTCGCACAGCACTCATATTTGGCTACAGAAGGTTACAGGGTAACCGTACAGGCCCAGACAGCAATCGTCGCACTTAGCGGACGGAGGACTTAAAAGGAAGGCAGTCCTCCGGACAGGAAAGAGGGAGTTAGAGAAGCATAGCGACCTTTGCGACCATATTCTATTATTAGCTGAATTGAACTATCGTTCCAAGCCCCTATAGCGCACGCTACAGTGAACTCTCATCGCTAAGTTAGCTGTGCCGAAGGCCCTTGTCACATATAATAGAATACCCTCGCATACGGACGTCTATTGCTCGGCTATTCGCCACCAAGTTATACACACCAGATCTATCTTTTCAGAGCTTATAGCACACCCCAGAGCTGGACTAGTACCAGCAGTAAGGCTACCTATAACTGAAAACTGCGACAGCCCATCGCAAGCACAAAAAATTCTATACTCATAGTTATCCGCACACCTATCTCCAGCATGTCTACCACGGCGTCTCCCCAGCCCGAACCTGGCAATGCCATGGTGGTGTATGCTCCGCCAGTGTTCGACACCATTATGTCCGATGCTACGGACTTGGTCAGCACTGACACTATCTCCAATCCTCCCGAATGGATGATAGAAATCAACCGCCAGTTTATCGAATCTCACGAGGCTATCGTAGCATATGCACGACACCTGAGCATCGAAAACAGGCACGACATTGAAGGACTACGCGCTCAATATGAGCAAATGCGAGCCACTTATACCGCATCAATGGCCCTGTACCGAACAGGCATTGAGACGACCCAGGAACAGATCAACCAGTTCCAAAGGCAAATGGTGAAAGGAAGCAACCATTTTGCCCAAGAAATCTACGGTGCTATCGCTCGCTACACAGCAGACAATGATGCGCGAGACAAGGCCGTTGAGCAAATCCAGTTGGTTTCGGGTAGACAAGAGCAAATCATCGCTGCTCTACAGCAAGAAGCCAGCCGACAATCTGAGTTTCGCGACAACGTCACTCACTGGGCAGGCCAGAAAGAACTACAGATCAATGACCTATTAGCCCGCGAAGTTGTCGAGCCCCAACAGTTGGATGATCGCATGAAACAGCAAATCAGTGAGATCCGAGAGTACACTGAAGCTGTCATAGCGGAATACCAAGCTCAGCATCGCGCTGGTACTCGTGTAGACACACAATCTGTTCTCGAAACCATCCAACGGAGAGCTGCATCGCGAACAGGGTCATACCCTCCACCCGCACCTATGCCGGAACCTATCACCCGGCCTCGACGACGTTCGGCAGTCTCATTTATGTCACCTCAGCCCGAGGAGACACGGCCAGCCCAGCCACCTTCAGGCCAGTCCCAGATGGCAAATTATAGGCCGCCTTCTGTAGAAAGCGAGAGACCGCAAACCAAGTATTCTAGCTCAACTACACGACGAGAGGCACTAGAGACACAAAACCTGATAGCCGAACAAGCACGCGCTACATCAGAACGCGCTAAAGTGCAGTTCCAAGCAACCATGTCAGGAGCTCTGCCCGGCTACCCGACTACTCCTGCAGCCAGCCAGGCCCAAGCTGGAAGTGGAGGAGGCTCACCCCCCCAGAGACCGACGGACCTTCTAATAGATCTTGGAGGACCTGATGAACCTTCCCGCCATGGTTGGCCATCGATCTTTGGTGATCGACTCGCTGCCGCCCTGGAGGCACTAAACCGACCGAAGCCAGCCAACACAATGCAGCTGCGTAAACCACCTGCTTACGATGGCAAAGATCTATCTAAATTCAAGGCATGGTGGTTTGAGATCCGATCATACGTGGAAGCATACCCAGAGAGTTTCAATACCGACGCACAACGACTTCACTGGATCGGATCACAGTTGTCCGACAGAGCACAGCTATGGCACCAACAACGCACAAACCAGATTCGATCGATGCGTTTGACGGATACTTGGGAATCATATACCCAAGCCCTGAAGGAACGGTTTACCGACCACGCAGAACATCATCGGAATGCCAAAAAGATGAAGGAGCTCAAGTACCACGGGGATATCTCCCAGTACATTGGCGAAATGCTGGAACTCAATGAAGCTGTTGAATGGTCGGGCACTACATTCAGAACACAAATCATTTCTGCAATTCCAAGAAAAATCACCGAGCTCATCTATTCCAAGCAAGGTGGTGTTCCCCGAAATGATCACGACTTCATTGAGGCAGTGCGAGAAGCCGGACTGACTTACGAGACCATGCTTGCTGATCTAAATTCCACGGGAAAAGACACTCCGGCCTCGACTACGGAGCGATCCCGGCCGGCCGCGAGCAAAAGCACGCCTTCCCGCTCCGCTCCATCCTCAAAGACGGAAACAACCTCAAGGCCAAACCGAAAGCCAATGCCGTCACCATTGGAAAGAGAGTGGAGTTCAGTAGCTGAAGCTTTGGCTGGGATTGATCAGTCTGATGTCGATGACAGAAAGGCAAGACATTGCAACTGCTGGCGTTGTGGAAGAGATAACCACCACACTCTTGCCTGCAAGGCAAAGACCAGCATTGACGGGAAACCTATGCCCCCTCCAAGACGCGTTGCTTCTACCTCATCACTGAAGCGAGGTCGTGAGGAAGACCCGGAATCAGATGTCGAAACTGTCAAAAAGACACGGATTGATGCTATCAATGTTCGAGACGAAGCCGACATTGACGAAGGAGCTCAACCCATGCAGTTTCTGAAGGAAGAGCCTGAGTCTGATGCGGATTTTTAGAGGGCCCCCTTATGTCACCCGATAGGGACCCGCGGCCTCCTCAGGGTATCATCAGCGCAATCAAACGGAAGAGTGCTGCACTCAATAACGACAAGGCTCCCGTAAAGAAACTTCGTCAGACCGAGCCCATATCTGGAAATCGACCGATTGTCACGATGACTCTGATGTGGGGAGACAAGGAACACCCCGTGAGAGTACTGCTCGACACAGGCAGCACTGTGCCTGTACTCAGCATGACAAAGGCCCGAAAATGGAAGCTGCCTATGATCAGACGGGCGGTACGAAAGCCAACATTGGGATTCGATGGACAGCCTGTACCTTCAGCCGGAATCTACTATACCGAAGATATCATCCTTCGACATCAAGAAGATCACTTCACGCGACAAAGCTTTGAGGTCAGCGCAGTTGACGACGAGTGCGATGTCATACTACCGCTATGGTGGCTCCGGGAGCACCAGCCCTCATACTTCTTCGATGCAAGCAACAAGATACGCTTCATATCGGATCACTGTCAGAAGAATTGTACTAGCCACGTGGTTCTCGAACAACGATCTCAGGATGTTGCCATTGTGTCACTATCCAAACTGGTACAGGATAGGATACACGAAATCACGGCTCAGGTAGAAGGCACCTATGATAACGAAACCTTTCAAGATACAGTCGATAAGGGTATCAACTCTGTTCCCGAAGAGTTCCGAGAATTCCTCCCAATCATGTCCAAAGAAGCTGCCACTCGTCTTCCCGACCGTCAACCATGGGACCACGCCATCGATCTTCAGCCAGGTACTACGCCACCTTTCGGCACATTGTACGCGATGTCAGAACGTGAATTGCAGGCTCTCAGACCTTGGTTGGATGATATGCTCGCCATGAAGAGGATCCGTAAATCCACATCATCATGTGCCGCCCCTATGATGTTTGTCGAGAAAAAGGACCCTAAAGATCCCTTACGTCCAGTGGCTGATTACCGCGGTATCAACAAAATCACTATCCCAGTCCGATACCCGATCCCTTTAATTTCAGAACTTCAAGATCGGCTGCGCACTGCGAAATGGTTCACGAAGATAGACCTGAAATCAGGTTTCCAGCTCATTAGGATCAAGGAAGGGCACGAATGGAAAACGGCCTTCCGATGTCGATACGGACTTTTCGAATACACTGTCATGCCGCAAGGATTGATCAACGCCCCAGCGACATTTCAGTCGATGATGAACGGAATCTTTAAGGACCTCATCGACACAGGAGTGATCGCATATCTTGACGACATTCTCATCTATGCTGACACTATCGAAGAACATGACCGACTCGTGAAAGAGGTGCTACAGCGACTTACCAAGCACAACCTAGCTGTCGCCCCCCAGAAGTGTAAATGGCGTGTCAAAGAAGTAGACTTTCTTGGGTACATCATCACTGACCACGGTATCTCGATGAACGATGTGAAGATCCGGGCTGTCACTGAATGGCCTACACCCACCACGCTTACAGAGTCTCAAAGCTTCATCGGATTCGCCAATTTCTACCGACGATTCATCGAAGGATTCTCCAAGATCGTGCAACCTATCACGGAAATCAACAAACTAGACCGGCGATCATGGAAATGGAATCCTGAAGCAGACAAGGCATTCCAGGCAATGAAAAAGGCATTCACCTCAGCGCCTATTCTGATGCACTTCGACCCCAGCAAGACAGTCTATGTCGAGACGGATGCCTCAGACTATGCTTTAGCAGGGGTTATGTCCCAGAAAGATGAAGATGGCAAGTTAAGACCTATCGCATTTCACTCACGGAAGTTAATGCCTGCGGAAATGAATTACGAGATTCACGACAAGGAGCTTTTAGCTATCGTCGACTGCTTTGACAGATGGCGACAATACCTCGAAGGGAATCTACATCGCATCGAGGTATATTCGGATCACCAGAACCTGGCTTACTTCACTGTCGCCCGGGTAATGAACCGCCGTCAGGCCAGATGGTCTCAGATGCTGTCGTCCTACTGGTTCGTCATTAATTACCGGCCAGGTCGACAAAATGAAAAGGCCGATATCCTGTCTAGAATGCCACAACATCGCCCTGAAAAAGGGGGAGCTGAAGACCAGCCGATTACGACGGTCTTGCAAGAGAAGCACTTTTCGAACTCAGTTGGAGCGCTATTCGAATCCTCTCCCGCTACCTTGATTTCGTCAATTCGCCTTTGCAGTATCCCGACACAGGCTTGGAATAAGGACTTCGTCACACGAGTAAAAGCCGCTGGCAAAGATGACCCAGACTATGCCCGTGAAATGTCTGAGCTCGGGCCTGACAAGACAATCGAGGATGGTATGCTGTATCGCAAGAACCGCCTCTGGGTACCAGCCTCTCTTCAGAAAGAAGTCATACGGTCGGAGCACGACACTATAGTCGCAGGGCACATGGGCATGGACAAGACAAAAGAGCTCATCACGCGTAATTTCTGGTGGCCTAATCTGGAAGAAAGTGTCCGGGCCTATGTTGGCGGATGTCACGAATGCCAACAGAACAAGGTCCCTCATCATGCCTCGCACGGTCTTTTACAGCCTCTGGAACTTCACTACAGGCCGTGGTTATCAGTAGCAATGGACTTCATCACCGACCTCCCGCTTTCTAATGGCTGCAACTCCATCTGGGTCATGGTAGATCCCTTCACCAAAATGGCACACTTCACAGCGCTAAAGGTGGACGAGAAGAAAACAGAGGACCTGATCAAGATCTTTGCCCGAGTATACTGGAGGCTTCATGGCATCCCTCTTGACATCATTTCCGATCGCGATTCGAGGTTTACCGCAGCTCTTTGGAAGGATTTCCTGAAACTGGTCGGCATCAAAACACGGATGAGTACCGCCTTTCACCCGCAAACTGATGGCCAAACCGAGAGACTTAATCAAATCTTGGAGATCTACTTACGAGCCTTTGTCAACTACGAAATGACGAACTGGGAGGATCTACTGCCCACAGCGGAATTTGCCTACAACAACGCTGTCTCTACGGCACATGGCATGACGCCTTTCTATGCTAACTATGGCTACCACCCCGCTGCCGCAAATCCACCGATCGAGGAAGTCCGCAATCCAGGCAGCCAGCTTTACAGCCACTGGATGACTCAAGTCTACGACCAAGCGCGACAGTTCCTAGAAAAGAGTCGCCAACGGATGAAGGAGTGGGCAGACAAGCGCCGTACCGAGAACCCGCCATATGAGAAAGGACAGTTGGTAATGCTGAACGCTCGTAATATCAAGACTAAGAGACCGGCAAAGAAGCTCGACAAGAAAATGCTCGGTCCCTTTCAGATCGAAGAAGTCATCTCGCCGACTGCTGTACGACTGATCCTACCCGCGACATGGAGGCTCCATCGGTCTTTCCATGTATCACTGATCGAGCCATATCGAGTTGGATCACAGACAGCACCCGACCCGCTCCAGGTGCTCCGTGATGCCGGCCCTGTAGAGTCTGAAGAATATGCCATCGAGGCTATCATGGACGCACGGAAATCACATGGAGGTGGCGTCAAGTATCTTGTGCGATGGGATGGATGGCCGGCAAAGAAAGACTGGACCTGGGAACCCTTTGAGCATTTTGACAGTGAAGGAGCCCGAGAATTACTGAAGGAGTTCCATGCAGCACACCCTGGGAAACCCGTTGATGCTAGAATTGCTGGCTAACCGAAGAAAATAGGCAACCCAGCAATCAAGGAAGGAATACGGGAGATTGAAACAATCTTGTACCACTAATTGTATACTATAGACAGTCTCAACTCAAAATAAGATCGCAACTCAACAGAAACCCATACCTATCGAGCGTGACATAGCAAAAATCTTGTGGTTACCTAACTCTAGAAGTCGAATCAAACCGCCGCCTCACAGGGCAATGAGGGAGAGGCCAGGAACCTTCTCAAAGGAGCAAGAGTCCCTCAGCGGAATGATCCTTCCAGAACGGAAGTCCAAATGGAAGTCGAACCCGACCTGCCGCCTTACAGGGCAATGGGGGAGAGGTCAGGAGCCTTCTCAAAGGAGCACGAGTCCCTCAGCAGAAAGGTCCTTTCAGAACGGTGGTCGAACCAAATCACAGCCGACGGGCACCAGGGAGAGGCCAGAAGCCTTCTCACAGGAGCGAGTCCCTTGGGTGAGATGGTCCCTCCGGGAGGATTACTACCCAAGACGAATTGCAGTCACAACTAACAAACGGTCGAGACGCCCTTTGAGAAAGGGGGAGCTGATGTCATACGGACAAACTACAGAGCCTTTAACTAGAACCTATTAGGTCATCCCGAACTTCACCTAGCGGATGTCAGGTGACGCGGACCGGATAAATCGGGATTTGAGAATCAAACAACGAGATAAGTCTGAAGCCCCTAATGCAAGCTAATCATAGAGTACAGGAGTAGCGGTGTCCAAGATATCCCCTCAGCTACGACGATCACGGTCGAGGCCCGTGATCCTCCCTACGACGTGCCACCACCTGACCTGCTCAATCCCCGAGCCCTCGCTTACCTCCTTCCCTTAGGAGCTGTCGGGGATTGAGCCGGCGTCTGCCCAAGGGGACTCTCACCCTTGGCACATTAGCGCACGTCGGCTAAACCGTCGTGGCTCAATGGGATATCACGATACCGCTCCACTACGGGGCTCTCACCCTCTATGGCGTCCCGTTCCAGGGAACTATGGATAGATAGCGTGTCTCAGCACTCTGCAGGAAGACCACGCGGACATAACAGCATTAGCATAGCGATCGGACAGACCCCGAACACGAATACGAGATTAGCCGCCCGCGGCAGACTACAGAAGTCCCCTACAGACGTTTAGGGTCCCTACAGAAGATTAGGAGGATGGCCGGAGAGTCCGGTAAGACCTACCCGGTAAGACCTACCCGGTAAGACCTACCCGGTAAGACCTACCCGGTAAGGCCTATCCGGAAAGACCTACCCGGTAGGACCTACCCGGTAGACCGAACTTCGAACGGCTCTATCTCAACAACGAGGAGTCCTACGGGGACGAGGATACCACCGTTGGATTCGTCTCGTCAAGAGCTTTCCAATGGTATATAGGTTTTATGCGCTAGGTCGAAGGATGTCTTAGACCACCTGAGAACTTGGCGAAAAAGGGGTTTCGTGAGTCGTCTCGGCGGAATTCCCATACAATAATTTAGCGGAAAGTGGGGCCCTTGGCCGGAGGGCTCTGCGTCGTGTTTTGAGGCCAACTGGGGTCGGTGGGTATATGGGAAGGCGACCCAAGGAAGAAGAATCCAAGAATAGCCAACCCAACCCCCGAGACCACCGTGGTGATTCACGACTCAGACCCATGCAATAAGCATTAGCGCACTCGCACAGCACTCATATTTGGCCACAGAAGGTTACAGGGTAACCGTACAGGCCCAGACAGCAATCGTCGCACTTAGCGGACGGAGGACTTAAAAGGAAGGCAGTCCTCCGGACAGGAAAGAGGGAGTTAGAGAAGCATAGCGACCTTTGCGACCATATTCTATTATTAGCTGAATTGAACTATCGTTCCAAGCCCCTATAGCGCACGCTACAGTGAACTCTCATCGCTAAGTTAGCTGTGCCGAAGGCCCTTGTCACAGTCTTGTTGTGCCGCCACACCAGATTATACCCAGCATAATTGAAATTTCTGAGAGGACGAGGGGTTGCTGCCTTACCCACGATCCAGGCTTTGAAACGATCATCGCCAGTATCGTTTACCGTCATAGCTAGAGTAATGCGACTCTTGTCTAGCTTTCTACCAGGGCGCTGGGTAGTGGCGAGACCAGATGAGGCAAATCGACGCCAATAAATACCCGTTTCGTCCATGTTGTAGCGATTACCGACGGGGGTCTCATGGACTAATTCCCTAATAGCTGCCATGTCGCTTTGAGTCTCGGGAGCATTCACGGCAGCTATGGCGGACGCACTCTCGCCATGGAAATGATGAATCTTGATGTTGTAGCGGCGCAAAAAAAGCGTGCACCACTTTTCGCCAAAGGTAGGGGGGTTATCCGCCGAGAGCAAACCATTGCGAGCTTCTTGGTATGTTAGCCAGATGTAGCGAGCCTTTTCCATGAGTACTTCACGGGAAGTCGCAATTCCGCGAGTCTCAAGGCCAATCTGCCACTTGAAGAGGATATTTTCAAGAACAGGCCACTCTGCAGTACGAAGCGTGCGATTTTGAAGCCCGGGGCTATCTAAAGATAGCGTCTGGATCTTAGACGAAGACAAGATGCGTGAAATCTGTGACTGAGTTGCATGGGTGTTGTGGGTTTTTTCTAGCCATCGGATTACCTCTTTTTGGGTGGGTTTGGGGGACTGTTCAGCATACCACTTGCGTAGTAAGACCTTAGTCTCGAGCGTCATGTGAGGCATGTCGACGATGGGGGGGGGAGAGCGTGAAGAATGAGAGCGCGAGGAGGGACAGCGCGAAGAGGGACAGCGCGAGGAGGGACAGCGCGAGGAGGGACAGCGCGAGGAGGGACAGCGCGAGGAGGGACAGCGCGAGGAGGGACAGCACGAGGAGGGGGGAGAAAGAGGGGAAGAAGAAAGAAACGAAAGGAAAGTTGCGAAATTTTTGCGAACGTGTGAGCGATTGGGTAGTAAGGAGGAGAAGAGTTTGGTGGTGTGGTCAGTAGTATTGTGGTTGGTGTTGTAAGGTAGTACGAAAAACTTAGGACATGATAGGCAGAAGTTCGATAATTTTTTATGTGTGCGGACCAGGTTATAGGGTGTTTTCTTAGTATACCGCTATAACTAATAAGTTATATGGGCGAATGGTTAACCTACCGGTATATTGCCTCTCGGGGCATGAGCATGCTGCTAGGTCTGGGGTTCGAATCCCCACTCGCCCTGGTTTTTTCTCACGTATTAGTACCTAGATAGGTACTTCTATATCTACCAAAGTTCAGTGCGATAGTAAGTACCTAGTCATCCCTGTAGTTACATAGGCCCTTATGCAATATGCAATTTACTACTTTATGCAATTCTCGGTCAAAACTCCATACAAATATAGCAGACACAGAATTGGTATGCAAAATTTGGCATATAAGTGGGGTTTATGCATAAAATAGACATGCGGTTACCGGGATTCCCTCTGTATGATTATGTTCATCTGATACCGAGCTAGCCTGAAAAGGTTGGAACTGAAGTGTTGAACCCGTGCTATGGCCCCCCGAGGGCATAGATGTGCCACACTGGAGTTACACTGTTAAAAAAGGGGGTTCGCACGCATAGGTAGTTAGAGCTTTACGACCAGCATAAAATCATGAAACCAGTGCAGTGCCAGACAGCGCACTGGCAATCAATAACGTCATAAATTATGCTGCCAGTTATACAAGCATCAGGTCACCTGAGCACGCGAATGCTTGCTACCGGTACCTACCAGCACTCTCGAACGTCGCGAAAGGTCATTCAAGGTCGCGATGGCTGCCTAGTCTAATACCCAATGAAACCTTCGACGGACACCCGTTACCCATAACTTTACAGACTGTACATTTGGACCTTTCTCAATTCCTGCCATTCTTCATCTGGTCTGCTATCTTCCCACTCTTCAAGTCCCATCTCTTCCACCTGTCATCGCCCGGTCCGCAGCATCGCAACTTGTCTGCGTGACGATAGTCTCCCTGTCGCATCGCCGCCACCAGCATGGCCGACCGGTGGAATTATGATAAAATCGACGAGGAGGATGAGGAAGAAGACGCCGATGAATTCACTGAAAGCGTACGTTCGGCTAAAATCCATGATGGCATGACTAGCCACATGTGTTATTGACTCTTAGTAGCACTACAAATCTCAAAAAGATGCACTCATCTTCGCGATTCAAGTCAGCGACTCCATGCTGCGGCGCCCTGCCAAGTCTGAAAATAAAGCAGCAAATACAGACTCTGCCGCCTTGACTGCATTGAAGTGCGCCTATCAAGTGATGCAGCAGCGCATCATTTCCAATCCAAAGGACATGATCGGCATCATTCTATTCGGCACAGAGAAAACACAAGTTCCCGAAATTGGACTTCAGGATTCTAATTGCTATCTTGTCACCGACTTAGAGGTGCCTGCAGCGGATGACGTGAAGGCCTTGAGAGAGCTAGCGGAGGAAGGCGAAGGTGCCGACGAGATATTAGCCCCATCCAAGCAGCCAGCAGACATGGTCATGTTGCTTCGTTTGGTGCTCCATCTTTTCCAAACCAGAGCGCCCAATTTTGGATCCAGAAGGCTCTTCATCATCACTGATAATGACGATCCTTGCGGGGGCATGAAGAAGAACCCTTCTTGGGATCCTGCTGTTGGTGCTAAAGATATTCATGACCATGGCTGCACTATCGAGCTATTTCCCATCGCACATGAGAATTCCACATTCGATACCAGCAAATTCTATGATGTAGGTGCAGTCACGCTCGATTACTTAATCTACGCTTCGCTGTCTGACAGATGCAGGATATTATATACCGTGACCCGGTCCTTAGTGAAGCAAATCCTGGAAGAGTCGTGCCGTCCAAGTCTAGCGATGGATTGAACTTACTCCAATCTCTTGTCTCCAATATTAACTCCAGACAAACGCCGAAGAGGGCATACTTCAGTAATATGCCACTTGAACTTGGACCCGGTCTCACCATATCGGTCAAGGGTTATAGCATCATCAACAAGCAAGCACCTGCACGACGTTGTTATATTTGGCTAGAGGGTGAAAAGCCACAGGTTGCTGTAGGTGAGACTGCTCGTTTGGCGGAAGACAGCGCTCGGACTGTTGAGAAACCCGAGGTGAAGAAAGCATACAAGTTTGGCGGAGAATACGTATATTTCACAGACGAAGAGCAAAAATCGATTAAACAGTTTGGCAATCCTTGTATTCGAATCATTGGTTTCAAGGATCGATCGCTCTTGAAATTCTGGGCCGCTATCAACAAATCAATCTTTATATTCCCGAGCGAGGAGGGTTACGTCGGATCGACGCGCGTCTTCACGGCTTTATGGCAGAAGCTACTTAAATCCAAGAAGGTGGGTATTGCGTGGCATAGGGCACGCAAAAACGCCAATCCAGGGCTCGTTGCTATCATCCCATCTCGGCCGACTGACGATGAGACGTCGGGTACGCGATATATGCCTGCAGGCTTATGGCTTTACCCCATTCCATTCATTGATGATGTGCGTGATATGCCCGAGACGGGCGAAGTCATCCGAACGACAAACGAGTTGACGGATAGGATGAACAAAGTCGTTCAACAGTTACAATTACCAGGTGGTACTTACAATCCATCAAAGTATGCAAATCCTGCACTCCAATGGCATTACAAAATTCTGCAGGCGCTTGCTTTGGAAGACGCCGTTCCCGATCGACCTGAAGACGCTACCGTGCCCAAGTATCGAGCCATTCATAAGCGATGCGGTGGATATATTCAAGAGTGGGCTCGGGTCGCAGACGATGTACTTCAACAGATCCAAAAAGAAAAGCATATCAAGCGCGAACTGGCAATAGATGAGGAAGAGGATGAGCCCCGTCCAGCGAAGAAACCAAGAACCGCAGCACCTAAAAACAGGGATGCGAATGCGGACGGTTTGAGCAACGCAGAACTTCGAAAACGTTATGATGAGGGTACACTGGCAAAGCTCACCGCCGCAGAACTCCGGAGTGCCATGAGCGGCCGTGATCTCGATACGAGGGGACTAAAAAAGCAGCTAGTAGAGAGGCTAGAACAATGGGTTGAGGAAAATGTGTAACAATTATGCGAGGGCACGATCAAATTCTGTAGGCGTTCAGGGCTTCGTGGTTTCAATTCGTGAGAACAGCTAGGACTCTTTGTGTAGGCATAAGGTGGAAAAGGGACTTGGAGAAGAGCAAGGTCTTGCTGCCTGCATACCTACGGTATGGCTTGCAGTGTACCTACCTACACTACCTACCTGCTAGGTACACTACGGTATATACGTACTGTAGAAATTTGCTTGTCCTAATATTGGCTCGCAGACTAATGAAAACAAACAATGTTGACGCGACGCTGACGATGACACCGACGGTGATGCTAGTCATTAGCCAGACTTGAATTACGGTACCTACCTAGGTACACTAGAAGCTACCGGTAACCTCAGGGCCGGCCAGTACCCGCGCAAATAGCTGGAGTGCGATAGTAGGTAGTTACCGGTAATTCTCCAATCAACTTCTACGTAAAACAGGGCATAACGGCCTGTTAGTTAGGCAATGCCGGCCGAGCAACACGGTGGTCCAAGCAACAGGCCAAACAACGCGGCACGTCGAGCAAACGGGGACCGCGTTATCTTACGTAATGTGCCCCAGGTGCTCAGAGGTTTCTTAGGCAGGTGCGCCGTAGGTAGCAGGTTACGCCTACTTACAAATTGTCGAAAGCGTCCGCCATGATATATTTCTACCCAAGCATACCGAAACTGCCTGCGTACCTCATATACACGCCCAGCGACGAGGTTCACAACTCAACGACATTCCCGGCTGCTGTAGGAGACAAGTACCCTCCGCAGAGGTACGTAGGTGGAGTTTAGCGCAATTGCCTACGTCACGTGAACGAGCTCGGGCTTAGACCATTTTTAGTAGCTGCAGCGAGTTCAATCGCGTCGAGCGAATGGGTCTACCCATTGCAAGTTGCCATGCCGCATGCGCAGTCCTCATCGCAACTCAGCCTCCCATCTGCATATCGCGTCACCGTGCGCCGTGACTGATGTTCTGTAGATTGAATCCTCGCCGTCGCTCTTGTTGAATACTCCACGATAGGTGGGCCAAGATGGATGCTTTAGGACTGGGCACCTCGCGATCGAATGTAGCCTGCGGTTCCATCCAGGATCTTCAAAACCAGCTTCACCAGTTAATCGCAGCCAAAACAACCGACACGCGTGCCGAACATGTCTCTGCCAGCTTTGAGATCCAACCTCATGCTACCTTCCACCTGCCCTCCGATTCCGAAAATGGCGCTACCGACGAGGCAGATCCAGAACAGTCGCAACTGGAGACGCCCATCACACAAACTGTCCTTGCTTCCGAAACGCTGCAGAATCAGTCGACCCACGATCCCTCTCTGCAGAGGGCTGTAGCAAGACTTATATCCGGCGCGTTGGGTGCTGTTGATGGCAGCACATGGATGGTCCATCAAGTTACGAGGGGGCCAAACGGATGGCAGTTCTCATATATTTGTAAAGATTCCCTCGGTGCTTGGAACAATGCACATGGCAACGCTCCACACCGCCCTGTAATTGGGAGTTACAGCAACATTGGTAGCCTAGATACCATCAATCTCTGTAAGCGGTCCAGTTTCTCTCCCTCTGCCGATCTTTGAAGTACAGCGCCATTAATCTTCACTCAGCTCGTCCCGCTTTCGACTGTCGCGGGACACTTTCGATTGCATTTCACATGTCTAGTAGGGGTATTGTCATTAAGTACGAACATACATCACTTCATAAGACGGTCACGCAATTGGTAGACCGGCTCGTGCCCGCCCCGGTTCCTGCTCCTATTAATAACGGAGGTCAACGGGCGCCAAGAGGCGCGCGCCCCCGGCGGTCGCTGAGAGCAACCCAGACGCCACAAGCCGAAGAGGGAAATGGAGATGAAACCAGAAAGAAGCGAAGAAGGACAACTAGCATACAGGATGTCAATATGGAAGACGCACCACAGGATAACCAAAACCCACCCCGGGACACAGCATCTAACAGTCCGGCAACCAGGACCGGTCCTACGGGATTCCTGAATGTCTCAGCAGCGGAGGCCGAGCGGCGACAGAAGATGGCCGTTGAGCTGCTTCTAGGAAAGGGAATTGATCCAGCAACGCTGTCAGTGGAACAGTTCAACATTTTCGCCAACCAGGCGCCCAGTCTGCAGACCTCCTCGTTGGAAATGCTCGCCAAATACGGTGCGGAACGACTTCGGATTGTTCATCCAGACAAAGAGAAAGAGCAAGCTGGATCGACTAATTCAACACCCGCGAAAGGGCAAGCCGTAAATAACTCACCCGCGAGTACGCCAGTACCCGCAACTGTACCAGTGCCCGAGACCGCATCGACACCCGTGACCGAGCCGGCATCTGCGACTGTACCAGCGCCACCAAAAGCCGTGCCATCACCGCGGCCAGCAGCTATTAAGGGCCGAGTAACTCGTGGTCGCTGCCTTCCTTGCCGGCAACGTCGTGCAGTTGTAAGTCATTGTCATCATTAGCCTGTATCTGAATTTAGCTAAAGTTTGTGATTGGTTTTAGTGTACCAAAGAGCACCCCAGCTGCACTACCTGTATTGATGCAGAGATTGAGTGCGTCTACCCGCCCATAAAGCGGAGAAAGTCAAAAAAGTCTGAGGCCTTCGTCGAAAACGAGCACTCCATGGACCCCGGAGATGATGACGTTCCGGCCGAGGCAGAAGATAGGGAACAGACGTCAATGCCAGATGCGCCAGAGCCAGCTATTACCACGGCAGATCAATCCCACCCGGATATGGAGAACACGGAGTCTATGCCTGATCTCCACATGCTTGCTGAGGCAGTTGGGCACCAACCAGTTGAGCACCAACCGGCTGAGCATCAACCAGTTGAGCATCAGCCGGCCGAACATCAACCAGTTGAATACCAACCAATTGGACACCAATCAGTTGAACACCAACCAGTCGAGCATCATTTAGTTGATCCTCAGCCAGCTGAACATCATGAGCCAATTGAGCATCATGAGCCAGTTGAGCATCACCAGCCAATTGAGCATCACCAGCCAGTTGAGCATCGCCAGCCGGTCGAACATCATGAGCCGGTTGAACATCATCAGCCGGTCGAACATCATCAACCAGTTGAAGATCAAACAGTCGAGCATCAATCAGTTGGACATCGGACGGCCGCCGCACAGCCTGTAAGTACTAACGGTGCTTACTACGAAAATTCGGGCGATGGGATTCACTTCCTAGAAATATTACGAGCGCAAGCAGCAGCTGGAGCTGCCGCCATGTCTAACTTTGCCTATCCTGAAATTCAGACTAATGGAAATGCCGCAAAGTCTACGTCTAGCATGGCGGTGTCGTCGGCATTGGCGCAGCCGCAACAACCGAACAGCTTGCCGGTCACGCAGCCCACGCCTGGCGTAGCGTTTCAATCGACGTCGGTGCCACCGCAAAGGCCTCAAAGCTTGCCGGCCGCTAAGCCTGCCCGTGGCTTAGGGTATTCATCGAGGTCGGTACAGCCGCAACAACCGCGCAGCTCACCGGCAGCGCAGTCTTCCGCCGGCATGGCGTATTCGTCGGCACGGGCGTCGGTGCAAACCCACCAATCGCATAGCTTGCCGACCGCTCAGCCCGTCTCGGTGTCGAAACCAGACCAGCGAAAACAATCTCAGTCGCCTTTTGCATCTAGCAGGAAGAACCTCTCGACCAGTCAACCTTCGCAAACACCTAGTCCTCCCACAACAATGCGTGCACAGGCGCCCGACTGGGGTTCGTTAGCATCAACGAACCACCCCACAAACGTACGTCCAAACACGATCCATCAACCAGCGGCCAAGCGGCCAAAACCCCGGAAACCTAGGGCTGACCCCGACCAAGGGCAAGATGATCAGCAGCAAGTGGCCTCGCAATCACCCCAGTTTCAATCCTCAGTAACAAAATCACACTATCAGGGTACTTCTCATCTTAACCCAGTAGGGCAGAGCCATGTATCACAAACCAATACCCCTGTGGCTGGAAGCGTACGCCCTCCATCGCAGACCCCGTTTCCCACCACTTCACATCAACCCACAACCAGCACTGTATCATACCATAGCCCTGCCGTCTCCAATCCCATTTCAAACTATGGATGGTACCCTCGGTACAACAACAATACAAGTGAGCAATATGCCGGAGGAAATGACCATGGCTCTTCACGAGTCACGTATGAAACGAGTTCATATCAGGCCAATTCAACCACGACAACCCAAAATACCCCGTACAACCAGTCGCAGCCGCAGCCGCAGAGCTACAGATACTTTTCATCTCAGCAATCCAGTCCCAACCAACTAAGCCAGCAGAATTGGTATGGGTTTTCAGGTAACAATATCAGCAACCAAGGCGGCTATGCCAACAACCAGCAAAGCGGTTATACTAGTCACGGAGCAAACACATCTGGTTATTCGAACCAATATGGTGGCAGCGATGGGCGGGCGACATTTGATCGACCAGGAGGGGGTTCGTCCGGCCATTAGCCTAATAACCGTGGCGCTTGAGGTCCGATACGGGCGTTTGTCTCTGTTTGTAAGGCTATTGGCGAAGGGGAGTAGAGACTGTCAGTTGAAGAGGGCTTGGGTAATGTTTTACGACTTTCGTCAACCTAGGACCCACGGGGCTTTAGATGGCTTGTTTGGAACTGTCTAGGTAGTGTATGTACTGCTTGCGTTCGTGTGGAGTATATGGCAGGCTTTAGCTGGGTTGGAGGAGCCGCAACTACTCGCTCAAAAATAATCGATGTACCTAATATAAAAGTGTATCACTCAGTCACTCGCCTCCGGACGTGAATACGCAGTACAGGCAATTCGTTGAATCTTGTGCTGGTTGGTCGATTACATAATGCACAGTCATACATACACTGTACTTATAGGTGACTATATGTATACCTACGAAGCATGCCGTGTTGCCCAGCCGCACTCAGCACTTGCTATCTACAGGTACGCTTTTGCACAGTCCCTCTTCAACAAGCGCACTGTGGTTAGCGTACGTCAGCGGCACATGCGACGCTAATAAGCACCAAAATCCCCAAAATTATGGCTGAAAAGATCCGAGCCGGACGGAAGGCAAAACTAAGAATTCGAAACTACAGCAATAACTAACTTGATATTCGCCAAACTCACCCCGACGACGAAATACGTAGTCTGGGCTGCAAAGCAAGCACCGAGATAGCCCAGGAAAATGGCATCGACAAAACCTAGGTATTTCCGTCGAGTTTGCACTCATTCATTCATTCATTCATTCGCATTCATTCGCGCAGCACCTTGCTAACACCAGCACCGCCACCATAGAGACTGGGCTGACGACGACGAGGCCGACGAGGTCTCCGTTGAACTCCCGCCTCCCCAGACGATCCAGAACAAAGATGGCACGAAAACTACCATCACCTACCGACTGAACGAGAACGGCCAGAAGGTCAAGACCACTCGTCGCATCCGCCTAGTCACACACCGCGAGGTCGTCAATCCTCGCGTGGCCGAGCGCAAGACCTGGACCAAGTTCGGTTTATCGGAAAAGGACGGCGCCGGCCCCCAGCTCGACACAACGTCAGTAGGCGAGAACATCATCTTCCGCCTCAGCACGAACTGGCGGAAGGACACCAAGGACGAGGCCAAGGACCCTAACGCCAACGCCATGAAGGAGCAGCTCAAGGACAAGACCGTCAAGTGCCGTATCTGCAACGGTGAACACTTCACGGCCCGCTGCCCTTACAAGGACACGATGGCTCCCGTTGGCGCGGAAGGCGGCGCCGACGTTGCCGCCGGCATGGGAGACGAGCCCGCCCCGGCGCAGAGTGCGGGCGGCGCTGCTGCGGGCAAGAAGGGCAGCTATGTCCCGCCTGCGCTCCGAGGCGAGCGTGGCGCTGGCGCTGGTGAGAGAATGGGTGGCAGCAAATATGGCGAGCGGGATGACCTCGCCACACTTCGTGTCACCAACGTGAGTATCGCCCCGAATCTCCCCCCGTACGCAGTCCCTAATGCTCCGGCGAACCACAGGTATCAGAAATGGCCGAGGAGGGCGAGCTTCGCGATATGTTCGAGCGGTTCGGTCGCGTCACGCGCGTGTTTCTGGCCAAGGACCGCGATACGGGTCTTGCCAAGGGATTCGCCTTCGTCAGCTTTGTGGACCGCGCCGATGCTGTTAAGGCTTGTGCTAAGATGGACGGGTACGGCTTCAAGCATCTTATTTTGCGCGTGGAATTTGCCAAGAAGGCGCAGTAGTTTTGACCACTTTAAATGAATAATCGTTGGCTTTGGCTTCTTTGCGGTTCTTCTGCTGGTTGGCGTTATACCCTGAGTTGCAATGACTAGTCCTCCTTAGGTTTCTCGTCGTTTGTGGCTTGCTTTTGCCTTCTTATTGCATGCGTTTGTGGGATTTGTTGTAGAGATGCTGTCGCTTTGTTTCGCGCAGCTGAGGTGAACTTGTTTTGTAACTGTCATCCGAAGATGATCTAAGCTCTTCGTAACGGGGATGACATGGTCGTGAATCTCCTTTCGGGGGCCTAGAAGTCCTAGGTATAAAAGTCGCTGCTATACTGAGAAAAGGGGTTGTATTCATCTACACCTATAAGGTATGAACGCTCATATAAATACAGTGTCAAACAAGCCTCTTGTTTCCGATCTACCGCCATAGCGATCTCTACCCTTTCCACACCCCGGCAGGGTCAACCATCAAAACCAACCACAGCGTTCCGGCTTCAATATGGAGGGACTCCCGCTCATCCGAACGCTCCCCCATGATCTCAAGCGGCGCGAGCCCGAATTGGTCGTGCGGAGCCCCGATCTGACTCTTTAACCCTTTTTCCGACATACTACGTGTTAAATTGATCAGACGCTCAACAGTGGCATCACCACCACCTCCAACGCCGCCGTGCCGTACGCATTGCACCAACTCCGTCGTATCGCACAGCAAAGCCGTGATCCCGCGGGGCAGGAACCAATCCCTCTGCGAAACGGCGAGATACGCCTCAGCGCGCTCACGAGGCGAAAGCGGTTTCTTAGATAACCCGTCGCTGACGACGGTAGGCAGCTGACGCACGGTGGCGTCGACGATGCGCAGGGCCGCGGCCACGGAGATCGAGACGGAGCCGGCAATCACGCCGAACCGGGCCGTGACTAGTTTCCCTTTCTTTGCGGATTCACCCACGTGCCGCCCGACTTACTTTATGTGTGCCGCCGTATCTTTGGAGAAGCGCTTGGGAATGTCGTTTAGGCTCCGTCCTACGTCTGTTACGTGTGCTACTGCTTACTTGGATACTGTTGCGGATAGGAATGCTGATAGCGCCTTGAGGAATTGGGTGAATGCTTCGCTTGGGATTCCTAAGCTTAGGAGGTGGGACTTGCTATATGCCTATAGGAAGGGGGAGGTTGGGTGTGGGATTGCTAGTATTTGTGCTTGGGGGGTTGTGGTTCTGCTTCTGCTCTGTTCGGATGGTGTCGTGACCTCTGGTAGGGAATTTTGGTTTTTTAGTTCTAGCCATGGTCCTGACGGTCGTTGCGTCAAGCTGGACGTGCTCGCATGTTGGATTCTTGCTGGGGCGGTGGATGTTGAAGGGAGATTCAGCAGGGAGTCTACGGTTTGCGGCACATCGTGAAACTCGTTGGGATGACGCTTTGAGTTGGTGGTTGTTGCTGGCGCTTGGGAGCTCGTCTGCAATGCCTCGTCATACGATGGAGGGGCCTCGCTGTCAATCTCTCCTGGGTGTTTCTCTTTCATTATTTCATTAGACTTCGGTTGGGCGTGGCGTTGTAATTAATGAGCGAAGCTGGCAACGACATTCTACTGCGGACGTGTCGTAGACATCGGTATATATACGCAAGCAATTCTGCTTACGGACCGCCGGAAGTAAGCAGGTGTAACTTTTTTGTCCAGATCGACATAGCGATGTAAGCCCCAATGTCTGGTCTGCGCCATGGGGCAGGGAAAGAAGGCATCTTCTTCATGCTGTATGAGAAGAACTAGGCCGAACATCGAATGCGGTGGTATCAAGTGCGGTTGGTAATGTAGATGACTTAAACGTATCTCTCCTTAGAATCCCGCCCTGGGAAGACCCAATGAGCCGATAGTTAGATTGCAGGACGCTGGGAGTTCTGACCGTGATGACATGACAGGAAGAATCCGGGGTACTCAGCAGGTCTTTATTGTTCTTGAATCTCTACCTAAGCAATCGGAAGATTCAGCACATAATGTTACTCTCGTACTTGGCTAAGGTCTTTAACCTGGGAGTTGAGATCCATTCACACATTTGCTGATCCGGCACTTCTTTCCCAGTCTTGACCTCAAAAGTAGAAATCACAGATATTACCTCGTACTATGCTGCCTCCAAAGCTTTCTAGGAACCCACATGTATGTTGCGTCCACACAATTAACCGACGCCTCGATCAGCTAACCACAGAATATATGTATACATATGGATATGTACCCAGAATTAATGTCATCGAAACCAAATCTTATAAAACCGTTATTACTCGTATACATGGAACAATTCAGGCCGTCTTTCCCACGTCCTCGTCCAGCGATGGAGGTGTTGCCATGGAGCCTTCGTGATTCGAACTGATGGCTATTGAATTTCTAGGCGTCGAACTGTCAGACGTATGCTGATATCCATCGACGGCATACTCTGGCGAGCAATTTTCATCATATGCCGGCAGGGACTCGTCTACAGACCTATACGTAGGACATGCAGACGTAATACTGGAAGGTGTTGAGGCTCGACGCGGTCGGGCCGGTGTAAAGTATTCGGGTGGATGGCGTCGTCCTCGTTCTTCCTCGGCGGCGATTAGGTTACTCACAAAATCGGTAGCAGCACGAAACTCGGCGATCTCTTCTTCCATGGTGATGGAGAGCTTTCCTTCCTCCTCACTGTCTGATTCACTTAGCTGTCCCGCAGTAGTATCTTTTTCTTGATCCTCGATGCTCTCGCTTCGGGGGCTCTCTCGGAGCCACCGAATTAGATCCATGGTTTTGGTTGCAACAAGGGCGTTGCAGGAACCACGTGCTGCCCGGACAGGACGAGGCTGTCGATCCTGCTGAGTTTGGCGGCGTTGACGTAGAACCCTCATGCATTGGATCATGAGGATCATAATGATGGCATGAATGACAATGGTTAAAGAAACGACCACAAACGTTACTGTACGTAGAACTTGGAACTATTGAATATCAGCCAATGTCCTTTGAGCTTCGTGTGTTAGGAAGGCTTACATGGCTATGTTCAATGAACGGTGGTCTGGGTTGATTCTCATGGGTGGTGGATATTGAGCTCTTTACTCTGCTCAGGCTGCCAACGCGTTCTGGTGTTGGCGACGAGAGATTCCTGATGGCCCCGCTGGCACCGCCAATCTCTAGCACTGGATGCTGCCCTTCGCGGTTCTCATTCAGGTACGACGGTAGGCCATGGGAATCCCCGAAAGGACGGGCGGGAGACACACGACCACCATAGTAGAGATTACTTGCCATGCCCTTCATTCGATCATATATCGTACCGAAGAAGCATTTCAAACTGCCACAGTCGGTGGCCCGTAGCAACTCTTGAGATTGATCCAGGTTAAAGGTTTCGGATATGTGCGCAATTTTCAAGGCTATGGCATTTTCGACAATCCACAGTTGCTTCCGGAGGTTCGCCAACTCAGCCAGCTCAACTTCCAGACTCAGTGACGGAATGCTGAGAGGTCCAATGGGGGCCGACGAATTCGCCCTAGCCCTGGCGTCCTCAATATAAGAGATTGCGACCGGCGCGATCTGCTGGAACTGCACAGAGAAGGCGGCATCTTGGACCTTTTGACCATCGACGGAAACAACTTGGAAGGACAATAAAAGGGCTTGCGAATCTCTTTCGAGGTGCACGCAGGTGAATTTCCAATTAGCTACAAGTGTACTGCCACCCTCCGTTGTAATGGAGCCTGATCCGAGCCCCAGGTCATCCTGAGGCAGTGAGACTCCATCGAGGGTGACGTTCCCGTAACCACACGGCGTAATTGATTCAAAAATGCGTAAATCAAGCGTCTTGGGAGCTTATTAGTGTCGCTTACGCGCGTGGCAAAGGGTGATTGTTGATAGGACTATCAACTCACTATTTGTTGAAGAGCACTATTGTTCGAATTTTCATTGAATTCAAGCGTAATTAAGGAGCTTGAAAATGTAGTATCTTGATCAATGGCAGCGTCAATACAGAGAGCGGAGTTTCGAGTTATAGGCCGCGTAATGCTTTCTTACCCTCGCCGGTGGATACTATTCGTGCTACAGGCGCCGCCAACGCCAACTCCAACTCCAACACAGGCGCAATCAAGACCGCGGCCTTGAGCAGGCCAAGCATCGTGAACCAGGCAGATGATTCAGCGAGTTAATTAATGAATAGCGAACAGGCAGTCAACTGGAACGAAAGAATGGCCCTCACGTGGCCAGACTGTGCAACGGCCACAAATGAGGTGGGTTGCTGAGAGGAAGAGAAAGACCTCTATCAAACTGTTGCCTGAAGATGACAAGTAAGCAGCGCTGCGCCGTGTTGAAGCCGAAGCTGAAGTACCGGTAATTTCGAGGTACGTACCGCCGAGGGCCCCAGTCAGGGACTCTCAGGGCGTGACATCATCACAACCGCCTAGATAAACACCGGGACCCGTTCAGTCATGTCTGACTCGAAACTACCTATGCGTGCGGACCCCCTTTTTTAACAGTGTAACTCCAGTGTGGCACATCTATGCCCGCGGGGGGCCATAGCACAGGTTCAACACTTCAGTTCCAACCTTTTCAGGCTAGCTCGGTATCAGATGAACATAATCATAGTGATTTATTCTACTGTTTGCATGGCCGGTATACAAACTGTTAAATAGTGGTAACTCCGATATAGTGGCTATATAAGGCAACCATGGCCTATATAATACCGTGCTAGAATATAACACTATAGTAACATAGTGTTAGCGGTCTGACATCGTCTTAGTGACCTGACATCGTCTTAGTGACCTGACATCATAACCGACCTAACATCGTAACTGACCTGACATCGTACTGCTCCCCAACATCGCATTCTCTTCAATACTTAGATATACTGCCTTACCAACCTACCAATCCACCAATCCACCAATCCACCAATCCACCAATCCACCAATCCACCAATTCATCAATCCCCCTCCACGACCAATACCCCTCCTCCACGACCACGACCGTGACCAATACCCCTCCTCCGCGACCATAACCGTGACCAATATCTCTCTTCCGTGACCACCACCCTCCTCCACGACCACGACCGTGACCGACATTTCTCCGCCAATCTTTCTCCGTGACCGCTGCCCCTCTCCGTGACCGTGACCGTACACCTCTCGTCCATCAATCCTTACCGTACACCTCTCGTCCATCAATCCTTACCATACACCTCTCGTCCATCAATCCTTTCCTCTCGTCCATCAATCCTTTCCTCTCGTCCATCAATCCTTTCTTCTCCTCCACCAATCCTCTCCTCCGCCAATCCTCTCCTCCGCCAATCCTCTCCGCCAATCCTCTCCGCCAATCCTCTCCGCCAATCCTCTCCGCCAATCCTCTCCGCCAATCCTCTCCGCCAATTCCTTCCATCAATCTCTCATCGACCTACCGACCTACCGACCTACCGACCTACCGACCTACCGACCTACCGACCTACCGACCTACCGACCTACCGACCTACCGACCTACCGACCTACCGACCTACCGACCTACCGACCTACCGACCTACCGACCTACCAACTTATCGACCTCGTAGATGTAATAAACATGGTGAAACTGAAAATCAACCAAGGAAAATTTGCACTTACCTACCGACCTACCTATTCTACCTACTACCTTCCTTCTTATTTACCGTCGTACTTACCTATATATCTCGTACCTACCTTTATTATCTAACTATCCCGCTTCGTAACTACCTATCTCTAACATCATACCTACCCCTACTAATAATCCACCACACTATACCCTACCTTATTATGTACCATACTTAACTGACCACCTTACTTAACTGAACACCCTACCTAACCGAGCATTATAGTGCTTCAACATCGCTTTAGTGCTCTAACATCGCACCACCTTCAACATCGTAACCATTCTCAATATCATACTTTCTTACCGCTGTATTATTCCTTAACATCGCTACATACTTAACATTATGCTTTATCTAATACTATTTCACTAAGAACACTATAGTCTTATAAGCCAAGCTGACTTATTAAACAGAGAATTATGTGTTTAATTGTATTTTACATTGACTATTAAATTGAGGCCTAATCGCTATGACTATAGTAGTCTACCGACCAGAACAATATTGTTGTAGGTTATAGACATAGTGCTTGCCTAACTGTATGCCACAACACTTACAACACTATGGCCCCTACCGAGCAGTATACACACACCTAATAGTCTGCCGACACCGTGCCAAAAAAAGGGGACCCCTCGGGTAGGTAGGTACCTAAGTTATCAATAGGTACCTATGCGTGCGGACCCCCTTTTTTAACAGTGTAACTCCAGTGTGGCACATCTATGCCCTCGGGGGGCCATAGCACGGGTTCAACACTTCAGTTCCAACCTTTTCAGGCTAGCTCGGTATCAGATGAACATAATCATAGTGATTTATCCTACTGTTTGCGTGGCCGGTATACAAACTGTTAAATAGTGGTAACTCCGATATAGTGGCTATATAAGGCAACTATGGCCTATATAATACCGTGCTAGATGTTACGGTCCTTATCACATGTATCTAAGTACATGGTGCGGTACAGTGTGAGTAGCACTGTCTACACTGTACAGGATTCCGGAAGGTTCCATGTGACATAGTGATCGCCACCGATCACTGACGACCACTGGCGACCACATGCATGGTGATCGCTCTTGATCACCGACGACCGGGAGTGATCGTCTCCCAAGCGGGTAACTGGGACGTAGATCGTTCCACGAAGGAGGAATATATATAGCTGGACAGATTCCCTTTGTCTGGACCTGTTTTTTCCTTCTTCACTCAGCAATCTCTAAAGCACTCTTCCTAGTATCCAGAATAAAGCACCTTTCTACATACTTTCTTGAGTGGGAGAAATCTCCTGACGAAGCACCAGTGTCTCCTCGCCTATTGCTCAGATAGTTAGTCGACCGCGACTAGCCCTACCTTAGGAACAAACCCCCAACGAATACCCGCTGTTATAGTCCGAGACCGCTCGTCCTACAACCGCAGGTATAGCCTTCGTTACACTAGAATATAACACTATAGTAACATAGTGTTAGCGGTCTGACATCGTCTTAGTGACCTGACATCGTCTTAGTGACCTGACATCGTCTTAGTGACCTGACATCATAACCGACCTAACATCGTAACTGACCTGACATCGTAACCGACCTGACATCGTACTGCTCCCCAACATCGCATTCTCTTCAATACTTAGATATACTGCCTTACCAACCTACCAATCTACCAATCTACCAATCTACCAATCCACCAATCCACCAATCCGCCAATCCGCCAACCTCCATCCATGATAATACCCTTCCTTCACAACCAATACCTCTCCTCCGTCATCAATACCACTTCGTGACCGTGACCATGACCGTGACTAATACCTCTCCCCCGTAACCGTAATCTCTCTCCTCCACGACCGTGACCAATACCTCTCCCCCGCAACCGTGATCTCTCTCCTCCACGACCGTGACCAATACCTCTCTCCCGCAACCGTGATCTCTCTCCTCCACGACCGTGACCAATACCTCTCCTCCATCAATCCTCTCCTCCGCGATCAATACCCCTCCTCCATCAACTCTCTCCGTTGCCATTGCCTTTCCGCTAATCCTTCTCCGCCAATATCTCTCCTCCGTGACCGACTGACATCCCCCTCCGTAACCGACATCTCTCTTCACGACCAATACCTCTCCACTGCAACCGTGCTCAATACCGCTCCGTGACCGTGCCCAAAGCCTCTCCTCCATCAATACCTCTCTGTGACCATTACCTCTCCGTGACCGTGACCGTGACCGTGACCATGACCAATATCTCTCCTCCGCGACCATGACCACTCTTCTCCACGACTTAATCGTGACCGCTGCTCTTCTCCGTGACCACCACTCTCTGTGACCACTGCTTTCTTCCGTGGCCAATACCTCCCTTTTACCAATTCTCTCGTCCACCAATACCTCTCGTCCACCAATCCTCTCCTCCACCAATCCTCTCCTCCGCCAATCCTCTCGTCCACCAATACCTCTCCTCCATCAATCCTCTCCTCCACCAATCCTCTCGTCCACCAATCCTCTCCTCCGCCAATCCTCTCCTCCGCCAATCCTCTCTTCCGCCAATCCTCTCCTCCGCCAATCCTCTCCTCCGCCAATCCTCTCCTCCGCCAATCCTCTCCTCCACCAATCCTCTCCTCCGCCAATTCCTTCCATCAATCTCTCATCGACCTATTGACCTACCGACCTACCGACCTACCGACCTACCGACCTACCGACCTACCGACCTACCGACCTACCGACCTACCGACCTACCGACCTACCGACCTACCGACCTACCAACTTATCGACCTCGTAGATGTAATAAACATGGTGAAACTGAAAATCAACCAAGGAAAATTTGCACTTACCTACCGACCTACCTATTCTACCTACTACCTTCCTTCTTATTTACCGTCGTACTTACCTATATATCTCGTACCTACCTTTATTATCTAACTACCCCGCCTCGTAACTACCTATCTCTAACATCGTACCTACCCTTATCAATAACCGACTATACTATGCTCTACCTTATTGCGTACTATACCTAACTGACTCTCTTACCTAACTGAACACCCTACCTAACCGAGCATTATAGCGTTTCAACACTGTTATAGTGCTTCAACATCGTTTTAATACTCTGACATCGTCTTAGTGCTCTGACATCGTCTTAGTGCTCTAACATCGTAATCACTTCAACATCGTAACTGCTTCAGCATCATAACTGCTTTAACCCCATTATTTACTTAACATTACACCTCACGTTTAACCGTATTTCGCACTGGCCATTAAGCTTAAGCTTAACCTCTATGATTATTGTGGCCACCCGGCTAGAATAACACTATTGTACACTATAGTTATTGTGCTAGCCTAACTGTATGCCATAACGCTTACAACACTACGGCCCTTACCGAGCACTATACACGCACCTGAGAGCCTGCTGACACTAAGCCAAAAAAGGGGGACCCCTCGGGTAGGTAGGTAGTCAACCAAGTTCCAACACAAGTGGATTCCGCCTTTGGAAGAACTGGGGTCTTCAAGTAATACTATGTACAAATATTTTATAGTCCGTATAATGTAAAATTTCTGAGACCGCTCCATAGAATCTGAAAGTACGGCCCTACACAAGCTCCGGGGACTTTCAGCTTCTATTCTGGGATCTCAGAAATTTTTCCTCACGGAAGGCTATTTTTGCACGTTGATGAAGCGGTAACATCTGCCCATAGGATAAATCCAAGAGAAATGGTTGCGTGACTATGTCACGTGATGCATTGCGCATCTGGAGATAAGGAATCCGACCAATCAAATCCTATTGAGATAAGGAATTAAATTACATAATAGCTGATTAATCTATGGGAGACCGAGCGTAATAATGTCCTACGGACAGATAATGTATCTTGGTCGGAATTGTCGGGATGTTTCGGGCCTTCTGGGGCCGAAACGACCTCGGGAACTATAAGTGGCCCGCATGACTGACCGTAACCGGCATTCTCGGCCACTCGATCTTCCTCTAGGTACCAAAGTGAAGACTTTCGGTTGAACGTCATCAGTACTATGTAGTCTACAAAGTACGAAGTACAAAATAGCATTATAGAGATGCATAATTGCGCACTTGATTACAGAATCAACGGTAGACTGCTTTACTGCCCATCTCATACCTAACGAAGCTGAAATTTACCAAAAATCGCGATTTAGGTAGTGTAGTCTTGGAGAGCGGCCATGAAAAGTGGCCGGCCCAGAAATACCTACCGGTACTTCGTACGCCGTACGAAGTAGGTACGTCGATTATGTAACCAATCCACTTTTGGCCCCACCGTCCGGTACGTTGACGTACTAGGGGATCCACCCTTGGAAACCCCCTTCGCTACGCTCAGGGGGCCGCAAAATCGTGGGACATAGCAAAACCTCGGGACAGGGTAAAGTACAAGACCCCGCATACAATTTACTATGTAAATTCAAGTACACATTGAAAACCGCATTCCAGCTTGCGATAACGTGCGTAAATGTTTAAAAGAAGCTCTAAAAATTTAAATGTAGGTAGATGCGCATAATATAAACCACGGGATGGCTTTATATTTAATTGAAACTATGTTATGTTGATGATTCTCACCAGGAGAGTGCAGCTTTCACCAAGAGGCTCATAATGTGTAAATGCACCGAAAAGGCAGGCGTAGTACAGATATTCACCTAAATAACCACTTTCACATTGATCAATTCTAATGAAAAGATAATCGGAGATTTACATTATGCTTTGATTTCGTTCTGGTAATTTTTTTAAGCTTTGTTTCCTACGTTGTTGTGAGAAACCGGTTATGGTTTTTGTAGTATACATGGGTTTGCATAGTATATTGTGTGCGGAAGCTTGTACTTTTCAACCTGTCCCGAGGTTTTGCTATGTCCCACGATTTTGCGGCCCCCTGAGCGTAGCGAAGGGGGTTTCCAAGGGTGGATCCCCTAGTACGGGTCTGGTGAGCTCAAAGCATCCACGATCGACCCTTGTATGCAGCCTCGCACCAGCAATCCATTTCCAACCTATTCCCTGCTGAAAGCTCCCTTTCAACAACACAAACTTGCCTCCACTTGAGTTGCCGTCGCGTATGCTAACATGGTACGAATTCCCTTTCTTGGCCTTCTTCCAGTTCAGATGAGACTGATGCGATCTATTCCCAGTTGCCCCTTGGGCTGCTGAACGCTGCCCAGGGCCACCCTATGCTCGTCGAGCTGAAGAACGGGGAAACTCTCAACGGCCACCTAGTTCAATGCGACACGTGGATGAACCTCACTCTGAAAGAAGTAGTACAGACAAGCCCCGTATGTCTAGTTGCTCCCGCATGCGTACACTCCTAGGTCAGAGACAATATCGCTGATTCTGCATTCATCTAGGAAGCAGACAAGTTCGTCCGACTTCCCGAAGTCTACGTCAAGGGTAACAACGTACGTATCGGCTCACATGCCTCCCACTATACCGACGGCACTTTTGCTCATTTTCTCCGCTAGATCAAATATCTGCGAGTTCCAGACGAAATTATCGACCTTGTGAAGGACCAGCAGCACTCTCAAGGTAGCGGATTTAGGGGTGGCCGCGGTGGACATGGTCCACAGCGCGGAGACCATGGTGGAAGGGGCAGCGATAGGAGTCGGGGCGGTCGTGGTCAGAGTCGAGGACGGGGTCGAGGACGAGGTGCTTGAGTTTCCTCACTCACTTGAGCGGACACGCGGAATCGAAGCCACAGCAGAGCAGCTCGTGCACTGCATCCTAAGTTACGGTCGCTTCGACAAGACAGCTAATGACTTGGTCAAGAGGGAAGGTAACAGACGCACCTACATGACAAGACATCCGATATGACGACATGAAGGACTAGAGCCGTTCGTTAACGGCATCATACTACCGACTCCAAGTCTGCCGACATCCTCGATATAATGAACCGCTACTTCTTGAACGGGACCATATGTCCCTGTTGCCACCCCTGGAAAATTTCCCAGTACACGGAGCAACAGGCGGCTCCCTTAATAACTACCATAATCAATACACCGTGACCCGAGTTAAGAGTCCCTGGCGAGGGTATTCGAGAGAATTAAGTGGTATTGTGTTGGGTATGTTGGTTGAGCAAAGTTGTGCTGCGACGATGGCACAGCGATGGAGTATCAAATTTACGTGGTACAAAAAGGCACGAATTCTTAACAAGGATCAGAATTGATAACTCTGAAGCTCTATGATTACTTGATATATCTGCTTCTCATTGTGATTTGGAATTGTCATCCATTCATCTCGTCTACCCGCCATACCTAGCCTCTAAGGTATTCCAATACCTATCGCTCCTCCTTATCTTACGTAAGAAAACTGTTATGTACAATTTTTACAATTTATGTGTTAATTACATAAGTATACGTAGAGCACATTGCATATTTATCGCCAGGGCTGGCACCAGGCGGCAATCAGCTGCGAGAGGAATTAGGACGCTGGTCGCGATGAATCTTGCTTCGTCACGTCCGATCCCTTTACCTAGGTATGCTTTACACTTGTCCGCGCCGTTTATCTCCCCGCGGTCACATCACCACTGATGTCTGGGGGCCGAATCGTTGTGGACGGGCTCTGGCGATGTCTGTGTCCTTCAATTGACCCCGTGCATCTTTACAAGCCATTCGACTTATGGCATCCTCGCAGGCAACCAGGAACAGCCCTTGCCCCTCGCGGCACATCACCACAATACCCCCAGCAACATCGTCGACGAGAACATAGCCAGTCCGCGGCTCTTTACGAACGTAGACGAAAGCAGAATGCTGCAGCTGAAAAAGCGCGTACGGCGTATCTCAGGAGGTTGTCAAGGCGAAACCCATGGATCCCTGACAATATTTTTAAGGACTTGGATACTGCCAACACAAAACTAGACAACGTACCAACCCGTATTATCTACGCGACCCTGAAAGAACTGCAAAATTCAGAAGAGACCTATTTTCCCATCGCAAGACTCGTCGAGTACCTTGTGAAGGAGAGGGGGGAAAGGCCGAATGCAGCTATCTACGAAAGCCTGATCAAAGCAAATGTCAACAAACAATACGGCTCTGCCAAGGTGGCTGCCAGGCTTCTAAAAGAGATGCAGAGCAATGACGTACCAACAACACCAGAGATCTACCAAGCTCTCCTAGAGGTAAGGCGCCTAGCCGCGCTGTTTGCGCTCGATCCCCAGACTGACCCGAACGTTCAGGTAACAGCTGTTCATCCCGACTACCTTCTCCGGGCGCAGGTACTCCATGACATGAAGAACCGGTGGTTTAATCTGACGCCGAGTTCAAATGTCAGCATCATCCTAGGCCTCTTGCGAGACGGTCAGTACGAGCATGCCCTGTTCAAACTAGAGGAACTGAACAAGAACCCCATCAATGTGCCGCCCTGGCTGCTTGATGTGTTTCTCTACACCTTTGGGGAACTGGGCTTCCACGACGAGACCCTTTCTATACTCAAGCATCGCCAGGAGATAGTAGAAACTGTGAAACGAGACCCGTTGTCTCTAAACGCCTGGCAGTTCCTGCTAGATGTGTTTAGTCGGGACGCCTTTTACGCCGGTGTCAAATACATATGGGACCACTCGGTTGCGCCGGGCTCCATTCACCCAGCTGATGGTGTACTATCGAACGTACTAGATGCTGCATCGATACATGGCGACGTAGCGTTAGCCATGGGTGCTGTTCAAGTGCTCTCGGCGCGCGGGACAAAATTAGATTTACATCATTACGAGGCCCTCATCCAAGTTTACGTACATCACGGTGATTTGCGTAAAGCGCTCACTGTTCTCTGTATTATGGCAAAGGCGGGACTGTCTCCCGATCTGGCCTGTACGCGGCCGATTCTTCCAATTCTCGGCTATTCATCGACGTCAGCAGAGCAAGCACTCAGTATTCTCCATGAACTCAAGGTGCAGTATACCATTCCGGCGGCCGCCTTCAATCTCGTTTTGGAATCTACTGCAAGCCATGGAGGTTTCAAGGTTGCATTTGATCTGTATAGAATTGTCCGCCAGATCTGCATCAACGGACCAGACCTTGAAACTTTCGATATTATGCTCCAACGTTGCACTCAAAGGAAGTCGATGAGCTTCCTCGTGGCTGAGATGGAAGCCTTCTCTTTGAAGCCGACCAAGGCTATATTTGATCGCTTGATTCGAATCTGCACCATGCAGGATGACTATGAGCTGGCTTTCCGTTATTTAGAAATGATGCGCGCTCAGGCACCCCCTGGCTTGTCTGAGGAGTGGTGGATAAGTAAGGGCTCAGCCCTAGCTCTTCTCCAAAGATGTATACAAGCTCGAGACACAAGGTATGAAAGTATTCTTGAAGAAAGCCGTCGTCGACACCTCCTTGATGAGGATGATATCCAATCCTTATTGTCCCTGGGAACCAGTACGGATGTCTCTCAGAGCCCGCCATCTAGTTCAAATTCGTTTACACAAATGCCTCTGGAGTCAACGAGCTCCCCATCCGCAATCCCGTAGCTGGCTAAAAATCAATATCATGACTAAAGTAATGCTGAAGCCGCCAAAGATTCAATGAGCGATCCTTCTGGACTTCCGTCAATTTCCGTGCGTTTGAACCAGCGTTGAGCTGCACTCAAAACCTTCCTCCCATGTTGCAACCTTGGTCATATTTGACATGGCGTGCTGTCTAAGGATCCGCAGTCTTCTCCTGACCTTCATCCCCGCAGATAATACGGGCTATAAATCTAGTAAGTCCGAATTCCAGCCGATGTTGTCCATCATGTTGACTGTGACTAGGAGGTGCCTATGCTCCGGTAAGGATCAGTATTTCATACGGCCTCGCTGGAGGTCATAGCAGACAAGTTATCGTCAAGGTATACCTTATCTATTGCGTACATACGGCACAGTAATATGTAGACTCGGCTCCATCACCGTCTCCTCGTCGCGCTTCCTACTGATGATGGTTCGTCAGCCTATGGAAAGGCACGCAAGGGGATGTCTAAACACACCACCTGTAATGCGGCGAATTGAGACGATGTCAAGGTGGCAATAACGCCTACAGCGGCATAAAATCGCGGTCCATATCCTTGTAATACTAATAACGACTCTACGTTATTTGTAAAAGAGGGTTGTCGGCACTTGGTGTATTCTAAACGTAATGGAACGTCGACCCTACACTACCACCTTGGCACTCATAGTAAGTCTAGGACATTTGGGATAACAGACAGCAACCATGCCTTCGTATACTGCGTATAGCTGCATGGCATGCCGTACTTTGCGCTTAGTCAGGCTATCCCTCGCCGTTCGCTTACCCAGTCTAATAAGTCAATTTGCTTTGGTATACTCATCCACCATGCATCATCCAGCCGCCCCAAGTCGTCCAGATCGATCGGCGTTAACCCCAATTTCAAATTGAGGCATGGAATAGTCATGAATTGTCAAGCGGTGTGAGCCTCGCCGGTAGTAGGTACCGTGTACTTGTGGAGGTCTCAGTCGTGAGCGAACTTCAACCAATTCAAATCAAGATTCAAATCATAATCGATCTAGCCATTGGTCAAAGGATGTCGCCGTCGAAGACGGAAAAATGGTATATATAAGGCTGCTCAGCATTCGTTCGAAGTCTTGTTATAGCAAACCATCACGGCCTATCCGACACATTCATTCGGAGCCCTACTAGCGGTCAAAAATGAAGCTGTTCTCTCTTCTGACTTTGGCCACGGCCGTCACCGCTGCCGCCCCAAAGCGCATGACAACAGTCGCGGGAGTCGAGGTGATCGATACCCGCATCGTTCGTGATGTCCGGGCCTTCATCCAGCAGTTCCCCGACTATCTGTACTCCCATCAACTCCGGTCGTGGCTCTTCGGCGCCGCCACAATCAGCGCCAACGAGACACTGAGGAACACCATCGACCTCGAGGTTCACGCCGTCGCCACCATGCTGCACGATCTCGGCTGGGACATGACCCCTAACTCCCGCTGGGTCAGCAAGGACAAACGTTTCGAGATCGACGGCGCCATCGGGGCCCGCACATGGCTAAGCGAGCACCCCATCGGCAAATACTGGGCCCCCGATCGTGTGCGGAAGGTCTTCCAGGCCATCTCCCTGCACGGGACCGAGAGCATTGCCGAGTACTACGACCTTGATATCGCAACCATTGTCGCGAGCATCGCGCAGGACTACCAAGGGCCCAACGGGATAACGCAGGAGACGTACGACGCCATCGCGAAAGCGTACCCGCAGACGGAGCTCATCTCCGGCACCAACACCACGTTCGTTTGGTTCTCCGCCACGAAGCCCTCCACTACTTGGGGTTAGTTTCTTCTTTTCCGCCCCCCCTGTCCCCCTCCCCCTTTCCCGGGTCCTCTCCCCGCATTCTCCCGTCCTCGCTTATGTGCCTTTGTTGCTGGCTGATATCTTGGCGTGGGCTGACGAGAATCCTATCTGCAGATACCTGGCTAGAGCCGTGGGGTAATGCTTTCGTGCCTGGTGTAAGTAACCCTGCTTCCAGTTCGTTTATGGGACTTCACACCCAATACCAATTCGACGACTTCGCTCGAGAGAGCTGGTTTCTGTTGCTGACGCTCTATATCGCAGTACTCTGCCGTCGGCCACCGCTCGTTCGACGGCATAGTCAGCGGCGGGTACAACGCCACGAAGTCCAAGTAAGACACGGATGGGGTTCGGAACGCAGAGAATACGGCAGGGGGTTTCATTTCGCTACGGTGAAATTAACGGCCGGCTGAACGCGAACCAGCGGGGAAGGGAAGAATTTGCAAAAACAATATTTGCCTTGACTTCGGGCTTTCTGTTACTTACTTCTTGTATCTACGTTCTTACCTCGCTTTCTTATTTCTGCGATTTGTTGCTTTTTTGCTTCACGTGGGTTACGATGTCGTCCATAGCTTGCTATGACTATTATTTCGTGGAGCTGGACAATCTATCTAGTAACAGCTGTGTTAGACATGGTAACTAACGGTTCCTACGGAAAAGTAGGCACGTAATCAGTCGGTTAATCATGTCATACGTAGATCCCGCCACGGCGTTACGGTACTGCTGCCCAGCCGGATCGTCCTACTAGGTACCGGTAGGTAGAGCGGGATCTAAGAAATACTATCTGGTGTGGCGTTTGTAAGCACGTTCACATCTACTCATACATAAGTTACCCGACGGCTGCTTGTGAGTATGCTGTATACGGGTATATCTATGATGGAGGCATTTGCCTGCCTATCATACACCAGACAGTCAAGACCTTCCCAGCATTGACGTGATATTTTTCTGCAATTACACTACGTATTCGTCGCTAGATCGACAGGATCCCTCCACGATTGTTATTACATGGTGTACAGTTATGTGTATAATTAAAACCCCGTCGATTGCTGTACATGTTGGTCGCACCGCGTTTCTCCTCCAGGAGTTTGGCCTTGGCTGAACCCCGTTGGCTCAGCCTCTCAGGCACGCCGTTATGTACGCCGGATTAAAAGTCTGCCAGCGGTAATTGCTTCCGCTTTGCCCACATGGGTAGCTAGATATTATGGGTGATTACACCCTGCAGTATGTATACGTCGTGTAGGTAGTAAACTTACCTAAACACGTCAGATTATCGCCGTGAACTGACAAACAACTTGCTGGGATAGGTTGTTTCCAGAATCCAGCACGGCAGTACCCGGGATAAAAAGCAATTCTGCAGCTTTTTCGGTGCTTATTCAGTGCAGTTGTTAGCTATTACATGGCTCTTCACTTGTCTGACGTATCCGTGTGTAGTCTCCAATCCGAGGGAGCGAGATATCTTCTCCGAAGATGTTTCCGAGGGTCCGACCGGAGGATCTGAGAAGGCAGGGTGGAGCACCCTATAGGCGAGTTACTGTCCTTTGATTTTTCTGAATACGATGGAGCCACTTGCACCTCGGAGATTGTCGATATTTCTCCTCCGGTACGTGGATTTGCGTAGCCAGAGCCTACGCCGGCGATTAAGCGACGGCGTTTCGGATGCGTTTCTTTGCCTATATTTACCACGCGCCTAATACGACTAGCAACTTGTCATCTTTGTCGTGCTCTTGCCTGTCAACGTCTTTGCATCTCCTCCCCACCCGGCACCCTGCTATTTTACCCATAGGTGATGACTTCCTCCGCTCCCAGACCTCGTTCTTTGGGTATTATGCGATGTGTCCTATCTTTGCTCGAAGATCCGGGTGTCGCTGGAGGTGATGGCTTCCACGGTATCTTTTGCGTAGGTAGCATGGAGGGAAGTCCGGTGGCGCCGTTGCAGTCGGTATTTGACTCGGTGGCTCAATTGACGCCTCTGAATTCTTAATCTTTCTTTCATGAATAAGAACATTCCTTGCCCAGCATTTATCTTTTATATGGCATTCGCCTTTCGGTGATTCCTTTGGGTCTTTTGACAGGTTAGGTACCGACCCAGGTAGGTCGTTTTGAATGCGTATTGGAAGAAGATCGGAAATCGCTGTTGTATTATATCGGCACGTCCTTTCTGTCTTTCATCTAATGAGCGAGTAGTCATATATAAGTTGAATATCGTATTTGTCGTCAGTTAAGTCAGTGGTAATAACTCAAAAATCGTCATACCTCCGGAGAAGACCAACGACAGTACCCGGGATGAACTCTCCACTGGCAGAAAGATGCTTGACAGCAGATAGGGCCCGCCAGTATGACGGTCTTCGATAGTCACACATTGGCCAGTCAATTCTGAGCGTTCTCCAGGACGCCAAGCAGCTATGTCTTAGTTCAGGTCGTCCGTAAAGCGCCAGGATGACCACTTTATGCAAATCTGCGTGTTAGTCAAACTGTGACAGCGAGCTAGGATTTAATATTCCTCGCTGACAATCTTGGAAATTCCTCCGACGAAGCAAGTTCCAAGTTCCATTGGTTTATGTCTTTGGCAACCATCGAGCAGGGTATTAGACATTGACTAACAAACTCCAGTGGAGGACGAAGGCGAGGACGCTTGATTGTATTGTAAGTCATGTGCTCATCTGAGTTTATGACAAGGTAGCACGCCAGGAGATAGTGAGGGTTAGTCTGTAGGAATAGACATCCTGACTTGTATCGGCGCCACGAAATCGGCGTATACGAATCGAAGCCAAGGGGTGTATTCACATGTTCGAAAGACTCTGAATGGATCCCTTTGACTGGAAAGGTGTCTGAAACTTGCGAGATGACAATGCCATTGCACGTTACTCTTAGTATGCCAGTGCTATGTAGTAAGACGACACGGCATACAAGGCTGCCAGGGCGATAACGAGTGCTATGCTTCATGAATGATGCGTATACTTGATCTGCCCATTGGTGATGCATTTAAGTAGAATCAACTTGCATGCAGGTTAGTAATGAACAATCTGAACGCGCTGATGTTTGGAAGGCAGATGTCCTGTTCGTGAGAGGTGAAGGACTTGTGATGTTAGTTTCGCCTACATATGAAATTATAGAGCAAGGGAACGAGTGACTGACGGATCTACCTACTTTTATGTACGCAACAACGGTACAGGTGTAAGCAACATCATGGATACCGCCAACACGCATGTGGCTCTATATCCCGGTACTGCAACGGCCCGAGTGGCGTCAGCGGTTAATGTCGCTGATGGCTTTTTCTTTTTGGGACATTTAGGGCGCTAATTCTGTTGATGGTTGGACATCGGAGACAATACAGTACCTAGCTGACTGAGATTAGGTATGGGTTCCGTACTATGTAGGCCAAGGTGATTCCAGTGCTCTTCCAGTAATCGGTAAATCTACGGTAGATTTACGAAGTACAGTTGATGTCCTGTAAGCGCTTACGGATTTGACATCTCATGAGCATCCCGTGGAAATTTTAATTGCTTATGGCGTCCTAATTAATTAAAAAAAATCGTTTGCTGTTTCAAACGTTTAAACTGTAAACGTTTACACACAAAGCAAGCGTTTATCTCGGCGTTTATCGGGCGTTTATCAGGGGGTATCTAGCAGGTACATAGGTACTTCATATAAGGCGTTGGAAGCCTCCCGCTCAGTACTAGGTAGGTGCCGGCACTTACACTATAGGCATATGAAGCAGGTAGGTAGCGGTACCTAGAAAAAAATAAGGGAAATAATTATATATTTATAACGGGGGCATGATTCCCCATATTCGCTACCTCAGTTTACATATGTATAATACCTTAGGTAGGTAGATAGTGTAGGTAGGGTAGTGTAACAACCGTCGCGTTACCGTACTATAGAGGTAATTATAGGTACCTACTATAATTGCTCTAGTGTACTATGTTACCTAGGTGGGTAGGTAGGAACGGGATCGTCTTCATTCTTTGAATGTAGGTACACAATCTACTTCGTAAGTACTACCTAAAGGTAGATTGTGTGTGCACGTAAGACTGTGCCTACGACCGTACCTGGCAACGAGTGGGCAAGCACGACATGCAACAGGCTCGTACGGAATACCTACACGACACTGCGGTTCCGTACCTACGCAGCAGGCGTAGTCGTAAAACCTGACATAATCCACATGTGCATTGAAATAAGTGGTCCAAGCGCTTTTGTCTCAGTCGCTGCGCAGTATAACTAGCACCTTGCCCTTATACGAGAATCGTGGCTGATTGCTTTTGAACACGAGAGAGTCCGCATGCCAGCTACATTCTGATGGCGTGGTAATGCCACTTTGAATTCAAGAGCTCCAGGATGGCGCTGTTTGCGCTTTGCTGAGAATCCGACTTCCTACTTATACCTACTGCGCAGCGCGGTTGCTGGCGCCTTCCAAAAAGATGGTATTGAAACCAAGGCATGCAGTGCACCTATCCACCCGTGTTTCATCGCCTTCAAGCTTCAAATATAAGACCTCGACTCAACCTAGACAGTCAATTAAACGACGCCATGCATACGACTGTACGAAGTATAAGTACATGATATACACGGGCGAGTACGCGGCGCGAATGTGCCTATTCTTACCTCTCTTGGCGCACGTAGCTACCTGGTGAACGACGGGAGTTCTTTCCCACGAGCATCATTGTAGACAAACAGATATCGGCAAACTCCTGCCCTTTTATTCCGTTGGTTATTGAGTCGTGTGTGCTACACTACTTATACAGGTGGTTGCTGGTGATGTGGCATGCCAGTGGAGGTCGGCTGCTGTACCACCCAGGTGCACTGCCTAATAGGTACCATGTATCTACCTTAGGTACGAAGGCTGGCGACAAAAGATTGCGGAGACGCTTAGACCACATGTGAGTTACTGCACAGTACCAGTTGCGGTAGCAGGGACTGTACGGTACAGTGGGTAGGTACCTGGGCTACAGGCAGGGATATGCGCAAGCGCTAGTATACCGACCCTGCTAGCGGTACCTATGGCTACGGACTGTATAGCGCCTTTCACAGTCGTGTGACTCACTCTGATACTGTGTGGTAACTCGCAAGTGGTCTGAGCGTCTCCGCAATCTTTTGTCGCCAGCCTTCGTACCTAGTACTTGTAGCTGGCCATATAGGTACCCGTGGAGTGTGAGGTTGCAGATGGTTTTTGCGAAACCAATCAGATTCCACGTACGTGCCATGTACATAAAGTACTGCGACTAACGGAACCTCAGAGTACACCTCTCCCTCTATTCCTAAAGTTAGGAGGGTACGAAAATACAGGGGTCTTACAACGTTAGCGTCGTATAGCAGACAGGGGTTCGAACCGTACTATTTTCCAATTAAACCGAGTACCTATCTATGTACACTAGGTAATAGTGTGGACGTCCGTAATGGGCAGCAAAAAACAATAAAGCGACCAAGCCTTAGAAATGGCCTCCCAAAACAGCGATATGGTCCCATAGACCCCGATGCCGCCGACCGAGCTCTGGAAATAGTCCCAGGGACCCCGACACCAATAAAGCCTTAGAAATGACCTCCCGAAACAGCGATATGGTCCCAGAGACCCCGATGCCGCCGACCGAGCCCTGGAAATAGTCCCAGGGATCTCGACACTGATAAAGCCTTAGAAATGGCCTCCCGAAACAGCGATGTGGTCCCAGAGACCCCGATGCCGCCGACCGAGCCCTGGAAATAGTCCCAGGGATCCCGATACTGATAAAGCCTTAGAAATGGCCTCCCGAAACAGCGATGTGGTCCCAGAGACCCCGATGCCGCCGACCGAGCCCTGGAAATAGTCCCAGGGATCCCGATACTGATAAAGCCTTAGAAATGGCCTCCCGAAACAGCGATGTGGTCCCAGAGACCCCGATGCCGCCGACCGAGCCCTGGAAATAGTCCCAGGGATCCCGACACTGATAAAGCCTTAGAAATGGCCTCCCGAAACAGCGATATGATCTCAGGGACTCCGATACCACCGACCGGGCCCTAGAAATAGTCTCAAGGACCCCGGATGCCGACCAAGCCTTAACAATGATAGCGATATAGTCCCGGTGACTTCAACACTGACCGAGCCTTAAAAATGGCTTCCCAAGACAGCGATATGGCCCCAAAGACCCGCGATGCCAACTGAGCTCTAGAAATGGCTTCCCAGGACAGTAATATAGCCCAAAGGACCTCGATACTGCTGACTGAGCCTTAGGAATAGCTCTTAGAACAGCGACGTAGTCCTGGGAACCCCGACAGCACTGACTAAGCTTAGACTCTAGGACAGCGATATAGTCCTGCCTCTATGCCAACTAAGCCTTGAAAATAGCCGTCCGGAACAGCCGCACTAGCCGTCGGTAGCCCAAGGGATGGCAATGCCAGTTGATAGTCCCAAGGACAGTGACGGGCCAATAACCCCAGTGACGGAGATACAGCTCTGTGGATGGCAGCGTCAGTTAACAATAGCACTAGCAATAGTGGAAATAGCGGCGCTTACAACAGAGTGCAATAGATGGTGAATTGCAAACCGATCAGGTCAACTGACGTAGCTTACAATCGACTACGATTCTCGTATTCCCATTTTCTAGTAATAGCAAATGAGGATTAACCGTAGTCGAGGTAACAACGGTATTACTACCAGAAAAGCTGGTAATAGTGGTCGTAGTCGTCGGAACGACGACGCCTTCATTTTGTGTCGTACGAGTGAACGTAATTGTCGTAATAGTGCAATGCTGAGGGCACATAACGGCGGCAGCAAAGGAAGGCCACACAGCATGAGGGTTGCATAGGGAACACTCTCGATTGATTGCCATGGTATAAACAGGACTTAATGTAGCCCCGGAAACAGCGAAATTAGCGGTATCGTCCCAAGGACGGCGAAAACAGCAATATCAGCCTGGGGGACAACGACAACAGCGATATCAGCTTGGGGGACAGCGACAACAGCGACATCAGCCTGAGGACATCGAAACGAACATCGGGATGATGGGAAAAAGTGCTGCTTATGTATTCGTTTACAGGAACAATCACGGGCAACAGTATATCCCTTTGGCTACCCGAAGACACCAACTCGGTCACTTGCTTTACGTTACCCCTCCGTCATTACCGAGTTGGTGTCTTCGAGCAGCCAAAAAGATACGAATGAAGCTGAAAACTAGTGCGATTGAACGGTTCCGTACGTAGAATTTGGTGGTTATGACAAATAATCGTCGGCTGTCACATTATCTCTAGTGATCCAACAAGTCCCCCCCGGTTCTAATAATTTCCCTTAATCTTGCCGGCATACCTGTCGCCAGCCTATACAAAAAGTCCGAGGGTACAGCATCCCACGCAGCTAACAGAGCGTCTCTAAGCTCTGTTCTTGAAAGCGCTTGAATATTATAGTGGTTGTATAGCCAGTCTTTCATCCAAAACCACACGTTTTCAATAGGAGAGAGGTCAGGGCTTTTGGAGGGCCACGGAAAGGTCTCAATCCCTAACTGTGCCAGCCTTGCTTTAGTTACCCTAGCATGGTGTGGTGCAGCTCCATCCTGCTGAAATATGAACCCTGGTTTATCAGAGGCAAACTCCTGTACCAAGGGTAGGATCCTTTCAATATACCTCTCGGCATTCACTGTTTCCCCCTGATCCCAAACATATAGTCGGCTTTTTTTAAGGCCTAGAATGAGGCCCCAGACCATCCATCCATCCGGGTGTGCTTTCCGTTCTAGGTCAAACAAAGTAGGGTCTTCATCCTTGTGTACAGTAATCCATGTTTTCCACATTGGGTCAGTAGTGGCCCAACACTCATCTGAGAAACCTATACAGTCATCTCTCAGCCAGTCTTCTGGGTTAGGCCACCGTGCTAATGCCCATTCAGCAAACTCAACACGCTTTTGCTTGTGTCTGATTGTAAGGTATATTCGTCGTCGTCGCACTCTTCTGGAATAACCAAGTGTTTTCATTGCTGTGTTTATTGCTCTTTCGCCAAAGTAGGGGAAGTCGGGAATCATCAGGGGAAGCGACGCCCAAGTAAGCCGCCGGCGGCTAGCGTCTTCGTCAAGCCATTCTTTAATTCGATTGCGTAATGGTGTATTAATTGCGACTTTTCTGCTTTTTTTCTTCTTTGGTGTAAGCGGCCCATTGCACGCTTGTTGTACTTGTCGCTGGGTGACATTTAATTCTGTTGCGATCTGCTCATATGTCTGGCCAGGATGAACATGGTTTCGCAAAGTTCGGATTTCAACTCGTTGATCGCGGGTTAAGTTTTGAGATCGTGGACGTCGTGGGTTTGAGTGTTGTTCAATTGGGTCGGGTCGGCTGTTGGCTGGCGGTATCACCCTGGGTGCTTGCGACACTACCCTGGGTGCCGGGGGTATGAACTCAGGAGGCATAATGAAACGCTTAACTGAGGCAAAAGCCCCTACCGTCGGCATCACACTTTGAAAATTGTCCATTGTCATCAATTCGTTATACCAGACCTTCGCTCTTGAAAGACCTTCGCTCTTGAATTGAAGAAATTTTGACTATACACTGACGCTATAAGTGTGGTATCTACGCTAGCGGCTTAGTTGTATACTAAGTGGTTCTGTACTGCTTCTAACGTGAGGAATAGCGGGAGAGGTGTACTTCACAAATGAACGGCTGCCTACCTAAGCCACGTTTTGGCACCCGCCACAATATGTCAAGCTCCCGTAAAGCTGGGTTTTGCCAGCTGCTGACATGGCTAGCGGCCAGCCGGCGGACTGGCGTGGGCTCACAAGTATCTCCACTCTGTTAGGTACGATTGGCTCGGGCCTGCATTCGGGATCTTGTGCAGATACTTCGTATGTAAATACCTAACTAAGTACATTGAGGTACCGCTCATGGGGCCAGGCCAGCCACTGATGGAATTATTACCTAGGGAATTATTGTAGGCCCATAACGTACCGGTACCGACCTGGCGAAGCCGCATAGGTAGGTACATGGCGTGGAACCGCCTAACCGCAGTGTGCCATTGCCGCTAAAACTCCCTTGATAATTTAATAATTTCGTAGACTGACGCTAGAGCTAAGGCGATAGGCCAGGCCAGGTCACTCCAACAGCCTGTCACATAACTTTCCGCCTACCTACCTCTCCTTTTATCCACAATCCCATCCCGGGCTCATTTTATTTGACTCCTTCTCTTCTCTCCTGCTGCAGTTTCGACATTCACTGCGTCTACGCAATAACTGCCAGCTTAATAGGTACATACCATCTCCGTCATCGCCTCATCATCTTCCCCTTGTCTTCTTTTCCCGGTCCGTATCACTCGTTCTCTGTTCGGCCCTCCTGTTCCCCGTCCTGCAACGCCAACACAACTCGACGCGCAAGTAAAAGCGTCGTCTTCCGGTATGTGAACAACGCGGTGGTGTTTCCATTTGCAGTCAGACTGGTTATCACTCCATCCCTTGGCGTGTCTGCTTTCGTCAGGCGCTCGGCATCTCATCGTCTTGCCCAACTTTTCGTGTCTCGAGGAAATCGTTGCTTGTGTAGCAACTATCGTCCTCTCCCTACAGCTTCTCCCGTTGGCCACAACGGCTCCCTTCCCCTTTCGACCAGCCAGTCGCACAATTGGATCCCATGCTAATCCGTCTCTGCGTTCTTACAGTTCTTGCGCCTTCCTTCGCAGTATTTCTTAGATCTCGTCCCTTGAAGCATTCATAATGGGTAAGCATATCTGTTCTTCTACGGTCGTCGCTGTCTGCGAATGGCCCTCAACACGCGAATTTCCCTTGTGTCGTCGTTTCCCAACGCAGTCTGTGGCCGCTCAACCTGAAACTTTCGTTCGCCTGCCTGCCCGCTCAACTTGGACCTCATTCCTTTCGGTTGGTCAATTCGAGCCTCCCTTGACCAAGTATCGCCAAACACGCTCGTCACTGGACCTGGCCCTCTTGGTTGGTTTATTACCTTGTGGATCTTCCTTTTGGCTCTTAGGAATAATAGTCAGCCATCGTTAGGAGCAGACATTTCCTCTTAACCAGAAAAAAATAACAAAAAAGGCACTCTCGGGAGACCTGCGCAACATATGATGCCAGCTTTCCTGAATAGTCACAGCAACAAGACACGAAATCATAGTGTCCAACTCGACACTAAGTCTACCATGGCCCACGCAATCTGTTCTACACAACGAGATCCAATCCACCCTATGCCGTTGACGGCCAGGACCAGCAGTCTAGCTGGCCAAGAAAACTGTGCTCCAGAAGCTCGTTACTACCGCAGTATGCTGGCTGTCGACGCGCCTTCACTAGGACCCCACAGACCTCTATGTTATGACGAGTTTGTTGTTGTTGACGCCGCACCGGGTATTTGCCTTCACAACTATTCGCGACACAAGCCTCAGCAGACTTAAAAAGATTTTGAAATGTCCTTACTGAATGTTTGCTGACTGGCGTAACTGTATAGCTGCAAACGGTACGAATGGATCGTCTTTACCAGCAGACGTTCAACTTGCATCTCCAGTCCCATCTCCGACAATCGACGTCTCTGACATGAAAGCGACAGCCGCCTCTTCAGGCCCCATTGTCAATGACAACAAGAATATTGTCCGAAGAAAGCTAACTGGCTACGTCGGTTTTGCTAACCTTCCTAACCAATGGCACCGCAAGAGTGTTCGGAAAGGTTTCAATTTTAATGTCATGGTTGTCGGTATGTATTGTGTATACCTGAGTTCCTAGTGGCCGAAAGGCTTACACATCTCAGGCGAATCCGGCTTGGGTAAATCTACCCTGGTCAACACCCTTTTCAATACCTCTCTGTATCCCCCAAAGGATCGAAAAGGTCCTAGCCTTGACATAATACCCAAAACTGTCTCCATTCAATCTATCAGCGCCGACATTGAGGAAGCCGGTGTTCGTCTCCGTCTGACTGTTGTTGACACCCCGGGCTTTGGTGACTTCGTCAACAACGATGAATCTTGGCGGCCCATTGTTGACAACATCGAGCAACGTTACGATGCTTACCTAGACGCCGAGAACAAGGTCAACCGGATGAACATCGTAGACAACCGTATTCACGCCTGTGTGTTCTTCATCCAGCCCACTGGCCATTCGTTGAAACCATTGGATATCGAGGTCATGCGTCGCCTGCATACCAAGGTCAATCTGATTCCTGTCATCGCCAAGTCAGACACTCTGACCGACGAGGAGATCACTAGTTTCAAGTCTAGAGTCAGTTGATCGAATCATTACCGTGTTTCACCGGACTAACCATAATCCATAGATCCTTGCCGATATCAAGCACCACGGTATTCACATTTTTGAAGGCCCTCGCTATGAATTGGACGACGAGGAGACTATTGCTGAGAACAACGAGATTATGTCCAAGGTGCCGTTCGCTGTCGTCGGTAGCAACGACGAAGTTACTAATGCTGACGGACGCAAAGTCCGTGGCCGCCGCTACCCATGGGGCATTATCGAAGTAGACAATGAAGAGCATTGTGATTTTGTCAAGCTTCGCCAGATGCTCATCCGAACGCACATGGAGGAACTCAAGGAGCACACTAATAACAATTTGTACGAGAATTACCGAACGGACAAACTCACTGCCATGGGCGTTGCCCAAGACCCAAGCGTCTTCAAGGAGGTCAACCCTGCTGTGAAGCAAGAAGAAGAGCGTGCTCTACACGAACAGAAGCTTGCAAAGATGGAAGCCGAGATGAAGATGGTCTTCCAACAAAAGGTGTCAGAGAAAGAGAGTAAGCTGAAACAGAGCGAAGAAGAGTTGTACGCTCGTCATCGCGAAATGAAAGAACAGCTAGAACGACAACGGTTAGAACTCGAGGACAAGAAGACTAGAATCGAGAGCGGCAAGCCCATAGAGAAGGAGGGTAAGCGCAAGGGCTTCTCTCTGCGCTAGGCTCTTTTCGATATTCTGTTTTCAGTCTACGTGCCACGCCCGAGCCTTCATGATACCTGTTCTATACCAGCCTCCCGCATTTCTTCCCTTTCTATCTATTCCTCTTCTCTGCGTTTAATTATCACTTAATACATCTCACGAAAACAAGCTCAGCTCGACACGGTCATTTTCATGGGAGGGGAAAAGATCGCACCTCGTGCGACGGGGCGATCGCATTGATACTTCGAGATGGATTTCGAGAATCAGAATTCCGTCAATTGAAGTCCAACGACTTGCAGTGTCGAGGTGGTCTGGTCTAATTGGTGCTTCAAGAGGGTGGGAACTCAACTGTCTTTCTGGAGCATCTTACATCGCGTCGCCCATCTTCCTCCATGCATATTAACCTCCTTAATACAATTCATTCAGTCTGGAGGAGACGGGTATGGCGTATGGCAAACGTGCACCAAAACGCAGCATCTGCCAGGGCTTCCTTGTTTTCTAGACAAGGCGTCTTTGCAGACTTTACTACAGCATCCGACGGACTTTTTTAACTCTTCCAGTGTGCTGGCCGATAATCCTCTGTGAGGTCTCACCGGTTTACTTGTTCTTAGGGTCGATTACAGTATACCGGGAGCGGGCAGAATGAGCAGGCGACTCGTGGCGGAAGTTGATAATGTCTAGCAGCATAAAATTCCACGCAGCTAGATGTCTGTATTTTAGGAGAAATGATCTCTAACTTGTCGGATGAGCCGGTTCTCCAGCCTCGGCTTGTGCCATCCGAGCGTGGGATCCCCTCAGTGTTCGACACTCACCGGTCATTGAAATGACCACATCTCTAGTTTCTTTAGTCGTAAACAATTGTGTTTTTTCCTTGTTCTGTACTTTTGGTGTCTGTCTCGCATATGCGTCTTATATCAGAGAATAATTTATCATGCCCGGACTCAATACCATATAAACTGGGCGAAGAACGGACCTCTGTTCAACTTGAGGCCTCAGCCTGCCCTTAGAACTGGGCTGATTTGGTAGTAGGTAGGTGTCGCAATTTTCCCGTATCTGACCGACGAGACTCACTTGTACGCGCGAAAGTGCTCCTCGAAGCGGAAAAGAACGATGGTTGCACGGGCTGAGTGGGTGGGGTTCACAGTAGCCAACACGTCTGTCTACCTACGTCAAAGGCCAGTTGAGTAGGAACCTCAGCAAGACGGATCTTGAGGATATGCATTGTCTAATAGCTACACGAAAGGAGTCCCACTACGGTCTTGAATCAGAGTCTATGAAACTGAAAGGGAGATGCCTTTCGTTTGCTGGGGGTTTCTGGCTTGTTTTTGTTGTCTTGACTACCTAGTCTAGGTTGATTGCTGTTCTGAGCTTATACGGACTCTATACGTACGTGTTTGCTGTGGGTTGTAACTTGTACGGGTTCTCTACCGCGCTTTACGGTATTGGTATTGCTTGGACTACCTATACGTAAACGCTTATTCGTTTCGCGACTTAGTAGAGACGATGTGATGTGGGTTGTTGGTAGGTACATATTTCTACATCGCTTTATTCTCTGCGCTGATCGATCTGTGGGTTTAGATACAGTATGAGTTTGATATGTACAGCAGAGACACGCGGAGGTCTCGTCTTCCCTTTACTCCTTTCTTTTCTCTCACGGGCAGGGGGGATATCTCGTAGGGTCCCGGTCCCCGAGGAACGTGAAAACGTGTGGAAGGCGGAGGCGACTGCGGCTGTAGTCGCTTCGACTCTCTGTTGGGCTCCTGGCTTTTAACCCGCACAAAGCTGATATCAGTATTACAACTTATCCACAGGACCGTCTACCGTCTTCTGAGGTACCAGTTAAACGCAAGCTGGCCAATTTTATTACCGTAGGGCGTGGGGACTTCAGCGGAGCCCTTTCGCGCTACGGGGTGGCGCAGGTAGACGGCCGCGCAGATGTTCTGGTTTACCTCGAGGTACCTGGGAATGAAGGCGAAAGGGGCCATGTAATTCCGCGGCCTCCACGGCGTTCCGTACGGCTTGGAGGGGTCGTGTGGGTTTTCCTCTTCGTCACGTATGTGCTCTTCCATTCGCTTCTCTAGCTCTACTAGCTCGGATTCAGTCAGGCTTGCGATGGGGTCTGAGTCCGCGGCTTCTCCAGAGGCTGCCTTGTCAGCGGCGCCTCCGATGTTAACCCCCGCTGTGAGTACAGCCAGCTCGTCGATGATCTCTGTGGCTGAGGCGTTGGGCCGGCCTGAACGGGCGAGCAGGGGCTTGGCCTTTTTGATGAAATCTCGCAGACCCCTTTTCTGTGATACGCTCAGTGGCTGTTCTTTCAGAATCGCCTTGGCTTCTGCTGCGAGGTTCTTGATCTGTTGCTGCGTAGGCGACATATCGACTGGCGTAGGTTCGGGCGCGTCTGTTGTATCTGGGTCTTGCTCGGCCTGGACACCTGATTCGTCCTCGGCAGCACTTTCTGCTTCGGCTTCCTCGGGGGGTTCTTCGACTGCTTCGTCGCTTTCAGCACGAGGGGATCTTCTCGACTCTCTCGGGGCTACTTTCGGTAGACCGGTTGCGTATAGGACTCGCTCAGGGTCGACTTGGAACATATCGCCCGGGTTCAGACGATAAGCCGGGTAAGGTATCTGGCGATAGCGTATTATTAGATTGGCACATGGTATCTTCCGGCAGGGGGAGTGCTGGTGGCTATGGACGAATGTGCAGCGGGAGCGGCAGTACTCACAACTTTGCCATTGACCTTGACAGCGCCGTGGACGCAGAATTGTCTAGCCTGTCTTGCACTGCTGGCGAACATGGCCCTGAAAACGGCGATATCTAACCTCCGCTCCATTGGAGCAAATACCATCTGCATGTAAGGGGTAATGGGACGCTGTTCGACCCGTTCGGCGTTGCTGGGTTTGACGTCTTTCCCGGAGCCTCGTCCGGCTGCTAATTCGGAGCCGTCGTTCGCAGCCATGTAATGGGTGTCCATCTCAACGGCACTCAGCAGTCGTCTGCTGAACATGCGCTCCCACTTGCGCTCGACGATGTGCTCGCCGTGGTATGTGCGCAGCATACCCTTGGCCCGCCATTTCTGCTGGAAGAATGTCTCTTCGCCGAGGCCAATCCTGGGTTCCCTCATCATAGCTATATTATAAAGATTATACTTGTTCCATGACTGTCGCAGTTTCTGTAGGAGAGCACGAATTGCTGGTCAGCTACGGCGCAGAGCTCCGGTAATAGGATCGTGGGAGGGAGTCGACGAGCGCAGTCGGAAAACGTGTTGTGGAGGAACTGGTGTAGAACTTACCGGCCGCTTGAGGCCGTGATATCTTCTTGGCTTCATTCTAACTGGTGTTCGATTGCGAGAGATCGAACAGCAGCTTGTCGGTTTGAGCTCAACCGGCTTCGGGATCCTCTGTCCTTTGAGCTAAGGTAGGTATCCCTCCTACCGTCTACGCGATCGTGCAATTGACCAAAAATTTCGAGATTAGGTAATGCTGTCACGTGATGTCAGTTGCAAGGAGAGCTGGGTGTCACGTACGGGTGTCGTTCCTGATAAGATAAGTTAGGTAAAGCAGAACGCCCACAGTGTAGGTAGTCCGTACCTATCTGTCCGTATGTGCCTTCGATACCTAGTGCGTAACTATCACGTGACAGACTTATTTACCAAAGTACGGAGTACTCAGTAGCAACTAATGCACCCAATTCAATGATTGCCTGGATTAAAACCGCAGACGTCACTACTACAGTGAGTAGTGTACCTACCTAGATAATAAACTGTCTACCCACGTACCTGAGAGACAACTGCCTGGTGGTGTCATCTTTCTATGTACCTATCCGGGTGCTGGTTTGGTGCTGCCTGCTCGGCCCGTTCGGGCTCACGGATGGTCCGCCACAACGCCCGGCCGGGTGGGATTGCGCTTACAGTCATAGCCACCGATAACACACTGTACTTGTACGTACCGGTAGGTACCCACCAAAGGCCGAGTACCTACCGGTAGGTATGTCGGTCCAGAACGCTTGCGAAGTTTACATGGTACCGTAGTAGTACGGAACATCGAAGAGAATCTTCCATTGTACATTAGGTTCTAATAACTTAAGCACCTTCACTATTTCCGTCACCAGATCTCCGCTCATCTTGGTTCCATTAGCGTGCTGTGGTAACCATGCCTAGTCTGCCGCCATAATTAGGTACTACCTTACCGGTAGTAGGTAGCTTTCGCAAACGAGTTTTTCAATCGAGGGTCGCTCCATTCCATATATTGGAGATAACAATTTTGTAGGACTATGTGGATTGTCCTACGCTCATATGTAGTAGATAACTACCTACATTATTATGTATACCTAGGTTATTCCTATGATGCATGCGTACCTATTGTGTCGTAGTTTTGCCTTTATTACCTATCTACCTAGTACTCTAATGTATGTAGTAAGCTTAGGCTGGCACAGGCTTTTCTGGGCATGTGTTGTATCTCTTTGGCTGCCCGAAGGCACCAACTCGGTAACTGACGGAGTTGTAATGTAAAGCAAGTGACCGAGTTGGTGTCTTCGGGCAGCCAAAGAGATAACAATAAAAGGTGTTGACCGCTCCAGAAGAAAAGACACTAATGAAGCATTTCGTACACTAGTTACGGCTCTACCTACATAGTAGGTAGTGTAAGCAAGCTTTGCGGGCATCCTTTTTCCAGGTCGAAATGCTAAGTACGAAGTACCTCCGTCCGTACTTCTGAGCCCGTCCTCCACGGACCACAAGTGCCCAATCGACCAATCAGGTTCGCCATGGGCAGTCGACAACCAATCTGGTTCGAGGAATTTGCTGAAAAATTTGGCCGGTTTTAACTGCCTAACTCATCCGTACTTCGGCTTCACTTCCCGGTTGTGAAAGCCTTTTCGCTTCCGAGCAAGCATTATGTCCGGGCAAAAACCAAGTGAGTGACCGCTCTTGTCCCCTGTAAATTGGTCTACCTACTGGCATAACCCTGGTCGGAGTGTGTGGCTCCGTTTTTGATCCCGGTGCTATAACTCCAACCACTTTACCTATTCCGTGCCCTGCCTACGTTGCATGAATTCTTCCAGAGGACGGCGGCAGCGCTTCGAACAGCCCTCGACGACCATATATGGATTCGGATAAAGCAGTCTTCCGCATTGCAGGCAAGATTTGCGTTTGGAGTGGCCCAAAAAGCGTTCCAAATTTTATGTCAGCTTGAAGCTTGTGAATAATTGGCACGGGTTGGATGCGGTGACGCTGATTATTGGGCCGCTGCTTTCATACCTACCCATGCAGAACCATGCACATCTCGATCTCCACCGAGGAGGAGTTCGCGTCTTCGCCTTTATTCCCTCGCCATGCTAACAGCAATCTTTTACCCGACGTGGATCTTCATGCGGTAATGTGTCTCGTGTATAATAGGTACCTGTGCCTCCTGACTGGTGCCGGCGAGGAAAACGGTGACCGGCGTTTTCTCTCTTATCCCCGCTTGTTTTACAGTCAATTACCTACCTACCTGGTGCTCACTGTTACCTAGTACTTGGAATTCAAATCGAAGGCGAAAGAGAATACCTTCCTATCGGAGATGACCATAGTATATGAGCATCTTTTGTCCCTTGCGATCTTATCCCTTTGTTAGTCATTCGAACTTCATCTTTGGTATTGCCTTGGCCACTCGTTACAGCGCTTGTACAATAAAAGGTTGTAAACATAGCTACAGAATACAAGCAAGCACCTTCTTGAGATCAGGAAGGAAAGCAATCCCAGAACTAGTTGAGCTATGAGTCTCAGCTGATTACCGCTTGGCTATACGATCGGAGCTATTTACCAACGGACGGAGCAGGTGGTGTAGTCGTGTGAAGATAAGCATGGCCCCGGCGACTCACGAGAAACAGTCTCGGCCTCAAGAGCAGACTCAAGCAATTTCTCGACCACAGGATGTCTCCCAGATGAGTGATTCATCCGAGGAGGAGAAGGCGAACGGCCACGACTCAAAGACAGATATCGACAGCGCCAGTGAAACCAACACCATCGATGGCAGAGAATCGTCCACTAGTGAAGATGAGTCGCATCGGGGCTCCCGCCCAGCGTCGCATACTCTGTCCCGTCACGTCTCCGAAACCGAAGTTCGCGATGGCTTTCTGAACCAAAGGGACCCGGAACTCGGCCCAGCGCTCACGGAAAAGATAGACACGACGGCGCCCAACCCGGATGATCCCGATCTCGTCACATGGACGGGACCCGAGGACCCTCAGAACCCCAAGAATTGGGAGTTCTCGAAGAAATGGGCAGCTGTGTTTACCGTCTCGCTATTCACGCTCATCTCCCCAGTCTCCTCGTCCATCGTAGCGCCGGGGCTCGAAACGATATCGCGGGACCTGGGGATTACCCAGAGCTGTAAGTCAAGCATTGAAATTGATCCCTGAAGTTCAGTTCTGTAGAGAAAGACTTGTAAAAAGAAAAAAGCTAACCGGCACAATCTCTAGTTGAAGAAAACCTTACCCTGTCGATTTTCGTCCTGGCTTATGCTGTCGGCCCCTTGGCGTACGTTGTCACTCTTTTCTCGCTCACCGAATTATCGAATTCCCAACGAATCTGGAACTAACCGGGATACATTTAGATGGGGGCCGCTTTCCGAGTTATACGGTCGCGTCATAGTACTGCAACTCGTGAACCTGATCTACTTATTCTTCAACCTGGCGTGCGGACTGGCTCGGACCAAGGGTCAACTAATCGCGTTCAGGTTCCTTGCGGGACTGGGCGGCTCGGCACCTCTCGCGATTGGTGGCGGCGTGCTAAGCGATTTATTCAACGCCGATGATCGAGGCCGGGCCCTATCCCTGTACAGTCTTGCGCCGCTTCTGGGCCCTGCGATCGGCCCAATCGCCGGCGCTTTCCTCACGGAGAACATTAGCTGGCGGTGGGCGTTCTACGTTACGACGATCGCCGACGCCGTGATCCAGGCCGCGGGCGTGTTCTTCCTCCAGGAAACGTACGCCCCTACCCTTCTGGTCCGGAAAAAGAAACGCCTCATCAAGGAGACCGGGAACACGGCCTTGCACACCCCGTACGACCACCCGGACCGCACGATTGGGAAGACGCTGCGCATTTCGCTTGCGAGGCCCTTCCGTATGATTACCACGCAGGTTATCGTCCAGGCTATCGCGGTGTATATGCTATACGTGTACGGGATCGCCTATATTGTGCTGACCTCGTTTCCGTCGTTGTGGTCGGGGCCCGAGCCGGAGGGGTACGGCGAGTCAATCGGCATCGGCGGGCTCAACTACATCTCTCTCGGCCTGGGGTACTTCACCGGCGCACAGGTATGCGCGCCGCTGCAGGACCGCATCTACGGATCGCTGAAGCGGCGTTATGGCGGGATCGGCCGGCCGGAGTACCGGGTGCCGATGATGATTCCGGGCGCCGTGTTGCTCCCCGCCGGGCTCATCATATACGGGTGGTCGGCGCAATACAAGACGCACTGGATAGTTCCCAACATCGGCACCTTCTTTGTGGCTTTCGCCACGACGATGAGTTTCCAGTGTCTGCAGAGCTATCTCGTCGACGCGTACACGCGGTACGCCGCGTCCGCCGTCGCTGCCGGGACCGTCCTCCGCTCTCTCGCCGGCTTCGGGTTCCCGCTTTTCTCGCCTAGTTTGTATGCGCGCCTGGGCCTTGGCTGGGGTAACACGCTGCTTGCACTGCTTGGTGTCGCACTCGGGTGGCCCGGCCCGTACCTGCTATGGACGTACGGCGCGATGCTGCGGAAGAGGAGCCCGTTTGCTGCTGGTGGCTAAGTCGAGGGGCCGGGAGTGCGGAGGATGTTTGGGGGAGCGCATTTATATATACGCGGGGGATTAACCACAACTTAAGACGTTAATGACGCAAACGGATGAGAAAATTATTACGCCAAGCATTGACTTTTGGCAAAAGCTGAGTTTATCGAGGGTATCGTTGAAGGAGCATTGGGTAGGGAGCAGCGGTTCAACGGCTTTGCAGGCGTAGGCGAAGCGACATGGCATTACATTTTGTTTCTTCCGAGTAATAGAATATACCCCTAGGCAGACGACGGTGAATCCATTCAATCTGAGATACCAAATCCGCAAGGGGTTACAATGGGAATATAACTGTGCAGTCGAAGACCATTTTGCCACTTAACAGCGACCGCCGAGAATCTATAGAACCACAACCCTAACGCCCGAACCAGTCGACAGCCCAGTTTTCCCTCAGGACATGGTTGACCTTGTCCTAGACAACCTTGATCAGAAAAGTATACATAGTCTGAGCGTACGCAAGCAATGTGCATAGAAAGCGCAGGACTCGCTAGGGCGTGTGGATTTATGAAGATGCCGTCACGGTCGCCTTTGTGTCGATCTTCTTAGCAGGGTGGTCGGCAGCAGAGCCCTGGTCATCTTCTCTACTTCGTTTGCCATTTGTCTCATTCGACTTGGCCTTTTCTTCTTGAACGACCTTAGCTCCCTCCTTGCTGACGTGGATCTTGGGCCGCCCATCATTCGCCGGCTTGATGGGGGTGTCATGGTCACGAGCCTCATTGTTATCGCGTCCACCACGTCCACGAAAGTTGCCACGGCCTCTACCGCGACCCCGGCCGCGATTGTTATCTCGGTTGTCGCTGAAGCCATTCTGCCGATCCTGCTCGCGGCGCTTTTTCCAATCGTTTTTATCCGCTCCCCGGCTATTACCTCGGGAATGACCACGATTTCCTCGGTGGGACCCACGGCCGAATTTGCGGGGAACACTAACATCGATCTTCCCATCTCGAATGGCCTCGGATTTCTGTTTCATGTAGTCAAGCTTCATCATGATATGGAGGGGGTGTCCTTTCCACTCAGGCCGAGGATCCAGTGCGATGAACTTGTCTGCAGTTTCCTTGTCGGACCATTCCACAAATACGGAACCCTTGAACACTCTCTGAGGTGGCTCTGCTCGTCGAAGGCGAACCGAGTCGAACTGACCGTACTGGGCGAAGAAGGCCTCGATATCAAACTGAGTAGAAGACGTTTCATCGCCGAAACCCTTAACATAAACGCTGCGTTCTTCGCGCTTATTGCGCTTCTCGGTGTCAATCGGGTTCTTTCGCCGGATAGTCTCCTCGCCTTCCGGGCCATCAACCACCAATGCATTGCTCCCCTTGAGGGCCTTGACGACCGCTTCATACGGTTTGAAGCGGCGCATGCGGGAGAAGTTGGCGATCAGGGTAATAGGAACTGGTTTGTTCTCCGCCCCGCCAACCTGTTCCCAAAGAAACTTGTCTTCGGGAAGATTGCTATCACCGAAATAAAATTCAACCTGAATGTAGATCATTAGAAAGTCGCCTGAGGATTTCAGAGGATGCAGGGAAAACGCACTTGCTTACGAATCTCGCGGGGGTCATCTGTCTCCGCGAGAGTAGTAGGGTCTGACTTGACGAATTCCTTCTGATGATGCCGACCGCTCACTCGGAGCATGCCAGGTGGTGGCCTGTATATTGAAGGTGCGCCATCGTCCGCGGTAGTGTCGTTAGGTTCCTGCTTCTTGTCACCACTCTCCTCAGTCTCTTCGGCAGTAGGCTCGTTAGCGGGCTCCTCGTTGGTCTCGGTTGCGGTATCGTTTGTCTTGTCCTCTGGGATATCAGCGACGCGGGGCTCAGCGACCTCGACAGGCTTGGTCTCTGTATCGGTGCCGTCCATTTTCGCGGATGGGGGGCAAGTTGAATGAATAGCGTATTAAAAACTGAGAGATGTCCGAATTTGTCAGAACTTAGCCAGGTTCAAGGCGATGAGACGCTAGAAAAACGGGTAGAGGAAGCCAAGTGTTTGAGGGACGCGGAGAAGAGAGAAGACCATGCGCTGCGCGCACGCGAATGAATCATACAGTACCAAGGCTGCCGGGAAAAGATGGGCGAGTGATAAGAGAATAGGAGAGGCGGGAGATGTTAGATGCAGATACGCAAAACAGGCCTGGCCTTACTAGAACGTCAATGACGTTTTCTCCGATGCGAAGTACGGCGTGAGAAAAGATTGCTGCTTGTCTCTGTGTTTTGACAAGACGAGGAAGATATTTTGCGAACAAACCGGACGGGATGAGGTCCAACGCGCTAGACTCGGAAGAGCTCTATGCATTTGTGTGCGCACACTAGTAAGTGGTGCGGCGGGGACTATTATGGGCGCTAACTATGTCGGGCAAGTGTCTCCTGCGTTTGAGCACTTCGCAGTGCACATCCACGGCTGGTGGGGGCCTACATGCCTATTGCAGTTAGTTACCTACTCACCTATGGTTTACGTTAACCAACTGATTTCAGTTATAACTGGAGGTAGCAAGGTCTGGCACAGTGTGGCCTGTGGCTCTTGAAAGTTGAATGTACTCCTGTAGTGGGTCGTGTTACAGCCGACTGACAACTTTGGTAGGCCGAATAACGGGGCCGTACACTATAACTAGGTACCTAGGGTACCATTACGGGAACATACACTACACAATATGGCTCCACTTCGCACTATGAAGAAACTTCTACGGACTACATAGATATCGAATTAAAAGTTACTGGCCGCCTAACTCAATAAGTCCACTGTAAGCCCACTGCGCGGCCGCTAACTTTTAATTCTATCTCTTTGGCTGCCCGAAGACACCAACTCGGTCACTTGCTTTACATTATCACCCCGTCAGTTACCGAGTTGGTGTCTTCGGGCAGCCAAAGAGATAGTCCGTAATTCAGCCGTCCTATCTACGAGGTAGATAGGTAGTGCGTTTGGCTTTCTTGAAAATTTCAGCCGCCAGCCTTCGTACCAGCAGGCTGAGGAGTTCGCAGTACCTACTGTAATGAATCCCTGTTACCGGTATTGTAGGTATGCATTCCGTTCCGCAATTCTTTCATGCTCGAGGCAGAATCTTGGGTGGTTTACGAAGTACGGACGTACCTACTTCGGCATCCTTATCTCCTTTATCTACTTCGTAGAATTGTCCATTCTGCAACCCTTTTCCCTTAGGTAAGTTCTTAAGGCCCGTGTGCGATCTGTACGGACTACCGTACACTACCTAGGGTACCTATCGTACCGGTACCTAGTCCCACTGTATTAACAGGCCTCGGCGGCTCCCGACTTTTATAAGTCTCTATCCGAGGCTAGTGTACTGTGTACCTAGGAGATATTGAGCGTGGGGCTGGAATCGTCATCCACCAATGAAACCATGCGGAGGGTGCTTGATCCGTAGACCCACCTTTATTTATTGTTCAGCGCGGGTGGCGCCCAATACATCCACGGGTACCCGTGGATTTAAGCTCCACGGGTCCGATAAATTGTGCTGGGCAGCCGACTGGGACTGGCCACCACACCTGAGTCACCACTATAAATGTCGCGTGCATTCGCTAAACTCCAGTATTGGCCGAGTTGGGGTGGTGGCCTAGTTATCTATTAATGTTCACAGGTCACATCGTCAATAGGTACAGACTTAGGTACGTCCGTACGTCCGTACATTTGAGTGTTTTGTTCTCAAAACGATCTACAGTAAAGATCGAAGTTGCAAGGCCTTATCGATGACGGTATATGTTGAATTAAAGGTCAGGAGTGCTGTACGTGGTTGAATGGTGGACACACGGATGTACCTATGGTTGCATAAGGCCGTAAAGAGGGCTCGAATATATGGTACCTGGGTAGGTGTGAAGGACTCGAGGGAACTGTCAGATGCAAAGTTTAATTGATTAATAAGAGCGCTCTTGATTAATTCGAATTGACGTTAAGTACGTCCATATTCCGTAGGTGATTCAAAATAATTCGAATTAATACCGGTACCCATGCGGTTTGAAAGTAATGCGCAGCAAAGTGATATTGGAATTGTCTTAAATGGCGCATTACTTTCAAACTAACTGGGGACCCGTGGAAGCTTAAATCCACGGGTACCCGTGGATGTATTGGGCGCCAGCGCGGGTGCACTGATAACGTAATCCACGCCAATTCGGCCTCCATCGTCCCCAAACTGCCACCCATCAACGGGATGCGCGGGATGGGCATGGATCGCACTACATACACTACTGGTTCATGATGCTGCAACATCAGGGTTGCCATAAGATCAGTCCCAGGAGGAGCCAGAGCAGTTCAAGTAAAGTCGCGTACAATATTGATGTCGTTTTGCGGGGGTAGTCATGTTAGCTGTCCGTAACCTCGTGCACACCTTTTTTCCTCCGCGCTGAGTCGCCGACGCTTTGCAACCGCGTCATCTCCATGACATTTCATCTGCCTACGCCATGAATCACTCGTCCGTGCCGGCGCCGAGTCTGCAAGCTCCTCACAGTCAATCAGCCAATAGAAAGAAGTCTCGGAGGGGTCGCGATCTGTCTCTGCAAAAGCGTCGATGTGTCAGCACGTACGTTAAATGCCCCGTTGGAACTAGGTATCGTGAGCTGATTTTGCGGCCTCGTCCTCCCATGGCTTGGCGTGGCTTGGCTTGGCATGGCCTCACCTTACCTCACCTCACCTCACCTCGGTTCGAATGATATATCTCCATGCCAAGAGTAAGAGCTGATTGATGCTTGACCTCCTGCAGCGCCTGTATAGCTTGTCGACGACGAAAATCAAGGTGCGATGGAGCCCTCCCTAGTTGCGCAGCCTGCGCTGGCGTCTACGGTACAGAATGTGTCTACGACCCTAACTCGGATCATCGGCGGAAGGGCGTGTATCGAGAGAAAATTGATAGCATGAAAGCCTCAAATTCGACACTGCAAATCCTCATGGAGGCTATCCTCAATGCTCAAGAGGAGGATGTGTATGACATCGTCAAACGGATCCGTACCTGCAACGACCTGGATGCCGTGGCCAAGTCTATTCTCGAACAATCCGCCATTGACGGGGGAGCTGACGATGGGGTTCAGTCACAAGATGATTATATCACCGAGACAACCGCCGAGGACGAGCGAGACCTGGCTCGTAAGATGGGCGAGTTGAGGCTTGAAAACGGAACCATACGCTTCATCGGCGGTACCTCGCATCTTATACATTCGGGCGTGCTTGGTCCCCCAAGCGATGAGCTGCAGACTATCGAAACGGATGAAATGGACCTGGATCCCATCACCAGTTGGTCCGACGTTACCAAAGATCCGGCCGTCGTCACCCACCTCCTAAATATGTATTTCAACTGGCACTACCCCTACTTCACAACGCTCTCGCGGAGTTTGTTCTACAGGGATTTCTCCAGAGGCAAGCGGCAAGCCACATCACAAAAAATGTCGTATTGCTCTTCTTTGCTAGTGAATGCAATGCTTGCCCTTGGCTGCCACTTCACAGCTGTCGAAAGCGCCTACGCGATAGTAGGAGACAACCGGACTAAGGGCGACCACTTCTTCGGTGAGGCAAAACGCCTCATTACGGATAATGACGAATATGAAAAACCTCGTTTGACTACTGTTCAGGCTCTGGCATTGATGTCCGTTCGAGAAGCGGGTTGTGGCCGAGAAGCAAAAGGTTGGGTCTACAGTGGCATGAGTTTCAGGATGGCGCAGGACTTGGGACTCAACATGAATCTTAGCATCGACAACGAGCTCAAGAGCCTAGACGAAAAGGAAATCGATGCTCGGAGAGTGACCTTTTGGGGGTGTTTCTTATTCGACAAGTGCTGGTCCAATTATATGGGCCGGCTACCTCAGCTCCCCAAGAATTCGTATAGCGTTCCAAAGTACGATGTTTTCCCAGAAGAGGATGCTGAAAGCTGGTGCCCGTATACAGACACGGGCTTTGATGAAAGCATCAAGCAGCTAGCGCGAACCCGCACGGTTGGACTGCTGTTGGCCACGTTGTGCGAAATCAGCAGTGACCTTTTGCTCTTCTTTTATCACCCCGCTTATATAGGGCGACCGAGTGGAAGAGCGGCTGAACTGAAAAAGCTTGGCGAACTCCATCGTCGCCTTGAAGAGTGGCGCAAACAGCTACCCGCAGGGCTCGAACCCAAGGATGGCCAATTGCCAAACGTTATTCTTATGCAGTGAGTCAACAGGAAATATTATATATCACCCACCCACTGGTATGTCTGTGCTAAAAGACTTATCTAGCATGTTCTTCCACCTTCAGTATATACATTTGTTCCGCCCATTCCTCCGGTATACCCCAAAGGCCTCACCCTTGCCGTTGCATGTTTCTCCCTGGAGAATATACACTGCGAACGCGGGGGCCATTTCTAAGTTAATGCGCCTCTATAAGAAGAACTACAATTTACGTCAAATTTGTAACATTGCTGTATATATGCTGCACTCGGCTTGCACCATCCACTTACTGAATTTGCCCGAAAAGAACGCGAGGAGAGATATAATTCATGGCGTCAAGCATCTCGAAGAGATCGCCGAAGATTGGCTCTGTGGACGAAGAACACTGAGCATTATTAGTGTGCTTTCTCGCAAGTGGAAGGTTGAGCTGCCTGACGAAGCCGCTCAGGTCCTGCGGAGAACCGATGAACGATGGGGCACGTTCGACACCTCTGATGTTCCCTCGCCCCGATCGAACATCATAACTCTCGCTACCAAGAATACACCGTCGTCTCAACAGGGGTATAAGTCTCAAAGCCCTCCTAATTATACGGTACCCTCTCCTCCGGCTCAATCACCCCCTGCCATTCCTCAACCAAGGCTTTCTCCAGAAGTATTTGCTACTGACTCAATCCCCCTACCGGGCTTTCAACCACAATCAGGATTGGTGAAACAAATTGTGAATCATCCGGCAGTCATTGGAAACTCGATGCCGGTCGATCTTAGGGCGCTCGGCTCATCAAGTTGGCAGACTCAGTCGATAAGTGAAGTGATGCCTCATTATTCTCAGCCTTATAATCCCTTTACAATCAGCGGTCAACCCAGCGAAAGCTTAAATAATGCACCAACTCAAGCCGTCGCACAACCGCCGATGCAAAACTCTATATTTATCGCCGATGGCCGGGAGTGGTACCTTAAGGAGGGCGTGGAGTGGCAAGTTGGTTTCGACACCTGGAATTCAGCTGCAACTTTAGAACAGCAGTTATTTACGTTTAATTCCGGTGCACACTCCCCCGCAGACCCCATCGATCCCAGGCAGGCCGCGCCAACCATGGAATTCGAGTTCGAGAGCCTCGACGCTCTGTCTTCTATGGACGGGTGGATCGCTGAATAGTCTAATGTGGATCTTTCACACGACACAATTGTCTTATCATGCTGTCGCTATTTGTCGCTATTTGTTGAGGTTTACGTCTTCCCACGCCATCAGTGGGATTGAAGACGAAGATAGAAGGTAACCGGATAATTGTTGTCGACTATCTCTCCTGAATAAATTTCAGACAACCGGCGAGTTCCAGGCTACGGGAACATGCTGCCGACGTTTCCCGAGCGCCACGCACAAGCCGGGATCGAAAGCTGGGAAGATTTTACGCTGTTACGTATAAACTATGTATCATGAGTAATTAATGAAATATCCACTAACCCATCCATGTCATACATCGTCTCTTGTCTACGAGAAGCGAAACGATCGCCGGATGGGAACAATGAAGATAACCTTGATCTATATGGCACGCTTGACGCTCCGATTCCTTCGATTCAAGGGGTCCAATCATTGTCGTGTTGCGGGAGCTGATGGTAAATAGCCATTCCGGACTCTCGATATCATACATGTGAGACATTGTATCGGAGTCAGGTGAAATGCCATAAACTCACTGAGGTATGCCCTCCCTTTCTGATCTAGAGTTCCTAAGCCTCCGTTAATTCTCGGCCGCGCTACCAGCTGACCACCTCAACCGACCGATTACATCTGTAAACAGATGTAATAAAATGGCCTGCATGAGAGAAACAAAGCAAATCGATCCCGGATATAGAAGTTCTAACGGTGGCTGCTGCCAGTCCTTCACGATGACAACGTACTATGCACATATAGCACAGGCACTCCCAATGTCTGGAGTTAGGACTCGACTGGCTGCTCCGAAGCTGTCTAATCCCCTAGATATGACGATATTCGCTATTATCATACTCTACCCCCATTATTCCCAGGGATCTCTTATCGTTCACGGGAGTGACCATATTGACCCTGATGACGGCATTCTTGAGCAATCCGCTGCTAGAGGGCTACAAGATCCACTGCCGTCAGCCCCTGGAATGTATGCCGATAATCTTCTAGTTGCAGGACAATAGGTACAGCGGCCGTCTGGCAGAGATATCGTGGTCGTACACTTCAAATTGAAACAGATGGGGAGCGAATGCTAAGTCTCTTGGTCGCGGGGACTGCTGACGCTGTGACCGTCGCGCCTTTGCTGGCTGCTACTCGGAGGAGCCTGCTAGCGGGATCATCGCTGGTTTCCGAATATGATGAAGGGGGAAGGGAAATCAGTACTGACATCTGTGAGGGTTGGCGTGCACATCTTTTTCAACTGGATGCTGTTTGCTGGTACGGACAGACAGCGCCGCATCGAACAAGTAGGCTTCTCTCAGATACGTTCGGATCAACATACGTATTAGCGTTCGCAATGGCCGGCGCAGTTCAAGGCTCATGCTGGTCTCGAACTAAGTGTTTAGATCCGCAGCATCATCTGCTGAAGCCAATGTAGCGATACCAGAGGACGAAAGAACGCTGCATCCATCATCAGAGTTCTTGAAGACAAACTGCCGACCAACAACGTGCCGTATACGTAACACAGGCAAAGATCGTGTTTGCAGAGGTTTTGGAATTCCTTGATTTCCAACCCTCTGATAATCAACAGGGAGACTCAGCAGCAGGCAGTCTCTCATCCTAACCAGCCCAGACATCCGGACGGCCACCCGCGAGTATCTCACTGCGCTTCACCTAGTTGTCGCTATCGTGACGTCCTAGGACCGGGGATCTACCGCTCCCAAGCTATCTGCGTAGATCATTTCCCCGGGAAGGATTCCCCAGATTAGGCAAAACATGCTATGGTCTAGAATAATCATACCAATGCGCCCTTCTCTTAGAAGGCCGCGGTAGCCAACACGCAAGACAGGACTACGGCTACGCCTGTTCCACACAAGCAGGAGAGGCAGAGAATTAAATAGCCGGTTGCATGCTGACTGCCCCATCGGGGTGTTCTAGGTGAAGCCACGAGATATACCAGTGTGGATACATTCACGCAGCCAAGCGTAAGACTTCGGTCTCGCTACTGGCGAAGGGAAAGTCATTGCAGTAGTGTACGGAGTCAGTTTGGGGGGCTACATTTATTAGTCCACGAACTACACTTACACTTGCATTAGGTAAGTAGGTAGGCTGTTAGACACGAACATGCCGGAAATGGCGCCTGGTGTCTCTATCTCCTTCGGGTTGTTTCTTGGTCTGATTTCTTTACAGAGTACTTGATCTATTTACTACCTACTGAAGGGATATTGTCATCCCTTTCTATCCTCGTCGCCTTGGTCCATGTCCGTTGTATATGAAAGGAAATTGGAACCCCGACTAACGGCGGATGCTAAAACGGTGGTCAGCTTCCTAGGTAGTTCAACGGATCCGTCACATGAGGGCAAGCCGGAAGATCGCCTTCTTTCCCTACTCCCCCGTTCTACTCGTCAAGTCTAAAGCGTCGCCGACACCTCCGCCTCATAAGGCAAGCCTGTGTATGCTTAGGGCGCCACCTCTATCACGTGGCAACTAGTGTCCTGGTGTTATTCATACGAAGCTATAGCGTCGCCCTCAGACGAGTTGCCGGGTCCCTACAAGCCATCATCTGTACACTATAGTAGGTTAGCTATGCGAGCCGGTGGGGTTGACGGAGCTCATTGGTAAGTATCAACAGCGGAAACCGACTTTTCACCATTCCTTACCTAGCGCGCTAGTTTTCGTGCCCGGCTATCCAGATTCCGCAGCTCTTCTCATCCGACGTGCAAAGCCTGGGTAGCAGATCCACATGTATCAGCGTGTTTCCAGCCGAGCAACGAGGCCCGGATAGGTTTAGTTGCGACTCACTGCGCGGTGGATTCGACGGCAGTCAGTATTTCCCGAGGTACTTCGAGTAGTATTGGACTTTGGCATAGCCCGTGCTTTTCGTCTGAGGGATTGGCCGCGGGAGAAGAATACGTGATTGGCTGCTTGTAACGTTGCGGATGTATTCGAGTTGCCGAGATTATAGTAGAACTCGCTTTTGCTGCAGCTGCATTGTTCAGGATAGGTTCGGGATATTATGTCTTCCAGTGTTTTTCTTTTTCCTCGTCTTTGTATCTTTTTTATTTTTTCATTTGTTCTCTTTTGGGGTTACGACTTACGCGAGCGGTTGAATTGACGCCCGATGGTGTCGGTAGCCCCGACGAGCGATTTTGCCTTGCAGAGGAACCCCCTCCATGTTTCTTCGCTTTGGTATGGCGGCCATATAGGCGCCGAGGGTTTTGGGACATCGTGGTCGGTGAAGTTGGAAACTGGGCGGCAGGGTGGGACTTGGAACTTGGAACGGGGGACTTCCACGGTCTCCTTTTTCCCTTACCCGCCTGTAGCGGTTGGCGCCTGGAGATGTCGCATTGGCGAAGATCGGATGGGTTGTATTGTGTTGAAGCATGGTACTTTCCTGATCCACAATCCACGTCAGGCTTTTTCGTGGTTTGATAACCATTGCCGTGCTACCCTGGCCTTGCAGATGGAGAACGTTCTCGTTCACGATTCCATCCAACGTCCAGTGGCACCAAGCCCCCGTCACGGCCGTGGATGGGACATGGCCGGCAGTCGACAGCATGTAGGCCGTGTAGGCAGCTTGTGAGGGAGCCTGTTGTATGTCGAGGATGACTCGGGTTGGGCGTGACAAAAGGGGTCCGCGGCTAACGCAAGCCTACCGTTTGTCGAGGAGACGGGGCTCGAAGTCGAACTTTTGCCCATGCTCGTCCGATAAGCAAGGGGCCAAGCCCCGCGGAACCAGGCCTTTTCCGCATGACGCCTAGACGTCTCTGCTTGCTGGATGGATTGCATGCATATGTTGCGCTCGGCGGCCGTTGTTGTCGAGTGGTGGCTTTTGCTCTGCCAACTACCTACCGCCCCCCAGGGAGAGGCGATCTAGCCAATGTACCGGCCCAGTCATGGACTGATGAATATCGTGCGATATCCAGATCTCGCGGCCCGCTGCCCGGGTCAAACTTCCTGATCGAACCACGATCGACGATCGGATACGACCGGCCAGGATAACCACATAGCAATCAAACGACATTGACTCTCCCTCCTCCCTCCTCCCGTCGCACGGCAAGCAGTATGATTCATGACACTTCTTGGATGCCATTCGTGTACTAGTAGACACTCTGGTGTCGATGGCGCGTGAACGGCTGCATGGGCATGGCCACGACAGCAGTTTTGGCCGGCAACTGGGGCCGTATCCAGAATGAATGATTCGCCGCTGTACTATGTAGAGTGTTTACATCTTGACGGAGACAAGACAAAGTGGTTCGGAATACGCGCAAACCTTCTCGAAACGAGTCTGGCGACCGGGACAAAGATGTGGTTGTGTGTCATTCAATTACTCAGTGAGTTGGGGATATTGAAAAGGCGAGAGGTTCTTCACACACGATACATATGTACAATACATAGACACGTACACTACTAGATGATAGCAACCTTCCCCGTTCAATCCGAGCGGCGTGCCCGGCGGTCAGCTTAACTCTGTTATAATAGCATTTCCCTTGAAGATTACATCATTATAATTTATCAGGGGTAACCCGCCATCTCGCCGTCTCGCCGCCAGTGCGCAGTCGTAAATCAATACCTTGACTCCTTGAGATAACGTTTCCAGAAACCTTTTCTGGTATCTGGTTACTCGATTCAGTAGTCCGGAATGCCGAGCCTTCCAAGCCCGCCTAGGGAACCTGCTCAAACGCCCAGCTCTGTCCCCTTGGGCAGTGTGGTTGCAACAGACCACGCCTCTCCTAAGGAGACTCCCGTCGCCGTGAATCATGATTACTGATGTGCGGGTTATATGAGTTGCCAGGAGGTCTAGCCTGGCGCAGTTTCGTGGTACGCGGTTTATCTCAAACGCCGCTGCTGCACTGTAATGGCATATAACCTAGACCAGCCGTGCCAATAATGTGGTAGATGGTAAGTAGCAGGCTGTGTGTGGGTTGCATAAGGTACGGTCGATCTGCAGGTGCTTTGGCCCGCCACCAACTATTTGCAGTTATGCTGTCTTGTTGATGACTGGGTTGCTGGAATGCTCCCTCACAGTCACAATGCAGCCGAGACCCTCTTTTGCTTGGAACGCAGTTACAGTTACGTCCGTTCCAACTTCCGTTCCGTTCCTTGACAATTGTCAACGAGATGGCACTCTAAACCTGAACCCACGTGATTATGTGATTGATGCCTGAAAGAAAAGCTCACCCAATGTTTTCCTTTTTTCTTCTCCGGGCCATGTGAATGCCCGACCGCAACGACTAGGTAGCGAATTCTCCGTCGCGTCCCGGGAACTTCTGGGAAAAGAAAGCCGAGGTTGAGCTCCTTACAGATTCTTATAGGTACGATCTGTTCACCCGAGTTTCTTTTTGCCACATAACGTGTGCCCTATTGATCAGCCCACCACGCTGTTCGGCCACGCCACCTATCACCAGGGGGCTACGCCCCTATATTGACCGTTCGAGAGCACGACGGCCGAGCAATGCGGTCAACGTGCTCGGTAAACTACGCTCACCGCATAGCTTTGTGGAGCCAGTACGGATTTACAACGCAACGTGTGGACAGTGACCCTACCTGATTCTGGGAATGGCAGAGATCTTTCGTCATCCTACGTACGCCGGTACCTGTGCTATGTGTGGGCGGAGTGGAATGTCGTCGTCGTGGGCGGTGGGCGCGGCCCTCAGCCTTCAGGGACAGGGGATCTCCGAGCATCACGATTGAAAATGTGACAAACCACTCATATGAGATAACTATCCTGCAACCAGTACCGAGATTACAGCAACCTGCAGGTCGCCACGCGTCCGTGGCCACGAGCATCTCCGAGGGTTGTAGCCGTACATTCCATACTGCAGGTTATCGGATTTCGCCCAACCGGAATTTCTGCTTGCTTTGTTTAGCCTCATCTCTGGCGCTGCTGCTAGGATCAAAACCGAGACCTGGCGCATGAGGAGACACATACAGGAGATGGCAGGCTATCTATTTCAATTTTCAGCTCGTCAAGGTACGAGCAAGAGGAGTCTGTCCGTTGTCTTCACGCTTCGAGGCAGATCTGCTTCGAAGACGGATGGAATGTATTACCAAGGGGCGACATGGTCAAGAGTTGACGTAATTAAGGGAGAACACGGCGAAAAAGAAAGCAACCCGTAGTCGAGGAAACACGTGAGCGGGCACCCATGTTGATGAATTTGGTCATTTCGTACATAATACATGTATGTGGCCCCGGTCTAATAATTAGCCCGGTTTGTTTTTACGCTTGGCGCCGCGGATCCGGGCAGAACGCCGGCAAGTTGTCGATGTTAACCAGACGTGTATGTCCGAAGTAGCGCTACTAGGTGGTAGCTTCAGCCGCCTCTAGAGATCAGGTATCTGACTCGAGATGTACCTCGGGATGGAATGGGAAGGGAGGGGGGACGACCAAGGCGTCTCTGGCCAGGGACTATCCAGATTAACGAGGGATGGTGTAGGTAGCACAGCACGATCGATTCGCAAGTCAGAACTATGTACGGACGTATACTACATGCCACACCGATCGCCAACATACCTTGGCCCACGAAACGTAACCATCCGAGCAAGCCTGCAACTCATGTAGTAAACTACCTATCTAGAGAACTATACGGAATCCTGTAGAACTACACTACGTTACTAACTATTTACTACACTACAGCGTTCGTTACAACGTGTCTATACGGCTAACTTGGGAGTTACTCAAGTCTCACGCCAGTAATTACCTAACCTAGCCGTAAGAACTCGACGTCGTAAGTCCTCCACGTCTCGAGTCTCGATGATCCTCCCCCCGTAACTACCCGACGGAGAAATCCCTCCCGGCCCTACATACTACTATGGTACGCCGGATAAGGCACATGCAAGTATTTAACGACGGAACCGGCGGGCGGAATCATCAGTGATTACCAATTTCACGACATTTCAGGGACTGCCAGGCAAGGTAAAAGTAGTATGACCGACGAAGGAGTATTCCGTACAACTAGCAATGTAACTCGGCGCACATACGCTATTCTCCGCCCTATGCGGCTTGTCTATGCACGTCGATAAAAGCGTTCGCCAACCCCTGCAACCAACTCTTGCCTATAACAAGTGCCTATAACAAGTGCCTATGACAAGTGCCTCTTATTAGCCGGGAGCTCGCGGTGACTTACGAAGTAACTAGATAACTGGTCTGGTGTGGCAAAACGACCCACCGCGCCCAGGCCCAGAGCTACCAATCATCTGGCGGCGATGATGCTCTCATCGCGACTTTGCCTGTGATCGTACCTACGCCTACCTGGACGCCAGTTGGTATATTGGGAGGGAACGACGTTGACCATATGCTGTACACGTGGAGAGGATTGTCTGGATTCCGGCTTGGACTTAAAGGGCATAGCACGGCCAGATCCGGCGAGAAGAGGCAAGCCGGCTTTGCGGTACCGTCGTTTGCGTTCTCTTGTTTTGCTCTGTATTAGCGTATGATAGAAACACTAACACGAATTCTAGAATAGCCTCGGAAAGTTATTTTTAATATGCCTAGCGTGTCCTCGTGGATTACGCTATATTAATACCCAATCTCTTTCTGGTTTTCTGGCTTCGTCAGAGGCAGATCACATCATCACGTCGAGAAAACAGGTTGGAATCGGACGTAAACCAAGGGACCAAGGGTACCTCCTACATACGCATATCCAGGCGGAAGAGGTTCCATTCATGCTACGTAGAACACACACTATATTTTCCATCGTATACACTATCTACGGTTACTTCAATAGGGTTATGTATCATATGGCTGGTCCCTACTTGAGGGACTGTACGGACTACCTATACCTCAACATCTACACGACAGTATCGCAGCACGAGCAATGCATATGTACATAACCATTCTCCACACATCAGGGGTACGTGGAAGCTCTGAACTGTCCAAGGTGATGATAGGTGCTCAGCTATACGCGCCGGTTCAAATGAGCCACAGCACTGTCATCGGCGTTCTTGGGGTGTAGTTCCCGGATCCCCGGCCAATGATTGAATACAAGTACCATGCCATGCTTTGGGACCAAGGAAGTCTACAGCATACATATACCTATAGCCTCTGTCGAAATGCCATGGCGATCAAAACGTCATAGGATACCTATGTATATATTGCCTACACCACAACGAGTGGCGTTAATATAAAGTCGATTTAACTTATTGCTATATGTTCCGGAGCGCGTGACAGAGGAATTTCGACGCGCAGAATTGCGGACCAGACATTCCTAATTACCTGCTAACTACCTATTAACCGCCCAGTCCGCTTCGTAACAGTTATTACGCTACATGTTGACCTGCGTGGACTGGACAGAAAGAGAGAGTGCTATGGTCCAAAGGTTCCAAGGTAACACGCGCCAACTGATCCAATACATCCCCCACATAGTGTAATTACCAACCCAGTAACTACGCAGAATGTGTAAGGGCCATGTCACCGTACGCGCCATACCGGTAGTTGTATAGCTTATAGGTAATGAGCAGCATATTGCTTAGTAGACTTTAGAACGCTCCATACTTAAACTGACCGCCTAAATTTACAGGCACAAACTCGCCTTTGAAGACTCAAATGGGCTTCTTCGTAGGTAGTGTGTGTGATGTAGGTTATCAGGTCGGATTTGTTCCTACCTAGGTAGGTAGTTACAGCACGGACATCCATACCAGTCTATCTCTTTGGCTGCCTGAAGATACTGTACTAACTCGGTAACTGACGGAGTGGTAATGTAAAGCAAGTGACCGAGTTAGTGTCTTCGGGCAGCCAAAGAGATAGTTGCAGCCCGTAATGGGTCGGCACACTACAATGCATACCCTGAAGTGACGAACCTGGTTGAGGCCTGACACTCGCTTAGGTAACTTCCGACAGGCGTTATTCCTATCCCATTTCGTGTGCCTCGACACTGCATATGGGCAGGCGAACGAGACCCGACAAGGTAGCGTGCGCCATGTACCTAGGTAAACATGTCAACCTTGGTTGATAATTACACTATGTGGGGGACGGGATTTTGACAGGAATCGGCATGGATTACAGTAGGTAGGTACCCTACCTACGAAGTACGGTTGGTACTTAGTGCTATCCGGGCTCATCCCTGAAATAGCCTAGGGAGTTGACAATTGTGCGTGGGCACGCTGCACTTGGTACTTCGCCGGACAGGTCATTCCGGAGATCAGCTGGGTAGGATACACATCTCAGCTACAGTCTGTACAGAGGTAGTATCCGAGAAATACCTAGGCGCCTATTTGTGATATTTCAGAGTCTCACGCTGATGGTTTAGCACAAGCAAGTCGGAACGACGGCAGTTGCCAAATCACGCATTTTGAATTGGAACTGAAATGGGTGGAACTTGGCATCGTGTGGCGCGGTCTAATAAGTACCTACCTAGGTATAGTGCTGGGGCGACTTTGATAACTACCTACCTACACTAATAACTCAATTTCCAGAATTGCTCGTGATGTGTACAGATCGACAGCGCCGTTGGGAAAACCAGGTTGTCGGAGAACTAGTGTAGTGTAGGTAGTGTGAATTCTCTCATAAACTGGCCCATCCGATCGACTCAACACCTGGTGTACGTACCGCAAAAGATATTTATATAATCCATTTGCGTGTGTGCCACCATCACTTCCACGCCATTGTCGTGATGATGAACCTGAGCAAACAAATTAGCCGTAGTCTGTAGGATACCGGAGTAAATACTCCTGCTCGCAAGTCCCCAAAATCCCAAGTGCGCTCAACCCGTCGGACAAACTAGGTAAGACCAGGACTCAGACAGACACAAATGCACCTCTTTTTTGCAGCTGCGCGGCCCGGCGTTTTGCTTTGTAAGGTAGGCCATGTATACCGGCCTGGGGCCACTTGCCGGTAGTTATGATAAATATAAACAGGTTTAGCCAGCGTTTGCCTATCTCTGCCCCGGCCCCCAAGACGTACATTCCAGATTGCATTCCCAGAACTTTGACGCCGCTGGTTGGGCCAACAGCATGAGTTGATTGAACAGAAAGACGCATAACACTACATGCCTACTGTGGTGTACCTACATGATCACCATACATAGAGAGGCATCGCCTCCGGGACTTACGGTACAGGGTCGCCAGTTTGGCCTCCTTTCGTTATGTGGTTACGTTGTTGGCGGGGGACCGTGTAGCCATTTGCTACCTACACGCACACGCACGCACTTTTCCCACCACCATCACGTCGCCATCACATGGGTTAGGTAGCCCGTTGCCATTAGGAGTATTCCGTACACGGACGAAGAATTGTGTGTACACCTGTCGAGAAGAGCAGACTCTTGTCACGGCTTTTCTCGTGCTTCCCTCGTTCTAAACATTATTTGCAATCTGCAGACACACACACCCTGAAGTAACCAGTAGACCTTTTCCCCCCCTTCTCCCTGAGAGGCAGTGAAGTCCCGAGAACCCAGTACCTTTTTTTCGTTAATTTTTAATTTTTTGCAGTTTCCCTCTCTCTTTTATTCCCTTTTGTTTTCCGCTCTCTGTGTTATCTGGGTTTTTTTCCTTTTTGGGATTGCTTTCCTTCCCTTTTCCCCCTTAACCCCCTTTTCAATTTTCCATTTTCGTTTCCCCCTCTCCCGGAACCCGGGGACTCTAAATATATGCAGCGAGGCTTCCCATGGCTCAGGCAGTCCCCGCAAGAAAAGCCGAAGAGGCACAACTGTCAACCAACAACCAGTGCGACAACTTCTACCGTGCCATCGAAGAGAACCCCCCCTCCCCCCAATTAGTTAATATTAGGATTAGTTTGTGTATTTGCGCAGGGGAAAGGCGTCCCCCGGCATTGGCTCCAAGTGCCAAGTCTGGAGTCCGGTCGTGCTAAACGCAGCCGCCCATTCCTGGTGGAGACTGGCTGGTATCGCCCAGCCCATGCTCGAGTTCCGTAGTCTCATGCGTACGAGGTGCCGCTTTTCGTTCGCCGCTGCACCGTCGACAAACCCCTCTCGGCGGTGTAGGATGGTGAAGTTGTTGATGAAGTGCATGTCGCCACTGCGGGTCTTGATTTCTAGCTGGAGCGCGCGCGCAATGGCCTCCACCAGATCCAGGGCCTCGCGCTGTCGGTCGTTGGGCTGGGGGAGATGCTCCGGCCTCGGGTGTGCGGCACTGCCCAACAGCGGCGCGCGACCAAAGTTCATCATCAGCTTGGACTCGTGGTAGAACATCAGCGGCCGACAGTGGAAGCGTGGGCTAGCCGGGTAATGTTAGCGCTGCTACTCTGCCCTCGGGCCCTTGCCCTGGCCCTGGCCCCCTTCCATGGGAGTCCCGGCGGGGGTCCTGGCCGCGCAGGGAATAATGGGGAACGTACAAGGCAATAGGCCAATCAGACTTGGTGAGTGTGCGGATGACATCTGGGCGATGGGCGGCAAGGATGTTGTAGATCGTGTAGATGGGCGCCAGAATGCATCGGCCTCCAGTCTTGGACGTGCTGCGCGTGAGCCAGCTTATCACGTCCCCGGCCTCCTCGTTATGGAAGGACTGGGTAGCAATCCGTTAGTCAAAGCGCCAATGCCGCAGGATATCGGCATCTGGTTGAGATCTGGTTCTGCTTACGATGGCTGACGTGGAGTGGCGATGGTGACCAAGCTTGATCTCGGACGAGTTATCGGCTATGATGTGCACTGTTATTCCCTGTGAGCGCAACGTCGCCTGGCCGTCAACTAAGTAACTAATCTTCTAAATAAATACCTAGCATGTTCCCTCGGTGATCCTGGCGACCGCATTGATCAGCGATGTATGCCTGGATCCCTAGCTGGATGATGACGAGATCTTCAACGGCATAGTCATTCGGGTCGAGTCCGCGGACGACATGAAAACCCTTGCCATTGTAGAGGTCATGGGCAAGTGCCCGTAATTTCGGACCGAGCGTTGGGAGATGGAAGTTATCTTGGTTTACCTGGTTCCCATCTAACTCCTGAGCTAGGAAACGAGCAAGATCAGCACAAGCCCCGTACATAGAACTGCCGTGTGCAGCGTGCTCAGGGAAAGTAAGTAAGTATAACCACACCTTTGAAGTCGTCCTTGGCCCGACGTAGCTCTGCCTTTTCCGCTTCGGAGAGATAGTAAACGAAGCTGCTTTCCTCGGCGAAGTCTGCCTTGTTCCAGGCGAACGGATGGCATAATCGGGATGGATAGCCGCTCGGCAGACCAACTAAGCTATCCAAGACAGGGTCTGAACGCGCCGCCGTGCGCATAGGCACCGAGAGGCTAGCATCGTTCCGGCTAGTCGTGAGCACTGGGCCTGCAACTCGGAAGCCCCCCATTTGGTGATTGAAGTATCAGATTTGCGAATACTGACGTGTCGGGTAACAATTACCGGGTTGGATCTAGACTAATAGGGGGGGCCAACCTTAGTCGAACCCAGATCTCAAAATGTGCTGCAAGTAAGCCTGAAGTTCCCGGATTTGGTGAAGACGGGTTGATGCTAGAACGACGATCCTCTAGCAAAAGAAAACATAGAAAAAGGGCAGAGAAGCAGGCTAGAATGTCCCCCTGGAGACAGACGAGTTGTGCGGCGTGCCTAGGTTCGAGATCTGGGAGCTTGAACGAAGAGGGGTGGACCTCGCGGATCACGCAAGAGGCGAATTGCTGGCTTCATATATGGCGGCCAGGAGACTCGATCTGAGCAGTGATAACGGATAAGGAGCCAGACTGCCACATGTACGACCGCATAAGGGTCTGGTTGGTATAGAAACAAGAGACCAAGTGTAGCGAGGAGTCGATATTGCTTGCTCGGCGCCAGAAACAACGAGGCAATAATTACCATCAGGGAGGAGACCGAGGACGGAACCGGGAAACAGCCGACCAAGATGGGCACGTAATGTAGGACAACTCGATCTGGCTCCAGCAGGATCGTTGAAGCCCAACTGTCTGCCCACTGTCACCCCCTTGGGATAATACTGTGAGACAACCAGTCGTTATTTGTGGGATGCCAGACCGCTATGCGTCCTTGCATACAGACATTCTGGCCGATTATCGATATTCAAAGTGGCGTGCTTCCATCAAGTCCACCGCGTCTCTGAGCCGCAACTCTACCGGACGGAGAAGCTAGAACAAAGCCAATAAGGCAAGGTTGCCATGTCTGCTGCCCCGGACCCATGAGGCTCGTATAACGGGACGATCAGCGTCCTGCTTTGTCAGGACTTGGACTCAGACTAATACCGAGGGCCCAGCATCTACTTGCGCTACTCGGGAATGGGTCAGGCCTGGAATGGGACCTTAGGGACGAGCAGACGCCACATGGGATGGATATCTTTTAAACACTAGCAGGCAGGGCCAGGCGCCCAGCCGGAAACACTGGAGACGTAATCCTAGGTCGGATCATGACTTGGCTTGCCAATCCGTCTCCTAATCTCCCTGCTAAACCTAGGAACCGGGACAGGCTAGAGCAAGACGTGAGGGTGTTAGTCTTCCCCAGCGCAGCGTGTATTTATCCCTGTCGACTCCCAAGATCCTCCTTATTAAGCAAATGCGTCTGCTCGAGGGGCGGCTGAGTACAGCATACTGTACGGTAGTACCGTCGGATCAAGTCCGAAGAGGGGCCCCCCTGCAATAAAGAGTACCGGCCCATCGTATCTACAACACTACTCCTACTATGTATGCGCATACATAGCGACCAGCAGCAGACAGGCGCTTTTGCGTGGGCATGGTGAGCGCCGAGCGGCGGGAATGTCAACCTACGCTGCCGTGTAGATCGTGTATGGTGAGCCGTTCACGCCGACTGAGACGCGAGACACAGCGCGGATGCTGGTGTGCATTAGACCCAGGCGAGAACGCAGACGACCGATAAGGAAGCGTGCAGGGGTCTCCGCAGATGCTGCTGAATGTCGATGAAGGGGGTTATGCCTGTGTGGTAGGTGACAAACTGAACTGAGCGGAGTTGAGCTGGTGTCCATCCTCGCGATGTTACCGAGCTGGTGGATATGTCGTATATGGGTAGGGCACGCCGTCAAGGTCGAGACCATGTCCCGGACCACATCCCGGGGACCAGACCGGGCCGGGACAGGAATACCTTAGTTGCATATACACTAATGGAAATATGACTGGCTACTTGTCTTTCTAACGGCTCGGGTGCTGGCATATCTCGGGTGCCCAGTTGCCGGGAGTAAGCTGTAAGTATACGAGCTTCATTCTCCATAACAGTGGGTAACCTGCTCAGATCAGAACCATGCCCCGTAATCAAAGCTAGCGGCATGTCCTCTACACACACTCGACACACACTCGACACACACTCGACACACACTCGGACTCTCTCCCAAGAACCCGGGTTTGCCTAGCGTAACGCCGCGCAAGGGATGTACCGGGAGGGCAGGGAAGTGGAGGGAGAGAGGCAAAACTTCGCAGAGTCCCACGCAATAAGCGCTAGTAGCAGCGTTCATCATGTCTTTATCTAGCTAGATCCTTAAACGTCAACACATGCTAGGTAACTCATTTCCTATGTGCCGATGGGGCTGGCTACGGTTCTCCGATGCAAAATATATTTCGGGCTGGTTAGCTCAAATGGTGGGCTGCGGCATCCAGTTCTCCTCAAACAGCTGGCTTATATAATAAAAATCGTTCTCGTAATCGTTGCTTTCCTTAACTTTGGCCCATGATTTCCCTAGATTGGGGGCCTGTGTCAGTAGCTGGTTCCCTTGGGCCTCGAATGCCACATCATAGCAGGCCAAGAGTAGCAGGCAATGGGCAACACACACATGCATGCATGTGACATCAACCCCTGGCTCAAAGTACCTAACCGGGACGTGTCTCTTGTCATCAAGGGGCCGACTTACTCTGCTTCTCTACGTGTAGTTTCGTTTGCCTAATAAATTGGGCTTTGTGCTCGTCAAGCCCGGCCAATGCCCTCAAATCCTGCTCCTTGCAGTCGTGGGAGAACGGGTATATGCCTGTTGCCAGTCAACCCTGCTCTGCAATTTGCGATACGCAAGCCAAGAACCACCGTGCGTTGCTTCGTACCTTTGTTACAATAGTGAAAATACGCCAATAAGATGTTCGCGCCTAACGGTGAACGTCAGCTTTGCCATTCCCGGTCAGCGTTGAAGAATACGCGATGCGCTCACCTAATTGATACTCCCGGACCATGTCCTCTCTTGCGAAGCGAGTCTGGAATTCAACAGTCAGCTCCCCGGCCTATTTATGGCACAAGTTGTTGTTCCCGGTAGCCAGAGGACTATCTCTGGCGCTTATACGAGCGCACTCACTCTCATCCCGTGCTTGCGAGAATATCCAGTGTCATGCTGGCAAAGAAGTGCTACATTATGCAGCAATATGAAGGTGATAAGGTACGTCGTAAACCACGTCTGCTGCTTGTTGGCCTGCGTCATGCTCTGCAGATTGTCCAGTATCTCCCGTCGAAGACTGGACTGAATCTGATGGATGAGAACCAATTCAATCTGCGCTCCCATCACGGGCGGAAGCGGGATCTTTCCCCGTAGCGGGCTTGTTTCATCCATGATGTCGGGACTCATGCCAAGAGTTTCCTCGCCCACGATGAAGGTGGACTTGGTGGTCATGCGGACGGCCATCCACAGTTGAAGCGCCTTCTTCAGCAGCCCCTTTTCCTTCTCATCCGCCTCGGGATCCCGTGAGGCTTTCAGTGCCGCGCAGTACGTCGCCGCCAGTAGCCTGTCCTTGCCTGCCAGCACGTTCTTGCAACACTCCGGAACACTGCGGTTGATATAAGTGGTGTAGGTGTTTTTCGCCTCGCCGAGGTTGATGATGGCGTATGCCGGAATCGAGACACGCTTTCTTATGCCGTTGAATACCCACGAACGCTCGAGCGAATCGCCGTCCTGCGGCACGAACTGCCTAACCCGCAGCTCGACCGGGTTTCGCGTGTATCCCTCGGTCACCTTGACCATCCGCGTGTCTGTCGATGCCCAATGCGAGATATCGTCCGGCACACCCTCCACCCACCGCCGCGTCCACTCGTGTCCTTTCACCGGCCCAGGCTTGAAGAGTCTCACATCAGTAATCTTGTACCGAAGACATGGCATCCTGAAAACCTTCACGTTTGACACCCGCAAACAAGTCAGGCAAGTGCCGCCTTTGTCGTCTGGGTTTGTCTCGCACTGTTTATCATGGTCAGCAACGGGGGGAGGGGAGGTTATCGCTACGCAGGCACATCACGCATTTATATAAGTCCAATTGATGAAGCCGACTTACTCGTATCCGTTGCATTCGACACCGAATGCAACTCCCGATCCTCCGAGTCTCGGCGGTCCTCTCCCTGTCTTTTTGATTTCGGAAAGGCCCTCTCCTCGCCGGCGGCGGCCGCTGGTGGAGCTGGACAATGTCTAATTCCCGGAGCTGTCCCGGTATACGGGCCCTGTCAGCTTCAGCATGAACATGTGCCCGAGCGGCACTATACTGTCTTCTGGGCCCTTCGGGCCTCTCAGACGATGGAGGGGTAGTAGCAACTTGAACTCTCGTGATGTGATTACTAGGTGATATAGGCGAGCTGGCTGGCAGTTCTGACTGCTCTGGGTATCCTTGAGTTTGACTAGGTACAGGCCCAGGGTACACCATTCCCTCGCCACTGGTGGTAGGTTGAACAGCCGTGAACCGGCTTGGCTGCAAAATAGGGTAATTAGGAAACATCTGCTGCGGCATGGTAGGGCTAGTTGCCGCGAATACGTTGGGTGGAGCCTGGGACGGCGTGCTGGGCATGGCATGAGAAGACGGGGGCTTGACGTCCAGATACGGCCGTGTGTCAGTGTAGCCGTATTGGCTGGGCGCCGGCAGGTCGTAGCCTAAGCGGAATTTAGCATCCTGGCCGCATTGCTAGAGATCAAGGGTTAGAGTCACAGACCTTGAGGCTCACACGTCATGCAAGGCGAACACATGGGCAGGTTGATGAGGTACTGTGCTAGGCGAGATGGCCCCATGCCCAACGTGTAGCCGCTGGGGGACTCGTCATGGTGGCTCTGACCAGAGACGTCCTGGTTCATTCCCGGCGAATTGAGCGGCGGCGACATGTCCGGAGCACCGGTGCTTAGGCGCGGTCTCTTGGACGGGACGGAGTAGGATGAATAGGGGTCGTGAAGATGTGGCAGTCCAGATCTTCGATTATCAAGATGATACAGTTGAGCGACTGGGCAGTTCAGGATGGCGGCAGCCTGGACAAGTATATTTATCTCGTCCTGCGACAGGTCCTCGGGGGGGGCGCCAGCCGCAAAAGCAGCAGGGTACGAAGGATCATGGGCCGCAGGCGCTCCCTCGTGGCCATGAGGGCGGCGTTTTCTCAGATTAGAATTATTCTACCGCCGAGTCAACAGTCTTGCACACCGGCAAAGGCTTATGCAATAAGACGCCGTATGGGGCGCGACGCAACCAGACGAGATGGCAGGAAGATCTTACCATTGTACGTTACTCGGAGAGGGTGAGTTTAATAATAAACAGGGTGTGTTGGACAAGCCAGACAATATCAGTATCCAATATCCAATATCCAATGTCCAATGTCCAATGTCCAATACCCAACAGTGCAAAGACAAGGGCTGCACTTTGGCGCCGGCAATGCTGTACATCTGATGGAGCGAGGCACTATAGCAGCACCGGCGGAGCAGCACCGGCATCACCAGCACCAGCACGCGCACCAGCACGAGCACCAGTCCCGGCACCACTACCGTTTGCACGTCCGGGCGAGCGTTACGCCTCACCCAAGCTTGGAGGGGGGTGGATCGAAGACGCCCCGGCTCAGGGTCTCACAAGTATCATTGCTTCACGGAAAACAGTAAGAAGTAGAGTGGTCAGGATAGTAGAGCTAGAGTGCGACAGCGCGTATTGAGGTCTGCTGTATGGACTGGACTGGTTATGGTACTGTGCTATGTGCCTGTGCCTGTGCGTGCGCCTGTGTTTCTTGTTCACGGTTCACAGTTCACGGTTCACGCTTCAAGGTTCACAGTTGACGGTTAGCGGTTCGCGATTCACGGTTCACCGTCCGCTGTGCCGTGCTGCCCTGGGTTGTGCTCGGTTGAGCTGTGCTGTGCTGTGCTGTGCTGTGCTGTGCTGTGCTGTGCTGTGATGTGAGTGTGCGCTGTAACTTGTGCTGTGCTTGTTAATCAATGTGCTGTGTTGTGCTGAGCTGTGATATGACGTCCCTGTGCCTGGGCCTGTTGTGTGCGATACAAGTCGAAATATCCGTCAGCAACTGCTGGGGATCTTGTGCAGCGCCATGCGCGACTCGGCGTCAACGAGTCACGACCGCTTGGGGATAGACTGGGGACTGGGACTGGGACTGGGACTGGGACTGGGACTGGGACTGGGACTGGGACTGGGAGCTGGGAGCTGGGACTGGGAACTGGCCGACGGCTAGCCCGCGGGCAAATCTGGCATTGGCAAATCGACGGACTGAGTAAATCACAGCTCTGGTTGAATGTGCGGGTGCAGCAGATACGGGGGGCTAGGAGGGTCCAAATCGGTTGATCCAGAAAGGAACACATACGCCGGACCGGTCGCCAGCGCGGAATAGACGATGATTGGAAGGGGCAGGACGGGACTTTACTCGAGAGACTCGGTGAAGAGGATCACAGCGGCCGTTGAGCCGGAGGCTTGACCGGTTTAAAGAGGGGTGGACTCGGATAGAACTCCCCTTCTCTTTGTACAACTTACACCACAAGTGACAACTGAAATGATGTTGTAGTGGCAAGCGGGGGGGGGATGATCACGCCGTACTATGTAATAACAAATCCGTGCTGACAACCGACTAGGTAGGTAGGTAAGGGAGAATTAATTAGCTACCTGTGCTCGGGCGACGGGGGGCGACGGGGGGCGACGGGGGTTGACGGGGGAAGAGCCTGCCCAGGTGGAGAGGAAGGGGTTCAGTGTGGGGAGAGGGACTCTAGTTATCAGTCTACACTACCTAGTCTAGGTAACTGCACTACCTACTGTACCGGTAGGCACTTGTATTCGGGGAGAACGCGGGAATATACAGCGACAGTAACCGGCGCGCAGCGATGACCAGCAACCAACTCCAGCATGTTCCTCCGCTGCCCAACTACCTACACTACACAGTTACCTGCCTACCTACCTAGGGTAGGTATCAGGTAGTTGCTGGGAGGCAATCGCAGTTGTAGTGTAGTGTATAAGTAATCCATTAGTCCACACCAAGTGCAGTTTGGTATTGACCGGTATTGACGAGCGAGCTGCAAAGCGAAAAGAGAAGACCCTCCCATCATGATGCACACATCCGTCTGCGCCTCTGCGCTTCTGTATTGCAAATGCAATGATCAATCCAGCCGTGCGACTCTATGCAGGTGTAATAACGAACGACAGGCTTCTGAGGGTTGGTTCCATTACCTAAACCAACTGTCGTCGGCTTTCCTGCCACATCCATGCGTAGCTGGTTGAGATTGCTCGCCAAGCATCAGCGCAGGCCAATGCCAAGAACGGCGTAGTGGGAACGACACCAAAAGCAAAGCCGAGGCTGAGGTTCTTGCGCTGGCGACCGAGCAATCAATCAATCATTCGTTCACCCATCGTTAGTTCCAAACACGGGTTACTCATTGTATCCTACAAGCGTGCATCATAGACTCCCAAACGATAACCCCACGGCCAGGACTCTCGAAGGTCCGAAGCGACGTGCTGACAACGGTCGAAACTAACTAGGCACGGAATGCATATCAAGGGCGAGGGTTGCACGGATGCCTGAATGCGTCAACGCAGGGAGGCCGCTTCATGCAGCGTCACCATCGCAGCAGGCAAATCACATAGCGACAGGTCTGGTCAACTGACCGAGCCAGCTGCGACGGCATGGAAGCAGCTCACGTGTTGTCATCTCAGGAGCGGCATCCCTACCAACTTCATATCGACCTTCCTCCACAGCCAACGCTCCATATGGCTATGGCATACCGGTATTCCGTACAGACCAACAATCAGTGACTACGGTACGACTGCGACTGCGACCGCGACCCGGCAATCCGGCTGACACTTCAAAGTCGGCACAACGCTCGCAACGCTTACAATCTGTGTAGACCGCAGGAATGCCTGCAGTATAGGTACCTGCTGAAAAGGGCAAACACCCGCTGTAGGACTAGGGAATCCCATTAAGCCCACTCCCGCTTGTCCGTCCCGTCAGAGCGGACCGACGATTAATCAACGGCAGCGAGTCTGCTGATTGGCAGGTAATCCGCTGATTGGAAGCAACTGCGGAATTCGAAAGAAAGAAAGAGAAAAAGAAAAAGAAAATAAAAATAAGACTGGGAGATTGGCAGCAGCAAAAGAAACGTTAACAAACCCCCCGCAATGTCAAAACAGGGACGGGCCATGGGCCATTCTCCATTACATTCCCGTCAGACAAATAGACTACTACCGGTACCTATTCTTTGCTGGCCGCCCCGTTCGTAACCAGAAGACGCGCCATTTATTTCAGGCCCGGCACCGAGAAACAATCGAGTCCCCCTCTTACCTTTTGCTGCCTGTCACGGGCGAGCTTGTGACTCTTACAGATGCGCTTACGCCGATACGTGGCCCAGTAAGTGCTCCTCGCTTAACAGATGGTGTGAGTTCCGAAATCGCGACCGAGCACATGGGGTGCCTGGTGCGCCGATTTCTCGAGGATCTCCTCCACGGCACGTGTGAGGCCGCACGATTTTTCCCGTTAGACAACGATGCGATAGTGTATTATGCAAGCCCTTTCCACATCACTTACGGCATGGGTATACACGCATGGGGTACGATACATATGTCTCAGTCCCCTTCTGCCCAACGCTCCGTGATGGCATCCGCTTTGGGAATCGGGCTGGACTGGCTGACTACCCAGGAGGCTTCGGAGGACGAGATTGCACAGCCCGAGAAGAGTACTTGTCCAGTGGGGAAGAATCGATGCCCTCGTTGTAGACTGTCACTAGATTGCTATTCGTGACACTGGAATGCGAGGTCCTTTTAACAAAAGACCAGAGGCTTAATGATCGCTTCCATGCCCATGCGCCAGCCGTCCGAGTCGATTAGCGATGGCTGAGACCAATGAATGTCGGCTATCATGTCGATCGAAGCCACTTGCTTTTTCGCCCCTGTTTTCCAAGCCTCGCGAATGGAGGCTACCGAACGCGAGTCTCGTGCCATGCGTGTCGCAGCCCGACAGCGAACGAGGGACGTTGGCAAATGACGGACAAAGCACCTTGTTTATTCAAGATACTATCTAGATAGAAATTCCAAGCAAACGGACTTGATGTCGTGATCTCGTCGGCACAGCATACCTAATTAAATCATGGTATGAGTGAAATCACTGCGTGTGCATGACGTGGAGTAATATCAACGACAGTGGACATGCGCACGACCTATTCTACCCTCTTCAAGTGTGAGTCGCACAGCTTCACTAGACAAACCAGGTAAGCATGACTGACTGCATCAACTATCTACACTCGTGCTCCCGCGTTTTCTGTCAGGTTAAGGAGATGCCGCACAATGTAGCACGCGGCTCTCAATCTCATCTTATTCATCATTCTAGAAGGCTATTCCGCGCTAGGGAGGCCTGAGGCTTGAGCTCAGGAACCAGACACCGTCTCTTACACAGTCGGGAGTGCGCGGGTTCATTCTCGCCAAGTAGCTGACGGTTCGACATGGAAACAAACTCAAGCATATCCAAGTATCTAGACGTAGGCTCGGGTATGAGAGTGGGGGAATTGCAGTACTTAATCAAGTCCCGGCTGCGTCCCATTGGTATTCGTACGGTACCTTAAATGATTAATCACACCTGTACGATATGTACGCGAGATAGACGAGGCCAATCGCTTGTCCATACAGAAGTGAATATATGCTGTATAACGCAGAACAAACAACTGGTGGCCCTCGCCACGCCGAAGCCAGAAACACACCTCTTACATCACTCCACTGCACGTCTTCGTAACGTGTGGCCATAACGCATTTCTCCTTCGTAAAATCCCGCCATGCTACCGGTGAACCGGCCCTGAACCGGCGGGAAAGAGCGACTCGCAGCTGCATCTGCCAGTCATCCATGGCTCGGCCGGGGGCGTAACGACGTCGGGCGGCCCGCGACCGGCATCTGCGCCGTCCCAAATCTGACCTATTCCCGTCTCCTCTACAAGCCTGAGCCTTCCACAAAGTTACTGTGCCTGTACCACCCTCGATGATTTCGTGAGATTTGCCGGTGAATCAACCCCATGCCGCTTCGTAACGTCGTAGGCCGTCCATACGCAGCCTGCAGTCGGGCAAAATACGGGTCCATCTTTCTAATTCTTGAGACAGCGCCGTCCGGATATCCCGGTACCCGCCACACAGCACCCAGACAGTGGAGCATAGCCACCGGCGCCCGCGGCAGCTACTCGCAATGGTAACAAGGTCCGGGCCGGTGAAGTACGCGTCCGTCCCGGCCATCACAAGCCCGTAGTCCCGCGGCGGCGTGCTAAACCACGTGTTCGACGGGGCAGCTCCATCGGCACGCCATCAAAGGCCCCTTGAGTGCGTTAGTTCTGACGGGGCTTTCGGCTCAAGCTCCTAGTCGACAGGCGGCAGGAATCTTTCTATCCTCGCTGCGGCTTGGGCAAGCCAACCCAGCTGGCTGAAAATGTGGCCGCCACGTGCCGTAACGGCGTCCCAGGCAGTCCCTACTGGTCATCTGGCTTTAACCTGAAACCGCATTTTCCTGTGGGTGAGACGTGGGACTGTCTGTACTTCTCTGGTCGATCTCTATCGTGGTCGTGGTTGATTGTAGTGTATTCGTGATGAAGATAGTTACCACTGATTACAAATGGAGGTCGTGGAGCGCACCTACCTATAGGTAGGGTAGGTACCTCACCACCTTAACGTACCTGCGCTAACGATGTTACCGTGTTGCTCGGCCACTTACCGGCGTTTCTCCCCAATGCCGGATGGCCGAGCAACACGGGATGCTGAGCTGCATGGTATCAGGTAGAGTACGTACCTAAGTAGGTTATTATTTTAGTCCACTACAACGCGAGACAGTATTCCGAGGTATCCTCGCTCAAGTTATCGACGTACCACCCATTGAATAGGTATCCGTACAGCGTACACTACCTACATAAAGAGTATACGTACACATCTAAAGAGGAAGTATTTCTAGTAGACAACGATTGGGCCACGCGAGTTGCAACAACGGGCCTGTCTATACCGTAGATAATGCTGCAAGTCACTGATTTCGTACTGTTTCCAAGTAGTAACTAATGAGAGAAGTGGAAAAGCCATGTTTCTATCAATTACCTGCTGTGTTCAAATGGATGTACATTTATACAACGGGATGCACTGAATAAACCCACTAACTTAGTCGAACTCACTGAAGGGCTCTCACAACCAGAAATCGCTGGTAATCCCTGCGGCCCTTGCACAGGGCTTGCCCAACTGCAATAGGCAGTGGCTGTGACAGCACAGTAAATTCTACTAAGTAATCGATGTCTTGAGTCTGACTACCAATAGGTTTTAAGGCTGTTATCCCGTCACATTGCGGTGCAGTTACACTATGGCCTGCACTGAGACTGCCGCCGACGGGATGTCGTAATTCTTGTTCTACCGTGGTAGACGATGCCAGACACGGGCCAAGACGAAATGGCAACCCAATTCATTCTACTGCTGCGGTACCGAGTCTCAAAATATTCCGGCGCCGTATCAGACAGGTATGACACGGAAATTGTTCCTCCTCTGCCATCTCCCCTTGATGTTTGTTGGTCCATTGGCAATGCTGCAACTAGGCACCTCTATTGGTTTATTCATCTACGCACTTGTGTCGATTTGCCCAAGCAACTGTGCCATCGTATTGCCAAGGGTTCCCATCACCTTATCATGGTTAGTCACCCTGCATAATGGCGCACCCGTCCTGGTCTCTGCGGCACTCGACCTATCAGAGGTTGCTCGTCTCGCCGTCGTGTCTCCAAGTGCAACTCAGATATGTACATCAGCAGGGCTAGAATGGACGAATGTCGTCGACAAAGAAATCCGGTCTAGCTCGTGGCTGGGTTGAAGAACGCCAACACGCAAAGGCCTGCGAGCCTCTCAATGGAGGTATACAGCTGGCGAATGATAGAATAAAGCACGACGATTGAGCCGGTCACAACAAAAATAGCTAGATTTGGCGAGTTAACGAATGTACCTCGACGTTCCCGGAAACCACCGAGTCCCTGCGGATGGCCACATTCTGCAGGCCGGGAATAGGTTGATTCATCAACTTCTATTCAGAAGTGAGTTTTCTTCCCAAAACAGATTTGGATTTCTAGACCGAAGCAACCCTTCACGATTGACCATCCTTCCAACAGGATCATAACGAGTAGTGAAATGGTTTGCCGCCATTCATCCGAAGACACTTGCTTGCGAATACCTAGGCTTCAGATTACCCAGGTATTGTCATCGCGATCCGGTTCGGGTGTCCTCGATCCTAACTAGCCCATCTCCGTAATTCTCTGGCCTTCTCCCCGCTTTCCGATTTTTTCGGCCTATCTGGCGGCTCGGTTGCCGACGCGGCATGGACCTATCCCAAAGATCGGTTGAGGAGGCGGTCCACCCTACCGCAGCTTTCCTTCGGGCACCTGGCGTGAACAAGCTATATCTGGGAGATGCTCCGCAACCATCTTGGGAAGGCTCTCTCTTGAACCCAAAAAACCGAATAGACAGTCTCGATCCCCTCGACAACCCGTTGTGGCGGATTGATGGTTGTACGGGTTTGGGGACGCAGTATTATGCTGTCCCCATCTGTCTTCGTAACCTTCCGCCACTGCGGATGGATGTTTTCATACCAGAGGACCAACCACCCCATATCCGAGAGCAACTTGACCTCCACAAGGCATTCCATACCAAGGATGCCGCGCGATTGTCGAAGCTCGCCATCACCAGGCACATTATAAGAACCTTACAAGACTGGACTAGGTCTACATTTAAAGATTTAGATGCGTTCGAGAGTTTCTACAGGTCGAAACCGTTCGGTTCCCGCTTGGTTTTTGAAAACCTATCTTTCGACATTCGCCAAATCAATGTGAGAGTTGGTCCGAATCACAACCTTGAGTTACAGCTGCTATCACTCAAGAGATTGACCACTCTATGGGGTACGGGGTTAGAATCTCTCGCGGTGGTTGATTTCTTCGACGTGCACGTTGTTTCTGTCTTGCATGACAGCGTATGTCTCGTTCGCATCCAGGGACAGCTCTTCATTTTCAAGGCACTGGTTAGCGAGGTCAGGTATCTATACCACGAGTTGAGGACGCTTTGCGCCATAGAGCCGCACGCGAATATAATCGCGCGGCCCATTCATCTTGTTAGGAAGGCATGCGGCTTCGGCGGCAAGCATGCCATCGTAGGTTTCACCACATTCTACCACCAGCATGGCAGTCTTCGGGATCGCTTGCCTCAGCTTCGCATCCACAATCGGCTACGACGAGAGGATCAATTTAAATGGTCAATCCAGGTGACCCGAGCTCTAGAACATTTACGGACTCGCTCATCGACCTATTACCCTGATCTCCGCCTTGATAATCTCGTTCTGTCTAATAATTTCGATATCGTCATGGTGGACTTCGAGCAGCGAGGGGTCTGGTGCGAGTTTGCCGCCCCTGAGGTCAATGCGATCGAATACGTGCGCCTTGTCGCCGTGGATGATCGGATGCCGGTTGAGATAAGCTTGAAGTACCAGGCACTTATGAGAGACCTGGTACCCGACTATGATCGTCTACAAGAAGACCGATATGATAACCCACAGAATGGTTATAACGCATCATGGATTGCTCTAGACCCAGAAGAGCAGGAAATGGCAGAAGTTTACATGCTCGGGCGGTTGCTATGGTGCATCTTCGAAGGGGTCAGCGGTCCCCAAAAGGCTGCAGTGTGGCAGTCTTACCGATGGGAATCTAATCTAGAATTTCCCGAATATCATCGAACGCCGCTAGCGATGAGAGAACTCATTGACCGTTGCACACGTGGGAGGCGACCGAATCTTGGCAGTGTCATTGTCAGGAACCAGAGTCAGTTGTTGTTGCGTCACCGACTCAGAGAGGACCAAGACGCAGATCAAGTCCAGGCGGCCGCAAGGGCACATTGGGTAGCTGAACTCGAATGGGCGGAAGAGTTCTTGTCCGAAAGACGTCGTCAGCGGGAATGTGGACTCTGGAATAACAATTATTACAACAGGCCGCGTCTAGAGGAAGTCCTAGAGGCTCTATTGACAATTCAAGCACAACATGTGGGATAAACACGGCTAGTAAATGATGCCGGTATATGATTTTCGTCCGGGTCAAAAGTGACGCTTCAACCATGCGGTATGGATTTTCAGTTTATACCTGTTATTTCTCAGCTCCGGACAGGCGCTTACTAAATGATATTATCAACCCGAGACAGGAGAAACAGGATTTCGTTATGGGCATAAGCTCTTGGTTCTCCATGAACGTTTCCATATACTACTCGTAAGGGGCCGGGTGAAAAATTGGGTTGAGGTACATGGTGCTCTCAGTTCGTAGACCGCAGGAACGCCACTGGCTCTCCTACACATTTTCGGTAGCCGCATCATGGTAAAATAGGACAACTCGTCCCGATTTCTAGTCATGGGCAGCACACCATGTGGTTAAATGACCTTGTTACGAAGAGAATCCGACATTTGCTGCCTTGACTCACAAGTAAAGGTCCGTGTAGCGGCCAGACTCATCTTGTGTCCTGCCAGTCATCAAGATAGTGATGCGTCACGCAAGTTTCCGTTCCCGGCAGATATCGCAATCTCTTCCAAACTGCGGTACCGGATGCCCCGCTTGGAGTGGTTCTCTCCAGCCCCTGGGTAGACAGAAATGCGAGAATCCGTAGAAAGAAAACCATCCGAGCTTTTTGGTTGATGCATTGAACTTGTGTTATGCGTGAGTTTGGCATCAGCCTTCGCAGCCTTGCTTACGCAAAATCCATCTGGTAAGAAGTGACGGTGTGATCGTCTCATGAAATGGGCAAATGGGACTTGGGGAAACGCACGATCGAAATATACCGCGGATATCACCACAACACACTTTGAATCTCGAGCAAGCGTGCACGTCATTTGCTGAGGCTATTAGTCAAGAAGAAGGCTCTAGGACAGGAGTTTCTATAACTGCCGTGGATAGATTCTCGTCCCTTGTTGCCTGTTCTTGATCGGTTGCCGGTGGAGGCTGGACAATGCATAATCCCGGTTCCATAGATCTGTTATGGTTGATATTCGATGAACGACGCACATAGTTTGCATGATGTTGGTTCGATAACTCGTAGGATATGATTAGACGAAGCGCGAGCGAAATATGCCTTGTGAGTCGAGGTGGTGACGAAGGGAGCCAGTTCAGGGCAACGTGACTGCATCGGGAGAATTGCGGCGACGTATTGAATCGGCTATCCGCGATGCTGGGACTGTTTCCAGAATCACTTGAATGCAACGCGATGACGCGACGCGCATAGCTAAAATTGGGCGCCCTCAATTCTGTGTAGAAGTTACTTTGGGGATGAATAAGATAGGTAGAGAGGGCGATGTATAGAGAGAATGTACGGTAAGTGTGAGTGCGTACCGTACCGGTATGTGTGTGAGGGAGTGAGAGAGACGGGAAAATGCCTTGGGCTAGCCAGGCTAGGGTAGTCACGTCGTGATGGGCCGCGTTACTGGGCCGCGCTCGACCGGTGGCCAGAGGTAGTGTTCGTGGTCGCGATGCTCGCGGCCTAGTGCGAGGCGTTGCGGCCAGAAATGGTGGCCCGTGGATGGTGTACCTAGGCAATACCTACCTAGTTGCTGTAGGTCTGCAGCGGCTGCATCAGCGTTGGAAAATGCCCCCTGAGATACGAGCAGGCGCTTTATCTTTATACCTACTGCTCGTTCCACCAAGGGAAACCCCCTTAAAGGGGGCTAGATAAGGAAAGCACGCATACTGATGTGCTTCTATCGGGTCTATGCACAGAATCGTAACATCCAAGCCCGCTTATGGAGGTTCCTGCATCCCTGCGCTGCTTGCCTGCCTTGCATGAGACAGACCTCGACACTCTCCTTTCCGTCCCTATTCCAGTCATTCTTTCGAGTGTCAACTCAAGTCCCGGTCAACTTTCCCGCGTGGATTGGCTAGTTTAGAATGTCAAGTCGATCATCATGCTTGCTTAAGGTGTCATTGGCGATGAGCCCCCAAGTCGTGTTCTTGGGTGCTGCGACGATTACGCTGCTTCGCCTTTCTTAGACCCTCGGCGGCGTCGGCCTATGCCGGGTCCTCGTTCTCATCGAGGATGCCTCCTCTTTGAGTCTCACCCCCTTTGGGCAAGCGATCCGGGCATTACGGTGACAGCCATGGTCCATCTTCTTTTGTGGTCGCTGCGCATTCGGGCCAGCAGGCGGCACCGATGACTAGATAGCGGAGAGAAGCCAACAGCCAAGAGAGCGGTCCCTATACTAGGTCTCTCTCAACCCATGCCGCTTATCCATAGTTTCTGGGTGTGTGATTCATCCCTCGACGCCCGGATGCCTGTCACATTCACATCTTTAGACTCTATATAACCTCCGTCGCCAGTCTGAAAAGGGCCCCGCAAAGCGCCGTATCTGCCATTTTCACTCCTCAATGCTCCATACTATTAACCGTATGAGCAGGCTTGCGCTTGAAAGCATGTCGGCCGCGACGGGGCCCCAATATCGAAGGCGCGAGGAGAACTCGGCCGAAGTCGACTACGAATCGGATTTTGAAACAAATATCGACTTTGACGAAACAGCCGGCATAGCAACATTCCCTTCCGGCATGAGATATTCTGTGCATGGTCTCGATACGGGAACGAGAGACGCCGTTATAAAGACTCTAATTCCCTCTTCAAAGCTCACACTTCGTGGTTGCTCACCTCGAGGACAAGAATACGTCTTTCTCGTCTCAGAGACCACAGAGTACCACGTTAGAGCCCCCCGCGGCAGCGGCCCTTACTACAGTTTTTACGATGGCCCCAGCTGCTCGTGTCGACAGTGTGAAAACAGTGTCGTTGGTCTTCAACATCCGTGCCGTCACACGCTCTGGCTTTGCGATCAGATTTTGAGCCAGATGGTCCCACTACCCAGGGATTCCTACACCTGGACCATAGATGGATATACCGCCGAGCACGGCAATGTATGCGATTACATCTCCAATTATCACTTAGATGTGTTAGCCGATAGCCTCCGGTGTGATATCATGGCTGGTGAATCGTCAAACACCAGGCCACGCAAGATCCAGACAGCCCGTGAGATCCTTGCCACTTTATCTGGAACCTCTGTTGAAGATTACCGGCCCGACCTCACAGGCGAGAACGTGGGCAAGAGGACAGTGAAAGAGGGTGACCTTGAAGAAACCATCTTTCGCATGTTACTACAAAACGACTCTCTGCTCTCATACTTCCTAGCTTCGATGCGCAACCATGGGCCACTCAATCCTCGATTTCGTCGATTTCGGGATCGTGCCAACGCGGCGTTTGATGCTTTCGACGATTACATCAGCGCTTCTGATCTGCGGCGGGCCGGGCTATCGAAAGACCCCCAATGGTGTCGTACGACATTAAAAAACATCTTGGATCAAATTGAATCCATTATCACGCAATCCAAGAGAGAACTCGACGACTGCGACGGCCGTGCCGCAGCAAGTACCCTCGTACACATATTGGACCAAGTGGCTAGTCGCAATGAAGACCACGACGATGCAACACGTAGAGGGGACGGCATGGGCCAAGCAACTCATGCAAATAGGATCAACCTCTTCAACGACCTAATTGTCGAGTCGAATCATAATTTCATCCTCGACGTCTTGGATAAGCTTCAGCCAGAATTCGTCGACCATTTATTGCCGGATCTCAGTCGGATTGAACGAACAATTGTCAATACCAACGCCCCCGTGTCTTATCTCAATAAACTCGCGGGCATAGTCTCTAATCTGGGCAGCACGAGTTCAAGATCTGGATCCGAACCTGCAGCAAGCTCCAGAAAGCGTACAAGTGAGGAAAATGGCCCCTATCCGAAACGTATTAGATAGGCTGAGCCGTCATACTTCCCTGCGAGCTGGTGCTCTTGACGAGATACCGGTTCATACATGGACTGTCTCAATGCCGATTACCTAGGTATTAACGTTCCTTTCAATCGCTCTTTCATAATTATCTTCTATTCTATCACTCATAACATAGTGGGGTCGAACGGTAGCTGCTATAAGAGCCTATATTTACTCTAGACTGGATTTCACCTACGATCATTGCTATCGTTGGCGCCCTCTATTTTCCCCGGAAGATTTCGCTGGTACGAAACATTCATCTCAGTTGTATGCGTAAAATAGAAAAAGACACTAGACAAAACACACGTTTCAAGCCAGCAATCGGCAAATTCCAGCTCATGATTCTCTTTTCGCCAAATATCCCCTCAGATGCCGAGACGAGTATGCGCGTCGAATGGACATTTTGTGCCATCGCACTTTGGGACTAACTTGACCAAAGGTCTCAAGAGCTTAAGCGATAAAAAAAGACGGCCACCAAAGAAACCAGCTATTTTTGACCATCTACAAAATCTCGTAGCACGGCCCCCTTTGTTCGAGCGACCTCAAGTCTTCCTCACACACCGCGCTGATATAATAAGCACCTGCCTAGTAATTATTGTGCCACAGCCCAACCCAACAGCGAGAAATGGGGTCCGCAAGTCCGTGCCGCGTTTCGCTTCTATTTTCCCTCTCTTCCCTATTTTCGTCATTCGACTAGAAGTCTTTTGTATATATATGTACGTGTGCGTGTGCGTGTTCCGCCCATACCAGTCTAACCTCTAAAAATGGATAGGTTAGTTACGAATACCAGAAACCCGGAAAGGAAAAACGAAATAAAAACAAACCGGACCAACATCCAATAACTTCAATACGAGCCCGGCCAGCAAGTGGTAAGCATTTCGAGCAGGTTGTTGGGAATAGATGAGCTGTCCGCGGTATTGCTCAACAGTTCTATATCTGGCGATGCGCTTGGCGATGCGCTTGGCGATGCGCTTGGCGATGCGCTTGGCGATGTCTCATCGCGATGCGCGATGTTTGGCAGTTGGGGATGAGGTGAGATGGACCCAAGAATGGGCGTGTGCTACAGCCTACGATGCCGTGCAGGTGGATTTTCTTTTCCTGGAGCTACGCCTGCCGGCTGCTAAATGCACAGCATGTTTCGGTAGGCTCCCTTGAGCACCGCAGAAATGCGACATCTATATCCGTAGCTTCGTAACCCGTCTCCCATCATACATCGGTACTTTGTTCCACGCCTCGTTGTATACATACTCGTCGTCTCTACCGAATCATATCTGCCAAAGTACTATTCTTGCCGAATACGTATAGGTATATGCATCACAGCAGACCAGGCCTCACAATCAAGAACATGGAATTGGGTACCGAGATTCCTCTGGCCTAGACTAGTACCAAGTACTCATTGAAAATGCTCGATGGGTATATAAAAAAGGGTAGCCTTCAAACCCCCGACGTAAAGCACAATAGCAATGTCGTAAGACTCCGAGGACATATGCTCCAAGGCTACTACAACGCTCATAAATAACAGAAAATCCTATTGTCTGCCTCGCCATGCAGACTGACGGCCCGTCCCGTATGTTCTGCTCCATCCTTGAAACGTAACATATATCAACAAACGCCTACTACCTTGGATTGTGCAAACCGAAGCCCAGACGGGCAGTTAAGCTCGAAAAGCCCTGAGCGACTACCTCTCCGATGAATACGGGGTATCATCGTTTCTTTCACGCTGTCTCGCAAAGTTCTTTCTAGCCTCCACATTCTCAATCGCACTATGCAGGGCGCTTGCCAAATCGACATGGAATAACGGAAGGTTGACACCATGCACCACAGCCTTCCGGGGTGCCACGGAATCAGGGTTATTTGGCTTCAACGATATCGAAGCTCCAGATGAACGAGCAGAGTCGCCACTGACAGCAACTATCAGGGACCGCCCGGTTTCGATATCGTCAACCCTGGTTTTCGTAACCGCGATCTCTTTCTCGTTCGCCTCACGTTCTGCGGCGGCGGCTGCGGACTCGGATCCGCCGATCTCGGCAATGCTGAAGATAGACCGCCAGCGGGAGTGCGCACCGTCCGCACGCACCGTCGGGTACCCGAAACCCGCCGACACAAGAGCTCGCTTCGTCCACCGGTTATTAATACAGGCTATGTGCCAATCTACGACGTCCGGCGCCGCGTATCGGTCCAGCTGATTACGTATATCGATGAGCATCTGGGTCGATGTCACGTCGACGTTGTTGACAGAGCCGAAGTCAAGGATTATGGCCTTCAGAGTAGGTAGATTGGCCCTCTGTTCCTCATCTTTCTTGGCGCCAGGATCGTTCCATGGTCGGTCGCCTGGTCGCTTATAGGAGTTGATGGTCGTGGGCCGTGTGTGAGCAAATATATATTCTACTAGATATTCCATGGTACTGCTAGCGCTGGGGTAGTTGAGCAGCTCGGAGAAGCGGTAGATAAAGATGCCGGGGTACGGATTTGATAACTCAACTCCGGGGTTCGAGCCATCTTGGTGATCAATCGGAAGAAAAACGCTGCGGGAGAGAGCAGGATCGGAGTTGTTGAAAGTCCCGTATTCACCAACGGTGCGGTCATCAATGCCGGTAACGTGGTCCCCGACGACCGAGTGTACCTGGACTCTACCAAGAAACGCGCCTTTGGCCTTCAGGTTTCTCGCAATAAATATGGCAAAAGAAACCGAAATTGTGGTGTATATACCATCCTCGATCGTCGTGAAAACGGTAACGATTACGCCGATGAGGAAAATGATAGGCTCCAGGGGTGAGACGCGCCAGAATGAATAAACGGTGTTAGGTGAAGTGATGAGGTCGCCAACAGCATGGATGATGACGGCCGCGAGCCCAGCATTGGGAATATAGAAAAACACTGCCGTGAGCGCATATATAGAAAGCAGAACGACTAACCCTGTAATGACGCCAGCAAATGGGGTTCTGACGCCGGCTTTGGACTTAATGGCTGTTCGACTGAAGGAGCCAGTAGAAGGATACCCACCGAGAAATGGCCCAAAAATGTTGGTTACCCCGATTGCTACCATCTCTTGTGACGGGTTGATCCTATAATTGTTGACGCGACCAAACGATTTCGAAATAGCGATGTGTTCGATAAGAAGGACAATGACGGTGGCTGGTATGTCACCAGCGAACGAACTGATCAGGCTCTTATTGATAGTTGGCACCGCAGCATGCTGGAAACCTAATAGCTTATTAGTCGATTCCCTGAATACAATATCAGGATAGTATTCTCACCTCGTGGAACCTTGCCGAGAATGGAGATGGCTGGGTGGCTTCGACGATGCATGTTTACTAGCCAGCTGACCAACGTATATAACAAAATCACAAAGACCGATCGAAGCGTGTTCATGAAGAAGAAAAGCTTCTGGCGGTCTGGGTACTTCTTAGCGGCCCAGTTGCACGTGAATCGAATAGCGTACAACAGGAAAAGAGCAGTGAGGCCTATCGCTGCGTCCAAGTTTGTTCTAGGTAAACCCTTCAGAGTATTGATGATGACGAGGTACGTCGCGTCTCTCGTAGAGAAACCCGAGATGCCGAGCAGACCGGGAACTTGCCCAGCGGCGATATTAATGGCCGAACCGGTCATGAAAGATGCGAGCGAAACTACCGGAATCAGCTCGATGATCCAGCCCAATCGTATCAGACCAATGAAGACGACGATCACACCGCAGATAAGGGCGAGTGCGGAAGAAATAACCCATGGGGTGTTCTTATACTCCGGGTGCTCGAGTATAATCTTGTTTACTACCGTGCCCGTGACCGTAGAGAGAACCGCGACAGGCTAGCATGGAACGTTAGCAAGATGAGCGCCTGAGCTCGAACCGGATGACATACCCCGATGGTGATGTCTTTGGATGTTGCAAAGAACCAGTAAATGACAACACCGACGAAAGACGAATAGAGGCCAAATTCCACAGGGAGTTCGGCCAGCTTGGCATATCCCATTCCTTGAGGAACGACAACCGCTCCTATTGTTATACCTGCAATATGGTTAGTATAGGTAGAAGCACGCAATGATTGTAAGAGACTTGCCGGCAACGAGATCGCCAATAAACCACTGTAAATTATAAAATCTGATCCAGGATAGAAATGGAAATAGCGACAGGAGGTAGTCCAACACCGCCTTTCTCGAGGGTACTATGCTAGATAGTACTTCTGACACCCTCGGCTGTTCTTCGTAGAAAGTATCCGCAGTTTGAATCGACAAGATAGACTCTCCTCTGGTGACTCCCTCAGCCTCGGACCTGTCAAGCTTGATGCCAAGTAATTTGGCCAGGCCGTGGCCAAGCTCGGTTCGCGAAGGCATGGCGATGCGATGCTATGGCGACACGGATATAACGAAGAAGGTGGAAGGGCGAAAGGGACGGGGCAAGGGCTTTGTAGGTCTTACTCCAACGGCCTACCGTCACCCTCGACACGAACCCTGGACGCCGAGGCGGCGCCTGGTTGACCACGTGGTGGATCCTGGGAATGGCGTGCTCAAGCCCCTAATGGCCAGCTTAACCATAGGACAGGCGAAGAACGCGAAGAAGGCAAAATACGGCTGGGTCCCAACTGGACGGCTCGCTTCAGCTCGGCTGGAAGGAATTGAAGAAGGGGATGAACGGTTCAGCCTGATAGTATGACCTGCTCCGGAAGCGGCTGAGGACTAAAACTACAGGTAGAGACGCTGACCTGAAATGATGGCTCCGATTATGAGACACTAACAACTAGTCCTTGGAGTCACGAACGGACCGGTCAGGAAATGGCCGGCTGTTATGGACGAATAGAGAGGCGGGTGCATTATTATGGAAGGAAGAATACTGTTTGTCGACGAGAGATGGAGTTGAACAGCAGACCGTTTGGAATATAAGACGGGAAAAAGTGAATCAACGGGCAGATAACCCTTCGGAGGTATAGGTATACGATGTCACATGGGGGACGAAGGTGGATACTGACCAAGATCAATACAGGACGGGAAGACCATTCGACGTGCTTGTACCGAGGACATTGCACAATGCCATGTAATTAGGGCTGTCTTGGATGGCAACACAACCTTGTAACAAGTCGCCATGAGACTGTGAGGCAGGTAGCTGGGTGCGAAGTACATAATGTACGAAGTACGTGTGGATCAGATCTGTGAAGGAAGAAACCCCGATATGGCGCAATCGACCCCTTCCCCATTCAGGGCTTAGTAGTGGGTCGTCTACACTAGAGTGGTGTTCGAGGTACTGCAGCGTATACACTACAGACTGCAGTGCCCCGGTATAATTACCTGGTAAATGCGTCGACTCTTCGCGGAAAGGTACACTACACTACCTACACGATAGGTAGAGAAGGCGGACATCGATATTCAAAGCATCTAGACACCGGGTTCACGATAGGTATGCCATCTACGGAACGCAAACGTCGTAGGAAGAGTACGAAGTCCCTGATATACTGCGCATGGACTTCGTCCCTACACCATGCGGGCTACCGCTTAGCTACCTGGTTAACGTGATCGAGACAAGGGGTCTTTTCCAAATGGGGTAATCCAGAGACATAAGTCGGCCAATCACAGCGACGGAACCCGATGATGTGATTGAGGCTGAATTTGATGCCATTCATGCTGTGCGCCCGGTAGGAGTGGCTACCCCTCTAAGAACAAATCATCCAATGTCCATTGCTATGCATTTTGCCGTCTTTTGCGCCTTTATAGTTGATTACATAATGCATGTAATTATTCTTCACATCCCCGTCTGCTTACCTATCTCTATCACTCAGCAGAGCAGGTACCTAGGCGAACACGGACCCTCGTCAAATCCGGGTTTCTACCTTTTTAGAGCGGTCCCATAATGACCCCACATTCACCCCAACTTGGAAGCTTGAACTCACCAGTTGCAAATCTCTGGTTGCGCAACGGCCGCGGCTTGTCACCTTGTGTGCTTGGACAACTTCAAAAGAGCACATTGCGTAGGATGGTTAATCCATGCGATACATCTGAGATACGTGTTAGTTAGTGCCTACCCTAGTTAGGGCATGCATTTCGTGCCACGATTTCATATGCTCTAAATGGGTGGTATGCACTAGGTGGTGTCCCCACTCTAGTACAAAAATAGAAGCGGTACATCGGTCCGACACCAAATTTATATGTAACCTGCATGTACCTACCCAAAGTACCACTCTTGGTTGCGGTCAGGCTCGAATCGGACTAGTTAAGGCCATATTTTAGGTAATTATTGCCTATATGCCGGCCGAGTTGGCCTTATTTGGCCACCTAATTGTTCGCTATAGTACTAAAGTACACCCTAGCTACTGCATATTCGGACTCAACACATGCATTTATGCAGCTTAGACGCTATCAGGGGTATTTCCCTAACAAATTAATTGGTTCCGCGAAAATATATGCCCTTGGCCGGTTATATGCACCAACGGGAACATGCATCGACAGGGGTAGGTATACCCCGATTTGGAGCACGGACTGACGGCTTTTCTTTTCAAATTTCATAAAAAGGGCTAATTAGTTTGCCACGGAGGGCGGGTTTACTCCATGCGCAGCTAAATTCGACTCGAAGTTAACTACCTAGGTACTCCGGCGGAGGTCCGATTTGAAAGCATTGATCAGGCTAAGAGAAGACTTTAAAGAACTTCGGTACGGTACAGCTTTCGCACAGCTACCTATCCCACAATCCCGTACCGCCCCCTTTTGGCCGCTGTTCAAAAGCCAAGGACCTACCTACCTAACCTAGTACTTTATATGAGAGGTGGACTATACCTACAGGCTACCGGTAATACCTAAGTTTGGACCCGGATGACTTCAGGTTAGGCCGCTGAAGCATTTGATACTGTTACGGTCTGTTACGGTACATATTACCTACAGTGGCATACCGTATGTGTTATGACGACAGCAACCTTGTTCTCCCACCCGCATGGGCCGCGAAAGGCTTCAGTATGGGTGTCTTGGCACATGCTGCTTGCGCAATACATAACTATAGAATACTTACGTCCGTATTATATTTCGTATGGTGCCTCTCTAACTTTACTATGTGAAGCTCAACGGAATATTTGCCGGACAGAATAGTCATTGTAACATGTACCTACTTAATAAAGTACGGCGTAGGTACCTACCTCCTGATACCGGCACGTTGTCTGCACGCGACAACATCCCCAAAATAAAGAGCATTGTTGGCCGGGCATCCCCAGGTGCCGGCGGAGCACCTGTCGGCCAGGTACGGTCTGTCAGATTCCTGACGGCCCGACTGACATGACCTGCCTACCGGTACCTACTGCAATGAATGTCTGGTATCAAAACAAACTCGCAACCTGCAAGGAATTCCTACCTACCTCGTACCTATATCATAATACAACTCCGTACGCCTCCAACCAAACTTAATTGCACGTCTTTATCCACAACAACGACTTCCGCGATCCACCAGAGCCGCCGAGCGATGCCAGAAAGGACCATCTTCGTCGCTCGGCACCCTAATGCTTATTGTACCCACCATTTTTCACAGTCGCGCATGCATTTGAGCTCAAGACTATAATAGTTCCGCTTTTTTCCAACGCAAGATGCCGAGTCCAACACGCGACACGATCTTCTCCTTCGCCCCCCCGTCTTCCATTGCAATCATCCGCCAGCCTCCCCTAACGCCGCGAACGCAGAGAGCTCTGCGCAAACTTCAATCCGCGCATAATCTAGGCGCTGCTGCAAATGCCACCAGCGGCACGACCACCATACTTACTCACCACAAGCTTCAGGAGCTACATTCGAGCGACATTTCCCCGACCCGCCGCCAAGCTCTCAGTCGATCCTCACGGCGGCCGAGAGCCAATTCTGATGCCAGCGGCAGCCCCAATCCCTCGAACCTACGTGCCGCCGGCTCGTCGGCTTCACTCCAGACGAAACGCGCCGCTCTCAGCAGGGCTCCGTCCGTCGCTGATACGTGGAGTCTAGAACGACTAGTAAGAGAGGGTCCGCCCGACAATGATGTAGATGGCGCACTCTCGAATATGCGTTTCAAGGTATTAGACCAAGGAGTAAAGAGCGACGTCGATGGCATGGTGAGATCGGTCCCCAATCCGCGCAGGGTCTGCAGCGTATGCTTGTCGCAGGCTAACATTCTCCTTCCTACCCCCATTCTTAGTCTTCTAGCCGAATCTATATCTGGTTGATCCTGCTCGACGCGCCTGTAATGCCGACCGACAAGTACCTCACCCTCGTCCACCGCGGGCCCTCTCCCGCATATTCGAAGATCCGCAACGACACGTTCCGAACCCTGACTACCGATCCCCTATTTCGTCGCCGCGTCAGCGAAGCGAGCCTGATCCGACTGCTTAACGCGGTTGCCTGGATGTTGCATGACTCCAAGGAAGGAAGATACCCGGGCAGCAGCCGACGGTCTCTCCCTGCTAGTAACAGTGCCAGCCCGTGTCGCAACGATATGTCGCAAGCAATCATGTCGTCGCCGATGTCGGCAAGGACTCGCGCCCACACGATCACGACAGAAGGATCAGACACGAATGCCTCCGAGCCTGGAATTTACGTACAAGGCATGAACGTGCTAGCGGCGCCTTTCCTATATGCAGCCCGTAGCGAAGCCGAGGCTTTCGTGGCCTTCCACCAGCTCCTGACCAACGAATGTCCAGGATACATCCGGGGTGCCATGGATGGTGTGCACCGCGGCTTAGTGCTCGTCGACAAGGTCTTGAGTATTGTAGATCCTAAACTGAGCCTATACCTCACATCAAAGGGACTCTCGGCAGAGATATATGCCTTTCCGTCCGTCCTAACACTATGCGCTTGTACACCGCCGTTGCCGGAGGTACTACGATTATGGGATTTCCTTTTCGCTTATGGGCCGCATCTGAACATCCTCTGCATCGTCGCGCAACTGATCATGATGCGAAACGAATTATTAAGTTCCTCCAGGTCAGTCATGAGATTCTGTTCCCTTGATACTTCTAAAGCCGGTACGCTAACAAAATGTGCCAGTCCTAATAAATTGCTGCGATCATTCCCGACTTTGCAGGCCGACAAGATCAAAGCCCATGCGTTGGCAATCGTGAAGATGATACCCGATGAGGTATACGAGGAGATTGTAAAGCATGCTTTATGACGAAGCGGCATCGACTTTCCCTCGCGGCTTAGGCGCCATGCAACGCTGGACTCGGCCTGACGACATGAAGGCTATTAGAACCGAGGATTGAAACGACCCTCTCAGACGGAGTCGCAACAACGCAAAGTCCGCGCTATATTCTCAATAATGACTATGATGACGGCTGTACCATATTATAATACTCGCGATGATGAGATACGCGAGCACGATGGGATGAAATGATGTCATGGCAAACGACGTTACGATCAGGGAGGTAATCTGCACGCCAGGCTTCTTTACAGCTTTGTACTTGCTATTTGTATATATACATGAAAGAAAACACAGAAATATGACCGGGACATGAATTACATTTGACGGGTCATAGATAGTAATTCGGATTTGCTGCTGGTCTTGCTTGCCTTGTAGGAACGCAAGGAGAAATAATCCCCCAACTTGAATAACTTGAATACCTACCTAGATACTTTACGGACCGTACATTCAGCCGTAATCCGTAATGGTTTTTGGTTTATGTGCGGGTTATGCTATGCCACGCCCATAGTAAGGAGGCATGCAAAAGCGACAAACCCCAATGTCTTGCCCAACGGCCAGAACAATATACGGACAAGAAAGGGAGAGAAGCGAATATGCCACCGGACTAGTAACTGCAATAAATTACCAGTGAAAGACCAAACAATCCAAACACAAAAGGGGAACAAGGAATTCCTTTGGAATTCGCCCGAGTCGTCTCTACGGGGATCAGGGAGGCGAAACCTTGACTCGGGCCCTTGCATGCAGGCGGATGACATGCGTTTTCCGGAACGCAGAACTGCAATGTATATATCTACTTCAAACGGTTCATGACTGAACTTTGGACTTTCAAAGTTTAATAAGTTCGGTGAACCTTGGACACCGTACTGTGCGGGATATCGGTTTGCTACTCGGTATATCCCGGAGCGTTCCAAATTTCTAGAAGTCGGTCACTCATCCATTACATCACGTACCCGTGCCACGCACCAACTAATCCTAAAGGCGGTGCGTTGCGTAGGGGGTTGAGGCGCCCTACATAGCAGATCAGCACAAGAATCCGTGTCGCGATGGTTCCGAGGGATAGATTGTGAAGACAGGGAAGGGAGGCGGAGTGAGCGCATACAACTACAACGAATAATCGATAGAAACTGTCAACTCCAACGCCGCAAATTCCACCGCGCTTCATCACACGGTCTGAGCAATGTAGGGCCTGATATACGATCGCGTAACAGGGCATGGACAGCTCATTGATCTGGACCGAGACATGATACATTGGAAAGGGAACGGGAAAGTCGAATATATATAGCTCTCTATATTATTACAAGACTAATCAACCCTTCCAGTGTATGTCGAAGATCCCAAAAGAACACCGCAAGCCTTCCATGCTTCTTTGATTTCCCATATCTATACTCTATGTATGCGTTGATTCTTCGCTTCACTCTATAATCTATTCGTGTCGCAAATCTAGTGCCCGGTGCACTCCTTCGATTACCGGTATCTCCCGGCCCAAGGAAGATATTACTCTCGTCCGCAGCCCTTTCTTCAGCCTCGGATTAATTCCCATTACACGCCGTGAGGACGCCGGCGTCGCTATCATGTTATATTTCGTCTTGCTTGCCTTGCCAGCTCTCGGACTAGTGGCACAAGCTACCGAGAGCTACTCGCCGCTTCCCACATCATTTCGCACGAGACAGTTGATGACCTGTGACCAAACGTATGGCAATGGTTCGATGCCTTGTGGCACTGAGGGCAGATCGTGTTTCAACCCAAATCTCGGTCAGGTAAGTTCGCCAGCGCCAGGTGACTGTTCATGCTGACGATGAAATAGACGTGTTGCCAACAAGATGGAGGTTTCTGTGCCAAGGGCAGTTACTGCGCGCCTGTTGCGGGATACTGCTGCTTCGAGGTATGTTGCGGTGCGTAATCCATATCGGGCAAGCCGGCATGCTGAATGAAATCCCTCGAATAGGGCGAAGACTTAGAAACATGTGCTAAAAACGCCGGGTTTATTCTACCGAGCGCCGTGACTGAGATTAGCGGGCTTAAGCCGACAGCACCGGCTGAGACCGCTCGCACTTTCACGGTCACCCCGTTCCTCACAGCTCGCCCGGAGCCCACCCCAATGCGCTCGCTGAAAGCTGAGGAGACGTTTGCAGCTGAACCCCTCGCGGAGTCTGTCGTAGACTTTCCGGCATGCTATCAGGCACCTGCAAGTGAAATCCCTTTCGCAGTGCAAATATCGAACACGACCGTGCCGAGTTTGCTGCAGCTTGCCACCTCTTCTTCACATCCAGTCCCAGTCCCGACATCTGTTCCACCTGTGGCCAAGGTTTCTGTCGCTGGCAGGAATAATTGGGGGTTGGGAAGATCCATTGTCACGATGGCGATAGGGAGTGTGTTTGCCCTCTTATGATTTTTATGTGGGTTCGAGACGATTTCCGTAAGTTGGAACTGTTACGAGAGATTCCATGGCCCCACGGCGCCGCCGAAGGAGATTGGGAAAGGAAACAAGACACAAAGATTGCCTTAGTATTAGTAATTAATCATGATGACAGCTACTTGTATGCTCAGTATGTTGAACAGCCGAGTTGGGCACGCTCGAAAGCATCTGAGAAGAACTGTAACATGGCAGTATAGTGATAGATGATCCCTCCAAGGACAGCCAACTATTTGGTATGATTAGCGACAATGTGTTAGAATAGCTTGTAATAATCAATAAAACTTACATGCCAAAGATTGTGGGCGTTACCGAAGAAGTCGAATGCGCCAGGGAACCATCTCTCTGGGACCTTGCTGGCATATACAAACGCCCCCACAACATAGACCAAGAGCGATTTCAGCAAGTTGGAGTCGACGTAGAAGTCGTAAGTCCACGCCAGACCACGCGTGAACGATATCTGAAGAATTGGCATGGAGCCTGTTGCTGCCAATCCAATGAAAAATGCTACTCGTAACCAAGCCATATCTTGGCCGTTGAATGAAGGGTGCCATGGCAGGATTGTGCCCGCAATCCCCAAAACAGCAGTAGTAGTCATATAAGTCCAGCGAGAAACTGGCTCGCAGTAAAAGGCGGTATACTCCGTGGTCATGATCGACGCAGCAATCAGTAGCGATATGCCGGTGTAATCAATGCAGGCAAAACGCTCCATCAAGTTTTGATCCGCGACGCAATTCATGGTATGCCATATTGTGCTGCAGACTAGGCATTTACAAGCAGCGAAGAAAAAGACTGCTGCGATGAAAATATCGGATTTAGAGTAAAGAGAAAAATGGGCGTGTGCCGGGTAGAAATAAAAGGCAACAGATAGGACGAGGAACAAGCCAAGCGCATGAGACCATATGTTTACGGTCTCATTAGAAACGCCGAATATAGAACGGACGCACTCGATCTTGGAGTCAGAGAAGCGGTAGCCCTTGAGAATATGAGGGTTAATCCGCCATGGCACGGGCAGTTCCTCATAAGTGAGCAGGCCCTGCTCTCGTGCTTGTGCAATGGCATTCTGAACATGCTCTTCGAGAGATTCAGCGGCGCGCTCGACTATACCACGGGCACGCTCGAGGCCTTCGTCCATTACCCGTCGGCCTTCACCCATTAGGCTTTCAGCAGCGCCGGCAGCATTCGCAAATCCCTGATCACGCAGCTTAATAGCCCGCGATTCGAAATCGTCCAGCATGTTGTTCAAAAGTTCGATGCCAATTCGGGCTTTCTCGTTCATAGACTCAGCTGTTGCGAGGGCTCCTTGATACCTCACGTCGAGGGTTTCGACCATAATGTGAAGGCGGCGCCGGCCGGCGCCAATGACTTCTTCCGATACGTGGGAACATCGTTCTTGCACCGTCCGTAATGTTGCGAAGGTCTTTTCTATGCTGGCGTCGAGGTGCATCAAGTCGCCATAGTGTTCCAGAGACTCTAGGCGGCGCTCAAGGTCGGACAGAAAAAGATCAACCTGTTCCGAGTTAGTTGGCGCAGAGACTCGCCGGTGGAAGACGTGGCGTGGCAATGGGTATACCTTGAGCAACAGTGCCTCCTCTGAGTCCATAATTTGGTTTACCAGAGATTTGCGCCGATGCGGGACAAAAGAAGAATGGCGGCGGCGCTGTGTTGTCTTAGAGTCATGGACTGTGGCGCCAGAGCTCGTAGCCGCGGGCGGGTCTTGGATCGGCCCGAGAACGCGAGACGACGAGCAGGACATGGCGGCGGTAGCGGTAGTTAAAGACATATCAAGTTGGTCTCGATTTTTATATAGCCGGAGGGGTGAAACTTCGTACACAAGCGTAGGTCGAGTCGCAAAACACCAAGCAGCCGGATATCACGCATGTGATCTCACACGTGGTGGAATTCGAACCCAGATTGGCTGGCCGGAATGGGAGAATTCGACAACGGAGTCTGGTTCGCAGGAAGTGTACCTAGGCCAACGTAAGGGAGATGTTCCATCTAGCTGCCTCGGTAACTAGACAATAGGAGTCCAATTCAGACCCTCTACCTGGATGGCAACGGTGGTGCGAACATATATGACCTGCGAATGCTAGTCCCGACTGTTGTTGTTGAGAATGGGTATGTGAGAAGAGGCAGGCGGTTTCAGTCTCTGCTAGAAGTGCATCGTTGGAGGTAGAGATTGAAAGCCCAAGCGCTGGACGAAATAAAAGAAGAAAAGGTCGGACGAATCAACCTTAGTAATTGCCTCTCACAGATAAATGCAGATATGCGAGGTGTGGCATGTGCTGAGTGCTGGATGCATGAGCCTGTACCTATGCAGTGTAATGCCAGTACAGCGTACCCCTACTTATAGCCCTGGAGGCTGCTCGTAGCCTACCTTAGGTAGGTATAACTTGGGAACCCCCTGCCCCTGGCAGGCCCCGCACTACTCGTGTAACTACCTACTGTGCGCTAATGTGGCATGGTGGCCTGCTCGAGGTCCTACCTACCGGTACTGGGCACCATCTAATGTGTTTACTGCATTGCTCGGCCACCCTGCCTGCTACAGTGGTGTTGTTGCCCCTATTGGCTTGCTGGAGGAGTTCAGAGGCCGAGCAGCTCGTTGGATATTGACGTCCCTGACTGTGGGTTAGGTGCCTGTAGACTCTAGCGCTGCTCACGAGTCACACCAAACCACCTAAACTGTAAAAGTGGTAGTTCGTAGTAATGTACATCATCTATTTATTAGTGTAGCCGATGCCTTCGACGAAGAGATTAAAAGGGGTCAACAGACTTAACTATTGCAGCGCACTTCACGACTTCGTATATCCAAGATATAACTATTGAACAAAATGGTATCTACCCAGGGGAAAAGGCAGTTGTAGCGGTGTAGTTATTATGGCAAAGGCGTAATTCGTAGAGACGTACGTCCGTACTTCGAAAAGTTGTTAAAAGACTTCGAACGTTTAGGTACGTTCCTTGCTTGGCTGAAGATTGCCTGGCAAGCGGGGGGTCAACAGAGGCGGTTACCTAATGTGCCTGCCGCACCTAGGCACGGTCCAAAAAATTGCATTCCCTCCATAAAAGCCGACGGTAAATATCTGCGGGTAGGAGGTAACTAACTAGACCGTAGTTAAACTTCCGAGGTTAACGCGTCACGGCTCGACAAATGGCCGCCAACCCTACTCGGCCAGTAATTAGTGGAGTTTATTAGTGAATGCTTGCCACAGCTTTTAGGACAGTGCTGTACACTACCTACCTAGGTAGCTACGTAGGCGGGGTGGCCGAGCAGGGCTGGCGGCCTGGCAGGTCACTACCGTAGGTAGGTAGGTATGTCACACCTACCTAGCGCGACGTGACGGTCCTATTTAACCAAACTAGAAATCGTCCACACCACGTCGTACCTAACATCATTACCGGGCGGTTACAATCTTCGGACACCTAGGTACTGGTATTTACATTCGGTTTTCTCCGGCCCGTCATCTCTTCCCTACGCTCGATAATAATGCCAGGACTCAATCGCCTACTATACTAGTAGTCATGGCTGTCGAGGAGATCGTCACAGATCCCAAGCTTGCGACGGTGCTTGCCGCCTCGCGAGACACGCGTCTCCAAGCCTTGAACCTCGTGGACCAGATTTTTGCCGCCGGCCCCATTGACGCCACATCCATTGAGGCTCAACTCGAGATATCTAAGCAACAGAAGTCCCTTATTACGAACCTTGCGCAGCTTCGCGGATTACATCGGGCAGCCAACTTTACTGCGCGCCAGACGAAAGTCCAAACCTCTGAAGCCCGCCAGGAGGTCGACCGTCTGCACCTCCAGCTCCAGAATCTCTATTACGAACAGCGACATCTACAAGGCGAGATCGCAGCATGTGAATCCTATGAGTCAGCACACTCTTCCCGTCTCTCTATCTGATCAGGGTACCCAACCCAAGCCTCGAAAAGAGGGCATGCTAGTAGTTCTGGCTCTTGTCACTGGAGCGGTCATGAAAAGGAGAAGAACCTGAAGATCGTGGCTGTGAAGATCACCCCTCCATACACAACTATGATTGCATCCGCATACTGATGTCCTGTAACTGGGCCTACACAAGAGCTAACATGGATTCAAAACAGTCACTCATATCAACAGCTCCCTCTCATTCCCGTGGAAGAATTTCTGTCGCTGAAGCCCGAACACGCGGCCGATGATGAGAACGCTCTGATGGTAGCACGCATCGAGCACGAGCGGAGCGAACGAGAGGCTCTTGACCAGAAGCGAATGGAGCTTCTAAAGCGAAAGCAAAAGCTGATCGCCGATAATAAACGGCGGAAGGACGACCTTTCGAATCTTGATAAAGAGCTTGAGAAGTTTATAGATGTGGGTATCCAGACCATATAACTGCATTTCGCCATGCTAACAGTGAAAAAGTCTGCAAAGCCGATCACTAAGCTCTTTGACAAGAACGTTTAAGTTATCATTCGCCAGCTTCGACTTCAACCATCTCGGTGGAGAAACATATTGATCAGCATACGTATGCCATATCGGATATATGGCTATTGAAATAATCTGGCAACACTAGGTTGCTCTACACCCAACGCTGATTCGGGTTAGAAAAGGTGCCATATCTGCGTTTTCGCCACAATGCTATCGGGTTTTCTAATGTCCCGAGTAGCATCGTTGACTTCGCGACAATTACAAGCCAGACGCGAAAACACACCTAGCAAGAAGCGGAATGTAGGATTGTCCTGATTCCTTGGACTAATGGTTAATATTTCGGAATCGGACCTTGTCCGTGCAATAGAATGGAGCCTGGAAAACGGCGCACTTGTTCTGCGAAAATTCCACGCGCACGACTTCAGATCCATCACGGACACAATGGAGGGCAGACAGATAGCCGGGTAGACAATGATGGTAATACGAGTAATCGAGCAAATGACTTCGCTGAGTATTGGATTAATTCCTACGACGTTTCATGACGATATAGCTTTTCTCGCTGGATTGTGTATCCGAATATTGCACAGTACATCACAAGGGCATAGCATGTTGGCCACCCAATACCGGTACATGTTACCGGTTGAAGACCATACCTACCTATTCGACTTGGCTACCTATTTGAACACTCGTACGTAAAGGGGCCGAGTGGCCCATCAATTCCCAGTACTCAACCTCGACGCCACGGGTTTCGCGTAGATATTAGAAGGACTCGTCTGCAGTGCCTCGTGTCGGCAGCTGCTGCTACTTGTGTCACGTTCAGGCGCAGTAGGAAAAGAGTCTTCCAAGGCGACAGTGGGTTGTTACACCGTACCTGGTGTGGAGTTGTAAATACCGTAGCGGCGGAGTACCTAGTAGGACGACGCCGGGGCAGGACTCGGGGGCCGGGCTTGACAAGCACTCCGCGACCGACGAAACGACCGAGGCATGTTCAAGTTTCAACTTGAACTTCCCCAAGTGGGTGAGTACCCTAGATAGGGCATGCGATTCGTGGCGTGAAATCATATGCTCTATCTCAAGATTATGCAGTATGTAAGGTAGCATACTTGTACCAAAACGGGGGTGGTACATTGAATTTGCACAAAATTTGTATGTAAAATACATGTACCTATTGCGTTCCGGTAGTAACAGCGCTAGATGCATACTAAACCCCCTATTACCGGTACCACAATAGGCATAAACCGGTATGCCAGTACCCACAGCGGAATAGGTACATCAATCTACACCTAATTTGTATGTAAATATATGTACTTACATACCCTGGACACACGGCCGAAGCCATGTAATAGGTATGCACTTTATGCAAGACCTAGGGTATTTCCCATACAAACCGTAGCGGCCCTCGCCTATTTTTTTGGCCTTGAGTACCGGTAGTAGCTGGAAGCACCTGCCTAATGTCATCAATTCGGCCGGTTCTAGGACCTGGCCACTCCACCTAACTTACTTCGTGCCTACCGCCAAATTGATCAGTAGGCGGTATACTTCGTAGTGTAGACAAGTTGCGCCCCTAGGTGGCCGAGCACCATAATAGGCCGAGCAACCTCAACTACCAAACTGTTCAGTATCCCACTTGCAACCCGCGCCCGCGCTCCTGAGAAGCGTAATTAATGTGGCCTGTACGGACTACAAACGCACAGCTTTGTTCAATCATCAGGGGCACCGGGCATGTAACACCCGATCAATGTGTTGAGAGGTAGTACTTGGGGTCGTACAAGAGGCACGTTACCACAGACCGTACCTACATACCTACAGGTAGGTAGGTAGTGTACTTCGTACACTAGCACCGCATACTTAGGTAGTACCTAATGTACTTAGGTACGAAGGCTGGCGACAAAAGTTTGCGGAGACGCTCAGACCACTTGCGAGTTACCACACAGTATCAGAGTGAGTCGCATGACTGTGAAAGACGCTATACAGCCTGTAGCTATAGGTACCGCTGGCAGGGTCGGTATACTGGCGCTTGCGCATATCCCTGCCTGTAGCCCAGGTACCTACCCACTGTACCATACAGTCCCTGCTACCAAGCCTGGTACTGTGCAGCAACTTGCATGTGGTCTAAGCGTCTCCGTAATCTTTTGTCGCCAGCCTTCGTACATGCATTGATAGCGATGGACCAAAATCGCAGATAATGCCAAAATTACCTACAGTATAGATAACGTATCCGACCCCCATTTGGGCCTGACAGCTGTCTGGGCCACCCTCACTGTATTCTCTCTATAAATTTTAGGTCGCGAATTTACAGTGGACATTTAGTGAGGGTGGCCCAAAAGCGGGGCAATGTTGTTCGCGCACCCATGACTTCTTACTGGCGCACCCATTCGGTCCGATACAGCTGCCTGCCAGCCCGGCTGGACTACGCAGTTGGCATCTTTGTTGCCGCTCATGCCCATTCGAATACATCATGGGATATGCTACCGTACCGAACACATACAAATACAATACTACAACCTAACCACTAACCCGAATCCTAACCCTAACCCAAATCCTAACCGCTAATCCTAACCACTAACCCTAATCCTAACCCGCCTGAGGGCCGTTGGATAGCACTTCTCTACATTATGTACCTAGGTAGTACGGACGTACAAAGTAGTAACGCTAGATTTCAAGTCCAGCCCGGCTGGCAGGCAGCTGTGTCGGACCGAATGGGTGCGCCAGTAAGAAACCGTGGGTGCGCGAACAACATTGCCCCAAAAGCGGTCGGGCCCAAATGGGGGTCGGATACGTTACAGTGTGCGGAATTGAGACGTTCCATGATCTTGGGGGTATCTCCAGCTGCCTCCAGGATTACCAAGCACCTAGCTAAGGCTATTCATTAGTGTAGCGACGACATACCTACGGCATAGGTAGGCAGTGGCTACCTAGTTTACGCTTGGGTTATCACGTTATGGCTTGAGTTAACAGACTTTACGGATTAAAAGCTCGACGTAGATGTAGGTAAGTGCCACAAGATAAACGGTGGAAGCAATCCAGTTTCAGGGACAATCTCAGGGTACTATACGTACGCTGATGCGGCTGATGTACCTATGTAGCTCCAGGCTGCCACGGTACAGAGATGCGCGACTGCTGGATGCAGAAGACATCCAGGTAGAATTGCTGCACTGTGCCTCAGCGCACTCCCTTATGAATGTCTGCTAATTTCTCTTACGCTAATTCTAATCTCCACCGTACTAAAAACAACAAGGCTCCCCTTTTCAAATTATCCTCACCTTCGTAGCTCTCTCTATGTAATTCCTGTGTGCCTCAGCTCGATTCACTTTTCCCTACCAGTACCTACCTAATAGGTTTTTCCTTTTCATCCCAAATAATTTGTCTCAACCTTGGCCCCAACTTGCGTATGGCAGCGTGTACTGGCTTCGACGGCGCACTGACTTCCATCGCGTTTTGAGTGCGATCCTCCTTCACCATCTCTGCTGTACCTTGCCGGCCATACCTAGGTAGTCTCTGCTTGCCCCTGTCCTTCTTCTCTCTTCCAATTAATCTCGCCGTCACTCTCTTGCCGGACAGACGTCAGTAATCGGGAATTTGCCAAGGAAACCAGTCGATTTGCTGTCGCCATGTCGGTGGTTTTCACCTGGATCACCAGACGGGCGCCAGGACTAGCTATAGTCTCGGCTGTCGCCCTCGCATACTATGTAATAACTCGGGAAGCGGCTGCGTCGGGGTTCACTCTAACTCGCGCCGAAGGAGATTCGCTCAGCCGTCCTGCCCGTATTACGTTCACGACTCCCACGACGTACGAGGGCGGTGGGATATGGACGCTTGTCTTCGCGTATTATTGTTTGACCATTCATATTCTGGTTTCGTCCTTCCCTCTACGGTCCATGTGGTCTATTTTCGATATATCCCGTTGCCTTGAGAGAACTGCCAGCAGCAAGGCACTCAAGGAATACAAGATTTCGCATCGCCGTCGCAATTCGTTTACGTCGCTGTCGAGCTCTGAGACCCTTACGTCTTCGAAGGAGTTGTCACCGGCTGCTTCGAGTACGGCCAGCGAGGCGGGTGATACCGAAATGAAGTTCGTCATCGACGCGGAGGGTGGGATCGATCGTGTCATCCACGCTATTATAATTCCAAACTACAAGGAAGAGATGGACACGCTGCGGGAAACACTGGATGTCTTGGCTTCACACCCCCAGGCGCGTGACACTTATGATGTGAGTAGATCGGTTTTAGCTCCTGACATTCATCGAGAAGAAATGCCATATTGGCATCATCGCTGGACAGCTTACAAAAGTATTCGTTACTCGAGAGAATGGTATTGCTAACGAACCCGAAGGTCTACCTAGCCATGGAGTCTCGCGAACAAAATGTGGAGGTGAAGGCTATGACAATAATACAAGAATTTGCAAAGAAATTCAGGTCCATTGATTTCACTCTGCATCCGTCTGATATTCCTGGAGAGTCACCTGGAAAAGGAAGCAACATGGCCTGGGCTGGACGAAAGCTCAGTGAAAAATACTCTCTCAGCATCAGGAAGGACGTGATTATTACCGGTATTGATGGTACGTTGGGCTGTTTCATATGGGCCTTGCGAGATCTAACCAAGCCTGCATGCTAATTACTTGCCTCTTTAGCTGATAGTCATCTCTCGTCCAATTACTTCGCATTGCTGACAAACATGCACAACTTAAGCCCCGAAACTGCGACAACTACGTTGTATTCGGCTCCCATCATTTTTGATCGCAACGCCCACCAAGTCCCAGCTATAGTACGAGTTGCCGATATTTTGTGGGGTGCTGCTGGTATGTCCGGTCTTTACCGTGGGTCTTCGATTGCTCCTCCAACTTCAGTATATTCTCTTCCGCTTCAGTTGGTTGATCGGGTTGGCGGCTGGGACTGCGATTCTGAAGCTATTGGCGAAGATCTACACATGTATCTGAAGTGTTTCTTCGCGCTGAATGGGAACCTGTCTGTTAAGACGATACATAGCCCCGTCAGTCAAAGCAATGTGAAAGGCGATGGGGGCGAGGGCGTGGGTCGGATTTATAACGACATGACCGCGCGCTATAGCCAAGCACTGCGACACATGTGGGGAGCTTTAGACGTCGGTTTCGCTATGAGGAAATTCGTCGAGCTCTGGCAGGAACGCAAGCACACCACAAGGGCTTTCCGTCCACTCCATCTCGCCTTGTAAGTACCCCAGCTTCTACTCATTGCCAATAAACCAACTAACAACTAAAGGAAACACCCCAACGATTCTTACATCAAGAATCATTTGGATGCAGATCCTGAACAGCCCCTTGAAAGTGGAATCTACTCAGATGTTATTACCGAAAGCATCAAAGAGCCTGATTGGCAGCGAACGTTCCTCCTTGCTCATCGACTATTCGAGGCCCATTTCCTTCCTCTCCAGATGACCATATTGGTTGTTAGTTCGACAATGTATGGGGCGGTCACTGCTGGCGGCTCTGATCCCCATAATGTCGGCTGGATCTTCCAGATTTGCAAAGTACTCCGGACTGTTGGTCTGGTGGAGTGTGCCTTTCTGCTCTTCCTGTATGAGCGCTTCCATAAGATTTGTGCCACCACGCGCGAAAAAGAGATGCAAGAAGCTGGTCTGGCCAAAGGAATGTGCTTCTCGCATCGTACCCTGAGGGCCAATTTTCTTGACTATATTATGGTCCCACTTGTTGCGCCTCTCTATGCCTCGATCCCTTCCGCTCAAGCCCAGCTGATGCATTTTTTCACACACGACTTGGTATACACGGTCAGCAAAAAAGTAACGCGACAACGGGCGAAGTCATTCATCGCCGAGGTTCTTTCATAACGAGTCGCACGCTGCTTTGAATTTCGACTACCGTATGGGCCGGCTGTCTGCTCGATGTTCAGCCAGTTTATACGAATTCTTTCCTTTTCATTCTCAATTACCTTCTGAGGACCTCAGGCGCCAAACGTTTGAAATTTTGAACAGCAGCGCGGTAAATAGAGGATTTGATGTGATATGCATGGCATGGCATTGGCATTCTAGATACGGATAACTTTCTAGGCTCTCGGAGTTCTCGGAGCACGACGCAGGAGTTGGGAAAGCCTTCCTGCTGGCATTCGTTTTATACGGCGAGGGAGAGGAAAAGAAGACGAAAGCCCCAGCTGGGGCATGACTTTTTCGCATTAAGTCCGATTTGGGGGCGGACTAGCCCAGCTAGGACAAAGGGGCTTGCGACGGCGCAATGGCCCGGCTAATGAGCAAAACCTAGTCCGATAATACCTAATTACGACGTATATAGGCACGAGCAGTACTTCTAGGTCGGAGCAGGGGAGGAAGAAGGGACTGGCCTGAGGTCGACGGCAAATGTTAGGCATTAGCCCGAAGCTTACGACCATCAATGATATTGTTGTGTATTGCTCACGAAAACATGGTTATTTTACGATTACGAAGTCATGAGTCTCATTGAGAACAATGGCCGTCATCCTCATACGATCGTTATCTCAAAATCAAAGTTGGGTTGGGTGCATAAGAGTGAGAATCCTTTGCATGCTTCTGGCGATGGTGATGTCGAATCTCTTAAGTATAGGCTCTAGATACTGGGTGAAGTTCGTGTACCCTGGATTGTTTCGACAGTCAATAACTGAATAGGTACTTGGTTGCAACTGCCAAGTTCTGTGTTTCTGCCTTGGGTCGAAAGCCACATATACGATCAGCAAAGTCCGGTCGTGGCCGGAGTTTATGGGCCAATTGGCCAATCACATGCCGTACGTGCCGTTAGGCAACAAAGCAGCTACATTCTGCCTTCGAAACGCCGGGCACGCTCGGAGAATACTTGGTATGCGGTATGGGGTTGGCAGGGCTGAGACACTGATGACCGAGAACACGTGCTTGTGCTGCGTTGGCATTTGTATGGATCTGTATAAATATGAAATGTGTCCCCACGCTTCGAGGCTGAGAATGGCGCTCGACATCAGGTATCAATTGTTTGTTCATCAACTATTCGATTGTTCGTCGTACCAATCATAGGACGGTAGGAACTCTTGTTTCAAGAGACAACGAAAAGGAGAACGGAATGTCTATCACCGCAGACGTCAACAGGGAGCGCCCGGTCGTCCGCATTGGCCGTAAGTAATTTTCACGGCGGGCAATTTTTGACACGGCTCGAGTTCTTCATATGTAATTAGAGATTTAAACTCAAACCAGCCGTTTCTAACCCCTTGGTGACCAGTCTTTGCCCCCACGCCATGCCAACTTCTAGACGCGGCATGCATTGACGTCTTCGGGTCTCTCAGCTACGAATATGTCTCGGCGTTGGATGGCGTATTTCTGCCTAAGGCCGTCGTCGACACCGCGCCGTCAATCAAGATCCACTACATCGGCTCTGAACCGGCCGGCGGAAAGATGCACATGTCGGCTAATATCACCGTCTTGACCACTAACCACTACGACGATCCCGAAGTGGCTCCGGGGAAGCTCGACATCGTCTACGTGCCCGGCCCCGACCCTTTTGCTGTCTTCCCTGAGGGCGCGGTTGATTGGTTGCGCAGACAGGGGAATACCGAGGGTGTTGACGTTCTTAGCGTTTGTACCGGTATCTTCCTCTGCGGCGCTGCTGGGCTCCTTAAGGGCAAGGTTATCACCGGCACTCGAGGCGTACATGAACTTATTCGACAGAGGGGATATGAACCTAAGTGTATCAAGGGCGATGAACTACGCTGGATACAGGACGGCAACCTCTGGTCGAGTGGTAAGTCGTGTCCTATGTTACCGAAATGACTTGGGTCCTCGCACTGACGCCCCTCCCTCTTATCTTAACATCTGCGCCATCGGCTAATTGTTTTGTGACAAGGGGGCGTGACGAACGGCAACGATCTCGTCGCTGCGTATTGCCGTGCTTCGCCTGAGCGGTTCCCGCCGGATCTGGTCAAGCTTGTTTGCGAGATGCTGGACGTCGGGGATCGTCCCCAGGAGTATGCGAAAAGTCGGTAGCTTTTCTTCTGACCCTGTTACGTTACCGTGGCGAGAGAGCTTCCGTGTTCGTGACGATTCGCTGACTGCGAGTGGGTTCTTGGCGAACAGAAATGAGCGTTCAGGCGCAGCAAACGATGGTCTCGATGCTGTCGAAGCTGGGGAGAACTCAGTAGTGAGGCGGCCTTACGTGCTGGTACCGAATCTTGATTTTGAGTCAGAGTATTCTGTATTTCTCCTTCTAGGATAATGAAGGTCCTTATTTTCGCTTATCATGAGCTTTGAGACTACCGTTCCTGTGCGCACTTGGTGATGAACGTGATGAGAAGCGTCTTACTGTACGAAGTACATGACGGTATAGTAATTATGCTGGCCGAGTTACGTTCCTACACTACACTACCTAGATAGGCAGCGACGTATCGTAGGTACTTCGTACATAGTTGATAATACCTACCTACCTTTTCTATTATCCCTATGTGTATATAACTAGTGTAGCCGTGCGTCTCGCCGCAATTGATGTGACTTGATGAGCCAGGCAAGTTGAGACACGATCACAGGCACTCGTCCGTGCGAACTTTCGATGAAGAAACGGATCAGTACGTCCGTACGGACGTATCTAGGTACCTTGCATGTAGGGAATGTACCTGCCGAATGCATTGGCACAGTACAGTGGGGCTCTCCATATTAACTTGCATGGTCACGGTACGTGTTCGTAAGTATCGATACACGACTGCAGCACGCGCACGGCACTGCGATTGCTGCTCTTTGCTCTGCATGATACGTGCCTCAGCTGGGCGCGCATGTACCTCCTCGAGAGGTGGGCCGCGGGAGACCCACAAGTCGGGGCGCCTGCAAAGGCGGTCGCAACATTTTGGGGAAAGTGGGGTGCGACGCAGCAACGCCGCCTACCTCTTTTTTTTTTCTGCTGGTAAAAGACTTTTTGAGCTTCCAGCAACGAAGCCGCTCTTCTTCCTGTTCTTCTCTCGTCTTCACCTAAATCACGGGTTCGACGTTCCTTTCCCCTCCCTTTATTACTGACCAGTTCGGCGAACCAAACCTTGGCAACGACCGTTCGATACTCGTTTTCTCCAACTGTCGCCGTCTGTATACTCGGTGTGTAATTGCGCGGTGCGATACCTAGACCAGAGCATCGTAGTTCCACGACCGTCAACATGTCAATGTTACCCGTTGCTCTCTACGGGCTTGAAGTCCCGCCCCTAGGCGTCATGGTCCCTGCCATGCAGGAGGATAGCATGCCAAACGCTTGCGTACGTGTAGTCTGTGTCGTTTGCCTTTTAACGATCGAACAGCCAAACCACCGTTGCTATCGATCTGATCGAGGCGGCCCGTTACTGATATGACTTTCCTAGTATCGCATTACCATGGCTGCTCTAGACCCTACTGAGCCTCCCCAGGCTGACGGAGACGGAAACCTCCCCGCCGTTCCTCGGTCCACCTTGAAGCTCGTTCGCAAGCGCGCCTCTCTCGACGGCGACATTGATGACGACTACTTAGCAAAATTGATGGGCGCTGATGCTGATGATGACGATGACGACTCCGATGATGACTCCGATGATGAGCCCAATGGCGGCCCTAGCGACAAGGCAAAATCCAAGAAAGCCAAGGCAGAGGCGCTCAAGAAGCTCGTTGCCGCCGCCGCGGAGGAAGATTCCGACGAGGAGATGGGAGACAGCGGTGCTAAGCCCAATGGGAAGGCAAACAAGAAGGGTAAAGAGCCCGCTACATCTAGCGACGATGATGATGATGAGAGCATATCTTCCGGTGATATGGAAATTGAGGAGTTAGTGATTTGCACACTGGATATCGAGCGTGTAAGTCCAACCTCTTGCCCCTTTGCTTCCTCGGTCACTGACGGCATGTTCAGAACTTTCAACAACCACTTGATATTACTATCGGCCCCGAGGAGCAGGTTTTTTTCATCGTTAAGGGAACGCACGCTATCCACCTCACTGGAAATTATATCATTGATGCGGAAACCGCCTCCGACTCTGAGGATGACGATGATGAGGATTATGAACTGCCAGAAGGTATTAACGGGATTGATGACTACGATTCCGATTCAGAAGTCGATGAGCTTGATGAGATCAGCGATCCTCGTATCACCGAGCTCGACTCGGATGAAGAGCCTCCCAAGCTAGTCGAGACCAAGAAGGGCAAGAACAAGCGCCTTGCCGAAGAAGAAGCCGAGAGCCTGGATGACATGATTGCTAAGGCTGATGCTTCCAAACTGAGTAAGAAGCAGCAGAAGAAGCTCAAGAACAACAAGGGCGAGGCCGTTGGCAAAGAAGAGACTAAGAGCGATGCCCCCAAAGAGAGCTCGACCAAGAGCGACAAGAAGGTTCAGTTTGCCAAGAACCTTGAGCAAGGTCCAACCGGCCCTGCCGCGGCCGCCGAAAGGGGAGCTGCCTTGGGTGTCAAGGTTGTGCAGGGCGTCACTATCGACGACCGCAAGCTTGGTTCCGGTCGTGCTGTTAAGAAAGGTAACAGGGTCGAGGTTCGATATATTGGAAAACTCGCCGACGGTAAAGTGTTCGACTGTAAGTACCACGCTGGCAATCTCCTTGGGTTAGTGACTGACTCGTTTTGCAGCAAATAAGAAGGGAAAGCCTTTTAGCTTCAAGGCCGGCTCGGGAGAAGTGATTAAGGGATGGGACATCGGCATCCAAGGCATGTCCGTTGGTGGAGAGCGACGACTTACCATCCCTGCGCATCTTGCTTACGGCAGCAAAGCTCAACCGGGTATCCCTAGTAACAGCCAGTTGATCTTCGACATCAAATTGCTGGGCATCAAATAAAAGGGAGGCTAATAGCATGTAATTGGCAGCGTGGCATACTTTCCTTGTTGGTCATGGTTTTCATTCCTTGTTCCTAGTCTATGGGATACCAATATGACTGTACTCTATCTAGTTAATGACTTCTGTCGTGTCGGGCTGAGACTGAACATATGGGGTTTCCAGGCAACCCGTTTGTCAACTTGCGCTATGAGGTTTCCGACCTGCGCGGGTCTGCAATGATCTGATCTCCGGATGCGGGAAGCAGATATTCTCAGGGATGACGGGGCCTACATTGTATCAAGAGTGTAACTAAAAGGTTGATTCGGGAGAGAAAATCCCATGTACGTATAAGTCTCGCCTACTTAATGATATCTTAGCAGGCACTCAAGACGCACACAAGTGAATTGACCTCCTACACACTTGTTCTCATTTGTCTTGTCAAGGCTTTGCGTTTAAGTTGCCCCGTGAACGATAACTATGGCACCTATTACTGAGCTTACTAAACTTGTGCTAGCTACAACCCTTATGGCAGGCGGTGTGGTTGCCGGGCGCCATTTTCCGGAACTGTAGAAAAGCCGTGCATGATAATGGTCTTCACCGTATCCGTGATAATGGCCCGTATCTAACGTGATTCAAAGCAAGGACCGTTTACCCATCCGACTTTCCCTTCTGCACACACTTCCTCACCTCGGTTGTGGAAGGAACTACTCGAGAAATGTGATTCCCACCCTCCCAAGCACCGCTAACCCGACCGGGTAGGGTCTCGAGATTTTCAACTCAAGAAAGAACCAGCCCTTATCCCTCGGGCACGCTCACTGTCCGACCGCGATGCAAAAGCTTCTTTCTTACGAACCAAACCGTTCCAAATCGACAACTCCGGCACCAAGACCTGCCCAGCATCCTCAGCTTGGTACCGTGTTTTGGAAGAGGACCGATTGATTAGCTATGATTCATTCATTCTAGTTATGGTATTGTTTTCCTCAGCTGTTTCTCTATTCACACCCACGGTCTTGTTGGGGATTGCTGCGTCCTTGGGAACGTGGTCATGGCGGCGGCAGTTCTGCTGGACGATGAATTCTCGTCGGCAGCAACTTCAACGACACCAACGCCCATGTCCATCCCCGAGGGGTTCGAGCACCTGCAGAAGTTCAAAAGCCAAGAAGGTTCAATTATGTCGCTTTTACGGACGCTGACCAACAACGGTATGCTCTGTTTCCGTCTCTGGCTCTGTGCGTGTGTGTCTGATATAATAGATGTACTCACATTGCACTTGCAGCATCGGTCAACTCTGCCAAAGAGTCGGCAGCATGGCCACCTCTATCGCCCATGCCGAGCGAACAATCGCCAGGCCGTCATCTTTTTAGAAAGATGTCTCTTCCATTTCTGAGAGCTCCTTTCGGAGGAGCTGTCACCGTGATCCATCGTGTCAAAAGGAAATCAAGGCCCTCTATCCGTTCCATGGAGAGAACTGCCGACAACGTCCTACCAGCTAGCGCCCCAGCCATCCTGTCTGTATCAACAGCCAACAGCAATACAAATTCAAGTGGGAAGTCCTCCGGACCCACAAACGGCACGGGTACAACGGCAGCGACTTCATTTGAGTCGAAGTTATCTGGTAGTAAGGACAATGACCCGATAGAGCAGAGGCCGGCTAGCATAGTCCACCACAAAGAGTCCGACGTGGTTTCAACAATTGCAGATCCTGGTCTAAGTACAATCCAAGAAAAGGCGACGGCACCACCCTCGCCTACTATCTCAACTGTCGAGCGGGCGGCGGCGGCGAAGATATACCTCGAAATATACTTTAACGAAAAGCTGAACAAACCCTCGCCACGCTCTCTTCGTAAAAGGTACTTGGAGAGTGAGCTGTACCATGGCATTGGTTTCAGCCCGGCCGAGAAAGAAATGCGGCGTGCCCTCTTTTATCAGCAGGAAACGAACCATCTCCGCGAAACCCGCGTCATGATGGCCAAGAGCCTCGGTGCTTTGAACCGGCAGCAAAACGCGCTGGCCGATGACTACGAGGTTCTGAAGGTCCTCGGCAAGGGGAGTTTTGGCGTTGTCAGGCTTGTGCGTGAGAAACCAAAACAGGACGGCTAGCAGCCACACAATCGAGTATACGCTATGAAGGTAATTCGCAAATCTGCAATGTTGAGGACGAGCCAAGAAGGACACTTGCGGGCCGAGAGAGACTTCCTCGTTGCCTCAGAGGGAGCTAGATGGTAAGGCTGCGACCCTTTCCCTTACATCAACAAGAACAATACTGAATGAGCGTGAATATGCAGGATTGTCCCGCTCATAGCAAGCTTCCAAGACGCGGGGAATCTCTACCTCGTCATGGACTACATGCCCGGCGGTGATTTCCTGGGGCTTCTGATCCGCGAAAACATACTCAGCGAGCCGGTAGCCAAGTTTTACATCGCCGAGATGATTCTGTGCATCGAAGAGGCGCACTCGCTACGCTGTATCCACCGGGACATCAAGCCTGACAATTTCCTGATTTCCGCCACGGGCCACCTGAAGATATCTGATTTCGGCCTGGCCTTCGACGGCCATTGGTCTCACGACACCAGTTACTACCATACGCAGCGCTATAGTCTGCTTCACAAGCTGGGCCTCCCTGTCGAAGGGGACGCGACCGACCGTGCCGAGGGGCTCCAAGGCACGATGAAATGGGCACAGGGGGTGTCACAGGCGATGCAGAAGCACGAGCGCCAGCTACCGCCGATGGCCACACCGGCGCCTCGGGACGAGCCCTTGCTCAACTGGCGGAATCGCTGCGGTAACCGCACCGCTGCTCGGTCTTGCGTGGGCACGAGCCAGTACATGGCACCCGAGGTCATCCGCGAGGGTGACTACGATGCAAGATGCGACTGGTAGAGCCTTGGCGTCATCCTGTACGAGTGTCTATACGGCCATACGCCCTTTTTGTCCGAGGAAGGCGGCCGCCAGCAGACCAAGCGGAATATCGTGAACCACGAACAGACATTTGCCTTCCCGCCACGGCCGGTCGTCTCAAGGCGATGCATGGATCTCATCGCGAGCCTGGTATGTGCGCGAGAAAGCCGTCTCTCATCTAGGCGGTACGCGATGGGGCCGGAGTATTCGTCAACGTCCAGCACTGGCCGTGCCCGTATACGGCCAAGAGATAGCAGAGGTCGGTCTGTCTATCCCCACGACGCCGAAGATATCAAGGCGCACAAGTGGTTCCGCGACATCCCCTGGGAACAGCTCCACATGATCACGCCTCCTTTTGTGCCGCAGATCACCAGCCTTGAGGACACGCATTACTTCGACGAAGAGGAGCCCATCTCGGACTGGTCGGATTCGTGCAGCGACGATGACACGGAATCTGAGAATTCGGAACAGGCCCTCGAAGCGAACCCATTGGCCACTCACGTCCCGGCCATGGCGGCGGCGACGGCAGATAACTCGGTTGGCCTAAGCCCCTTCACGTCGCCCGCACCGGCCCCGACCGGCATTATCCACAACGCCCACCCCTCGACGATGATTCGTCGCAGTCCGCAGAAGATTGCAGCTATGCATGCTCATTTAGCAGCTCTTCCACGATACGCACGCGGTGCATTGGCGCAGTTTGTGACATCGCCATACGACTCGGCGCGTCTTAAGCGCATGGATCGTGAAATCGACGCTCTCGTGGCCGGTAATGCGGCGGCAACAGCGTCTACATCCTCTGCACAGCCGCCGTCCACTGTCCAGATGCGCCAGGAAGCCCGACTCGCGGACCAGATGAAGGCGTTCATACGTACGTTCGGGCGGCGCGAACGCAAGAGACCGCGGGACCGTCTCCTACGTGACCGTAAGACGAAGGCCACGGTGCTCAAGGTCCGCAAGCAGACGGCGTTCCTCGGGTACACGTTTCGCCGCATCATGGACGTCGATGCGGAGATTCTATCTACTTTTGACGGGGCTGGGAGGACGATGGCTGGCGGGGTCTTCCAGCGTGGTGGATTGAGATTTTTTCCGGAGCTCGGGGGTCTGGCGGGGCGGGGGCCGATGGCTATAGTGCCGGCTATGGGAATACCGGTGTTTCGAGGAGATGCTGACGGGGGCTGTGTTGAATGCCGTCCGTATGGCGGCTTGTAGTGCAGTTGAGATTGATTGAGTATGGGTACACCGCAGACCTAGGAACACCACGTTTCGGAGAAGTTATTGCTGGATGGATACGGTGGGGAGGAGGATGCGTCTGATCGGTGATAGAGTTGCTTGTATTAATGATAGTATCGTTATGTCTTTGGACCTTCCTATGGCTTTTGTCCTCTGCATACCTTCTTGCGCTTTGGTTGTGGGTTTCATCAATATACTTTTGGTATTTTTAGTTTTGAGACTCGCTGTTGTTTGGACTGGCGTTCGAATTGCGTAGCGTGTACGGACGTAGGATGGACATTATTCATGGAGATGGGGGTTTATTTGGCTGGCATTTACGGGGTTGTGGACTTGCTTGGGTTTGTTATTCTTGTTTTTGACTACTCAGTTAGGATTTTCTTGGTTTTCTGTCTTTTGATGGCTGTTGGTGTTGGTCAAGGCGGGATGGACGTGTAGATTTGGAATTTTCGGGTTTGATTTCTTTTGTTATGGGCGTGATTGATTTGTTGTTTATGTTTCTTGTGATTTTTGGGAACACAAGGCGTGGTTTGGTCATTGGCGGCGACTGGTATTCAATTCGTTATTCTGCTTTTTATATTCTGGAGTTATGCCCATGTCCGTCAACATGCACAATTACGGAGGGCGAGTAAGTAGCAATGGCCCTTTTCTCTCATGACATTAGGTATCTCATGGCAGTACAAATGGTCCGTGGAGAGGCTATACATAAGAATTCGCCATCTCGTATTAGACAATGCCGCATTCCGTCTTTCGTCCAGAGAACCGGGTATTCCCAAGGCGCAGTCACCACCGAAAGCATCAGAGAAAACATGCCGTCACCAGTGTACTCCAGACTGATGAAGCCCGCATCACCATACCTTCTCCTCGCCGCTTCGCTGGTGCGCCAGCAAGTCCGGGCTCATGCCGCTAGTAATAGCCTTCGCATTGCGGATCTCCCACTCGAACTCGCCCAGCCTGTTGAGCTCGGCGGGGTAATAGAGCAGGCAGAACACAAGATCCGCGGCCCCAGCGGCGAAGCCCAGGCTGCTTGCGACGAGCAGCCCGAAGGCCCCCTTGCCGTTCGGCAGGAACCAGATGCCGATGTAGCTGCCTACGAGGACCACGGCCCAGACGACGAAATGGGCTATTCCGAAGACGCGTCGCCGACGCATGTGCGCGGCGTACACGTCGATCAGACGCACGATCTCGTCGTATGCGGCCAGTGGCAGACGTGGTGATGATCCCAGCTCGAGACTCGATAGTTGGAGGTCCCAGCGGTCCTGGGATCCCCGTCGGGATGAGGCGGTGGGCGACTGGAGATATGTCCCGTGCTCCATGGCTGCTTCGTTGACTCCGGCATTGGTTGATATGGATATGGCGGTGGGCCTACCTCTTTCTCTTTCCGTCTCCCTTGGTCGCGTATTCGCACCCATGATATCCATGTGAATGGTGTTAGGGGTGGGTGTATCATGGAGAGTTTGGCCTGAAGTTCGGATGCTAGACTTTCTGGGAGATGTGGCTGCTTCATCCCCTAGTGTTATGGACCGCGCTCGTGAACTGGATCTGGACCTGGACCGGCGTCGACGGTGGTGCCGGAGCACTGTTGGGGTGTGCAGAGCCAATGTTGCTTCGACTGAGAAATGGTCGCTGAGACTACACCCAAGCTCAGGATGGCGTGCCATCAGGCCTACTCGTGTATCCTTGACAACCCATCCGGGTGACGGTGAATTTACGATGCTGTCATCCGTGTATGTGTTGTGCGCGCTGAGAATCTCGCTCAGGTCGGTAGGAAAGGCGTGCGGGTCGCCACCACGGGAGAAAAAGATATAGTCGGCGCGATGTCCATCCTCGTCCGGCGTCTCGGGTGAAATTAGCATCGGGCGTTTGCCTGAGCGTAAAGCCCGCTGCTCGGAGCTCGACCAGGCCCACGTATTGTATGCGCTACTGCTCGTGACGCCATTCTCGGCTATGTTGAACGCAGCCGTAGGAATTGGTCGGCCGCGAGCGCGCTCCAACTCATGAGATGCTGAACCTAATGAACTATCAGGGTACAGAATGCGCCAGGCGTCTCGAATAGGCGCATGTGATGTTAGCAACCGGTAAGGGAGTGATAAGGGCGCTACGTTGAAGCCTGCAAGGACGACTGAAAGGTGGCCCCGTTCGGCGGCGCCTCGCACGAGTTTCGTAATTTCCCATGCTTGTGACAATCGATGGATGGTGTAGTTACTGTTCTGCGAAAAGGCACCGTAGCTGGGATGTGTCTGTTACTTCTTGTCAGTAACTATGAGAAATCCACTCATCGGCTCTCGTCAACCCGTATGGTAGACTGATAGGCGGCCTTGGACACCCACACTCGTATTGAAGACTTCTACAACATCCTCTTCGCGTTCGCCGTAACGAATCCGCGCGCAAGCGACACCTTGCGTCTCTACGGACAAGCCGCCCCTGAATAATCCCGTTGCGGGCCCCCTAAGTGAAAACGGGATCACTATCATACCATACTTGCGTTAGCATTCCTCTTATTGTAGACAGGCCACCAATAGCCCCTAGGAGGGAACACCGATATTCGAAGAAAGGAGAAGAGGAGACCGTTGACAGAACCAGACTCCCAATAACGCTTAATGGGGAAACGACTTGAGGAGGTTTGCATACTGCTGCTTTCCTCGATGGGCCATCGTGATAGGATAACCAAGCCACTGTTGAAGGGGCCGCTATAGAACTTGCCGAAGGGCAGAGCGAAGCGTGTTTCTCGCCTTATGCTCAAGTAATCTTGATGCTCAAAACACTCCTGCAAGGCGACAATGTGCGGCAAGGGTTCAACAGTTGCCAGATAGCGTCCTATGGCTGTTACACGCTGTTGGCGGAGAGAGCTCGTGTACTTGCGGCCCCAACAATTCAGAGTGATCAGATTTAGCTCAAGAGGTAGCTGGTCCATGGCTACCAATGTTGAATGTGTACCTAACGGGTTCGACTTAATACCAGCGCTTTTGGGGGTCCGAGAATTGTAGCTCCTGGTTGTCAAAACATTCTGTAGGCCTGACAAAGCAAAGCGCAGATTCAACGACGATAGCGAACGAGAAGATCGTAGATTCCAGGTTCTTGAGTTAGCATTTAGGCAATTCCCATAATGTCCTCGGAGATTAGCCCGGCAGGTTAGCGTGTAGGTAGATGTACCGGTAGGTATATATATACTTGTGAGTTGTGTATAACGTGGGAGATATACAGAGGTACCTATACTACCTGCGTAGGCCTATACATGGGAAATCATTCCTATCAAGGCCAGCCGAGCGTTCCATTCATGATGGGAGGCAGCCAGGTACATAGAGACCAACAATCCAGTGCTAAGAGACGAATCAAAATGGTGCATAGTAAGCCATGCGAAGGCGAGCACAGCACCGGAGCAGTTGAACCAATCTGGCATCTCGCTCCCCTCCTCCCGGATGCCGAGTGCCTAGAGGGCCTTATTGGGTCGACCACCGTGAATCCTTGGGTGGGCACCACTGCATACATGGTGGCCGGACTCGTGATGCCATAGGTATGCCATGTTACGGCGTATGACATTTGGCGGACGGAGGCGGATGGAGGCTGGCGCGGATGGAGGCTGGCGAGCGGCCTGGGCCAGATGAACAGGCGGGGAGGAGCAAGGCGACAAGGAAGAAGCGAGGAAATCTGCAGGTGTGTTGCGCTTCCAGAGGCACAGGCAAATAATGCAACCTTTCGAGGCCGATACCTGCTTACTTGGGGAGGTGAGGGAGGATCCGCGGGCGCGGCGCAATGACAGGGACGAGGTGGAGCCTGGAGGTGATATAGTGTAGTCGCGCTGCCGTTGGACCTGATTGGACGGGCTCTGGCGGGTCGGTGTCCTGTGCCGGTTGGTGGTTGTAGGCACGGTACTTCCAGCCCTGCAAGCACGGACTCACAGGGAACAGAGTGCACTGGGTACATGGTCATGGTACGCACCGTACGCTTCGTCGGATTTTGTAGCAGGAGCGGTGACCCTGTGGGCGCACTTCTTTGCTGATTGCGCCTCTGAGCACGCTAGGTACCGGTACGCTATTACATATTAGCATGGTGCCAGACGAAGTACACTAGGTACATACTACCGGTAGTAAGTGCCCTACCTACCTAGTAGATAGTCAAAGTACACAGTAATCTAGTCTGAGAGATTGGTACTATGTATATGGTGCACGGTGATGTGACCCATTAGTGTAGGTACACTAGTGTTAAGTGTCTACCCGCTGTGACTACTAATTGGGGTTAGGTTCGATTCCTTTCAGCGCTACGTGGTGTTCGCCTTTTAGCTCAGCTACTAGATAGTAACTATGCTATGTACTAGGATAACCCCACTTATTAGATAACTACCTACATAACTAGCCTGCCTAGGTTAGTTAGCGCATCCTATGCGCGTACCCATGCTAGTGCAGCGCCCGGTAGGTACTTACTAAGTATGTACCTAGCCCAAGGCTTTACGACGGGACACTCAGCCTCGTCAGTCTCGCGGCATCAAGCAAACACTCCAATGTCTCTGTGTGATTCTGCAATCTTTCCGCACAACAAGCAACACCCAGTAATTCCCTCTTCAATACAGAACACGCAGAACGGTAACCCTCATTGAACAATAGGCCATTCACTCCATGGAAGATCTTGGCGGACTGGCCAACACTGGCCCTCCCCCTAAGCGCCGCAAGGTGCAAGACGATAACTCCGACCCAACGGCCCGCTACAACATCCTCGAGAAAAAAGATGCGCCGCCCGGCAAAAAGAGTGTAATGCGCGTTTCCATACGCGAAAAATCAGTCCAAAGCCCCTCCGAAAGCCACAGTCGCAGTCGCAGCCCCAGCCGCCGTCGAATCCGAGACGGCCAATACACCCCAAGCGACCGTTCGCGACACAGCCGCTCCCCTTCCACCTCGCGTTCCCGCTCCAGTTCGAGATCTCAGTCCAGGTCTAGATCGCCACGGTCAAGATCCCGCTCGGATGCTTCGCTAATAAGATCGCAATCCGGCTCACGGTCGCTATCCCGAGCTCGTTCCCGCTTAGGTCCCGACCGTGACTCCATGTCGCCTTCTCCTCGGGATACCCCGGTGCGCCACGGCCACGACCGCAAAGAGTCAAAGCAGCCCCTGCGCCACCCTGTAAAACCTCATTACGTAGCAAGGCTGCTGCTAGCCGGCCACCAAAAACCAATCTCGCAAGTTCGCATATCGCCTGACGGACGGTGGATCGCGTCGTCGTCCGCCGATGCCACGGTACGGATATGGGAGGCAAGTACGGGGCGGCATATGGATACCCTCGTCGGCCACATGGCCGGGGTCTCTGCCATCGCGTGGTCGCCCGATTGCCAGACACTGGCCTCCGGCTCCGACGACAAGGCCATTCGACTTTGGGATCGCGACACCGGCCGACCAACCAAATCAAAACCTCTCCTCGGTCACCATAGTTACGTCTACTGTCTCGCATTCTCGCCGAAGGGCAATATCCTCGCCAGTGGGAGTTACGACGAGGCCGTCTTCCTGTGGGATGTTCGGGCTGGTAGGTTGATGAGGAGTCTCCCTGCCCATAGTGACCCCGTCAGCGGGATCGACTTCTGCCAGGATGGAACCCTGGTCGTGAGCTGCAGTACAGACGGATTAACGTGAGTCGACAACTCGAACTAGTGCTCTATTCTATGGACATGCTAACTGAAGTAGGCGAATATGGGATACTTCGACCGGCCAGTGCCTACGCACGCTAGTCCACGAAGACAACCCGCCGATCACATCCGTCTGCTTCGTACCGAACGGCCGATACGTCTTGGCCTCCAGCATGGACTCCTGCCTACGCCTCTGGGACTACGTCTCAGGAACAGTGAAAAAGACATACTCAGGCCACAAGAACGAGAAGTTCAGCATAGGGGGGTGTTTCGGGTCAATCGACGGCGAGGCTTTCATCGCAGCCCCGAGCGAAGACGGCGAGATCGTATTATGGGATGTGCAAACCAAGGAGATAGTTCAGCGGATAAAAGGGCATACAGGCGTGTGCTTCTGGGTGGATGTGTGGGGGGATACCATGGCCAGCGCGGGCCAGGACGGTAGTATCAGGGTATACAAACATCGCAGCCTCGATGACGCCGACAAGAAACCCAACGGCGTGGCCCTAAACGGCGCGCTGGTTGACCAGCGGGATACGGACTCGCCGCTCAAACCCGAAAATGTCAAATTAGAGACATGAGGGGATTCCTATTCGCCTTTACCCGGGGGCTGCGCGCAGCCCACCGTTGATGGATAGATCTAGATCCATACCGCGGGTTGCGGGAGTGATATCCTTCCTCTACGTCGTAGATACGAACCTCATGCGCCGATAATAGCTAGGGCGTTTTCCTCGGCTCGGAGAATAATAAGACTAGATCAATGTAATTCTCAAGAGTCTAGCTATGCCGTGCAATAAAGCATTACAAAAACCTAGATAAACTGGTTAGGGCATGGCAAACTTACAGGAGAACACAGAGCATGTAACGTATGGGTCAAACCACCACCATGCAACAAGAAATCACAAAACCCCGGCATCATAACATGACTGCTGAGCTAAGGGAGAGCAGTAATTCGTAAGCTTTGTAATTCATTACCGACAACGAGAGAAACATGGCTTTGCCCTTTGATACCCGTAGACAATGGAGCATGCGCGATGCACACTTTTGGTCGCCCGTCTACAACGACACGACACGACACGACACGACAGGCAAACCACCAACGCCCGATGTTCTCTTCAATCTTCGCAACTCAACTCGTTTATAGTATAACAACAGTATTCCCTCGATCTTCCTATACACGCGCCTCATTCTCTGCCAGCGGACTGAACAGCACAGCACGTCAAATAGTCTCCCACCCCCCGTTATTGATATCGGCCTCGAGTTTCCGGCTAATGTAACTCGGAATACCGTGACTAAGCCACAAGTTACGAATCATAGAGTCGTATCGTTTCTGGCTGAGGAATAACTGCCGGCCGTGGCGCAATCCTATGTCGACCTCACCGTACTTATCGATGTAAGGCGCATTGCTGAAGCTGCCGGACACGCGGTGCACGTAGAAGACGGCGCATTTGCGGATATTGATGAATAGCCCAATGTTACTTTGGCACCTGACGACGATAGTCAGTATTAGAGAGTCCTTTAAGCTATAGGTATATTTTGAACTCACTTGAATCGCATGTGTTGCTGGGCTCCCCCGATTCGAGTCATGGGTCTATTGAGGCCAGGTATTTGATATTCCATGAGGCAGCACATAGTCTGCCCGCAGAAGATTTCGCCACACATAAGACACACAATAGGATCAGCAAGGTCTTTGCCTGTCTTGGGACATCGCCGTTTTGAGCATTCCTCAATGAGCGTGTCATAATTTTTGGGCAACCCAATCAACTCGAAGATGCCCGGGTGACTGATCTGGGCCGACTTTGACAGAATTCGCGTTTCACGGTTTTCACGATCGACGGGCACGGGATCCGCTCGCCATGTCATATGATGGCTAATCCAACCACTGACAATGTTGATCACGTGCTCGGACCAGCCAAACTGAGCGCCACGGGATGTCAATGCCGTGCACATCTCATCAAAGGAAGGCAATTGTAGGGCCGCTGTAAGTCGAGTGAGCTCATCAGCTTCCGGGTCCGGTGAGACATAGCTGTTGAAATCTACACCATGATGAACGTGAAGCAGGACCACCGTTTTCCGAAGGAAGACCAGTGCATATTTTTGGACAAAAGAATGTATGCCTACTAAGTCGTCCACTGCGGGCTGGTCAAATCCAACATTTGGAAGGCCATTGGAAGTCTCCACTAGCTCGGGGTCGATATCCCTGCTGATTAGGATGATGCGGTGTATGAAATGTGCGAAGTTGATTATAGCAGGGTCATCTATAGCCTGACTGCACATGCTCTGAAACTTGGAGTATGGAACGTTCCTGGTCACCTGATAAACTACCTTGACGATCTCGGCAAGGTAGCAAAGGCGAACTAAGTGCATAGGATCCATGTTCTCTGCGGCTGATAATCCAAACATAGCCTCACACATAAATATGAAAGGGTCTTCGTCCAGGAGCGGTGGGTATTGGCGCCTCTCGATCTCGATGGACTGCGACAGGAAGAGCTGGAAGAACTGGCGCTCACTGTTTTGCCGGAACTCCCTTTCAGTTCGATTCTCCCCGCCATGTTTGAGACCACCCACTGAGATATAGGACGATACAGTTTCGCACAAGATTCGAAGGTGAATCAATAGCTGTTCAGGCATTTTCTCAATTAGAGTCATTCCATACTGAGCCTCGACACCACGCTGTTGTATTTCAGCAGCAGAGATGGAGTAACCAGCAGATCGTGCTAGCGTACCGCTGCCGGATAAATCTTCGTCACTACCCTCAGCTTCACAACTAGGCATCAGTTTATTTTTACGCAGAGTATCCCGTAGCCGTTGGTAAACGAGGGTGAGTTCTGAACCAGAGGTTCGTGCCTCGGGAGAACGAGATCGGACGCTAGAACCCGGCGTTGCTATAGAGGGAAACGCCTCACCAAATGGTGTACTAGAGGGCGTCGAATGGGCAATGCTAGGTTCCCAGTAATGATCTCTTGTAATGTCAGCGAGAGTCTCTGGCATCTTTAGCTGTAGATAGTCGGTAAAAAACCTCTTTGAATGTGACTGCAAGGCTTGTACACCCAGTGTATAATATTCGTCAACAGACTGCTCGATAAAGGAGTTAAAGTTCGTGCTTCTCTGCAAAATACCTGGATACGATTCCTCTTTCCCATCCCAGGTTATGGGTAAGAATGCATTACCGAGTGCTTTACACAGCGGACAAACGAATTCTAGCCTCTCAAGGGACTCGGGATGATGGCGAGCAATCTGGTGTCCGTGCCTCCGAACGGTGGCCTCCATGTAAGTGTCAAAGCAACTAAAATGCATGATATGACCGCAACCGACCGATACAGGACCTGACCGGCAGAGATTGGCTGGGAATCCTTTCCCGGTACATTGCCTTTCGGCCTCAAAGGTCTCTCCAGCGGAGTTTACTTTTTCAATCGTAGTTCGGTTTTCATGCGCGAGACCGAATGGCCTAATTTCTTCCGCGGATCGATCAAGGCTAACTGGCGTGCTCGCTGCTTCTCTTACGAAGTCGGGATTTTGAAGATCGGTTTGCCGTAAGATGAGACTCTCAGTGAAGAGAGCAAATGTCCCATAGAGACGTCCATCATCCGTCTCTTCTTGACACAAAATACATGTGCCCCGAGGATACTTCCAAGAATTCTTTCGCTCTTCCATGGGTTCGGCATCGTCCAACTCTTCAAGGTCCTCATCTCCCCAGTCTATATCGCCCTGCATCTCTAAAAAGCTCTTTTGCTGCTGCTGAAATTGAGCCATTACCTTAGCTTGACGGTCTAGGGCGGCTCTTTTCTTGTTCTCCCGCTCTTCCTCAACGTTATGCATATTCGCTGGAGAGGCGGTACCAATGCGGTCCGACGATATTCCTAGACGCGAGTAGGCTGTATTGAAATGCCACGGAGATTTCTGCTTCATTCGCTTCAATATGAGGTTAATTTTGGGATGGCAGAATTTAAATTCCTCTTTCGTGGACAGAAGGTCTAAGAGGGAGACAATTGTCTTCGCGGCCGGAGCATCTATCATGAAATTTCCGCGAGCCTGCGTTGTCAAAGCCATATAGATGAAGGAGTTTGAGTTTGGCAATCCGGTATCGTCCAACCTATCTTCCGCAATTGCAATGAGTACCAAGTGGAGGACAACTTGTAGAAATGTCTCTACCCGTGTAGAAGGTACCTTGGGGGTAAATCGTTCCGCAACAAGGGGATATAAAAGGGCGTAATATATAATCTGTCCGAACATGCCTGTGGATGTGAAGTCGGCAAGCCCGGCGAAGGCGCCTGTCTCTATCGGCTTCAGGATGGGCTCATAGACTATCTCCTCCGCCGGCTTTCCTGTCTTCCTGGCCATCCACTTGCGGTAAGAGGCCTCTGATTCTTCTCGCTGGTTCTTGTTGTAGTGCGCCACATACGGATCGATATCCTCAATGAATTGTGGTTTAAGTTCAAAAGTCCCGACGTCTGAAATGCCTTCGGGGGCTTTGAATATGGCGATTTCATCGAGAACTCTGTGGAAATCCTCATTATCCTGGAATTTTTCAGGCAACTTATTAGAGATCTCGTTGAAAGAAAGGGGCCGAAAGCAAAGAATGTGAGTGATATCACGACGCAATGCCATGAGGTGCGTCTGTTGCTCATCCACGGTGGGGATTAGAGACGTGCGGTCACTCAATAAAACGATCAGGAGATGTATCATATCCTCCACAACGTCCAGGTGCTGGATTGCGTCCTGCGCAGCAGATGTCATTTCGTAAAAGCCCTTCACCCACTTTTCCATGCCGAAGCGATCAACGATAGAGGCGAGAACTCGCCCTGGATCGCAAACTACCATGGCTGTCTGGAGAAGAAAGATGTCTCTCGCGTGGGTGACATCTCTAGTGACAATGTTCCGATACGTCACCGCCTGATGCCGAAGACTAATCCCATTGCGTACCCACATACCGGCTTTTATCTGGGCAAGCCATGTGCACACGCGCAAGGGAAAGTCAAAGGCGGCCAGCAAGTAGTCTTCAGGGGAATAGTCCCTCTTAGGGAGCGATTTCCGTCCCATAGATTTGGGTTTCATCTTTAGTTCCTGGGTGGAGAAACTGAGTATTGATCTGAGCTGTTGTATCGGCATATGCTTCCCGCACTCAATCAGCCAGGACAATGTAGAATGTAACGCGTGATGGAAACTAATCGGTTGTTCCTCCACGAGGAATTTGATAACATCATATTTAGTGTTTTCTCCGGCGAATTCGAAGTCGGTCAGGGCTTTGAAGCGAGCTTCATCCTTGATTTCGGACTGAGTAAATCTGGCACGTTCGGCCCCAATCGAATTCACAATGACGAGCTTGGCAGTCATCCGAATGGCTCTGAATAGATATACAGAATCTAGTTCGGGGAGGTGTCGAAATGAAGCCGCTAGGAGCCGGCAAAGTTTGTTGATCTCTCGCGTCATCAAGGACGCGCCAATCCAACTATCAGTTTCATACTCCACGTGTTCGCCGATTGCTCGTATATTTGGGCAAATGCCTTGATGTAATTTCACTAGGTCAAGGAACTGTAGCAGATACCTGTCCTCGGTTCGCATACGTTCTTGAACATGAGGGGAGCCTAGCAGATATTTCAGATCCACATAGAAGTGATACATCCGTCTATTAGTGACGGATCCGGTGTCAAAGCCGAGTACCGCATTAGATGCCACTTCAAAGGGATGGCCGACTTGTCGCGTTGTTAGGAAAGTGTAGAGAATCGCCATGAGGGTTGTCAAAAAATTGCCCCTTTCAACCACCTCGGCAGTAATTGATGGGGTTGTCAACATCTGCAGCGAAATATTGATAATAGAATGGTCTGGTTCGCGATCTCCTATGAGATATAACTGTGCCAAGGTGGTGTACAGCGCAGCAAATCGCAGTCCCATGATCCTTTTGAATTCGGGAATCGTGACCACAGTGGAAATATAGAGAGCACGCAGGTCATTACGAACTTTTTTCCACATTCTCAGATCGAAAAGGACAAGCCAGTCCAACCTTACACGCTGGAAGACATCCTCATATGGATGCAAGTTGTCACGTTCAGTATATGCAGCGGGTGTCTCTGTCCAGTAACGTCCTGGCCTGGGGGGCCTGTTTTCGTCTGCTCTGAATAAACCAGGTGTCTTTGGAATCTCCAAGTTGACCTTAGCATAGACCGTTGGTGCGATAAGAGGCTCCGCCGTGTCTGAATCGGATGGTGTCAGATCTCTGTCCCGGGCCGCACGTCGTGGCACAGGCGGAGGAGGCGGAGGGGGCGGATATCCTGCCAAAGTGGCCTCTTCAGCCTCAAGGGAAGCGACGGTTGGTCCTATCCAGTCAGCAACCATATTGACGTCCCCTGCCGCTGTTGGGCGAACGTCTACCATCATCACGTCATCTTCATCGTCGTCGTCATCATCGTCGTCGTCGGCATCGTCCTCATTTTCATCTTCATCCCCTTCACTATCTGGGGTCCGGTTTCCTTCATCCATATCGTCATCTTCGTCTTCATCGTCGCCGTCGGAATCAAGCAACCCGGTAGCAGCTTGTCTATCTGCGATGAATCTGGCTCCCCGGAAAAGGATAGGGGCGAAATGGGGGTCGACGCGATCGTACTCCAGCTTTTCCTCATCTACAAGGCCATCTATGCCAGGGATAGCATGGCTTCCAGGGCTACCTTTGCGCCAGGGTTTGAGGAGCTCTTCACAGACTACAGTCCTCAAGATGTTGTGATCGCTACCCACAGAGCAGCCGGCGATGTCGTTCAGCCATTCAATCATGGTTCCACACATTTCTTCGCGGAATGTGTCTCGGGACGACCGAATTGTGACGGTTATCTTGATTTGCTCGAGGATTGTGGCGCTTGCGAGTAAGCCCCGGACGTCGGTGTCGTATTTGAGAATGCTTCTGCCATTGGAGTCCGTTTCGATTGCCTTGGTATAGCCTTCATCCAGAGTTGTCCTGCAAGCCCGCGCCACTTGCTCTTGGACCTCGGTCACTGTATGTTTCTCATCATTCCAGAGTACCAAGGCGAATTCTTCGGGTGAATCAACGTCGCCACCGTTGTATGTAGACGCTAAACGAGACATTTTCTCATCGCGCTCGATAGATTCCTTTGTCTTGGGCTGTCGCAGCTGTTCCGGTGCGCAGGAGACGACATCGCAAATGAAGTCGAGTACTCGGGAGACAGTCATACGGATATTGGCTACTAAATCGTCGGGAACCGAAGCGGCCGCTTTGCCCTTTCCTTTGGCCCGTTCTTGATCGTTCTCGCTATGTATGGTGCAAAAGATAGGTAGCTTCCAGGCCTCGGGATCTCCGCAATCGCAGCATCCACTGTTGCCAGGCGATATCGAGATCCGTACCATGTGCCCTGTATGGTCGGTAGAATCAAAGCACTTGCTGCACAGACAGCATGTATCGTCAGTACTGCAGGTCTTGCAGCTATATGTAGCTTCTCCCGCCCTGAAGATGTGACCGCACGCCTTGCCTCGAGCCGCCTCGGTATATTCGGCACCTTCCAAGGCACCCTGGGCCTCTCGGAGCTTCAAACTATCATCCCGGGTGAGAGTGCCATTTGGAAAGAACAAACGCAAATACTCGGGCCGTCCCCCGGCCATGGACCAGAACAGGTTATGTAACAGGTCGCGATACGCGTCATCTCCGTAGCGGTACCGATGATGCTTGGGCAGCTCTTTCAAATGCTCGCAGAGCTGCTGCTCTTGCGTAGACATTGCGGTGTCCATGGCAGAAGAGGTTATCCAACCATGCTTGATTTGAACGCAGGCCGTTTATTCGAACGGAGATTCGGGACTGCGGCTGGGTGTTTGTGGCGAAGATGGATGGTCGATAGTAGGTTAGCTGTGTTGTCGTTGCTGCGTGGCGGGTTTTGGTCGATGATGGCGGGGCAGTGGAAGAGCTGCACGGCAACAAACAGGTGGGGGGTCCGTCGAAGAGGTTGAGTTGCTGACGATGTTCAGTTGGTATCGCAGCCTACGTTGGATTCTGGGACGAAACACTTACTATACGAAATATGGCGTCGTCTCTTATCAATGTCGGTCAGGGAAGACCGGGAGAGATGAGCGCAACTGTGACGCTTAAATAGGTGTTTATTATTAGTGAACATGCCCAACAGGTACGAGGTTACGAGGTTGGTCCCTTATCAGCGATAAGAGATGCGTCATAAGTCCAGGCCTGTCGAGGCCGAGCAGTGACGTGCTTCCTTCCTGCTGGGCCACCCGCTCATGCCGGCCACACCCAGTAGAACATACCTACCTTAGGCTACTGTACCTACCTGTTGATGGGCATTTCCAAGGTTCACGCTCCGGCCACGTTATGCTATTGATGTAGGCATGCGAGAGGCAGGCGGCCGAGCAATGGAGCTTACCCTCTATTTACTGTGGAGCTTTGCTACCCGGGCACCCCCCAGATTGCTATCCGGGCACTCCTCGGGCCGGTGCGGTCTGCCAGCACCTTGACGGCCCGAGGGGGTTTTGAATGCCGCCTTTGTATACCTATGGACACTTAGTGGCTGTAACCATCAACAGCGCCAACTCTTATGATTGTAGCCTCTATGATCTATTAGCATCCTCCGGAGCTTGGTTACGCTCTCCGTGGCCTGGGTAGTTGCGTGTCTTCCGAGGCTTTGTTGCATCCCCTAATTATGGCCTAGTTAGTTAGTTGCGACCGTGTCTTGGTTGTGACTGTATCCTGCTTGAGACCGCGTCCTAGTTGCGCCCGCGTCTTGGTTGCGTCTTCCGTGGCTTGGTTTTTCTCCATAGGCTGACGGTATTCGTCTACATATACTTCGTATGTAACTGAACAATGTGATGCGTTTGCGACGAGAAATACAAGATGTCGTGGCATATATAGCGTAGTACCAATGGAGGGTACTACGGTTAACCTTTTACCCTCCGTCACAATTATGAGCCCGGTTCGCTCAGTGGTTAAAGACGAAGATTCGAAAAACCACCGCTCCGCTGCTCTAGCTAGCTACAACCCAACGGCCTTTGCCATTGGCCTACGCTACCATTCAGCCCCAGAGCTAGACCAGATCTAGCAGTAAGGCATTTCGCCCAAGCCACTACGACAGAGACCACCAGTTCGATTCGACAAAGTGTCGAAAATTTCAGCCGATTCGCAAGATTAGTCAGAAACACAGCCCCAAAGAGAGCGCATGTGTAGTACTACAGACGAACGCCATATATGAGCCCGGAAAAAACAGAGTCCAGCCAAGTCGTAGGAGTCCTCCTTAGCTGAGGGGGTGTGTCGTGGCATATATAGTGTAGTACCAATGGAGGGTACTACGGTTAACCTTTTACCCTCCGTCACACAAGACTGTACTTCGTACGGACGTACATAGTAGATAGAGAGTAAGTGGAAATTAGCTAAGTAAATTCCAGCCGTCAAAGGGCCGGCGGACTGTAGCGGCCCGAGGAGTGCCCGGATAGCAATTTGGGGGGTGCCCGGGTAGCAATGCTCTTACTGTGGTCGCTGGCTACCGGTACTGGCACTCTAAATATCTTCTACAACTCCAATGACAAGCTGCGATCACCGTCATGCCATGGCTCATTGTGTTTGCTGTATGCGGCAGTATCATCCTGGCAGGTTCAATACTCCACTACACTCTATTCCGCCTGGGAGTAGTCTCGGTAGACGGACAGCAAACAGAGAGAAATGTAGAGATGCAACCGATAATGGACACAGAGCTTCCGTCTGACGCACCTCCCCCATCCGACTACGATGACAACCCCTTGTATCGTCACGCTTCTACTTGTACCAATTTCCACGCGCCTACCGGTGTCGTCGATAATGTCGATGAGTCTGCGACTGCACACAAGCCTTGACCGCTCTCGATCCTTGCTAACGGCCCACGGGTTATGGGCTCGCAGACCAAAATGATATGGACTTGCTGGTCGCTAATTATTGGATCAATTCTAGATTTCAAAATCAGGCCATTAGTCACTAGATATCACTTTTGTACATAAATACTGCCGAGATGTTATGTGCCGTCTTGTTCACGAAAGGGTTGCAAAGCAGTATGCCTGCTCGATCCGCAGCCGTCCATTACCATCCTCTGTCGTCTCGTTTCTGCCGCAATGTACGAAATACCATGGACAAATCTTTGTAGCGACCCCAATATAGGGCATGTCGTAGTTTAAGGGCATCAAACAACCGTGCTAACAGAGCAACAAACGTCGTTGTGCGGGGACAATGTCAGTGGCAGCGTCTAAAAACTAGCAACAGTAACTATTGCAAGGGATTTGATGATTCTTGGTCTTGGTACACTCTGCTCAATGTGGCGTCGCTTTATTGGTATTGTACAAATCCGGCGTCGTGTGGTTCGTAGCACTTCCACCTCCGAGTCCCTTGGAGATGACTCAACGGAACTCTCTTGGACAGCAGGATTGGTCGTAGCTTATTCCTCTTCGACGTATCTGGATCGGATATCTTTCCATTGCCGCTACGAAAATCGTATCAGTATGCGCACGTCCCACACCTCGATCTTCAACTTACGCCTCTGTTTAGGTTGTCCCAGAGCTTGTTCATGGCTGAGTCGTATACCCTGGGTTCCATCAGCGACCGTACGATTCTGGTGGGGGTAGGTAGGGCACTGTACATCTCGAAAGCGAATGCCGATGCGAACACGACGCCCAACATCTGAAAGTTTCGGCGAAATAAAGCGCTGCACAGCTAGTAGTCAGCCGACCGAGCTTAGCTGCTGAGAGCGAGGCGGACTTGCTTGTAAAGGGGGCGGGCATAGGCCTGAAATTTTGCGCGATTAGTTACCAGGAATACATCGGAAGTTCAGAACATGAGAGGACCAAGCATACCATGGCGATAGTCTTAAGTGTGTTGACAGGTGATCTTAGGGTCTTGCTAGATGCAATTGGATTGTGCTGGGGCCGCGGAGGATGAAGAGTTGGCGAGTGGTTTTGTAAGGCTGCGATAGGTAGGTAGTAGGCGGATATGGGGTGCAGTGCCACTTGGATAGTCTAGGTACATAATACGGTAGGTAGGTACCTTAGTGCGCCAGGGGGGTTTTTAAAGGAGCTCCGGTATACGGGCATTGTCTTTTCAGTATCCGGGCATTGTCCAGCTGCCAGCAGCTGAAAAAGCCGCCCCGGCGGGCAGATAGCTAGGTGCGGACATGGGTTTCCTTTGTCAAGCAAAATGCCAGGCATGCTGTCGCGGCGCCTGGCTATCTACATAATCTATATAGGTAAGTTGCGCGAGTAAAGGGGCACCGGCCCTACCAGAAAGCATTGCTGGTAGACGTTAAAATATCATGATCATCATCGCCTGTATTGAGCTATGTAAGTAGCTACCTAGCTATGGACAAACGAATGAGGAAAACAATCCCGTAGGTAGGCAAACGAGGATTCGGGTGCCGAAGCGCATTTTGCAATCGCATTGAGCAAGTATGTGCCCGCTTTCAAGTTGAGATCCTATTCAATCATTCTGCCGGTGGCGTTGACGTGTTTGCAATTCACGTTGCTGGCGTAAGATACCATTGACAGCATCTAATGTTGTATTCCCTCCTCTTACTATGACCGAGCCTCTTGCTGAGCCTCTGACCGAGCTTCTTGCCGAGCCTCTGACCGAGCTTCTTGCTGAGCCTCCGATCGAGCGTCTTGCCGAGCTTCTTGCCGAGCCTCTTGCCAAAGCTAAACCCCTTACTTCATGCGTTCCTCGAGGGGTTCCTCTTCCTCTCGGGCCTCTATATGAACCTTGGCCTCGTGTAATAACCCCACTTAATCGTGCTGTATTTGTTGTCGGGTTGGTTGTTGTCGGGTTGGTTGTTGTCGGGTTGGTTGTGATCGGGGTGGTTGAGGTGCTTGTGGCCGGGGTATCATGAATGTCTTCCCAGTGCGATGGTCTTCTCGTGACACTTGTGGCTATTTGACGTCGCCTGTTTGTAGCATAGCCTTCGATTCTTAGTGCTTGAGGGAGTGTCACAGCTGCGTTGACAGGTCTGCCCCGGGCTTGCGCAACGTGAGGTGCTCGAATGTGTAATAAAGGGTCGTTTTCTGCAAGATCAGTCCCTGTATACCAGAATGAGTGGACATCCGTCAATTCTAATGGTGTAATATGCGGATGCTCAGGCGTTAACTCAATCTTCTTGTGGATGTAGCAGAAACAAGGTAATCCATATTGTACTGGCATTGTACAGATGTGGTGAGGGATAGATTCTGGGATTGGATTGCCAGGCTGGGGGAGGTAGTGTCTGGCACGTCGGTACTGCTCAACTATTAAGTCAAGCCCAAGTTGCGTGCAGTTAAGAGGAAGCTCTCCTAACCATTCTCGGCGGATATACTCTACTCGGATCTTTTCCCGGCTTTGGCCTATAGATGCCCGATATGTATGCTTGCTTTCATCAACCATACGCTTAATTGAACGTTCAAGGCGAAATAAATCGCTCTGACTTGATCGGATATTAGATTTGACCGTTCGATGGTTTGATTCGAGTGGTGATGTCGTGCGTGAACCAAAGTTACGATACCGTGAGGTATAGCAATTAGCTCACTGTTCCCGGAAGGGCATATAAGTATCTTGCAAATACTGAACCACAGATTTTTAGTCGGCTGCGAACTCTTGTAATAATCTCTCCCAAGCGCTCATAAATGCTTCCTCCGTTTCCGCGTAAACCATGTGTGCCTAACAAAGCAATAGCCCGCCACGGTCGTGAGGGATGATTGGTGGTAATGTACCCAGATTAGAAATTACCGGTTGATTTGCGTGCCGATTTAATTCTCGCAATTCATCAACATTGACAGACTCGTCAAAGTCTTCTAAAGGGTCTTCCTCAATATCGCGTGTGTGTTTCCACTTGCGACTAGTCTTATATATGACGTTCTTGTTGATGTGGAAAATGCATATCTGTAGCTGCGTATTCCGGAAATAGTAACTGTTTATCACGTCCAGAAGACGGAGAAAAAGGAGGTTGTAAAAGGCTTGGTTTATTGGAAACTAGCTAGCTACGTGGAAAGCGACTATGTGTGCGTCCAGCGGATGACTAATCTAACTATGTCCGCCGGCTGCGTCCAACTGGCCGGTCCAACGGCCAGGTGGCGTTGACGGCGCCAACGAGCGGATCCCTTGGGCGCGGCTTCTGTGGGTCCATACTGGCGCGTGACACTGTTGGTCACTGCATTTCTCAGATTTTTATCGAAATCTGACAACAGTACACTAGGTGGTGGTATTCCTAGTTCAATACCGAATTGCGCAACTTTATGTACCAACCAGTTGTACTCTGCGCTGGTTTCGTTTGGCATGAGCGCAAATGCGATGTTAAAAACATAACCGGGCTTTACATGCGTCAACCCGGCAATATTCATCAGTGGCATATGATACTGGTTCGTTTTATAAGTGTTGTCCATCATAATCACATCGGGAAACCGTTTCCACATCTCTAAACACCATGGATAGGTCCAAATAACTGCTTTAACCCGGGTGGGTTCATCTTCCTCGTACGCGACTGAATGTCGTAAGCCAGCATCACGTAAGTGCTTTATGAAGGCTTGCGTTGGTGTGTAACCTTCAAGGTCTTCGCGGCGAATACGTTTCAATTCGTTCGATAAATCTTCGCGTGTAATGGGATGTTCAGGGAATGTATGGATAAAAGATGTAAAGGTATCTTTTGGCGTAGCATCAGCAATAGCTAAGCCTCGTATATGAACTCGGTGTTCGTCATTGAAACGTCAGTGATATGGTTGATCGCCAGCCCAATCTGCGGCTTCGTGATTATGTTCTCCATGGCCTGGTGTCAATTCGAAGACCCAATGCCAATCAACACCTTTCCGGGCTACTATACGGCCAGCCCATGGACAGTTATGCTTAGCTGTTGTTGTTCGTCGTAAACCATGACCTTCATTAGGGCGTTGTGCGTCGCGGTGGCACACAATTGTGTAACTAGTGTATTGGCCGTGTGCGAAATTACGGGCCTGGCGGCGAGCAATTGCGAAGCCGTTTTCACGAGCGAACGATTGCAAGGAGTTGTATAGTGTTTCCATATTTGGTGCTGGAGGCCCTCCTTCAGGGCCACCTTCCGGAGGGTTTGGAATCGGTGGCATTGTGTTGTGTTAGTGGGGTTGTATTGACAGCCTGTACGAAGTATGGTAGCGCATAAAGGTGGTGGTTTACGAGGTCCGGAAGTAGGTGGATCGCCAACTTGAAGTAATCTAAGGTTTGTCACGGCTATCTGCCCACCGGGGCGGCTTTTTTAGCTGCTGGCAGCTGGACAATGCCCGGATACTGAAAAGACAATGCCCGTATACCGGAGCTCTTTTAAAGAGTCTTACTATTCGCACCAGATGGTTTTGTTATTCACACCAGAAACCGGAGACAGACCCACCTAACTACCCGCCACATAAGACACTCCAGATATCCAGCAACCCGAACATACATAATACAATACCACAACCTAACCACTAACCCGAATCCTAACCACTAACTCGAATCCTAACCACTAACTCGAATCCTAACCGCTAATCCTAACCACTAACCCTAATCCTAACCCGCCTGAGGGTCGCTGGATAGCGCGTCCCTAAATGTAGGTATGTGGCGGGGAGTTAAGTGGGTCTGTCTCCGGTTTCTGGTGCGAATAACAAAACCATCTGGTGCGAATAGTAAGACTCTTTTTAAAAGCCGCTACAGTGGGCACTTTGAGGTAGAGCTCATTACTAGCATGGACTTCAATTATTGAATGCATTTCAAAATTCCGACATGGTTAATAGTATTACCTCCATCTTGAAACCCTGATACCATAGCAGATCCTGGCCACTTTTTTAAACCGTCCTTCAACGGTTCGCACTTCGTTAACTGTTTAAATACAATTTATAACATGTAAATGTTTAAAAGAATAAATACTTGCATATTACAATGTTATAAGCTATTTAAATGTTTAAAGCCATCAAACGTTTAGATTATTTCAAACGTTTCAACAGTGTTTATGCATTTATATATCGTGACTACTTCATAAGAAGAATATATAAGATTAAATAGGAAGCGACACTCGTGATTCTAATACTTACCTAGGTATGTGATTTCTTTTTACTTAGAATTCTCCCGAACTCTCTCTCCTTTACATACTTTTTTCGGAGTTCACATATATATAGGATGAACGGGATGGGCAGGATAGGTAGGATAGGTAGGATAGATAGGATAGGTAGGATAGGTAGGATAGGTATAGAATAGGTAGGATAGGTAGGATAGGTAGGATATAGGTAGGATAGGTAGGATAGATAGGATAGATAGGATAGGTGGACGGGGTTGGATGGGTGGATGGGTGGACGGGTGGACGGGTGGACAGGGTTGGATGGGTGGACGGGTGGATGGGGGTGGACGGGTGGACGGGTGGATGGGACGGGTGGTGGCATAAAATAAGAGTTAGTGGCAGAAGAATGACATAAAATGGAGCGTTTGAAAGAATAGCAAACGTTTGCAAAAGGAAACGTTTCAAAAGTCAAGTGTTCAAATAATTATAAATGTTGAAACAGAATGGACGGTTATAAAAATCGAACTCATGCTCAAGCGTTCGTCCTATTGATGACATTTGTAGGACTACAACGGTCTATGGAGTATCCAAGGACAGTTTAAAAAAGTGGGCGGGGGCTGCTACGGTATCCGAGGAATCTATGACTATAATGAAGCTATATCCCTCTGAAAGCCATTGCTAATCATACCTAATAAATGCATATCGGCCTAAAAGCAGGTCTGTTTTGAAATCCCTTTTCAATTCAAAGCGCTGTCCTGCTTATGTAATACTTGCATTTATGTGCCTACCGCAGTGTCTGCCCACCTACCACGCACCCACCTACCGCGTACCCACCTACCGCGCACCCACTTACCGCGCACCCACCTACCGCGTACCTACCTACCTACCTACCTACCTACCGACTCGCTACGCAGCCCTTATTGACCTACTACTATAGCCCCTACTAACCTGCCCCTACTACCTACCTACCTGCCCTTACCGACCTGCACCTACCGCGCACTCTACCTACCGTGCACCTATCTACCGCGCACCTATCCACCTCGCACCTATCCACCTCGCACCTACCTACACACTTACATCCACCATATAATAATAATTAATAACAGAAAATCACAATCGTAGATCTCGTAGCGTAGTGGTAATACGTAGGTACCTAGGTACAATGTAACTGTAGACTTGTAGTTCGAACCGTGGCCGTAGCAAGTGTTTTTCAAATAATATGTGCAAGTATCTCCTCACTATAAAAGATAAGGAATGTACTTGGGCACCTATAAGACCGATTTACTTTTAAAGTACTAAGTACATATTACATAAGCGTGTTCACTTGAAAACCCCTACTATAATCCTTTCCACCAATGAAATTCAATTCTGTTTTATAAGCGGGTCCAATCCTATCATCCTTTTTAAATGAAAATGATTTCCACCACTAGAAACATATTTCTTCTGAACTGAATATTCACTATGAAATCCAGGTTTATATGAATGTTCTTTCATATACCGGGAATACCTTTCTGCTCAATTCCATATTCTACAGAAATACAACTTACTGTTGCATATTCGTGAAGTCAGCTTATTCGACCAAAAAGGATATCCGACTATGGAAATGCCCACTGTAATCCCTTTTAAATACCCCCCTGGCGCGCTAAGGTATTTATGGAGCATGGAGACAGTGAGAGACAGTCCATCCCGATTGGCTCAAAAGATTCGCCCTCCAGGGCGGTGACAAAATTGGCACGATGGCTTACGTAACGATGCTGAGCTGGAGAGGGTTGATGGCCGGTCACGGGTCCCGGGCGGTGGTGCCGGTACGTCACGTACTCTTACAGTGATTTTATCATGAGCTACTGAAGCGACACCCCAAGATGATCCCCGTATATAGAAGATCCGGCCTGGGTGCGCACCCGGGAGACTGGGTTAGTTACCAGTACGTCCTGGGGTTTGAATTGACAACAAAGGCAAAAACGGAAGCTGAGACGACTTTCTATGGGGGCAACCAACAGATCGTAAAGGTCTGAATACAGTAGAATAGAAGCAGACTGGAAAAACGAGTGTATGAAGTTGGTTAAAAACGAGCGTGCGGTCGACTATGTTGATTAATTTGTCTATGTCTGGCCTGACGACCAACGAACGAACGACGACGAAGACGAACAAATATATACACGATTTCCCGTCCCTATTCCTGCTATCCCTTACGTCGCAACACGACGGCTATCCCTTATTACACCTCTTTACGTTCTGATCGACCGAAACAATAAGTAAAACATCGCCGACTACTAAAACAACAAAAATGACACGTGAGACCTTGGAAATAGGGGGCGGATTCCAGATCGGGCTAAAGACAACAAGGTGGGATATGTCTCTAGTTGCTGGAATGCCCCGTTTCAGTCCTCCCTTAGACGAGTGGTAGAGTCTCCTGCCGCTCGTCTTCACAACAAGGGGCATTAAGCGGCTGTCGATATGTTGAACAAGCTAGTGATATGGCGTGACGTTTGGCGGAAGCAAGTATGGCAATAATCGGGGTTGCTAGGTGATAGGACAGGAAATCCAGAATAGAAAAATAAAAGCAGACAAGCAAGCGGTAGTAGAAAAGGCAGTTGACAAGTGGACTGGTAGGTAGACAAACAACTAGAAGTTAAAGAGGCGGAACGGCAGTGGCAGGCGAGCAGGCGGGCAAGCAGGCAAGCAGGCAAGCGAGTAGGTAGGCAAGCAGATAGGAACCTAAGAAAATGGGCTGGCTGCGGCTTTCCTTAGTATGTAGCCCCCCAGTAGCACTCTTGTAATGCGGTACCACCATTTGAGAAAGCGGGCAATGTCCCGATCATAGCATGCGTAAGCTTTTGGCAAAAGTCACTAATCAATTCAGGGCCGAACTTGTGAAGTTGTAATTTTCAGGGTTGCCAGCCTCCCTTGGACAGAGCTGGAGATCTCTCCGTGTACGGCCTCCCTTGGTATTAAGCTGTGACAGCCGAATTAAAGTCGCAAGCTCAGCCAGCGCGGATAGGCAAAAAAAACAGTAAATACTGCTTTCAAAGCCGCGGTGTCATTGAAAAGGCGGGCAACTTCCCGATCAGGCAAATCGTAGTAAGATGCAAGTGATCAGAAGCCGCTGCGATACATGGTCATAAAGTTGACATTTTCAGGGCTGTTGCCGGCCTTCCCTAAACTGTGACTGATCTATGCGGAAGCTGGGCCATGGCGCAATCTGTGACAAGGGCCTTCGGCACAGCTAACTTAGCGATGAGAGTTCACTGTAGCGTGCGCTATAGGGGCTTGGAACGATAGTTCAATTCAGCTAATAATAGAATATGGTCGCAAAGGTCGCTATGCTTCTCTAACTCCCTCTTTCCTGTCCGGAGGACTGCCTTCCTTTTAAGTCCTCCGTCCGCTAAGTGCGACGATTGCTGTCTGGGCCTGTACGGTTACCCTGTAACCTTCTGTGGCCAAATATGAGTGCTGTGCGAGTGCGCTAATGCTTATTGCATGGGTCTGAGTCGTGAATCACCACGGTGGTCTCGGGGGTTGGGTTGGCTATTCTTGGATTCTTCTTCCTTGGGTCGCCTTCCCATATACCCACCGACCCCAGTTGGCCTCAAAACACGACGCAGAGCCCTCCGGCCAAGGGCCCCACTTTCCGCTAAATTATTGTATGGGAATTCCGCCGAGACGACTCACGAAACCCCTTTTTCGCCAAGTTCTCAGGTGGTCTAAGACATCCTTCGACCTAGCGCATAAAACCTATATACCATTGGAAAGCTCTCGACGAGACGAATCCAACGGTGGTATCCTCGTCCCCGTAGGACTCCTCGTCGTTGAGATAGAGCCGTTCGAAGTTCGGTCTACCGGGTAGGTCCTACCGGGTAGGTCTTTCCGGATAGGCCTTACCGGGTAGGTCTTACCGGGTAGGTCTTACCGGGTAGGTCTTACCGAACTCTCCGGCCATCCTCCTAATCTTCTGTAGGGACCCTAAACGTCTGTAGGGGACTTCTGTAGTCTGCCGCGGGCGGCTAATCTCGTGTTCGTGTTCGGGGTCAGTCCGATCGCTATGCAAATGCTGTTATGTCCGCGTGGTCTTCCTGCAGAGTGCTGAGACACGCTATCTATCCATAGTTCCCTGGAACGGGACGCCATAGAGGGTGAGAGCCCCGTAGTGGAGCGGTATCGTGATATCCCATTGAACCGCGACAGTTTAGCCGACGTGCGCTAATGTGCCAAGGGTGGGAGTCCCCTTGGGCAGACGCCGGCTCAATCCCCGACAGCTCCTAAGGGAAGGAGGTAAGCGAGGGCTCGGGGATTGAGCAGGTCAGGTGGTGGCACGTCGTAGGGAGGATCACGGGCCTCGACCGTGATCGTCGCAGCTGAGGGGATATCTTGGACACCGCTACTCCTATACTCTATGATTAGCTTGCATTAGGGGCTTCAGACTTATCTCGTTGTTTGATTCTCAAATCCCGATTTATCCGGTCCGCGTCACCTGGCGTCCGCTAGGTGAAGTTCGGGATGACCTAATAGGTTCTAGTTAGAGGCTCTGTAATTTGTCCGTATGACACAATCACCACCACACGCCTCCTTCGGTCGCGAGCTGTGGCAGCAGAATTGAAATCATACCGGTAGCATGCGTGCAGATGAGCAGGCGGACAAGCAGGCAGGCAGATAAGCAGGCAGGCGGACAGGCAAACGAAGAATGGCTAGCAATCAAACAACCAAACACTAGCAAGTAGCCAAGTAAGCTGGCAAAGCTGACAAATCGAAGCAAGCCGGGCGGAAATTGGGCAATAGCGAGATTGCAGCATACTGGGACCGAAGATAACTTAATTGATATGCCTCCCTTGGTGTAGGCCTCGCAGGGTGGCACAAGACTGTCAAACGGAAGTGCAATAAAGTGGATGATTGATTGCCTCCCTTGGTATGTAGCCGGCAGCACTCTTGCAATGCGGCGCGACCACTTAAGAAGGCGGGCAACTTCCCGATCAGGAAAATCGTAGTAAGATGCAAGTGACTGGCAGTGACTACGATACGTGGTCGTGAAGTTGGTATTTTCAGGGTGGTCGGCCTTCCTTGAACTGAGATGGACCGGCTGGGTGGAAAGCTAGGCAGCAAAGATCGGAATACAACGACAGTGACAGAAGCGCCCACTTGAGTCGAATAAAGGCAACAATGTGATCGTGGCGGTCCGGTCCCGATTCTTGTGAAAGTCGAAAAAATTTTCGTCCAGCCTGCCATCATCTTGAGCCCTTATTCCCTCCCTTGGTGTAGGGTGCCGTCCCCGGTACCATACAACAACTAAAGCCAACATACGCAATCAATGGTAATTGCCTCCCTATCGGAAAAGGAGTTTCTAAATACTCGGTGCCGTCAAGCTCTTCAATAATGCAACGACCAGAAACAAGCGCCTTCTTAATTCGGTATGGGCCTCCCTGGATGCGATGGTCTCGGCGCATTCTCATAGTGGTTGAAAAGACAGGCAAATGCGCACTCGTAGCTCAAGGAAAGCAGACGGCAAACAGTTCTCAGAGACATAACGAAACAGTTGACAAATGCTGTCTGCCTGCCTTGATACGTATAGTCCCGGCGGGCACACTCGAGATCAGGGCCGACCAGGCAGACAGTTAATCCCAAGTCCGAATGCGAACTGTGATTGACGTCCACGCGTGGATAGGTAACGCCTCCCTTGGTGCGTATGCCATCCAACAGCATTCTTGTAAAGCGGCGGCTGAAAAGGCGGGCAAAAGCACGATCGTAGCCCAAGGAAAACATGAAAGCGGACAGGTAATCCTCCGGGCTAGAAATGTGAACTTGGCTAACATGCGCAGAGGGTAGTACCGAGGCGAAGACCCAATTACACCACATCGCAACCGACCGAGAAAATGGCTGTATTGTGCCCAACAATTCAGGTTGCCTATACTTCCCCTAGTCGCGTAGGGTCCCGGCGACATTCTTGCAATGTGGCATCCAAAAAGGCGGGCAAACGCGCGATCGTGGTCCAAGGAAAACTGAAACCAAGCGGGGCATGAACTGCCACCCAAGCTCGATAATACTGGCAATTGCCTCCCTTTGCCAGCTAGCGGTACTGCTTAAACGGCGCTAAGTCTGCGGCAAGTTCCCCGTGACCGTGGCCGATGAGTCTATTGACTGGTCTTGAATAACCTGGGCATGCTGGGCTTGCCGGTTGGGTAATCTTAAGCCAGAAACGCGAGCTTAGCTGATAAGAAAGTGGCGTGTAGGACTAGGGCTTGAGAACCGCAGTAAGCCCCTCCCCATGGCCGTTGATTGACCTTGATAACCTGGCGAAGTCATGAATACCACGCGCACCGGCCGACGAATACTCAATTCGAGTAGCTGCCCGAATATCTCACGCGACCGCCGAACGACCAAATATCTCGCTGCCACCGGGCGAATCCAACTAGCCGAGTACACAGCGCGCGACGAAGTAATTCCGACGGTTAACCACGAAGCGACCGGCAATTCCGGGGCCCAGAGAGGGCTTCACCGGGCGGGAGATATACCGTTTTAACCGCCTTGATGCGGCGAACGCAGCGGCGCAAACCTTTTCTTCATATGTTGAAAATTCGTGAAGATATCGCAGGAAATAAGGTAGTAACTCGAGCGCGATAAAGGATTCCGAGCCGGCGGACGGCCTCTGGTAACCAGGAATATACTACCGTGATCGGCTCAACGCCAGGAACGCGGCGGCGCAACCCATTTCTTGATAGGACGAATACCCGTCGAGATACTGCTGAAAAACAAGGTGGTAACTCGAGCACGACAACGTTTTCTCGCTCGTTCCTTGGTAACGGAGCTTCGTTGCCGGTCGAGAGATACACCGTTTTGACCGTCTCGACGCCAGGAATGCAATGGCGCAACCCGTTTCTTCATAGCTTGAAAACTCGCAAAGATACCGCAGGAAACAAGGCGGTAACTCGAGCGCGACGAAGAATTCCGGGGCGGTAAGACGTCCCGGTTGGGTTTTCAAGTGAGCGGAGGCGTGCCGGGATGTCCCGAGCCGCGCCGAAGGGGTTCCGGGTACGCAAGGGCATTCTGGGTGCATACGAGGGCGTTCTTGACTGCGGAGATGCGTGTATCAAGCCGGGCTGGACCATGAGACATGCTGGGCTACCGAGTAGGTATTCCGAACTGTGGCAACGCATTCTGGGCTGCCGGTAAGGAGGGCTAGCCACGCAAGAGTATTCAGGACTAGCGACAAGGTAGTCCCGAGCCGCATAAAGAAATCCTGGGCACGCAAGGCCATTCTGGGTCTGCGAAGCTATTCTAAGCCATGGCATGCGCCCAAGGCTGGCAACCAAGTATTCCGGGTACATGCCAGATAGCAAATTGGCTAGGCCAGCATATGACAAGGGATTCAAAGTCGGAAGGGCTTTTTTGGGCTACGCGAGACATCCTGGGCTGGCGAATGGGCCTCCTGGACTGCGACAACGTACTTTTGGGCTGGCGGCAAGGCTTAAAAAGCCGGTAAGCCTTCGGGACCATGCTATTTCCTGCTCGCAAAGAGGGGTCTGGGCATTGCCGCGATCAAGAAGTGAATATAACAAAAGAAATAACAAGCGAATGAGTGTCTTGATAACCCGTATCCTAGTGGGCTTGCCACTGGCCACTTGAAAGCATGAAAGGGTAATATCTTGGGTCAGAATGCCTGACGCGGGCATCCGCGCGATCATGAAGTATGACAAAGGAAACAAGTAAACGATTGTAATCGACAGCCCATATCCAGGTAGGCTTTTCCGTCAAGAGTCTCGCAATTCCTGGTACCGCGGGGCAGCAATAGTAATGCCGGTGTCAAGTCTCGATTCTTAAGTTTGTGCTATTCATCCTGGGCGTCCCCAGGTAATCGCCGCTGTCGTTGTTGTTCTAGCGTTCCAGTGTTCTTATATTCCGGTGTCATAGTTCTCGGTTATCCCGGGGTGTCTTGCATGCGTCCTTGAATTGCTAGCTTTGCCTCAATGTTCCGGTGTCATATCTCGGTTTTCCGGATGTCAAGTCTCGAATACTGGACCGGTGTCAGGTCTCGGTTTTCCGGTGTCTGGCATACATACTTGAGCCGGTGTCAAGTCTCGGTTTATCCGGCGTCTCTGGTGTTCCTGAATAACATCTTTTGGGTGGCCGGCCCTCAATGCTTCGCCGGCTGCCTTGGTACCAGGCAATCGACAGATCTCGTGTATCGTACAAGGGGTAACAGAGAAGAAGACCACATTATCGGAAAAGACGTGAAGTCCAGCACCGCCAATCCCTGTGGTGACGGACAGGTAAAGGAGCCGTCCAGGGCTCCGCTTGAGCCGTATAATACAGACACATTGCGCTGCAATGTCTCGTGGTACGTGAGGCGTACCAGGGCCGATCTCGAAGCAAGTAAAGAAGCCAGCCAGGACTCCGCCGTAGTTGTACATAAGGCCTACCAGGGCCGTACTCGTGGATGTAAGAAAATCAAGCCGCACCACGATGCTTGCTGCCAGTGAGGCCTACCGGGGCCGTTTCTCGAGTGTAAATGAGGGGACAAGCAGGCCGGCCGCTTTAGGAAAAAGACAAGTATATGGGCAGGCTAGCTGCCAGAGTAAGACTGTATCCAAGTTATCAAAGGTATCCTGATCGGTAGATTGCCCGCCTTGATCTTCGGTCTTCGTAGATGGTCTGGTCACGCTGACTTGCGTGCGTTGAACTGTAAAGTAGCACAGATGGGTAGCGCTTTTGGACTGCAAATAGGGCTTGACATTGTTGGAGTGCACAAATTGGACTGTAGACCTAGGCTTTTGGATTGCAAGCCGGGCCTTAGACTATAAGCTGGGCCTTGGACTGTAAATGACACAAACGGGTAGCCGGGTAGCGGATTGATACAGCTTAGACTGGACTTTGGACTTGTGAATCCACGCGTGAGTCACACTCGGGAGACCAATGAAGCGACACCCCAAGATGATCCCCGTATATAGAAGATCCGGCCTGGGTGCGCACCCGGGAGACTGGGTTAGTTACCAGTACGTCCTGGGGTTTGAATTGACGACGAAGGCAAAAACGGAAGCTGAGACGACTTTCTATGGGGGCAACCAACAGATCGTAAAGGTCTGAATACAGTAGAATAGAAGCAGACTGGAAAAACGAGTGTATGAAGTTGGTTAAAAACGAGCGTGCGGTCGACTATGTTGATTAATTTGTCTATGTCTGGCCTGACGACCAACGAACGAACGACGACGAAGACGAACAAATATATACACGATTTCCCGTCCCTATTCCTGCTATCCCTTACGTCGCAACACGACGGCTATCCCTTATTACACCTCTTTACGTTCTGATCGACCGAAACAATAAGTAAAACATCGCCGACTACTAAAACAACAAAAATGACACGTGAGACCTTGGAAATAGGGGGCGGATTCCAGATCGGGCTAAAGACAACAAGGTGGGATATGTCTCTAGTTGCCGGAATGCCCCGTTTCACTACTGTGTCTAAACGCAGAGAGGCTGACGGTTTTCGCCGCTTTACCGCACTGTATAAGTACTTGGCACACAGGCTGAGCGCGTCAGGACTCGTTCTAGGTACTAGAAGATCCACCCATAGAAACCCTCTTCGCTACGCTCAGAGGGCCCCAAAACCACCGGACAGACCAAAACCTGCCGGATAGATCCTGTCATACGTATAAGTATACCACCTTCCTACACAATCACCATACCTTCCTACACAGTTACCATACCTTCATACAAGCTTTCATCCCTTACCAGACCTATGTACAATGTTACACCTTGTCATGTACCCTTGTACCCTTGTACTCTTATACACAAGTCTTCTTATACCTTTGTACCTCTGTTCCATGTACTCATGTACTCTACCTTTATGTATCTTGGTACACATGTACCTTAGTACTCATGTACCTCAGTACTCATGTACCCTTGTACCTCTGCTTAGGCATGTACCTATGTACCTACAGTTATTATGCCCTATTATGTACTGACACATAAGTGGCTGCAAACAGTTAGGGGAGATGTACGGTATATCGCATAAAGTGTTACGTAACTTTATGCGCCATGCAAGAACTTCCAGCTACTGGGCCACCAGCTATGTGTCAGACACTATACTGTATTAGTTTAGGGCACAGGTGCGGAAAAGCGGGTCCACACTTGGGTATAGTCAGTGTTCCCCAGGACCTGGGGAGAAAGGGAAAACCTTCCCTCCTCCAGCAAGCTGGTGACCATAAAGAATCATAAAACGTTATGGACACCACTATACAGTTCTGCCTCACTTAGTAATTGTCCCAAGCCCAGCACTGCTGCCCTTGTCACAGATCCACTAATAATCTACCATACAAATTCTGTTATTTTTATACAAATACGCATCGTTCGAGCGTGAATACCTACTCATTTACTCAGCCGTAACGCATTGAGGTTTTGTTCTGAGTATACCAATTGATTGCTGACCAAAATGACCTTAATCGATGTTGTAACTCCCACGAAAGGAGAGAAAGCAGCTGCATGGGCAATCCAGGCTAAGAATCGAGCGCGTCGCCAGCCTTTACGGCCATTCCATTCAAACCACGTAAACGCCAAGGCCCTATCAGTACGAGATATAGCAAGCCGACACTCTGGTGTTTCGAAAACAACTATCGCAAAAGAACTCAAGGCTATTCGCGAAGGGAAACTCAATGGCCAGTCAGCCAAACGAGGAGGGAGGCCGTCAATCCTGACCGATTCGGAGGATAAAGCCCTTATTCTATATATAACCCTTATGAATAACGGAGCATTCCCAGTAACTAAGTTACTGGTTCGCCACGCAATAAATGAATTATTAGCCCGCCGAACACCACCTCGCGACCCTATTTCGAACACGTCAATGACAAGGCTATGGAAAGACCGCCCTGAACTACGGGTTACAAAAACCGTGTCTGTTGATATAAACCGACTATCACTCGAGGAACAGATAGGGTCAATCGAAGCATATTACGTACTTCGCGCCAAGACAGTCTGTGATTTGAATATCCAGCAAGTAGATGGCTGGAATGCCGATGAAACTGGGATCCGCCTTGGTTGCCTTAGCGGAAATAGCGAAGTGGTTGTTATTGTGATAGAGGAACAACTACTTGTCCAGGTAGCTGATTTCAGTAATCATGAAACTAGTACCTGTATAGGTGCTGGCTCGGCTACCGGACAAGCTATACCGCCATATATGATATTCAAAACGTGGCCTTCTGTCGCATGGGCGAATATTGATGTCGACGCGCATACGCGATTTACGCGTTCTGAGAATGAATTTTCAACCAAGGAATTACAAGTTGATTACTTAAAGCATTTCAATCGGTATTTCTTCGAAAGGTCAACAACATTTTCAACTCAGGCCATTGATAGTGATGGGAAGCATCTGACACTCCAAGAGTGGTTTGGTGTCGATGAATGCAGCATGACATCAGATAATCGACGTAGTGACCCTGAAACTGAGGGCGGTATGAAGAGATACCTTGGCCGGCAACCTATATGGAGAATGTTGACGCTCGACAACTTTACAGGCCATATTAGTATTGAAGCAGGGGAATACTGCCTTCATTATGATATTATGTTGCTTTTTATGCCACCGCACTCCACGCATCTTCTTCAACCTTTAGATCTTCTCATTTTTCGCGTTATGAAGGCAAAACACCAACGCGTACTTCAGAACCATCTTCGGAATGGAGAAGTATCATTTACATGTACTAATTTTGTTGCTGCCCTCGACTCTATATATAATGCAGGTTTTACAGTGCATAACCTCATGTCGGCATTTGAAAAGGCAGGGTACTGGCCTCATGACCCCCAGAAAGTGATCGGTCCATTGAAGAGCCGTTTACTAAACTCTACACGACCAAAAGTTCCGTCATTTTTACCTCGGGGTGACGAGTTAACTGAGGCAAAACAAGCGGCAACGTATCTATATGACCATATCAATGTAACCAACCCTTTATTTTCCTCGCCTTCACACCAAGCTATGCGGACTGTATGCGAAACACCAGACAAAGCTATCGTGTTGAAACGAACGAACGATCAACATATAAAAAAGACTATGGACAGAAAAGAAGCATTCGCAAATAAGACTAAACGGCGCTTTTACAAGCCTTCAGGCTGGCGGTACGATAGCCTACCGCGATTTTCTGTAGAGGTGGCCGTTCGCTATCCACTTTACTACCTGAAAATTGGTGTAGCTGAACGAACTAGTGTGTGATAAGTGTGATATTAGTGTGCTGAAGTGCAGTGCCAAGAGACTTCATTTTAGCCCCTATTTGTATGCACGGGCCATGTATTCCGGCATTAAACTGGATCTCTTGGGATCTTCCTCCTTGTCTCACCTTCTTCCTTCATCCGTTGCACAACTTCATCTTCGGCGCCAGCGTTCAACACGATCCATCAACGCTACCAGTCAACGCTACCGGTCAGAATCCGGGGTAAGTACTTGCCCTGCCACTCGATTTCTATGGCTAACGATGTATCATCTCCCAGTCACCTCCACATCGCGCCATCGCCGTCGCCGCCGCCGTCCGTAGGGCTACACCTTGACCACACCTTGGCCAACGCCAACGTGTTGCACAACGCCCCTCCGAAACGCCCTACCCTGAAGAAGCGGTGTAAGTACTTCTTCTGCCACTCGATTTCTATGGCTAACGAAGTCTCTTCTCCGGCTGATTAGCATCATGAACTCCCCGATTTTCGAGAATCCTCGCACGCCTCCAAGGCCTGCAACGCCTATGTTGGCCTTTGCGTATCTTGCCACTGCCACTCCAGTGGCCACCTCTCCTGCCACCACCTCTCCTGCCACCACCTCTCCTGCCGCCGCCTCTCTACGCACAATAGGGCGTAGAAGGCCTTCACATACGCCGCAGAATTCACCTGTGGTTTCTCCTCAGTGGCCGCCAGCAAGGCCGCTGGCAGCGTTGCCACCTGCAACGCCGCCGCCGAACAGGCCGTTGCCACCTAGGCCTCTTGGTGATAGGCGCCTGAGGAGGGTTGGCGCGGCCCGGGTCGATCCGGCAGAGGTGCCGGCTCAATATTGGCACCACTTCCAGTCTTCTACGCCTTCGCCGCCTTCGCCGATACCGCCTCCGGCAGAAAAATCGCCAGGTTCGCCGCCAGAAGGAGTATCGCCACGTTCGCTGGCGGTAGGTCGACTGCGGCCTTCACCGCTTTTCTCTGGTCCACTGAGGCCTTCGCCAGTCCTCATTGGCCAACTGTTGCCTTCGCCGGTGGTGATAGAGGGGCCACCACCACCACCACCTTCGCCTTCGCCAACGGTGAAGAAAACGGTGGCGTTTTTGGAGGCGAAGGAAGAGAGAGAGGTCGGCTGCACTTGTGCAGTTATGTGATAGGTCTATTCAGGCGTTTGGCGTTGGAAAAGGGGCTATTTCAGGCGTTTGGCGTTGGAAAAAGGGCTATTTCAAAGGGCTATTTCAAAGGGCTATTTCACGGCTTCGGAAAAGGCTATTTCAAGGGGTTAATTCACGGAGTTGGTAGGGCTATATTCACGGCTTCGGAAAAGGCTATTTCAAGGGGCTATTTCACGGAGTTGGTAGGGCTATATTCAGGGGCTATTTCACGGAGTTGGAAGACCTACCGGGTAGGTGTATGAGAGGCCTACCCGGTAGGGCTATATATATAATAACCTTCCAACTTAACCTTATATAAGACTCCTGAATGCTGTATATATTAACCGAAAAACGCCTCCTTGCCACCAACTCTCCGCTATCGAACCCCTTCTTCTCTCTTCCTCTTCCTCTCCACTCTCCAGGTCTATCTCCAGGTCTCCTGGCAGTGGCAACGGCTGCGTAGCGTTGGCCGAAAAGCCTGTTACTGTAGTAGGTGTTACCGCAGTAGTTGCTGGCGCAGAAGGTCTGCGAGGAGGAGGTGTTGGCAGAGGCCTGTCAGGTGGAGGACCTGGCGAAGGTGGCAACGGCTGCGGCCGAGGCTGTGGCCGAGGCTGCGGAGGAGGCTGCGGAGGGTTGCCTGGCGCCATTGCCAACGCCAATGAAGCTATCGCCACCCTTGCTGGCGGCTGGTTAACCACCCTGTAAGGTGGTCTGGTAGCCCTGGGTGGTGGCTCTGGCACCTCTGGCGCCTCTACCACCCTTCTTGGCAGCAGTCTGACAGGTGGAGGCACTACCGGTAGCAGGTTGCCTCCGTAATATTGCTGCCGCGTAGGCCGTTTTTTCGGCGTTGGCGGAGTGGTGCCAGGCGTTGGCGGCCGGACCAGTATTTCTGGAGGCAATAGCTTTGCCTTATCCTTTGGCCTGACCGGAGGCGTTGTTGGTGGAGGTGTTGGCCTCACCGTTTCTGGTGGAGGAAAGCGGTAAAAAGTCGTCTCAAAGGGGTCCTTCTTACGGGCAGTTATTGGTATCGGAGACTTCTTCTTAGGTGGACCTCCTACACAAAACGAAGTATCGGAGACCAACAGCCTTGTTGGCGGAGTTGTTGGCCGAGATTCCATTTTTCAGGACTTTATCGGCTTGGCGGCAGCAGGAAACCACCAGTGCGGAGGTCCTGGAGAAGAGACCTCGTTAGCCATAGAAAATAGGTGGCAGAAGAAGTATTCCGGCCGTACGTACGAGAAGTCGCAGTGGGTGCCACGCAACTACCGGTATGAATACTGCTGTTGCAACGAGATGTTGCAACGAGGATGGAAACCACCAGCGAGGCGGACCTGGAGAAGATACACCGTTAGCCATAGAAATCAGGTGGCAGAAGAAGTATTCATACCTAGTCCAACTTGATGTTATTGTTGGTAGCAATGACCGCAGCAAGGCGCCACCACCCACCGCTAGGATGCGCGAAACTCTGGTGTGAGCTGCAATCTGGAGAAAATACACCGTTAGCCATAGAAATCAGGTGGCAGAAGAAGTATTCAGGCCTTACGTATCCTTGGCGGTAGCGTGCCACCACCCAGTAGCCGAAGCGAGAAGGCCACCACCCACCGCTAGGTTGGGTGTGCAAAGCTTTGATGTGGGCGGCAACAACCACCACCTGGAGAAGATACACCGTTAGCCATAGAAATCAGGTGGCAGAAGAAGTATTCTGGCCGTACAAGGCGTTGCTTCTTTCTGACCTGACCACTGCAGGTCTGCAGGTAGCCGAAGGTGTGTTGCAACGGATTCGGGTGTCTCAGAAGGGAGTGAATCCTGGCGACGGCGGTGTTGGTAGCTAGCCGGAGAAGCTACTTCGTTAGCTATAGAAACTAAGTAGCAGGAGAAGTACTCACAGGGTATATTGACCGCCAGAAGGGATTGAAGTGTTGCAGGCAGTAAGACGGCGTTGAAAACGGCGTTGAAGGCGGCGTTGAAGGCTTGTTGCTAGAGAGATTCTGGTGAAAAGAGGAGGTGAAAAGCGGAGGTGAAAAACGGGAGGAAAAAACAGGTGGTTGGGTGTGTGTTGTGGCCCCTGCACGACTGCCAAGTCCAGGTCTGTGAAGAAGGAAAGCTGCAGGTGCTGACCTGTGATGGAAGAAGGCATGGTCGTCGCATACAAAAACAGGGTAACAACAATGCCAGTCAACATCGTGGCCAAGACCTACTAGCCCCTTCGGCTAACCCTCTTTCGGCCAGGTGTAATTAACTGTAATGTGGCGTTATTGCAGTTGCCGTTGCCTTTGGCAAGCCAATATAGCAGTTATCTGCGCTGTTGCAGTTGCCGTTGCCTTTGGCAAGCCAATATAGCAGTTATCTACGCTGTTGCAGTTGCCGTTGCCTTTGGCAAGCCAATATAGCAGTTATCTACGCTGTTGCAGTTGCCGTTGCCTTTGGCAAGCCAATATAGCAGTTATCTACGCTGTTGCAGTTGCAGTTGCCGTTGCCGTTGCCGTTGCCTGGCAGTTAGTAAGAAACGGGCGTCATCTGGTGGCAATAAATCGTCTTCTTCATCGTCTTCGAATTGCACTGCGTGTGGCGAAGAAGCCGTTACTGGTAGAGGGTCGTAAGTTGGCCCGTTCTGGTAGAGAGTTAGCAACTGGTTGAAACGAAGGAGGGAAATATCACATACAAATTCAGTTGCAGAAGCCCCTGAATTGGCTCCAAGGTGTTGGGCAGGAAGGGCAGGTAAGGCAGGCAGCGTAGGGCTAGCCCCGTTGCCTTCCTCTTCATCTTCATATTCGCAGGAGTCGGAGTCGGATTCGGAGTCGTTTTCGTAAGTTGGCCCGTTCTGGTAGAGAGTTAGCAGCTGGTTGAAACGAAGGAGGGAAATATCACATACAAATCCAGTTGCAGAAGCCCCTGAATTGGCTCCAGGGTGTTGTTGGGCAGGTAGGGCAGGCTCGGCGTCGTTTTCGGCTTCATTTTCACGGCCAACTTCAGCTTCAGCAGCAGGGGTAGCGCCAGCAAGGTCTTCGACGCGTGGTCGATCCCTTTCTCTAGCAATTTTGGTGGCGTCGTCATCCTCTAGCCGTACCAGTAGGTCTCCCTTATTCCCGCTAACGCGAAGTCCACGATCCGCACACATCTTCTTCATCTCCTTCTTCGTCAGCGCCACGTAGTTATTCGTGGTGTGAATAGCCTCATTTTCACGGCCCCCTCCAAGACCACCTTCACCGTGGCGTTGGACGAGTAAACGATCCCTTTCCCTAGCAATTCTGGTGGCGTCGTCATCCTCTAGGCGTCGGGCCAGCTCGGTCTTGTTGCCACCGCGAGGGAGACCACGAGCCCTGCAGATATTGGAAAGGACCTTATTTTTCAGCGATTTGTAATTCGGTAGCAGTCCCGAAGAAAGGCCTCTATCCAGGAACCCTTGCACATCCTCAAGGGTAGCGATAGCCTCTTCTATGCTGTAAGTTAACCCAGAAGAAGGGTCGCGATACCAGTCTTCAGGCGAGAGGTCGGCGTTATCTACACCTTTCACGCTGATTTCGTTGTCTTCGCTGCCGTCAGGGTTGATAGAGATGCCTAGGCCAGAAATAGGTCAGAAATCGGTCAGAAACGACTGCAATTCAGGGCTACTGAAAACGGTAGGCAATTCATAGCAAGAATCGAAGGTTGACTGCAATTCAGGGCTAGAAGTGGTGGCAATTCAGGGCTACTGAAATCGGTAGGCAATTCATAGCAAGAATCGAAGGTTGACTGCCAGGATTGCTAGCCCACTTGGCTTCTACTGAAATCGGTAGGCAATTCATAGCAAGAATCGACTGCAATTCAGTCGACTGCAATTCAGGGCTAGCCCACTTGGCTTCTACTGAAATCGGTAGGCAATTCATAGCCAGAATCGAAGGTTGACTAACCGCCAGGATTGCTAGCCACTTGGCTACTGAACGCCCAATTCGGAAGAAAGTGAGGCTATACACACCTGTTTTTTTGAAGAGACCTCTAACCAGGTCTCGATTTCTCTTGTTAAAAACGCGCGACCAGGCGTTACCGACGATATGAGTAGCCATAACACGTCTCTGGCTAATAGACCACTTTTCGGGAAGGCGATCTTCTTGATCAAGGCGGTCAATATAGAGGTCCGTTTCTTCCTTCAGCCAGCCTTTGAATGGACCGTTGAATCCTACGTCTAGTGGCTGCAGGTAGCCCGTAAGGCCTGGAGGGATAAGGGCAGTCTTCACGTTGTGTTGCTTCAGGGCAGCCTGTGAGAGAAGATCGTCAGCCTCGCCGTCGCCAGAAGAGGGGTAGAAACGCCACTTACCTTCACTTTATCGGTCTTGTGAAAGGCCACAACGTCAAGGACCAGTAAGGACTCCTTACCTTCCGTATATTTGGCCAGGTAGGTGTTAATCCAGTCCGTGAAGAGGGTCTCGTTGTTGTAGGCCTTCTCGTTGAATCTCACGATAACTCCTGGGTGGTATTCTGACCCTTCCTTTTCCACTACAGTACCGAGGCCGTGAAATATGATAACAGGCCTCAATTCTGGCGCCCTGCTGCCGTCAGCCAAGAGAGTGAGGATTAACGTGGCCTGCCGCTTATCCCAGCCACTCCTAGCCGACTTGGCCTGCACCGATTTGGACCCCTTGTGATCGTAGGTGTAGCCCTCCAAGAATTCGAACGGTAGCGGGGTCTCGTCAAGGTTGAGGATAAGGTGGGGAGGGAATCGATTGACTACCTTCACTGGCGAAGGCGCTGGCGAAGGCGCTGGCGAAGGCGAAGGCGGTGAAAAGAGGCTGTTGGAGGAGTCGATTGGCACCTCCTTGCGAGAGATTCGGCGTATATATTGGATGAATTCGTTCGTATACTGCAGGATCTCTTCTGGAGGTCTGGTAGAGGCGTGTGTAATCCGGCGGCGGCTAATTCGGGTCCTGCAGAAGAAGAAGGTCAGAAGAAGGTCAGAAGAAGGTGAAACGACTACCAGGCAATTAGTGCTTGATTCGGGTGAAACGACTGCCAATTCAGTGTAGAAGGGTGGCCATCGGACTGGAAACGACTCAGTCGGGTCCGATCGGCTCAGTCAGATCCCCCAGCCGAATGCAGTCGTTTCGGACATGCTCGTTCACTCGTTACCCCAGGTGCAGTCGTTTCTGCACCTTCACACAGTAGCCTCCACGCCAGTCAACTGCCAGCGAAGGAAGCCTCTGAACCATGGAGAAGATGAAGATCTTCTTGCACTCTGGATAGAGGTCTTCGAATATCCTCTTAGCCCTGGCTTTGAACCAAGACCTATAGACCTGCCGATGCGCCGTTCGAGCCTCACAGAATTCCTCATACAGCCGAAGTTCCAATTCTGGCCACCTTGGCTTGTGGCGAGGTGTAGTGAGGTCCTGGCGGTCCTTCTTCGACCACCAGCGTGATAGAGTCCTGGGAGGGATCCTGAAATACGCTGCTGCCTCTGTCAAAAAGGCCGAAAGCCCTTCTACTGGTGGACCGTCGATTTGGCGCCCAGAAGGCTGAATCGGGAAGCCAAGAAGGTCTCTTTCCAGTGGAATACGGTGATTTTCCAGGAATATGAGGACTTCGGTCTTCTTTCGCCGTGAATACGACCTTTTCACCACCTTGAGCCGTTTTTCGGGCGCCCGATACGGCCGAATTCGTGGTTTTTTCCTTGGGCCAGGTCTTGGAAAAGGGCCTTCGGGTAGAGGCATACTGGCTAGCAACACTGAAAAAGACGCAAAATCGATGGATTTGGCTGGCGCTGGCGCTGAAAACGCTGAAAAAGACGCAAAATCGATGGATTTGGCTGGCGCTGGCGCTGAAAACGCTGAAAAAGACGAAAAATCGATGGATTTGACTGGCGCTGGCGCTGAAACGCTGAAAACGACGAAAAATCGAAGAATTCGGCTGCTATAGCCACGCAGAAGGACTGATTCCGTTGAATCCATTGCATTCAGGACGAAAATTCAACGATTTACTAGGGCAAGTTGGCGCAATTCGCTTACGGACTTGTCTAACCCACTATGGCTAGCCTGGCGCCAAGCCTAGCTTACTAAGTGGCACTTCGGTCGGCCATGAATTCGAGGTTTTGCGGTAAGTGCTGCTGATCTCCGAGAACGACAGGCTCGGGAACAGGCCGCAGAAGAGGAAAAAGCCCGAAATAAGCAACTACGTACTTTTCGGGCTCAGGAACGTGCCCAGGAAAAAGTCTGGCGAGATGAATGGAGACCTCACAAGGCGCGCTATCCATTTATGAGAGACTGGCTGAAGGACGTCAAGGGTATAGACTTCATTCCTTGCGGAAAAGGGCACCCTCTATGGGAAGATGGTACAAAACGCAGCAAGCCTTTATTCCGTATTGATACGGATCGACAGGAATTACCTCCCTGGTTGAAGTACACGAAAAAACCACTCACCTACATGCGCGAGCCACCGCCTACTTTGAATTTCAATAAGCGCATTGAAAACACAAGTAATAAAGATGCCGGCGAGGACAATAATGACAATGCCAGTAACAGCGGGCTTGAGGATGATGATAGCGATGATATTGATGACAACGGCGACGACGACGAGATTGACATACGCTTAAGCCCCTTTCTTGATCCCGATGGGGACGGGGTTGATCTGCCTAGTAGCCCCCCTGTGAGGCGGCGATTACAACGGCCATATGACGAGGAAGTAATCGATTTCATGGCTTTCAATTAGTTATATCGCATTGCCTAGCTATCAAATATATCCCTAGTATATACTGTAAATAGCTCCGATCGCACTATGTCGAAATAACCAGGCTCGATTGACTGTACGATTGTGTGTGAATCCTGGAATTTGTATACAAGAATACAGTGGATCTGTCCGGCAGGTTTTGGTCTGTCCGGGGGTTTTGGGGCCCTCTGAGCGTCAGCGAAGAGGGTTCACGAGGGGTGGGTCCTCTAGTACATTATCTCGGACAAAACTGTCGCACTCTCCGATGAAAGCGGCCAATCTGCAATGGCTTCATAATCTGACGACGAACAATCACGCAGGAAATGGAAACACAGCAACACCTCGATATCCATCCGCGCTCCGAGTCCTAACCCCAAAGATGACATCGTCCTTGCTGATGGCTAGTGTGACCTGATTCACTGGCCCGACGTCGACAACGTCGGTCCAGAACGGCGCCGCCGTAGGCCTCCAGACGACCTCGTATGCCTCGACATTCGCCTCGCCTGACAACGGTGGGTCCCAGTAAAGCGTGCTATTGTTCCCCAACGCCGTGGTATTGACGCGCACATTCGTTGGCGCGCCTGGTGACTGAGCGAGGCTCCACAGCGCCGCGCCGTTCACGCGCGCCACGCGTGCGATGAAGTCGTAGTCGCAGAACTCAGGCAGATCGCCATACTGCACGCCGTCCTCGACGCGGACATCCTGGTGTTGGTGGGCGAAGTTCTCGCGGGGCTCTGTGAATCGCACGGCCGGGTAGCCCTCATTGATGAAGGACAGATGGTCGCCGCTGCGTAGGAACCGATCGAGCCGATATATGACGGCTACCTCCATGTCTGTGTTCTCGTTCTCCGCGACCTCTTTCACGAAGCGCGCGAGGTTGCGCGTCGGTGTGTCACTGTCGCCACCGACCTGGAGTCGCTCCTCGCGCTCGCTGCTGTCCTCAACGGTGAGTGGTGGGAGACTCTGTGCGAAGAGCCTGATGGTGTGGGGGTCAACGGTGCCGTCGTCGCCTGTTGGTGAGCCCACAATGTCGTTGTTCAACATTCCTTCTACCTGTTTTGGCACAGTTAATTCTGCTTGAAGACTCGGCATATACCAAATAGGGCCCAGGTTACTAGTTTAGCAGTACGTACGTTGACTTTTGGTGTGCTATTAGCATAAGTCTGTGCAAGGAAGCGCGAGCCATAAAGGTCTTGTTCTTCACCTGCCACAGCCACAAACGCAATACTCGCCTTTGGTAAAGGGAGGTCGGGCCGGGACATCACGCGGGCCAGCTCTAGCGACACGGCCACGCCGGAGCCATCATCGTCGGCGCCAGGCGCATCGTCCACAGAATTCAACACATTCGAGATCCGGCTGTCATAATGGCCGGAAACTACATACAGCCTATTCTCATCGATGCCATGCAACGTGGCCACAATATCGCTGATGCGCGTTGCGTTGGGTATACGGTCCCCGTCCGGCTCCTGTATGTACGAAATCGTCTCGACACTTAGTCGTCCATTACTCGAGTTGGCGTACTTCTGGTACTCCGAGTGGATCCAGTCACGCGCTGCGCCGATGCCGCGCGTCTTGGATGTCTGTGTTGATAATGTGTGTCGTGTGCCGAAAGACACGAGCTTCTGGATGGTCGCTTCGATGCGAGCAGGGTCTACATTTGCGAGAATCGATGACAAGTCGTCGGACGGCTGCTGGGGCTGGTTGGCTTTGCCGACGGTATTGGGCGGCCAGCTTGTGGCCGAGCAGGAGAAGATCTGAGCCGAAGTTGCGGTACCGGCACGGTCGAACAGGATGTTCGCTGGATTATTTGATGTGAAAGGAATGGCCACAGCCACAACCGCTTGGGCAACCACCAAATTGAACCACATGGCAGGAAAACTGGATTTCACGATTCCTTGTTTCAGCCAAGGCACACAACGGTTTACTGGGCGGTCTTCTATTTATCTACTGAATCCACTCCAAATAACGATCAAAACCCAACGAACTGGTGGCCGGACTGTTATCCGATCGTGGGGGTCGCTTGTTGCCACTACCCGCATCACAAGGGTGTCTGCAATATTCTATCTTGTTCGGCAGGTGTACCTACAATAGGAAGGTTAACCATTCAATCACCCCGCCCGGATCAGTATGCTCTCCACGGTAATGGGACCAGCATCGGCATTCAAATTCAAGTAAATGTTCCAATTTGCGCCAAAGAGGGCTCGCCGAAGGTAGGTCCTCTAACACAAATGATACGAAAGCTCCTCATGTGCACATAAGACAGGTCAATTGATCTTGTCCATCTGTTGTGTGCCAATCTTCGGTGTCCCAAACCCAATGTACGGAGGCCGATAAGTGACACATTCCACTATCTCAGACTTGGACTCCAAGACAAGGGCAACTAAGATATCTGCACAAAACGTATAATATCTTCCGGGAATTACAATATATGAACCGAAAGGGCCGGCAGGCATAGAAGATAAGACTTCCGGCGACACGGGACGGTATTACAGGACCCTTGCCTGGAAACCCCCTTTGGTGCGCCAACAGAGGAGTCATCATGGGTGGGCCTTTTAATACGGATCGAAAGGTTAATACCTTTCTATATCCGGAAGCTCGATATCCAGGGAGGGTAGGTGACAGAATGCAGTGATGAGTCCGAAGGAATCGAATATACTACTCCGCATATCGCCTAAGAATCTACCTGTTGTACGCGCGGAGATACTCCTCGTTGACGCTGTCTATGGTACGGTGGACAACGTGTAGGCAACGGTTCTTCACGGAGCAGGCCAGGCCTCTTCCATCAACCTTCCATCACTCATACAACCTCCTATCGCCCCCATTGCTACCGACGCCCGCTGTCAGGCAGCATGTCAGCGGCCGGTAAAAGGCACGCTTAACTCCTAGGCAAGCTTCGTTGGCAGGCACTATCAAAGGAAAAAGCTTGGCAAGCCATCCTCCTACGCATCAAGATTCAACAACTGCAGCCAGTCAAAACGCTCTTGCGCCATTGGGGTACTGAATATCATAACGTAGTACTATGGAATGGCATTGCAGAACGACCCTGTCAGTGGTAACTGTTCTATATTCCGACTGACCACATTACGCTATACGGACAAATACGGATCGCGGGTGTTAGCACGTGATGGGTGTTACTGTTAGGCGAAGTCTCGGGGTGCGGTTTCGGTGTTCGGCAATGAGAAACGTAGCAGCAGCCGGTGGTATGGGAGAGCTTTCAGTCATCCGACGCGACCGTGCGAATCGCCGGATATGCTGGCTTATTGATTAACGTCGCACCCGAAAGCAGAGTTTGGTGCTACGCAATTCCCGGTGTTAATAACAGTCAAACCAAAATAGATATTCCGCAAGATAATCTCGACAAAACCAATCATTATTCGTTCCCTACGGAGATCAATCTCTACTTACATGATCAAATCCAACTAAACCCCAAAGGTAAATCCATATTAGAAAAAGAAAAGCCCTTTGCTAACATCGTACAGGTAGCATGTCATGAGTATCTTTCTCTCGAATCCCGGCGCCGGGGCCGGACAAGAGAACGGTAGCCAGTAGAGTGTAGAACGAACGAATAGAAGGACAAAGGATAAAGAAGCAATATCAAGACATCAAGTCATCCAACGCCTTATCCGGCCTAGACCGGCCCGAGGCGGGGTGAGAGGAGAACCCTCGTTTTCGCATCGTGGTACCTAGGTATGTACCTATCTAAACAGTAAAAGCAAAGGTCCCTCACAGGACTGGATTTCCGCTGCCCGCCACTAGTCAGGCTGCGCCTGCAAACAATGAGGGTGATATTGGAAGTGAATAGGAGATAATTAACCAGCGTCAAATGTCGGTGTAAACAGCCTTCCACCCCCCGGCATGGCGAGCGGGGGAAGCACAGCTTGGCGGGATTGTTGCTGACCATGATCAGAAATAAGCGTCGCACATACGCATTGCTGTTAAGGCAAGGCGTTCGTTCAGTCACATTGGTGTGGTTTGAATACCCCAGAGTTCAGTCCATGCAGTCATAAATCCACGCCAGCGGTCTGCTGTCGTGGAAACGCGGACTTGCTGAGCGCCAGCTGCTCCAGGGAGAGAATCCCATCCGGGCCCGTTCCCTGCTCGACCTTTCCTCCGTTTGGGACTCGTTCGTGACCATGCTTCAACTGTGCTGACTGCGGGATTCCGAAGGCTTCCGAACCCTCTGCCGCGTCGTTACCGTTGTCTTGTTTGAACGTCGGGATTGCCGGGGATAGCATTTCCACCATTCGAGTCAGTTTCGCGATGCGTACCTCGAGAGCGTGCCGTTCCGCGCGCTCAACGTCCAGTAATGCCCTGAGGGCTATGAACTGATCCGCAGTGAAAGGCCCGTCTTTGGTAACACCGCGTATTGTCACGGTGGATATGGGACGGGGAGTTTCCCTTGTCGATGGGTGGGTGGACCCTATGTACGTCTTCCCGTCCTCGAACAACTCATTTGAATGCTCCGAAACGCTGTAGCTGGATGATGCAGGTCCGGTGGCATGAGCTGCGCTCGAGCCTGCGGCGCCTGAGCCCATCGCCGTAGACGGGGTGGGCGGTGGCTCAGGAACAATAGATCCCGCACGGTCGATGCCGCTGGTGTAGCTCTCGATGCCGGGCACTGCCTGGAAGAGCTGGGAAACCAGCTTCTCGAGTTTATGATTTCGTGATTCTAGGGCTGCTATGCGCTCTTCCAAGGTCGTGCCTGGCGTGGCATTACTAACACCTATAGGCTCGAGATGTAATGGCTGTGGCGGTACGTTCGCCGGCGGGATCTCTTCATGCATCCCGGTGCTCTCTGCTGTGTTAGTCGTGTCTGTCGTTTCGGTCGTCCCGATAGTCTCGGCCGTCTCCATCGTCCCGGGAGTCTCAAGGTCCTCGCGATTAAAGACGGATAAATCCGGCGATAAAAGCCGCGGGTTATAACTTTCCCTCCAAAATCGAATTTCCTCGCTCCGTTTCCGCACGTGTCCGTGACCTTCGGCGATGTCTTGTATATGCGGCAAGCTCCTCGATCGCCGGTGCGATGCCGCAACGTCGACCGACACGGCACACCCGATGGCCTCGGGGTTGTCGTGATGGCTCGCGGGTCTGGGGGACAGGCCCAGCATATCCACGCTTTCGTCCGGCAAGGGCGGGTTCGCGGGATGTACAGCTGTCGCTGCGGCTCTCCGTCTCTGGTCCGCCTGGAGCGAGTTGCGCGCGCTGTTAATAGCCATGTAATCCTCCGGCCCGACCGAATGCGATCTTAGTGCTTTATTGAACTCCGTAACGGGCAGGGACGCTGTTCGCTTGTGATCGGTTTCCGGGCGAGAAGGGCCACGGTTCGCAACCGAGAGGTCCTAAAAATTGGGATTAGCCATCTCCCACCACGGCCGACGCGGACGGCAGTGCTTCATGAAGGTTGGGAAAACTCACGCTACGGTGGTGATCATTCGATGGTTCCTCGCGAACCACGGGTTCCGAACCCGCACGGCTCCCCAGCTTCTGGTTGCGTTTGCCAAACAGCCGCCCCATGGTGACTTTGAAACCCGACATCTTCAGAGGGGCAGATGTGCCATCCGCAGCTTCGGACATGCTTGACTTTCTGGGTATGCTAGATCGCCTGGCACGTAGTCGCACAGGGCTCGAGCCCGTGGAGGCTTGGCTGGGCCGCGATTGGGCGACCGAGTCGGTCTTGGCTTCACGCGCGGCATTCAAAGCCATGTTCATGGATGCAACTGCGGAATCCCGTTGCGTGGCCGGGTCGGACTGCGCGGGTGTCCCCTCCTGCACCGTGCCGGACCCGGCATGTCGCATCGGAAACTCACCCTCCTGAATCGGGATGGGCCCGCTGATCTTGCCGCGGATATTCGACCGTGGCGGGCGGGTTCGCCCCCCGTTCGACGCGGTTTTGAAAAGTCCCATCGTGCCCCAATGTCAAATGTCAATAAGCGCGGCGTTGCTGGCCTTTTATACGGTGGCGGAGGTGTATGTATCCGACGGCCAGCAACCCATTCTGCGCGCCCAACCGTGCTCGTTCCTCGTCCTCGCGCCGTGAACTTTTTCCTTCCGTCCTTTGATCTCAAGTATCTTCAAGAAGATAGACGTCTATGAATGAGTTCCCTGTAGTAGCGCAATACAGTAATACAGCACGCATCGCTAGCAATGCCAGGCGAACGAATGAGCGAAAAGCAGGTGAAATAGAAAGAAAAAAAAAGGAAGAACCAAACTAACGGATAAAAAAAGGGCGGCCAGAATTCGGAATCAGACAGTCTGGAATGCCATTGGGGAGGGATGGGAGAGAAAGGGTGTGTGTGTCATTCCATGATGGCAATAAGACAAAGGATAGAGAATGGGTGAGGTGGGGATGGGGACGTCGGGATCCTCTCACGCGCTAGGTAAGTGAGTAAGTGAGTTAGAAAAAAAAAAGCTATGGAAATATTCCCGGGGTGTTTGGATGAGGGAACGGGTCCGCAGCTACATCATTGCATTGTAACAAACTGCCAGACTAGTCATACGGGACAGGAGGCTTCTGTCGGGATGCATCCACAGGAAGGGGAAAGGCAGGTTCCAGGCCGTAAGATGGGGTTTTATGAAACAAATGCGCCCAGTCGCCGTTGGCCGGGGAAAGGGGGGGGACATCCAAGACAGGATTGCCGGGAACCTGAATGGACCACGGCGGACTGTCGCTATCTATCTAACCAGCCGAGAACTCCAGAGGTTGCTGGCGACTCAGGCCCTTGCTTGGACCTGCATGCTGCTCTGCCATGCTATGCCATGCCGATATAGACGATTAGGGGTTGAGATGTATAAGTAACACGGGATTTAGGCAGTTCAGGGGGTTGAAGAAATAGGTATAACTAACAAACCACCCGTGTAAGTGGCTGTACATTTCACAGCGCAATTCCGTCACTCCAGCTTGTTTACACGGCGGCCTAGGCGTTACACTATGTAGGTACCGATTCCCGATGCCCTAAGTTCAAACCCACGACAGTGAGTAAAGAAGACCAGTCTCAGCCATCCCGGTGCGATTCACTCCGGGGCCGCATCCCGCGCAAATAGACGGGTGCAGCGCGCAGATGCACGCGAATCCTACCCACGGATAACGTATCCACGTACCAGCAACGCAACGCAATAAATGCAACAAATGGATCTGTGATGATGTAGTCCGTAAGCGGGTTATTCCCACGGAATGCCTAGGGAGATCCCATTGCATTCCGGACTTTTGCTGGAATGCAACAACATTACGAGATGAATACCTAACGTAGGTAGACATAAATAGATCGTTAGCAGTCAACTAGTCAACTAGCAAGCAAGTTAAAAGCAAACTAACTTACTAACAAGTTGTAACAACCAACTAACACTTCGTATAAGATCTTCCGATTCCCCCTGCCGCCCTGCGAAGTTGGGCGAACCCGATCGCACACGGCCCGTCGTCATCAATCCGTAACAACGGCAATCGAACTCCATCCGCCTCCTCTCGGCTACCGATCCCCAACCTCTGCCACCGCAACCGCAATCGCGCCTCTCCTTATGATGCGACTGTGGACTGCAACTAACTACTGCCATATACTACCTGGTACAACCCTTCCCTTCCCTTCCCTTCCCTTCCCTAGGTACATCAGTCAGTCACCCCTCATGCCGCGCCGTGCGGCCACAGCACAAACCCCACAGCAACACAGCTACACAGCAACACAGCATGGCAGAAGCAAACAACACCCGTATCGTTGCAGCCTAACAAATCCATCCCGTACACCACATGCCTATTCGCATCGCGTCAATGTGAGTGATCCCGCGCTGTGCTGTGCCGTTTCTACGCAGCTCAACGACCACCACATTACATAGCACAAGTTATCTAGATACTAGATACATGTCAACATACGGCGCACACAATACCTACGCTGAGGAGGTGTTTATATATAGATCCAGAATACGGACTACGTAGTCCCGCAGACGCATCAGACGTGTACCAATAGCAAGCAAGTCTCCGGGGATATAATAAATACACCACATGCTTAATACGGTCCTTGTCAACTCCGGAATCTGCTATGGCGACGAGTTAGAAAGGATACCTAGCACAAACATTGTCCAGATTCCATTATCCAGATTCCGTCAAACAATGTAGTATAAAAACCGCATACCTAGGTGAATAATTCGTACACCCAACATGCCCAAACCCCAAGCAAACGTGCCGTAGGTATCCCGAACACGAGCATCTCCATACTGTCTACTCAACCAAGCCTTGGCAAGACGAGCCATCTGAAAAGGGCAAGTAATCAACCTGAAACAATGATCACACCAGTTATCGACGGCAAATAACCAGGAAACCCAATCAGCCAGATGAGCGTAGACATCCCAACCCCCATTGGCAAGAAAGACGAGGTAGTGTCACCGCACGCCCATCACAAGACGGCCAGACGGAATACCACAGTTGAGCTTCCAGAATATTCTCCTGTAGTTTAGGTGATTATCTATCTACGTATACGAGATGCCGTGCCGTGCCGTGCTACATAAATGCGTGCCCGATTCCCAACCCGCGATACCGAATGCTTGGCCACACGAAGGATGATAACATTACCAGCTAATAAACAGGCCGGGCAATATGGTTAACGTGACGCATATATTGTACGCAGGACAAGACACAGGCAAACATACCCAGGTGCCCTCCCCCCAAAACCCATAGAACACCAAGACGGAAGCAAATCACGCCGTCTTTTCGGTGACAGACGCCGCATCGACATATCGTAGATCCGCATGTTCCTCCAGCCAGGTCATCCAAGCACGAAGGAATTTACTACCTCTAAACCACGAGTGGAAAAAAATAAACGTTAGGCCCCACCAAGTTATGCTAAAGCCACAAATCCGTGGACAAAGATAGAGACACAGAGAATCGCACCAGCGGGGGATTGACAAGTGGCTTTCAACTCACCTCTTCACAGTCTCCGAGTCGCCAACAACAACAAGTGAGCGTTTGGGCCGCGTCATGGCGACTGAAAGATGCCGGTCATTCGTCGGCACAGCTGCAAACGACGTGTAAGAGGGAGAGAGGGTAAGTGGACTCACCATTCAAGCGGCGCTTCTCGCTCAGGAATCCGACTTCGCCAGTGGCGTTGCTCCGCACCAAGCTGACGATCACGGCTTCCTTTTCGCGGCCCTGGAACCCGTCGACGGAACCTAGCTCAATGCCCGGGAATGCCTCCTTGAGCGGCGCCAAGAGCCCGAGCTGTGTCCAGGGGAATCAGTCAATTTACACAAGAACCCGAATTAAGCAATGCAGAGGAAATATTGGAAAAGGGAGAACGTCTCGTAAGACGTCACCACTCACCTGGGCATTATAAGGCGTAACAACCGCAATATCCTCAGCCCTAACACCAGCACGAACCAACTTCCCAACATGCTGCTGTACCAACGCTGCCTCCATCTCATTGCTCTTGCTCTCCCCGTACAGTGACCGGATGCTCCCCTTCTTACCCGTATCCGCCGCGTCCTCCTCGTTCTTCTCAGGGAAATCCCCGCCCTGCGTATCGATGAAAATAACGGGCTCATTAGTATCATCCGTGTCCGCAACCCCATAAGGGAGGTCCTTAAGTAGCCGTGTCTTAACACCCTCCGCAGCAATCAACTTAGACTCGTAGAGTTGATCAGAAGGGAAGCGCATAATCGCCTCGTGCATCCGGTACTGCGTGATAAGCATGCGCTTGATAGACGAGCCATGCAGCGACAAAAGCCTGTCGAAAAGCGTAGTTTCAAGACTCACGCCCTTAACACTCTTCTCCCCCTCCTTAACACTCGGCTTAGTTTTGGAATTCGTCGACTTCACAGTAGGTGGTAATTGCAGATGGTCACCCGCACAGACGGCCTTCTTAGCCGAGAGCAGCGGAACCCAGCACTGCGCCTCCAGCGCCTGGCTCGCCTCGTCAATAACAATGACATCGAATGTCTCGTTCTTGAGCTGATACCCCCCGGCGCCATGCAGCGTGGCGAGCACGACCTTACTACCCTTGATAAGCGTGTGCACACACCGCCGTTCCCTCTCCCTGAACTCCTTGCGTAATTCCTTTAAATCACCGTAGATGGCCTTCCGTTCCCTCCCGCTCTTCGTCTTCTTAATAGACGCCTGCTTCGCGTCCATCTCGGCGCGGACGTCGCGCACGATCAGGCCGGCTTCAGACGTCTGGGTAAGGACATCAAGAGAGTGATCAACGACGGAAGGGAGCAATCGAGCAGGGTGCCCCAGGCGGAGAATGGGAATCTTATGGGGAGACAGCCGCTCGACGATGTTGTCGACGGAGATGTTAGACGGCCCGCACACAAGAACACGCAGGTCCCGCTTCACCATCTGTAGGATTAATTCAATGAGAGTATGCGTCTTGCCGGTGCCCGGTGGCCCGTGGATCAAGGCGACCTCGCGCGATGCAAGGGCAAACCGGATCGCGTCTTTCTGTGAATCGTTCAGTGTCGGGTCTAGCCATTCGATGCTGCCATACTCCGGGTCCGTCGCGAGATCGGGCGGAACGGGCGAGGGGGTGGTCAGTCCGAATAACACACGCATGAAGCTAGTATACCCCGACTCAGGCGTATCCCGCAGCTTTTCCATGGTTTGGTTCATGCGGCGGTAGGTGACGTCGTCGGCAAGTTTGACCAGCCAGACGCGACCGGACAGCGAAGCGGCGTCCTCCTTGTCCTCGTCGACAGCAATGGCGACGGCGTCTTCCTTGACCTTCGTGACGACGCCCCGGGCGCCCTTCTTCTCGAGGTCCTTGATCTCCCGCTTCTTGGCGCTGCCGGCGGGCTGCTCGGACACCAGCACGATATCGCCGGTGCGGATGCCATGCTCGGGGAGTTCACCGCCGGCACGCGCGGTCGCGCTGTCCGGGCTCAACTCAAGGACGGTCCGTCCACCCAGGCCGGTCCGCTGGGAGGAAACGACCAGGTTTGTGATGGCGAGGCCGGCGCGCTGTAGCGAGGTGCGGCTGGCGTTGGAGATCAGGCCGCTCGTCTCCTGCAGCTCGCTTTGGAGCTCTGCATCTAGCAGGGCGAGTTGCGTGCTTGCAAAGGCCGGGACATCCACCGGCTGCGCCGATTTTGTGAGGGGCGACATGTCCTGCAGCGACCTCGTCTCCAACTCGCAAGTCGCAAAGCGGCAAGTGAATGCCTACGGTAGGTAGCCCCGGCTGGAGCTCCCAGACGGTGCCGCTCCAATTGATCTGAGGGACCTCCTGCGTACTACCTACTTGTTATTGCAGGCAAGTAGTAATACAGCAGCTTGGGTGTTAGTCGGTATGGCGGATCACCACGTATACCGGTGCGTTGACGGAATCGTCGATGTTCTGGGTAGCATTGTCCAGTAGGCCGGCAAGCGGCGGGTGGAGTAGCACACGGCAAGTCTGTGAATTACCTAATATACAGTTCTCCCTACACAAAAGGTACCGGCACCCCCTGAGTGTCTACCTAGATGTCAAAGACGGGCACCTACATATCATACCCAATTAATCCGTACCTAGAGATACTACCCAACAGTCAAGACGAGACCCGAAATACCACCTACCGGTTGCAACACATTTCAAGTCTGGTATATACTAGTCAAGCTCCAACCAACCCGCGCCCATCACTGAGTGGCCGGTTGCAGTATAACCACGATGAGAAGGCTAGCAAGCATGAGAGCAAACGACAGAAACGATATCAAGATGATAGCACCCCGGGATGCCGGGAACTTGCCCTTCAGCAACCATTGCTGCGGCTGGTAAAACCTGTGGTAACCCAGCAGCAGCACCAATATCGATATGCCAATGAACGCCGAGCCGAGCGGCGCGCCGAGGCGCTGGAGGCGGTGCTGCGTCTGCTCGTCGACAAGGGCGGCGTTGAGGCGAAACAGCTGCGTAACGGCGACCCCGATCGAGGCGAATGCGAGAGACGTTCGCAGCCAGGCGAGGAATGTCCGCTCTTTGCCCATATTAGCTGCGCGCTTCCTAAAGTGCAGTGTCCGGTAGGATCCAGCACTGGCACATACCCAAGGCCAGATGGTCTCGAGCCACACTGCCCTTATTTTCCAGCTCGAAGGACCAGACCCCGTCCACGTGGTGCCAAAGCCAATGCTTCTTTTCTGCGTTGGGTGCCGCGGCTCCGCTCCCGGGGTCCGTCTCGAGTCGTGAGGCGGGTTGGCGGTTCCGGAGGCTCGTCGTGGATGACGCCCGCGTGCTCAGGTAGTCGGTCCGATTTGTGCCCGCCATGATGTTGGTTCTCTCGTCTGGTTCGTCGGCAGCGCCGGGCACGGGATGCAGGCGTTCGGGGGACATGGCACTAGTGCCGTGCAGGTTCATGGAATCGGCGCGTTGCGTCGCAACCTGGATGTTGACGGTTGGGGTTACCGATCTCGCGAGACGGGAGCTTAGAGTGGAAAACAGGTCTCTTTGTATCGACAGCAGCAAGCAACTTGGACAGGCAACTTGGGCCGCTTCGGTGGATCGGACCAGCAAGCCCAAAGCTAAGGTACCTAATTCCTTTGCATGCCTACACTACTTCGTACGCAGTAGCTTGTCCGTCTACCATGCACATGCGGTGCGGCAGATAGCAGACAGATAACTCGACACAACTCAATGGGGCAAGTGGGTATGGAAAGGCGGGATGACGGACCTGGAGAATGTCGTCCAGTCTTTGTTGTCCAGACCGGCGTCTATCGGGAAGCGAGCCAGTACTAGCAGCTTGTACAGTGGAGGACGACTGCGACCGTAGGCCCGACTGCGACGACATGGTCCTCCTGAGATCTAGCGGGAAGGGTGTCGAGGACGAAGTGCCGGTCACTGTCGAGTGGGGACGGGACGGCATGGAAGACGATTCAGATCCGAATTATTATTAGTGGCAAAAGCCATCGGGCACACAAGCTGTATCTAGTGGAGGATGGCTGACTAGAGTCGGGATTCCTGGGAAGCTGTCTACCTAGGCCTTAGGCGACGTAAGCAGACTACTATGTAACAGTAACACAGGCTGATGTCGGCTGACTCACCCTCATCCTACCTGATTTGGATTAGACTGAATAAATATACCTATCTAGTTAAAATTACAGCAGGCGACCCGGTGCTCCGATTTCCCAGGAAATCAATGCGGATTCTCCACATGATCGTCTCAACATTAGGTACAACAATGACCCAGCCAAGGAAAAGGCAACAACAAGACGCCAGAAATTCAATTATCTTCTCGAATATATAACTCATCAACCGCAGTTGTAGAAGTATCGCGCAAAGTCTTGATTAAGACTTCCTCCATCGAGAAGTTACTCGATTTACCCCGTTCGCAAAGACAACGGCACAAGTTACAACAATCCCAGAGAATGCAATGCTACCCGATCGCCTTGAACTGAAACGTTGTCAGACTAAAAATAGTCAAGACAACATAGCGAATGCATCTTCACGGAGATATACAGGGTATAAAAGCCACAGTGATGCTGAAGGCGCGAGACCTACTACCCGGTAACTCGATCATCTTGCATGCTATCAAACACTCATACTTCGGTACTTGTTCGAGAGCAATGTCAAGAGTTCTTCATTGAGCCGTATAATACTCGCTCGATGCATGTGAGCTACCCGTGCCATCGCATGTCAAAGGAATCCTTCAATTCCCAGGTCGACTCGACGCCTCCCGCGAAAACTGCCGCAAGGTGGTAGTTCCACCACAGACAATGCCGAGGTTCGTCAATCCGGCTCTATTATGCTAGAATGTCCAAACGTCAGCACAGATAGAATCACCCGGAAAAATAAATGCGAATCTCACTGATAATCCGTAGAAGCCAACGATGCATCCAGCCTCGGGCCAGAGGCGTACAGACCTGAAGTCGCTACGACGGATGTCGCTTGTATGGTCCAGGGGAAGCTGGGCAGTCCGGTTAAGACTCGTATGGACCTTCATTGATCTAACGTCAGTTTATGTCCCCAAAACCACTATAAGAGATTCATGACAAGGGCATACCTCGAAACCCAGAATCTGACTGTTACAGAGGTAGTCCACATCCAATCCAATGATTCTCTTGCCATCGGCAGAGCTGATAGCGAAACTATGTTCCTCCACGCCTTGATCGCTTTGTACTAGCTCCAATGTACTTTCATTTAGTCCAAGCGAGACTTCGGTCTGTCCGTCTAGAGGCTCACCGAGTTCAACTCGTAAGGACAGAAAAGAGTATCGGCCTATCCGAAGTTTGATGCCAATAACGTGTGGTAGATGACTGCCTGTAGAGTCACTAAATATTACCGTCTGTTGAGGCCCGGTCTTAGCTAGGTCTAGATATGACGGCTTTTCTGGTACCCCGAAAAAAGTGAATTCAGAAGTGGGGATGTCTGGGAACCAGACGGCTGCATCTTGGAGGCACAAGGTGCGATTCAGGTCATCCAATGAGTCGACAGAGTCTTCATGTCCGGATATAGCCAGAGACACCATCTTGCAGGCCTTATAGAGACCCAGAGTCAGCGTTTATCTAAAGGCATGGAGGGATCGCACTGAATAGCTTACATCGAATCCTCCTTTGATATATTTGACAAGGTTCTCAGCCTTTCGTACAGTTTTTGGAAGAGCTAGCCTTCTCCGAGGGATGTCCTGATGCTCTCCAATCCATTCCGAATCGGGGCCATTTTTACTCAAGACTCTCATTCCTCGAACGCCACGTTGGTCTTCTGCAAGGAGAAATCCAAGGATGCGGGTAGTAGGAAAAGCGATCGAGTTGTGAACGGCCAGTGAACAATTCAGTCACCGAGACACTTATCGACGATAGCATCTCTGGAAGTGCAAGAAATCGTTCGTGCAGTGATCTAGAATCGCCCGTAAAGTGCTGGGTATATAGCTTTAAACTCCTGCTGGCAGTCACCCAGGTTCTCGAGTCTAGGGGGGCATCCTGTTCAAACCAGGATCGGAGAGCCCTGCCATGGCACGTCCCTGTCTGGGAAATAAGGCTATGAAGGGCAGTCGCCAAGCCCCATATCCTCTTTCTGTTCACGAGAAATGGGTGTTGCTGGAGACGTTTGACCGATGAGAAAATCCCCCGGCAGGCAACGTATTGAGTTATATAGTTCTCTCGATCGTTCGATCTGAACGAAAACACGCAGGAGTGATGACAACCCGAACAACTGGATCACGAGGGCATCACTACAATACGTTATGGGCTCGTCGCTTCTGCCGATAAGCTAATAAAAGCCGCCTTGATTCGCGATGAGACGAACACTGCGTGCAAGTCTCAAGAATATATACGACCAACAATCAGGCCCCTATCCAAGCCATCAACACCCACAACACCGGGCGCTGGAAACGACTCTTAATCCGTCGTAAACAAGCTCAGCGGAGCAAAGACATTGCGCACCTAGTTGACCCTACACTGGGGGCAAATCGACCTTGCATGCATATGGCACTCTCGAGTCGGAGTCTCGACAGTTTGATGATCAGCCTTCGCGCTGCTCAAGGAGCCTCTGCGCATTCCAAATCGTTAACCCACTTAGCAATCAGCAGTTTACGACTGCCTTTGCCGGGTCCTATCAGGTATGTCAACAGTCAACCCGTTAATTCGCGTTGAGTGCAACGTACGCAGCCAGATCTGCTTTGCCAAGCCTCTGGAGATTTAGTCGATCGCGCAAACAAGCAATCCGGGCCTCATCACCGGGGCAGAGAGAAATGGTTAGGTCGGGCCAATTCAAGCACGCAGTTCCGGCGACAGTGGGTAAATAAAGTCCACCAGATAACTCCCACGAGTATCATCAAGTTGACAAGTTCCGGTGAGCCGTAAGCCTCATCGTCTGGCCAATAGAATATCTATTCACTTTCATTATGGATAATGCAGCTCATTATCAATCACAAATGGCAATGTGGCATTCAAGAAATGCAGTAACCAGAGCGATATCCGGGTCCAAATAGAGTAAGGAATCTCAAGGGGTAGGCACGCACCCAGCAAGTGCAGATATAACCCAACTCCACAGCCTTCCGCCATTCTCAAAGAGATATAAGTATATGTCAAGCCTATATTTACACGATTGCTTCGCATTTTTCACTACGACGTGGCTTTTCACGGACATGGTGCTCGTCCATCGCGTCTCAGGAATATTCTACCCTGGAGGACTCTTTCCCGGGAGCGAGTCGGTATCTGCCGTCGTCGTGTAGGTACCTAGGTCAAGCGAGTGGTACCTACCTAGGTTGGAGATCGTGTCATTTATAAAACAATGCTGTAGGATATCATGAAGGCAAAGAGCAAGGAGAGTCTCGTCAGATAACTCCCCTTCTCCCGACTCGCCTAGTCATGACATCTCTCAGCCGTTTCCTGCTCGGAGCCAAGCCCCCGGTCAGCGGATGCATAGCGATTGCAGCGTTGTGCATCTCGGCGAGCTTGGTCTGGCAATCAACTAGAGTCCGTGAGGCACCGCACGAACCGTCCCCTCTCAAGACAGTAGTGCCAGCGCTCCCGGGCCGTTCTCTTGAAGACTTGCCCTATCCGCCCCGGGATGCACTGCCCGGCGGTCGCAATGTCGAAACCCCATACTATGTACGGCTCCATCCGCGTCTACGAGTGGGGCCCCGAGGACGGCGACCGCGTGCTCTTCGTCCATGGTATTACTACCCCTGTCGTGGCGCTCGGAGATTTGGCGCATGAGATGGTGTCACGGGGGTACAGGGTCATGATGTTTGGTATGTTAGTTGCAAGCCATAAAATAGGACCAACAGGGGCAACCGCTCTTCATGAAAGTTTCATGCCACACGACGCGGAGATGAATTGTCGCGATGCTGGTGGCAGGCGTAGACCTATTTGGTCGGGGTTACTCCGACGCGCCGAATGATCTCACCTACGATACGCGGCTCTACGTAACGCAACTTCTGCTCGTGCTCGCCTCATTCAATATCCCATGGACGACGTCACCTGGCTTCCGCCTCGTAGGCTACTCCTTAGGGGGCGGGCTCTGTGTTGCTTTCACGAGATACTTCCCACATCTCGTGCGTTCATTATGTCTCATCGCGCCCGGCGGGCTCATACGTCGGCATCACATAGGATGGTGGAGCTGGTTATATTATGAATCCAGCCTCTTGCCTGAAACTCTCGTAAAATACCTAGTGAGGAAACGCATTCGTCCAAAGCCCGAGGGGACAGCGGTCGGCTTGGTAAAGACCGTGAACGGCGACAGGGATTCTAACGGTGGGCAGGGATTCAATAGCGCGCCAATCTCGAAGACGCTCCCGAACATCACTGTGTCGTCGGTAGTAACCTGGCAAATCGACAATTTTGAGGGATTTGTGATGGCATTCCTGAGCTCCATCCGCAATGCTCCCATTTACGCGGCACATGAGGATTGGGAGGTGCTATCAGAGATCCTCAAGAACAGGGGGTCCGGAAACACAGTTGATTCCGCCGGGGCCGGCCTGGAAGGAGGTAAGATCCTGGTATTGTTTGAAAAGGATGATTGCGTGATTGTTCTAGATGAGTTTGTCAAGGACGTGTATGCAGTACTAGGTCAGGATGGGGTTGACATCACTGTCCTAGAGGGAGGACACGAATTGGCCTTTATGTCGGTTGCGACCGTTGCGGCATCCATGGGCAGCAGCTGGAAACCAAGAAAGATGCAGTAGTTGAACGATATGGGCTTTTGAATATTCGCCCTCGCAGCTTTTAGCGGGGTTGAGAGGTAATAATGTATGGGATCGAAGTAGCTGGTCAAGGCTCACCACCCTGGCACCAACAACATGTCCATCTTAAGGATCACCCTTGGTCAAATTATCGTGGGCGTGTATGCAGTCGATCACGCGGGATCGCGGCGCAGAATATTTCATCGTCAGCCTTTTAAATCGGGGCATGAAATCGGAATTCACACTTGAAGGTTCACGCTAGATAGCGCACGCCAAGCACGTCGGCCGAGAGAGTTTATATTGGATTAGGGACGTTCTGGTTTTTTCTCCAGGAATTGGTACCAGTAGGGATCAGCACATAGATTGAAACATATGTTCCACTCACAATATCGGGGAGTAGGTATGGGCATTTACTTACCTCACATATCCAAAAACAAGTATACATCGCATATGGACAATAAAGCAATAAGACGGTAGGCCTGATGGTCGGATCAGACGTAAGCGGGCGCCCCCGTCTTGGATTGCCAGAACGATGAGTTCCGAGTAGCATTGGCCCGTCTAAGGTTGGCAAGAAGAGCCCCGCATAATTAGAAATATGCCTCTATGCTAATTCGTAGAGGCATTAGCAACTGTAGTATGCCCTGGGACGATACCTAATGGGAAAGATGCGAGAGGTTGATGCGGGAGGCACAAGTAGCGCCACCTGGATAACCATCAGCCTGCTTACTGAGTACCGCTTGACTGATTGGTAGCCCGGTCTCATAATGTCGAATCTGTCCGGTAGGGCCGCACGGAGGGTAGACAAGGAAATGCCAGCGAGTCAATCCCAGTTTGGTCTCATTCGCATTGCAATTTACCAGCAAGACGCAGTGCATGGTCTGGCAAACCTAGATATGACCGGACCAGTGAGGAACGTGGCGACGGAGACGCTTAGCTTTGTTAAACTTGAAGTTCGTCTGCGAACGCCGCGGGGTCGTGAGACCTGGGCTAGTTGGATGGACGAATGGTTGGAACCCAAGGCGTGTCAGTCCCCTGCTTACTCCCATCCATCTCCGACCGTACTGATCCTCCGATTAGTCACCCATGGGCGGGTGTGGCATCGTTGCAGACTTGGCTGCCATGATATTGATCCGAAGATCACATGGCGCAGGGAGAGACCAAAACCACACACGGGACTGGAAAAGATATGCATTGGGAATTGAGACTACTGCGACCACTCGACATGCGGGTGAGACTGGGTAGGACTGTGAGACGGAGGGTCGCCGTCACATCGGTAGCCGGACCATACTGTAGTTTGCACTTATATGTTGAACTGGGGGTTTAATGGGGAGTGGAGCTCACCACAGATAGTCGGGCAGCGTAAGTAGATACTGTAGATGTCTCATCATCTCATGCCCAAAGGCGTCGCAATGGTGCGGCATGGTTGGTTTGTCGCCACGGAAACCTACCTACGTACGTAATACAGTACATGTTGCACTCTAGCCACAGTATGTACAGCGGGTACACAGGTGGTCCGTGCGCAATACACTGTGTAATGCTCCTCACGCACGAAGTAGTGTACGCGTCAAGTTTTACAGTAAGCTCTAGGTACCCGAAGGTGTCCCTAATGTAGGCAGGCACATAGTGTTAAGTGTCTACCAGCTGTGACTACTAATTGGGGTTAGGTTCGATTCCTTTCAGTGTTACGTGGTGTTCGCCTTTTAGCTCAGCTGGTAGAGCTGAAAGCACGAACTCAAGCTCCTTACATAATATGTGGTTGAGAAATCCTAAGGTCGCCTGTTCGAACCCGATCTGAAGCATCTGAAAAAATTGCTGTAATTCTTAGGTTATAAGTCGTGTCCCTCAGAGAAATCACGCAATAACACCCTGAGTAAGCTAGTAAGACTGCCGATTTGATGGCAAGAGCCGGGGACAGCTCATGTTGATAGGGGGACGTGTTAAGTGTCTACCAGCTATGACTACTAATTGAGGTTAGGTTCGATTTCTTTTAGCGCTACATAGTGTTCGCCTTTTAGCTCAGCTCATAGGTATCTAAGGGTAGGCATCATTCATACCTGCCTGCCACCATATGCGTGCAGATGTGGGTGCTCACTTCTACAAATTCTAACGTCACGGACCCCCTTTTAAGCTAGACCCACATCTTGGCCACCAACTTTTACTTAGCCATCTTAGCCACCCTCTCTCCTTAACTTACCTACCTACCTTCATACATTCCTACCAATTCATACAACTTCACCAGCACGACCGTACCTACTACCTACGCAAACCCCAATTAATACCCAGAATTTACTTAGAAACGCCTGACGATACCACGAAAACAGCTCACTTAGCTACCTGGTAGCTATTCCGTACCACGTAAACCGATCAACCTCGACCCGACCGACCCTGACCCTTCAACCCGACCGTCAACGCCAACTTTTACTACCCAAATACCACATCCATTGAAGCGCCAGAGTCCCTAGAGGTCAATAGTATATATATGCGAGATTTCTGACTGTCTTTGATGGCGAAACCCAGGCCTATGTATATATACCATATAGTGCCAAGTCGCTTATAAGAATAAACTGGAATATCCCCCCACGCATCTAGAGTTTTATTTTTTTAGTTTTTATATTAGTAGTGGCTATTGTTATACTCTAAATACAAAAAGATTCATGCTATTACTTGATGTTGTGGTGAAGTTGCGATTTTGTGAAAACTGCGCTTTTGTATGGAAAATGGGGGTGGCTAAGATGTAGGGCTGGCCGAAATGGGGGTCTACGACGTTATCTAGTGTAAGAGCAGAACTAAGGGGTGCCTTACCGGTCTGTCTCGTGCATTACCCCGCAAAATGGCCCTTTCTCAAGGGTCTGGATGCCCGGCATTTGTGACGTCGTTGGTGGGTTCGGATAACTTAGTGTACCGGTACGTTACGTACTCCTTACACTAGTACTGGTACATATCCCTGGGCGTCGAGACGGGAGACCTTGGAGCTTCCAAGGAAGCCGGGGCTTCTGTTCCGGGACTTCGTCAAACACGAACCCCTACTTCTGCCCCTACCTACCACGTAGCTACGGAGGCTATTTTGTAAGAAGCGGTTAACCATACGATAAGCCAAGTTCACAATTACCGGTATTCAATCAACGCAGTATTGCTTTCGTGTTGGCTACGCTTGCTCAAGAAAAGTGGTGAGCAATCCTCTGGTGCTAAATCCACTGAAAGTCGCTCGTGACTTTTCGCGATGGCGCGCTTTTGGAGTACTTAGTTTCCCGGCAAACCTTGGTGCGTTCGGAAGTACCGGGGTGCCGAATACCGAGATGGGGGTGCCGAATAAGGGAGCCCTACATTAATGGACCTTCCTGCATTAACGCGTGCCAGACTCCAGACGCCAGCTCGCCCATTGGCTGGCTTGAACCAGGATGCTGGGGGTTAGGTGCATTATGTAATTACCCTACATGAGACGATGCGGATGGGCAGATGGGCGATGGATCGAACGACTGGACTACTACCTAGGTAGGTCTATTTACTATCTACTACCTACACTACTAGCAGTATGTACATACCTACCTACTCGATGGATAATTGCCATCTAAACTGTACATATTAGTGCCACTTATTAATGCCTTCTTTGTTCGTCAATTAAGACACCTACAAGGACGTGCTGCTTAACGTCATCATCTCTCGCCTTGACGAGTCAATGCAATTCTTTGGTTCTTTTGACACCGTTACCCATCCTACCGTCATCAGTACATTTGTAAGTTGCATCATCGTCTCTGGGTGTCTGAGTACCGGCCTCTCGTCCGCATAGTTCTCCGACGTCCGTGCCTGCCGGGTTCTTACTGACGATACACCGGCGCACCTGCCGTGTATATGCTCCATTTCGTACCTGCCAATATTCCATCTGCACCTGTACAGACCGGACAACCGGCATCCTCCGCGCTTCGTCTACCCCGCTCCTAACTCTCCCAACTCTCCCAACTTTCTCAACTCTCCCACCTCTCCCAGCCCGCACCTCCAACTCGACCTCCGCCCGCCGTCCACACTAGATATATCAACCGCCGGAACCAAGTCAGCTTCGTCTCTCCGCTCCTGGCACTATTCGAGTCAGTCACGCAAGTCTCCAGCAAGCCGTGTTTCTTCGACCCGGATCAGTCTACCTAGAGTAGGACAAGCAAACAGACGTGGCACAGATCTGTGCCTGACCCTCCGCGTCAAAGGGAGAAAACAAGCCCCCCGCACACGTCACAAGTCGCATCACACCGTTACCCAAGTGTTTGTACGATCCGCCGTCCCATACATCGTACAAAGGGTGTCTCGAGACGGCTGGGCCCTCTACTTGCCCTCTGCTCGCCGTATAAGAAATCCTCCTCCCACCTTCTAATCCCCGCCTTTCATTGAGTTCCACACGAAGGTGTCTGCGCCACCACGACCACAGACAATCCACTCGATCTCGCTGGCTCTTGATTGTGCCATTTGAGTATTTTGCCTACCGTCGAGTTCCTACGGATCACCTCCCAAATTTCATACACACAGTAAACTGAATTCATCTCGGCCCCTGTTCGCTTGCCATGTCGAACGATAACTCGAACACCGGAAGGTCCAACGATCGTCGCGCCTCTGTCACTTCGGCTGCTTTCTCCAACCTTTTCCACAGAAGCAACTCGACGTCTGCTGGGAACGGCGATGGCAGCGGTACTAGTCGTGAGTCCGTGTCGTTCACCGCGGCACGAGACCAACATCGACGACTCTCCATAACCACACTGGGCCTGTCTGGTGCCTCGCCACCATCAAATAGTAACCCTTTCGCCATCCGGCGGGGCAGTGTTTCAACCAATACGTCTGATTCTATTGACGAGAATGCAATTGATGATGATGAGCCGGCCAAGTTGCCACCTACATCTCCTTTTGCCCGCCGCACAAGCTTCGGCGCTCAGGCTATGCGCAATATGCGAACAGGCCAGAGTAGCCCCGGTTCGGGTAGGCCTCCCAGGCGGACCTCCACTGTGCCTCCACCACGTCAGCAACCTCCTGATGCTTCGTCTCTTCCCGCAGTTTCGAGACGGATGAGCACCTCTCAGGCAAGCAACGCACTATCTGCAAGAACACCTTCTGACATGATTTCCGCTCGCTCAGAAAACGGTTACAACTGGACTGAGCAGCTTAGATTCCGCGCTGAAAGCAGCGTTGCGGGCCAGCGTCCTGCTTTTAATTCTGCAGTTACCCCGGCGCCCCCTCGTAGCACCACCCATCATGACCGTGCCAAGTCTGTTTCCGATATGCCAGCACCGCCGAGACAGCCCGAGGTGATGAAGCCTAAGCGACCCGAACGGCCCAAGCCTGATCATATGCAGGAGCGGATCCTGAAAGGCGACTTCTACATGGATTGAGGGCTGTCTGGGGCACGAATTGTGCGAAGATTGTGCTTTTATGGTTAATGATAGCCTGTGAACCGGGTCGTATTCGCCAGTCGTAATGTTGCCATGAGTCATGAAACTTGCCTTTTCTTTGCACCTCCATTTTACCGGCGTTTTTCATTTCGCTTCGTTTTGGTGGCGTTGGAAGGGAGAATAGGCGAGAGAAATTATTTGCCAAACTTGTGTCGATTCAAAGAGTTCTGATTACCAAGATACCAAATCTGTGCAAGCTCGTATCTGAGGATGCGAATTTGACCCGAAGAACTTCGCATTTGAAGTGAAAAGGACTATCAAAAATCCCGATGGGAAAATGGTCTGGACCGCCTGGTATTTGGGTTATGCAAGCACTGCAAGGCGAGAACCGGAACGGAGTTACGTGCAATTTTCCTGGTTGGGGACGGGGTCTATCATTGTTGCTGGTCATCGCTGGTCATTTATGTACATGTACGATACCTAGGTATGAGGCGGGTGATGGCGAGATTTTCAGGAGTTACAAAGAACCTTACTAGCATGCTCCAATTCATGCGCCACGAGGGGTTGGCGGCATCGTCGTATGGCAGGAATAAAATCTCGACACGCGTATTCATTACGGTATGAAGGTCAATTTGAGATGATCATGACTCACGAGAATTACGAGAATTCCAACGGAATGAAAGGTTCATGCCGCCCGACCCTCCATCCTACCTAGGACTCTAGGAGTAGGACCCTACTGTAAGCACAGATAAATTTACACACGTGAGTCAATCCAGAGTGGAACTGGAATCTCTTCAGCCCTAGGTAGATCAGCAGGTCATCCTAAAGGCCTCCCCGGAGTATGTATGAATAATCCGAGAAGTAAGGATTCCAAAGCACCGGGCCCCCGAAGTTTTCATAAAGATCGGGTCCAGGGCATCCCGGGAATCCAACTGTCACCTGATTCGGGTCACCGGTCTCGAAGAGTAGATCGTCTGATTCGCGTGCGTTTGGAATACTGATTTATTTATCCATCTACATACCCTGATTTTTACGGATCGCGGAGTTGGTTGGTAAATGTAGACGCGGGCCATAGTAGGTAACCCGCGATATCATTTCACTTCCGTACACCGCAAGCTATCTACGGACGTAGCAGCTACCGCAACCCCATCGTCTCGAGATTCATTAACCAATAGGTACCGCAAACCAGCCCCGCCAAGCGCATAACCAAGACAACAAGATTACCCCATAAGACAATTACAAAGCCGTGTAGGTATTCGACCCCAAGAGTGGACAGGTATAATCAAACACTACCGGTAATCACAACCGTTCCGATCCCCATGTTTTTTCGTTACGCCATACCCGCCGCCTTTTGTTATTCTACGTACGCCCTGTGCCGTCCCGTGTATCACCGACAATAAAGGATATGTGCCTTTCTTCCCCCGGTTCCCCTTGACTCCCGCTAATAAGCCCACAGGAAACCTTACACAGCCGAGGCTGCGAAGAATTCGGCAAGTAATGAGAAACGTAAAAGTGCCTCGCATGAAAGAAACACGCAGGGGTCTTGATACGACAATCAGGCTCTTGAATGAACCAAACCGCCACCCACAATTTTTATACTTCATTCGTGCAGTAGATCCTGACCAAGAATCCCAAGTCGCCGCCTACGTATTGTAGGGGTTCCTGGCCGTTGGTGGATACCCCTCCATCGGGCCCATGAAATCCGGATTGTTCTGTGCCATCATGCGCAACCCGTCCTCATAGCTGAGTGAGCTATCAGGATCGATCCCCCCGAATCCCGTCAAAGTCAGGCCCATAGCCTGCTCGAAGCCATCGCCCATATTCAAGTAACCCATGTTGTTGCCCATCCAAGGGATAAGCGGCTGGACAGCCATCCCTAAAGCGTCATCTCCATCTGCGGCGGGTGCTTGTAAGCCCGCATTGGGGCCGTACATATACGGTGCTTGTGTTCCGGGGCCAATCCAGGGTGGATAGATTGGGACGTTCACGTTGGGCGCCGGCGGCGCCCTGTTGCTCTGATCGTTTTGCGCCGGGCCCTTAACCGCCGCGAGCTCGGACAGCAATTGTAACGGGGTGTTAGCAGGCTCGTATTCATGTTGGCGGCGCTGCTGTTCATGGAATGTGTGGGAGGACCCGTTGCTCTCAGTTCCAGAAGTGGTTTGTGATGGCCGCATGGTGGGATCAACAGTTTGGTCACTCTGTAAACGAATCTGACCCTGTGCCTGGAACCAACCACGTAGCATGCCGAGAATCAAAAGGAATTTGCTTGCGGGGCGAGACTTGTCTTGCGCTGCCGTATCCCGGAACTTATCGTATAGTCGGTCAAGGTATTCAGCGACTTTCATATTGTCCTTGTTAATAACTTTACCGAGCTCCGAATGGGGGGAGCTAGCACTGAAGTATATCTTGATGAGAACGACCACTGCGTATGCAACGCGGACGAAATTAAATATCGGCAGACAGCGAATGCAGGATACATCGAGACCCAAAATCGTCTCGAAAATCCCGTCGATGGCGGTAAGACACGACGACAGGGCACTAATGTGTGCGGCGGTCAAACTATCGCCTAGACCAACAATTGGATTGCGTAGCGATTCTGCATTAGAGGGGACACCGTGCTCATCGTTCGTCTGTAATGCGATCTCGTGCATGTACAAATTCAAGACACTGAAGCTGAGAAGAAGAGATGCTGCTACTGATTAGCATGAGCGTATCTAGACCTGTGAACGCGGTATTCTTACGTTGTTTGTCTTCAATTGGAACACTTTGTCTATACTTGGTGAGGTCTCGCTCGAAGCCCCGTAGGGCATATTGAATCTTTGTTTCCGTAATACTGACAACAATACTTGGGTCATCCATGGAGAAGTGAATGCCGACTTCCTCGGCAAGACGATGGGTCCATACTAAGTGGCAAAGGTATCTGTCACCCTGCGCCGCCTCGGGCGATGACTCCAAGATATCCATGCACTCGGTCATAAAGGACTGCCACCTAATCAGATTTGGACGGTGCAAGGCCATGGCTACATTAGAGGCCAAGAAATACACTGCCAGCCATGTTCGGCGTGATTCGATAGTAGAGGGGTCCGGGAGTGGCTGTTTCCGAAACGGGTGGTCACGCCAGGTATAGGGCACCAGACGAGACTTGGGGCTATTCTTCCTCTTACCTAGGCCGATGTCAATGGCCATCACCCCAGCGAGATGTACCATTTGATAGAACTTCAGCTCCTCGAAGTGTTCGGGAGGGAAGTACCAGATTACACTGACTAGGATGGATTGCACCAGTTCCAAGCTTTTCTCGCCCCGTACGACGACCTTGTCGGCGAAAATCTGCGCCAATTCCTTGACTAGAATGCGCTGTGTGTGTGCAGTTTCCGATGAAGCTACTGACATGATGGCGAGGAACAATATGGGCTTCGTCTGTCGAATCTCTGCTGGGGTCGTGCCAGACGGGAAGATAACAGCTGGTAGGTGAGGTGCCATATGCTCAGTATACCTCAGGAAAAGCGCGGATGCCTCCTCCATCGTGATAATTCCGCGGTCTACTATGTCGGGTTGCTGGCGGTCGGTGTTTGCCATGTGCGATGGGCTCGGATCGCTCTGCTCATCCGAGGGTGACGTCTCTATGTCGTTGAATTTTCGTTTCTGACCACTCGTGGCCAGCTGTGGCCGGAAGGACTCCTCCCCCCTGGGATCCCTCTCGACATGGGGGAATCCCGACGGACGCGGGTTTCTAGCCATTTTCGCATTGATATCGTCGGAGAATTGATGATCTATAGGCGTCATTTGTGGTAGAACTACTCCAGCGTCTCCGCTTCCACTCCCTCTGTTCGCGTGTAAGCTCGCAGTCAGGGCATCGATTTTCTTCTCCAGCTCAGCAACGCGAGAATCTGTTTTCTTCTGTCTTCGCCTGGTCGGTTGCGTGACAACGCAGTCTCGTCTCGCTTTTGTACACCGCCTGCACGGTCCGTCCGGGTTGAGTAGGTCGGCTTCGCATTTAACCTTCAGCCCCCGACAGGCCTCGCAAGCACGCGCACGCCTCAGATCGTGAGGATCATGAGACGTCACACTGACGGGAGTTGGACCGGCGGTGACAGAAGATGCGGTGGCAGAGGTAGCGACAGAGGGAGTGTCGGCTAGAGCAGACGGAAATATGGGATTAGCAGTCAAAGCCGTCGTCTGAAGCTGGTGCTGCTGGGATGAGATATCGCCTGCTTCGCGGTCAGTGGCGGCGGCCACGGCAGTGTTGACGACAGGACTTGGTCGGTGTGCAGAGGCGCCATGGACGATGATGGAATCCTCGTCGACAGCCTCGAGACGAGGATCTAAGGGACCTAGCGGCTCTAGATCCATTGTCGGCACGGGCGGAGCTGGATCGGAGTGGAATAGGGTATCTGCTGGTGGGTTGAATCATTGGACGCCGACATGACAACGGAGTCTAGACAGGCCGGATGCCGATGGGGGAGAGCAGGTAAGGAGTGGGGGGCTTATGTAGGTAACGACTCTACCTACGAAGTAGGTGCGTACGAAGTATCTACACATGTACCTACCTACCTAGTCCGTACCGGCCTAGTCTTCGCACATGCCTTCGCACATGCCTTCGCACGGGTCGTCGTCGTCGTCTAGGGAGGTATTCGTAGGTAGGTAGGGACTACCTAGAATACGTCTGTCTCTATGCCATGCCTTGAGAAGCATTAGTTGCAGTTCCAAGATACGGTGTTTCTGAGAGCACATACATGCCGAACGAAATACTTGAATCGGTAGTTGCATGCAAGTCCGGATTGGGATTGATTGGTGATTTTGCGGGTGTTTTGCGGTTGATAGCAGGAGGAAGAGGCAGAGCCCGGTTGATGCGTGGAAGATGCCTCGAGCAGCGATAATGCAGTAAGCTAACCGTTGGGGGACACAGGCCACGTCGAAGCGGGCCGGCTCGATTTCAGACATCGATCTACTCTCAATTACATATAGAACATCGCAACAATTAATTACAAGCTTTGTTTTCCAGCCGGTTCAAGTACAACATGACCTTGCGCTTCAATTGAACGGACTTATTCGTCACCAGCTGCAGTGCTAGGTCTGCTAGGCACCTCGGCGTCGCTAGCCTCGTCCTCATAGACAATCCTACCACGTAGCTGACGTTTGGCTCGCCGAATATCGTGGAGGCGAGTGAATCACTGTGTTGGCGGTATTTTCACCTTCTGTCGTACCCGTTTAGTGGTTGCCACTGGTATTTTGGCTTCGAGGTAGTCGATTTTTGCCTGTAAATCCGCAATCTTGCTATCGCGTTGATCAAGCGCCTTGCTTACCTTGCGTACAGCAAGGCGTTGGGCTGGATTTCTGAACGAAGCGTCGGTACTACCCAGTTTTCGCATATCATTCCGAAAAGCCTGGCTATTGCTTGGGGTAGAAATGGTCATCGCAACTAGGTCAGCGACAGAGTCAGGAGTCGTTTCTCGGTCGGCAACATGCGATGGTTGTGTTGACATTTTCGGGACCCCTACATCATCAAGAATAACATACTTATTTCGATGATAACGCCTTCGATCAATCGCGTGGATGAATGCCCGCTGTTTTCCATGCATTCTTAATTACACGGGACGTCATAACGGCAAGGCGTACTTGGTGATATGTCTCCAACATATCGATTTTCGTAGGCGGTAGTCCTAATGTAGCATTTGAACAGTCCCTCAACAGCGCGCGAAGCTTTTTTTTTGAGTAAACTGAAGACCCCAACATCCAATGCTTGTACCGGTAGGTAGGTCTCCGTGCGAAGAGAGTCCCTTTTTATACCCGTCATGCGTGGCTTATACATCACGTGTATACATTGCCACAAGTGGCTGGTTAGCTGGTGACTGAGTTGTACGACGGACACCAGGCCTAATAAGGGTAAGAAGCAGCAACTGCGCGATTTGTCGGTTCAGCCGCCGTTGCAGCTCTGCGTATCGCAACTGACACTACTGCCTACTCGGCACGTGGTGTATGCAGAGGCTGCGCTGGGGAGAAACTCAGAGCGTAAATATAGGTACATCTCTTTGGCTGCCCGAAGACACCAACTCGGTCACTTGCTTTACGTTACCATTCCGTCAGTTACCGAGTTGGTGTCTTTGGGCAGCCAAAGAGATAGTGTACACTGCTGGCCCCGATCCCGGTGATTCACGAATCATGCGCTACCGGATATAAGAAGGTAGTATAGTCAGAGATGATAGAAGCCAGCAGTTCGCGGCGCCGGGTTGTTCGGGAAAGTGAGCAGCCGGTGCTTGCTACCAAATACCTACCTGCGCGGCCTCCACTTGCTCCCGGGGCGCGTATTCATATACAGTTAGAGCAGTTTCTGTGAATGTAAGTATAAGTTGAGTCTATCGTTCTCTCGTGTGAACGATTCAGCGTTCTCGGCCACGGTGATACTTTAGGCAGCAGACTGAAGGATAGTACGTGCCCCAATCTTATTTTCTAGCTTTCTCACCTTTCTCATCATGGCCAGCGAGTTTGCTCAGATTCAACAGAAATATGCCGAAGAGGCACAGAAGCGGGTGAAGAAGGAGGGAGCTGCCCAGTTCCAGCCCCTTGCACAAAGCGACAGTGACCGTCTGCGCCATCTAGCCGACGACATATGGGCTGACCACGCGAGCCTTGATGCCCAGCCTTCTCCTCTCAAACCCGGTGATACCCCAAAGATCCTGATCGCCGGTGCTGGCATCGGTGGCATCGTGGCTGCCGTGCGGCTCATCCAGCGGGGATTCTCCGCCGATCAAATTCGGCTCGTCGAGACGGCCGGTGGAGTCGGCGGCACGTGGTACTGGAACCGCTATCCGGGCCTCCATTGCGATGTCGAGTCCTACATATACATGCCTCTGCTCGAGGAGATGAGTTTCATGCCATCTCACAGGTACGCTTCCGGCGTCGAGATCCGCCACTACCTCCAGGACGTGGTCAAGAAGTACGAATTGGAAGATAAGATTCTCTTCCGGGCTCGGGTGGACCGGGTTGAGTGGGACGATGAAGCCCGCCACTGGAAGGTCGAATTATCAACTTGGAGAGGCCCGAGGGGTCGAGAACAGGGATCCCTCTCGGTCAACGCTGAATTCGTCTTCATGACTGCAGGTCTATTGGCCACACCGAAGTTCCCCAAGGGCTTCGGTAGTGATCTGGAGGGGTTCAAGGGGGACTTGTTCCACACGTCGTTGTGGAATTACGACGTCACCGGCGGCTCGTCAGAAGAGGCGTTCCCAGAGCTACCCAAATTAGCAGGTAAAAGAGTCGGCATCATCGGCACGGGTGCGACAGCCATCCAAGCGGTGCCCATCCTGGCGGAGTACGCAAAGGAACTCTACGTCATCCAGCGCACCCCGAGCACCGTGTTCGTCCGCGATCAGAGACCAACGGATCCCGACGAGTGGGCCTCATCCATAGCCAACAGACCAGGCTGGTATGACAATCGAAACCTCAACTTCGCCATGAAGATGTGCAGGTGCCTACCAGAGGGTGAGCGGAATCTCGTTGACGACGGATGGACGCAACTGTCGACTTACTCGGCGCTCACGGGCGATCCAGAATACGCCACCGTTGCACCGGACAAGATCCCAGAGATGATTGGCCGGTTTCTTGCGCTCGATGCCCCGAACACAGCCGCCGCACGCCAGCGGGTTAAAGACGTTGTCAAGGACCCCGTCACGGCTGAGAAACTGACCCCCTGGTACCCGTCATGGTGCAAGCGCCCGTGCTTCAGCGATATGTACCTACAGACATTCAACAACGCCAACGTGCACCTCATTGACACGGATGGTAAAGGCCTGGATAGCATCACGCCCAACGGTGTCGTCGCCAATGGCACCGAGTACCCCCTCGACGTCCTTATTCTAGGCACGGGCTACAGCTCGCCGACCTCCGACGGCGGGGATCCGTCCGTCCGTGCGGGCATCAAGGTGATAGGCCGGAATGGACGCGATCTATCGGAGAAGTTTGCCACGGAGGGTGTCTCAACACTCTATGGCGTCGCGTCGAACGGATTTCCCAACCTTTTCTGGCTGGGTCCTGCGCAATCGCCCGTCTACCCGAACTACAGCCACGTGCTGGACACGCTGGCCCGGTTGGTGGCGTATATGATAGGCGAAGGACACACGCGAGTCGGGGACAAGACGAAGACGCAGCGCCGCGTCACTGTCGAGGCGAACGCCGTGGATGAGGCAAACTGGAGTATGCGCATAATGCAGGGGGCGCCGCGTTTTGCCACGATGTCGCTTTGCACGCCGAGCTATCTCACTGGTGAGGCGGCGCCCGGCAGCATGGGTCAGGGAATGAGCCAGGAGCAACTCGCGAAGGCGTCCAGGTCGTCACCCTGGAGCGCGGGCGTGCCTGCGTTCATGGACTTGTGGACGAAGTGGCGTGATGATGGCGAGTTGCAGGGCGTGACGGTTAGCGTTGTCTAAGCATTTCTGTCTCCGTGTGACGGAAGGTAAAGGGTTAACCGTAGTACCCTCCATTGGTTCTACGCTGTATATATGCCACGACACTCCGTTTTCCATGCTTCTCTGGTCTGCGCGTGTTGAGTCTGTGCTGCCAAATGGATGACCTAGATTAGGTACCCACGGGCCACACCAGAGAATCCGAAACGATTCCGTGGCATCTGGACCCAAAAAATGCGCAGTATTACCGCTAAATCCTAATTTCACAAACGCCGATGCGTCAGTCGAATATCGATCTGATAAGCAATGAACGATGCATTCGTTCATTGTTCAACCGACGGGCATTTTGCCCGGCCGCCCAGCCCGAGACCGGATTTACCCGATATAAGCATCATATTGCCTGTGCTGTACATACGTAATGAATACGGATAGATACATAAATATGCGTAACTGGGTTAGTGTAACATCGGATCTGGAGGCCTCCAGTTTATACCTGAACCTATCTAGACTCCGGAAGCATCCGTGTTAGCCGGCAGGCGCTCCAGCCCTACAGCCACCTTCATAGCATGAGGGATAGGGCTTATCAGTCATCCAGCCCCATTCCTCCCGCCGAGTTCCATTCACATCAATCTCACGAACGTGGCTTCATCGAGGTGCGACAATCTTCCTTTTCCGAAATTCGCTATTTTACATCCTAACCTTTTGACCTTGACGAGGAGTGCTCAAAATGACCTACCAGGGCGGATACAGCGGGGGCTATGGCGACGGGCATAACGGGGGCTACGGTCGCGCGCCAGGCGGTTATAGTGGAGGCTACGGAGGTGGGCCCGACGGGGGATACGGAGGTGGCCACGAAGGTTACGACAGACAAGGCGGTGGGTATGGAGGAGAACAAGGAGGCGGGTATGAAGGAAGGCACGAAGGTGGCTACGGAGGCGGCTATGGAGGTGGCTACCAACAACCACCGCCGCCCCAGTACGGCTATAATCAATACCCCCAACAAGGAGGGCCACCACACCATCAAGGGCAGCAGTATCATCAATACCCGTCTCAGCAAGCCCCCAATCACCACGGTCACCCGCCTGTCCAGGGGTACGGAGGAAACCACCGTGCTGGACCTCCCCCGCCGTCCGTACCGCAACATTTCGGTCACGGGGCACCGGAGGGCTATACCTTCCAGTACTCTAATTGTACTGGTAAGCGCAAAGCTTTGCTAATCGGCATCAACTACATCGGCCAGGCCGCAGCGCTAGCGGGTTGCATCAACGATACCAGGAATCTCTCTTCGTTCCTCATCGAGAGGTACAACTACAGGAGAGAAGACATGATCATCCTCACCGATGATCAGCAAGACCCCAGACTCCAACCTACCAAGGCCAACATCATCCGCGCTATGCAATGGCTCGTGCAGGGCGCACAACCGAACGACGCTCTCTTCTTGCATTATTCGGGACACGGCGGACAAACTCAGGATCTCGACGGCGACGAGGAGGATGGCGCCGATGAAGTCATCTATCCAGTCGACTACAAGCAAGCCAGCCACATAACCGATGACCATCTTCACCACCTCGTAGTTACGCCGCTCGTCGCTGGCGTGAGGCTGACGGCCATCTTTGATAGCTGCCACTCCGGTTCCGTTCTAGATATACCATACATCTACTCAACCAAGGGGATCTTGAAAGAGCCGAATCTAGCAGCCGAGGCAGGGCAGGGCTTGTTGAAAGCCATATCGGCGTACGCCTTGGGCGACAGGGGCGGCCTTGCTAGCGCCATTATGGGCTTCGCGAAGACCGCATATAAAGGCGAAGCCGGGTACAAGAAGACCATGGAGACAAAGACGTCGCCGGCTGATGTTGTCATGTGGTCGGGTAGCAAGGACGACCAGACGAGTGCCGATGCCGCTATCGCGTCGCAGGCTACGGGCGCTATGTCTTGGGCTTTCATCACGGCTCTTAAGCAAAATCCTAAACAGAGTTACGTCGAGCTGCTTAATAGTATTCGGGACATACTACAGTCTAAATACAGTCAGAAGCCCCAGCTTTCTTGCAGCCACCCTCTAGGTGAGTACTACCGGGCCGTCTCCTATGTCGCATCCATACTGACGATGTATATAGATACCAATTTGCTCTTTGTTATGTGAAGCTAATTGGTATCCCGAGTACCGAATGGTTCGCAGTTAAATAAAAACACTTGGTCACCTGAGATACACTTGTGGCTTCTGTATGACATGATAGCATGTGGAATGATTGTATCAGTGGCCACCTGGCCGAAACTATTGAACACAGGGATAACAAGGAGGATTTATATCGGCGTTTGGGGAAGAGCAATGCTTGATGCTCAGGGTAGCCTGCAGGAATAGAAACCAGCTAACAGCCGGCAGCGTTTACAATAAATAAAGCACCTATCACTTGAATAAACCGTGTCGGTCTCCAGGAGGCAAATTAGAGAGAACTTATAAGAATGCATATGCGGAGTGTAGATAAGGTAGGTACAGGTAGGTACTTTGATGGGAGATGCCAACGGGAGAACACCCCGATCGTTGACATCTGGGACCATACCTGGGTACGAGAGCGGATGCAGTCCGTCCCAGACTCGACCTGACATAGTAATGCTTATTGAAGCGGAAAAGAAACCATAAGAGCAAAGAGCATGATATTCCACAGATTACTCGGGAGATTATGAGGCAAGATAAGATGGTACCTGCAAACCAGGTAGGTATGTACTATGTAGTGCAGCACCGGCTGATTGGGTATCGTCGTCATCATACACTAGACGGAATGCACGTGGTGCGGGCTGTTGGGCGTCAACAGGCTCCTCCGCCCGAGCTAACTAGGTATTTTAGGTGCATGCGTGCCACGTCTTTGGCGCCACCGGTGCATTCGCCATGTTTTTCGTACAGAGTACCTTTCACTCAGCAGCTGCGAGCCGCCGATCACTCGTACTCCATACTTCTCCCAGTCGACGCAGGATGTCTGCGATAGGTACCCTCCGCTTGGCTTTCCAAGGCAGGGGCGAATGCCCCTCATGCCCCACTCTTTCCATTGCCCAACCTTACGTGTATCGACTTCTTCCTCGACCTCCCTTTAACCTCGATCTGCCCTCCACCAGTCTTCCGTCTCTCATCGGGATCTCTTTGTATCGCTGGCAACCTGGATTCCCAGTGCCACCATTCCTTCACGGAGCTGTCTTTGTGAACCTTTGTGAGATTCCTGCCATACGAGATAACCTGGTTAGAGCGGCAGATCAGAAGGGTGACTTTTGCTTTTACTTCTTCGCCTCTATCTCTGAAGCAACTCTCTCGACTCCATCCCCCCACCCGCCGTCCCCCTGCTATAGCCCAACGGCGTGTCTGTACTTCGGGTCGCTGAATATATTCGTTGGCCATCGACAAAAATCTCCTCTGCTTCTAGCGTAACCCTGTTGAGAACCTATATGCTCCTCCCCGTCCCCCCTCTTGCCTTCCGCTTTCCCGGTAATCAACGAACCAGTCTGCCTCCTCTCACAGCCATAGCGTCACTCCCCAAGTACATAGCAATTGTCAATAAAAAAGACCGTCTTATCAGAGCTCCTCATTCTTACTACCGCGACTCCCCCCACCTTGTCTCATCACTTACCCCCGCACCGCGCTCGCGGACACAACCAGTTGCAGGCTACCGGAGATATATCGACTGCACCAGCATACAGTGATTGACAATATTCTTGTGCCGGTGAGTGATCACTGAATTTGCCATTGTTTATGTTTATGCTGACTTTTTTCGTCGCCCTTTGAAGCCATGACGTATACAGAGTCGAACATGCAGTCTGGAGAGGAGCTTGCTTCGCTCTTCTCTCGCCATATGACATTTCAGCCACAGCCGGTACAACAAGCTCCCCAAGGACGAACTAGCCAACAAGAGCCCGAACCTGAGCCTATAAAATACTCTATTTCGCAGCATTACCATCATTCTGCCCATGCCGTGCATCAAGACACTCCGATCTTGGATTACCAGCGACCGTCGTCGGTCCCTCCGCAAACAACACAGCCCTCAGTAGAGGTTCTGAGCAGCCACGGTATAGACCCTAGCGGCCTATCCCCGCAACAACTCGAACTATTCAAGACTGCGGACACGCCCCAGCAAATACGTCTGATCGAGCTGTGGCAGATATACCCTCCCACAAACTCGAACCAAACTCACCCAACTGTGGCCTGGGCGAATACGACGGTCGAACAAGAGGAGTTGCTCGCCCAGCTCCGCCACGAGGAGATGCTAGCGGAGAGAGAATCACAGAGGGATTCGCTGATGAGCCTGGATGGCACACCACTCACCCCAATCCAGACAACCGACGGCCATTGGGTGAGCACCGCATACGTTGAGCCATATATGATGTCAGGGTACGAGATGCTTGCCCGACGTGAGTATGAGGAATCCGTCAAGCGGCAGCTCGAGGAAGAATTGTCGAGACCAAAGGAAGTCTATAATCACTGCTCGCCCGCCGTTGGTGGCTACAATTATCGCCTGGCCACAGATCCCGTCTATGCCAATGACTGGCCCAACCAGAAGCAAGCTATGGAAAACCAATATGGAGCATTCCAGCAGATGAGCGACATGGAGTTTTAATCCTGTACATATTATACTTCTGTCGAATAAACCCCGCATGTCGGGATCATAGCATAGGTAGTCGAATTTTGTTGACTGGGGAACTGGCCCGGTACCCGGTGTCTCGAGAAGCAGACAGGTCGGCCATTACATGAGCACTAGGTATGTTGTTGCTTGGAAAGGGTCGAAGGTCGTGCCAGAGTATATACATGAAATCAACTCACGTCCTAGGACGGGCGTTGAGGGATGTTGGCGTGGAGGGTTTTCCTAGTCCTTTTTATTCCCCTTGGCTATTTGCTCTACCTACTCTCGTTCTTCCGCCCTTGCCCCTGTCCCGTCCCTAGTCCGCCGCGTGTATGACTGACTTGTATGATCTGAAGCTTTCTAGGTTTCGGCGATTTTCGTACTTATATCATTGATGGGTAAGGTAAGCCTGCCATTGCCCCGATCTGCCATCCCCTATATACCTTTCCTGATCCACGGTTTGTATGTGGCTGCTGTGTTTTGTGATTGTTTAGGTATAGGATTGGTTTGATGGTTGTTATGGTTATCCTTCACTTCATTTCCCCCCTTGCTTTTGCGCTTGCTTCTCTATCTTATTCGGCGCCGTCCCCCCGAGACCCAACGAAAACGAAAAGAGAAAAGGCATGGTGGCTCTGATGGAAGATGCACCACGCCAAGAGAAGCCCGGAAGCCCGAAATACAAAAGCATTGAAAACCCGAACTTCTGATAGGCTTAGGTTATTTAATGCTACTTTTATAGCTTGATATGTTTCACTGAGGTCAAGCAAACCAGCGTGGATGATTTCGTAGACGTTTACGTATTTATTCTGATTATACCTAAATCGATCCTCGTCTGCTCCTGTGCTTTGTTGGGTTTGCCCTGCTTTGTAACTCATGCGTGCTTGGTTTGGATGCTATACTCCGGGATCAGTAGGTAGGTAGCTCATAGGTTCAATTATCGTTATTTTGATTGACACATAATTACATCTCAGCCCTACGGAAAAGTGCCATTGAGAGGATATCATCACAGTCGCAAAAGTAAATGTATTCGCAATGCATTGAACAGGGTGAATAAGTCTATAGAGCCGTATGCGCAAAACCAGGGAAGAAAAGGGGGTCGCATTTCGAGAGTGAGTTCTTCCTACGTCCTGGGGACATCATATATATAGAAATACACGCCCATGCGATTACCGCTTCTTGCTCCTCTTCTTTGCCTTGCTGCCGCTCTGGGCCTGGCTGCTCGTCGCCTTTGACTTGGGGAGATCCTCGACGCTCTTCTCGAGGAACTCGAAGTCGTCGGTGGAGCCTGTGGAGGGTGTCCGCTGCGCTACGTCCGAGTCGGCGTCGTCGTCTACGGGACCTTCGGCGCCGGGGGTGGTCGGCGGTGTGGTCCCGAGGGCTTTGCCGATGGTGACAGCATAGATCCATCCCGGTAGCTTGAAGAGCGCGGTATCTCTGATGGTGGGCTGGGGGAGCTCATCGGGCTATTTTTTTTGCAGTCAGCCTTTCCGTACAGAATGCGTGGGGTAAATAAAAGATAGGACACTTACATCTAGCAGATACTCATGGACATGTCCGTCGGCGTCTTCTTGTTCCAGATAAACGTCGCCGAGGGAATCTACTACCAGAATCTTGCCATTCTCCGCGACGACCCTCTTCTTGGCGCCGGTTGGGCCGGACCCTTCGGCCTGCGGTACCGGCGTGGTGCTCCCGCTAACCTGCTGGCTGCTCCGTGCTCTGGTGCGGCTGGATCGCTTGCCTTCCTTAGCGGACCCTTTGCGGGTTTCCTTCTCTTGCATTCGTCGCTGCTTGCGATTCAGCGCAATTGGCGCTTGCTCGTCATCAGCGGCCTGCGGCGGTGGCGGCGGAGGGGCGGCGGCAGCGGGAGGAGTATCGAAGCCGGGAATAGAGAAATTATCGCCCCAGGCCGTCTGTTTGGCGAATTTGATGTAGCGTTGGACGAATTCGCGCTGTCGCTTCCAGCTCATGTATAGCGCAAGGTAGTGAAATGCGCCTCCACCGACGAGCAGGCAGCCGAACAGAACTGTGCCCAAGCCGGGCCGGTAGCGACTGTAGTAGTATTCAGTGCCCTTCCATGTGGGGAAGCCGTTCTTCAAGAAGTGGTCGTATCGGTCGCGGTCCGGGCCACGTAGGACGTTGGTCACGATGGAAAGGCGCGTCTGGCGCTCGCCCGCTTTCTTGACAGCAGTATTGATCTGGGCCTTGGTGGGCGACTTGGTGACTTTGACGCCCTTGGCTTTATTTTGCTTGGTGGCCTCGGCCATCATCTGCTGCCTGACTTTGTCCGGATGCAAAGCCCTCGACCTTTTCTTGTAGGCCTTGTTGATATCATCCTGGCTCGCAGACGGGGCCACGCCGAGGAAGTCGTAGAAGCTCACGTCGGGGCCCTCGTGGGTGGCAATCTCATCGCGGATGCGAAAGATTTCGCGATCTAATTGGAGAATCGAGTTACAATGGGCAGACCGAGGCAGTGATGACAGGGGCACCCGTACCTTCTTTTGACCAGGCGGCAATGAGCGGAATCAGGAAAGCCACGAGGCCAATGGCGAGGGTTGAGAACTTCATCGTGTCGCTCGCACGGTGGCGGCGAGGTGAGCGTCGCCCTTGTCGACCACCGGAATTGTTTATTACCAGCAAGGTAATGCCGTCGAAATAAATGAGGCCTGTTCAACGCAGATTGCGGGACGCGATCAGGCTCAATCTGGCGTGTGCTGCGCAATTGGCAGACGTCAAATATAGGTACAGTACCCACACCTTGTTGCGCTGTGGTCTCGTTGTCCTCTTGCCGCTTCGGTTTTATTTTTCGGTTGATTTTTTTGGTGCCAAGAAACGGATCAAGACAATAAAAAGAGCGCAGCAGTCAGATGTGTCATACAGTACTTGTTATATGCATAGACTTGGAACTGCATACATACCTATTGAGCATGTGCTTTTATCCAAATTATGTATTTAAACCCACTTCGGTGTTTTTTGCACCGAGGGTCCGCCTTTGCGCGGCCTAGGAGCTCGACAACACCAATGACGTAAGACTTCAACTTCCATCAAACGGACCTTTGCCTCTTATTAGTTATTTTGGTTTGAATTCGACAATCGTATTGGAATGGCTCCAAAGCCAGAGTAAATAGCCAAGACAGAGGGGCTCATATATGCGCCATTTTACTGGATACGCACCACAATGGGCATCCAACCCTTCCAAGGGATTCGGCAAACCTACAGAGCATGTAGGAGACGGAGAGGGAGCAACTGATCATTCTGGGCAACAGCGTAATGTCGCTTTCATTGATGAATATTGCAATATATGTAGGTCCGTATTTGTAGATTGGAAAAAAGACCAATACCTGCTAAAGTCCCGAGTGTTATGCGCCTCCCATAAAGCCAGGTCGCCTGCTCAACATAATTCAATCCAGTCCAAATCAACTCAATCCAATTAAATCGCTCAATCAAATCCAGCCAACTCAAAACAAAGAGCCTGGAATGGTTGGAATGGTTGTGATGCAGTTGTCGTCACCTGTGAAACTGCGTGAGTAGATGGACAATAGAAGGACAGCGAGTTCAAACTTACAGAATATGTTTCCGACGTAGTTCGAAGTCAGGATGCCATGTGAGGGGTCGTTGTCGCCTGTCGAGGTAAAAAAGATGGGAACGGACCCGCAAGCGCCGCAGCCGTGCTCGCCCAATGCATCGACGAGGGGACGCATCTGGTCGAGGGTTAGGGCGGCGCCCTGAGGGAAAAGGCAGACACCTCCGTTTCCAAAGGTGATTGAAGAGCTGACGGTAAGACCGGCCGATACAACCTGGCCCGATGCATCACCCGATGCCCCAAACGTAATATTCACATTTGTACCAAGGCACATGACCTTTTCATCGCTGCCGTACATGGTGTCGTTGGGCATGGTAGTGAACTGTAGGACATCGTGCCAGAGCTGCAAGATAGTGGTTCCGCCATGGTTTTCGATTGTGGCAAGGCCGCAGAGGGCAGAGCCCTGGCAGTTAATGCCGAGAGCGAGAGTCTGGGAGACGAGCCCGGAGACTGTGAGGAGCTTGGAGAACAACATGGTGTCGAAAGTATTGGTTTCGGTGCAAATATATGTTTAGAGACTGAAGGGACTGGTGAGGGTGCTGCTGTTGACAGTTGTCGCTGCTGCTGTTGTACTCTGTATTGAGGTCTGAGAGGCCTGCGGTGCTGATGATCGTCAGAATGAAGCATTGTGAGTGTGGCGCCCTGGTGCTTTTATACTCGGCTACTCATCTCGTTATCCTGTCCGTTCCTATTCGGTATTAGAACTATTTTCGATTCGCTAGGTAACATAGGTAAGAGTCTCTAAGTGCAACACCTACACTAGAGCCATGCGGTCTATCTCATTGTACCTAGGTATGCAGACAGGTATTTCGTCCTGTATTGTGTACGCTTGATCAAGCAAGACTAGGTAGCATTACGTTACACTCTACACCTATTCCGGGGTCTTCAAGCATAGCGTAAAACTCGGACGAAAACATGTAAATATACACCAAAAATATAAGGAGAGTTACAAAGGGTGGCAAGCCATGATATTGATTCTATGGAACGCTAATCGGCTGAAGAATTCAGTATAAAGTTGGGTGTATGGGTATATTCCGCCATACATGGCCAAAGCTCAAAATAGTGATATGTTCTAGCAAAACCCTCGTCTTCGTAACGCACTATGCTTGAAGATCCGGAGTAGGTGTACCGGTAAAATGTTTGATCACCATAGCGGTGTCACAATGAGCTTACGCGGTCAGCTCGAGAATCAAGATTAGCTGAGGCTACCTAGGTATAGATCAACCGACCATCCTCCCTGTCACGCTAAGACTAGAAGTGATCTTCTGCCTCACATCGTCAGGCAGGCCCGCAGGCCCGCAGCCAATTGAAATGCCATATATAGAATTATGTCATGCTTTGCCAGGTTGTCAGGCTTTCAGCTATTACAACTAACTAGCGCTACAACTAATTATCTAAAGTATAACTACGGATTACAATGTTATATCGGTTGATTCGTACAATCATGCAGATTCCTTACTTATAGGTAGGTAGGTCTCGTCGGTAATAGCTTGTACGAGTAGAATCGAATAGAGTTTTAACTTAGATCACCTCTCACTTCGTACACATTCACGACAACTCGGCCAACGGTCTGATACCCGGTTACTCGCCCTAGGGAGGGCCAAGGCTAGATCCTAGGGAGGTATTGGCTTCCCTCCTGCTAAGTCTGTACGGTCAACCGATTTAAATATGATGAGCCACTAGGGTCAGTTACAGTGGGCTTGCAGTCGGCTTTAGTGGTCTTATCCAGCTCATCATATTTAAATCGCTTAACTGTATCGATGTTAGATAGGGGCGGGTACGCACCTGACCGAGCACATGTCAATTGGCTAGAGTTATCCGCGTCTACTATGTGCAGCCTTGCAACGTCTATGGTAGCGGTGCACGCCAGCTGCCCGCCAGGTGAAGGCAGCTGGAGGCCTCAACACACAGATAACTACCTAATATACGCGCGTCTCCTGCGTTATACTGCCTAGCTATAGTAAGTACACTGTACGGAGAAAAAGCCCAAGCTATTTTACTGTAGGTGCACCTATCGTCGCTAATTGCTGCGGTGCGTTGTAGACCGAAACGATCACTTTGAGATGTTAGCGTGCTTGCGCGACAGGGAGGATGGTTGCTGGATCCTTGCATACGTAAGCCATGACTCACTCAAGTGACGACAGCTGTCGGGACGCGTCATAGTCACAATGGCACCTGCCGCCGACAATACGCTCGTCCACTATAAACCTCAACGTATGGCACGTGCTTTGCTTTCAGAATTGGACATCGAATCCTTCGTAGCCGCGAAAACTGGGTTAGAATCGCGATTCGCCACTCCATCGCAAGGGAGAAAGGTGCACGGGTACGTACCTAATGTCCCATTTGGGACGATGTTCTATCCATTTCTCGCAGTTCGTAGGCCTTCGGATAGTCCATCGAGCTCCAAGATACCAGTCTTGGCACATAGTGGTGACGCTACCCCAGAGGGCCCTCGAGGCCCGTCGAGGGTGCCGCTGGAAGCCCCAAATCTTAGTAGGTCCACCGGCTACACGCTCGCTCCGCCGTAGTCCGTGCGCCATCGAGGTGATAACGAACAGGTTGATCCACACACCGGACGGACAGTAGGTGCGGCATGGTAAACAGCGTTGAACACGTTAGTGTTACTATAGGTAAAACCTTGGCGGTAGCCGATCAACATCGGTAATTTTGGCCGCAATGGCTTCATAGCAAAATGTCACATAAGTATAGGTATTAGGTCAATGTAGTTACGCTACAATTCATGGCTATTTAGGGTTGTCTCCAATGTTACCTAGACGGGGCGGAAGAAGGTGTTGCCAGTAAGTGTATAATTTATAGGTCGGTGTCGCAAGTACCGGATCGGGGGCTGAGTAATCGCCGACAGTGCTCAATTCGGAGCTATGCAAGCCGGACATTTGGCTAACACCCCGTTTAAGTATTCCAGTGAGATCTCGTTTCCGGTCCGAGATCTGTCCCCGAATCTCGATGAGATGCTTACTCCCTTCGCCAATGCATGTCTTTCAGCGCATATTGCCATCCTGGAGTACACTTAGTTATTTGCCAGAGTCAATTGATTGATTTATAGGGAGGTACCCCTAATAGCGCATGGGCGTATCAATGCACGTTGCACATGTTCCCGCGCAATATGCGGTTATCCTACCTAGAGGTAGGTAATAATCACCCCCGAAGGCTGCCGAATGGAGATTATGTCTAGGTAGATAGTTGAGTTAATAGCATGCGACAACTATCTTTTAGGCAGTGTTCAAATACCTATCGTACACAATAGCGCGCGGAATTGTAGGTAGGGAACGCAAATGCATGCTCTGACCAGAAGCTCTGACTACCTAATTGGTAGGTAGTAGGTACTAACTTAAGCTAAATAGGGTATATGCCGGCAGGGTTTCCCGGGCGGGCACCATCTTAGCTCAGGGGTAGTCAACTAGTGTACAGTAGTCCCGTTTAAATCGGCTTCCGGATCGGACTCGGAATGCACCGGACGGCCCCGCTTGACCCGATACGCCGCAGTCCATCTCTACTAGTTCTCTTCTACAGATGGCTATTTGGCGCCACGCGGACGATATATCGTAAACTTGAGAAACCCGCGGCGTACCCGTCAACCAGCAAGGTGCACACTGCGATTTGATGGAATCTGAATGACTTTTCGAAACCGCAGGTGTAAGCCCTACCCGCAAACACTAAAATCGAGCCCAAAACGAATATACTGTACCTAGTGTGCACTACGGAATACTACCTACCTATGCATGCGCATGCTAATTTCGCATACGGCAGCGAGTAGTGTAGGTAGAAAGCTGCAGAATGTAAGCCTAGGTAGCATCGATAGCAAATTTAGCGCGCAATTATACGGACTACATTATACAAGCATTTTGAAACCACGCGCGATTGCCATGCTGCTAGTATGAAAACTACCTATTAGTCTCAACCATGACTCAAGGCTCGTGAACTAAGATTTACACTTTACTCTAATTAGATAGCCGCGGTACTTGTAAGCCTCACGTACATACGTTGTATTGTACGTCGGTGGTCACATGGGGCTTGGGGTGCGGGGCGCAGGGTGCCGGCGGCGGCGGTCTGGTTATGACGGCCTGCCGGTAATAATAGTCCAAAGTTGTAAGATGTTGACGTGGAAAAGCGATCCAAAGACTTTGATCGGCCAAGAGCGCTTAAGCCCACTGTAACGCCGCCACGGTGATCGAAACTTTAAAATAGCAATCAACTGGATCCGACTTTGAAGACCGTTTGATTGGTTGGTAGGTACGTATATCTACGCAGTAACTAACACCCGAGGGGATGGCTGGCAGCGCTACATAAGTACTGCCCCTAGGTATGTATCTACATTTTAATTCTCGTTGGATATCTCAAAACCAGGTTCGGCGGCGTTTGGGTCTCGTGTCGCTGTAAGAATTAGATTCAATAGATTGTAGGGTTTAAACCAATTTCACCCTCTGGACATTGTGAATTTGTGGCTATACTACACTTATTAGAGGTCCTTAGCATCTGACCGCACATTAGTTGGATGGGTAGGGACCGTCAGCCTCAGCCTGAAAATCTGAACACAATTAAGAATGACAGGTAATTGACGTAGCAGACGAGGTGAGCCTAATTCTCGTATTTCGTTGGTATGTGCTATACGTAGACAGCTATTGGTCTATAAGTATGTGCCAACTATTTTGGTAATGTAGTCCGTACCAGCTGCACAGTTACCAGGTACAGAACCAGGTACTTACTTTGCATGCACTCTGAAAGCTCCAACGGATAATTTAACCGCACCGCGCCGCGCCGTGCCGGTCTGGTGCCAAGCCGGCCGCAGGTGGAGAATCTTGGCACTTAGGGCTGATCCTCTCTCAGATTCTTCGTTAGTACGGACCTAACTTTTATTCTATAGTCTGTACACTTATAATGTACGTAGTTGCCGATATTTCAATCTCTACCTACTTAGGCATCTAGTGGGCACGACGGACTCCGACGGAGGCCTTTTCCAACTTCTTAACGGTAACTACTATGTACGTCAAGATACCTATTAAGCGAACTTGCCTAGTGCACACCTCATGTTCACTCATGTGATGCCGGTAAACCGCATTTAAACCCGAGATTTCACATAATAAGTAACCATGTACGAAGGCTGGCGACAAAGTCATCCGGACATGCCAAGACCAGTACCGAGTTAAAGTACAGTACAAAAAATATAAATACTACCAAAATACACGGCAACATACTGCATTCCGGGCAGGCTGCAGATACATAACCACCAAAGATCAGCATATGGAACGCTGCCAGGTGGAACGAACGCGCCTACTCAATATCAGTCATGGATGAAGTTTATGGTGAATAATACAGTCTTCTATTTTCTCGTAAACGGTATTGAGTAATATTTACTACGTAGTGACCTGCTATTGAACTTGACGTGTCCGGATGACCTCGTCGTCAGCCTTCGTGCCTCTTGGAGGTTGAATACCTAGGTAGCCGCTTACGTGCACGATAGCGTACCTAATGTACACGTAAGCGACCCCGAAGTAGAGTATTAGTTGGGTCGAGACGCGGTCAGCCGCACTACGAAAACAAGTGCCGTGCGTGGCCGCAGCCCCTACCTAGCACCCGTCACAACGGCCTCCGGACTGTGTTGAGTACAGACTTACGTCAGTCGGCATTGTGCCATGCCGTTAACACTATTGCAGCTATCGCGGTCCTGATGCTAGGTACTTCAAAGATAATACGCAACCAACGGTCTTGAACCGAGATATACGGTACATATCACTCTGTACTTCGTAAAGGAACATAATACTATCTACTTACCTAGGTGGTGGTAGCATCTGGATATGTATAGTAGCGGTAGCATGCAATATCTGCCTGTACGCCAAGCTGCTTCGTATCCCACTCCACAGAAAAGCTCTCTCAAACCGTTGTCTTTTAGGACAATACTAGCTAAGAAAAATTGCTACACTACTACCTCACGGGTCTATAATAAGAAACGATGCAGGGCTACATATCAGAGCTGCACATCGGTCGGTCGGTCGGTTTTGACCCTCTAACCGACTGACCGCTAGCCATTGACACGTCCGACCGCTGGCAGCGGTTGAGAGAGGCCAACCGACAGGTCGGCGGAAGGGTTTTTATGACGGTCCCGCCGGTCGACCGGCGGTTTTATGTACAAATAAAGAAAATTACCTTATATTTGGTGTCAAAAAGGTTCCAATTTTGACCGTCGGCCATAACGGTCGGTCGAACTTCCCGGACCGACAGCCAACGGAATAGAAGACTTGGTGGCTGATCGACCGATACCCAAAAAACGCTGCTGTCTGACCGGCAGACCGATGAACGACCGACCGATGTGCAGCTCTGCTACATATCGGCTGTCACTCATGCCTAGAATAGTGTGAACTGGACCAATGTCGAAATCGAGACGCGGCAATTGCCAGTGTGGCCCGCGGGGACGGATTATAGGCGGAGGCAGCCCGGCCTTGCGCCCACTGTTGAAAAAGTTACTACTAGGTACTATGGTTGTTATTGTCTATAGACTACCTATACTATGTAAGAGTCGAGGCACGTGCGCCTTGAGGATCGTCGTGCTGAATTCACGAAAGAGACCATGATAGAATTGAATTACGGACCCTATGTGCCGGTCTAAAGAGGCTTTTTACCAGGCGGCCGGACATTCTATACCTAGGTGGTCTAACAACCCGTACCCGTGTGTTAATCGTGTTGGTATGTCTGCGGCCCCAACCTCTCACGTGCTCAAATGTACCTCTCGGCGTTCTGCCCTCGAGAGGCGAGAGGCGTTGTAAGTTATACTTGTTCTATATCCAGTTTTACTGTTTTTCAAATGAGAAAAGTCACACATTTTAGACACATTTATTTATCTTATGGACTTTGATTGATAGATCCGGACGGTTAGCAAGTACACGAGGCTCCGCCAAAGGGTAAAGGAAACTTCGTTACGGGGCTGAATCCATTTTCTAACTGTGGAGAAAGAACCTGAATGAAAAGGGAGAACGTACATTACAGAAGCGGGTAGTGCGGGCTACCCGTAGTTCTCCATTACTATACAAAGCTTTAAGCCCCTCGCTAGCTCTGCGATCGCCTTCTTCTACACCATCTACTCTAGTGTAAGACTAATCGGTATCTTCGATGACGAGTACGCACCGCCGCATCAGCATTGCGTGGTGGTTCATGGATGCCTCACTGAGGGCACCGCTTATCACGATACCAGACCAGAAGAATGTGCTTATTGCAATGCCCTCGATTGGTGTTCGCCTCATGAGACAAGATTCCTGTCGTGCTGAAGAGTCAATACGCGTCGTCAGATCCTTGTCAGAACATGCTCTCCTGCGTGTCTTGAATACCCAAGCTCCCAAAAGATGCTCAATGGATCACCGTTCAGGCTGTGCTCTACGTACGACTTTGTATTCACTGTAACCCGCACCTTGAGGCTTGCGCAATGCGCATGGGATCGACGGTCGTTGCAAAAACAACAAGAAAAGTCCAGTAACTACTTGTCGATCAGCATTACAATTTACAAGGCACAGGGAATCCAGCGAAGGTGAACCGAAATGCCAAAAAGAGGCGTTCCGTGCGGTCTTGCTATTCCAACCTACTATTTATTTACTATGCCTATCAATTTTGGTGTCCAAAAGCTGCAATTGGGTCACGGGCGGGGGTTTGAACCAAATCAAACAACAGTCGACTTGCCGGTACATCACATTTTTAGGCAATTCAGCGGCGATAAAGGTCCGGGTTGGTATCTCCCTCAGTAGCGCGGAGCCAGTGACCCAATTACAGTTTTCGGACACCCAAAGAGATACTAGGAAGTGGCTACGTTCAAAGGAGATTATCACGTTTGATGTATCGCCCTCCTCACCCTTTGCTTGCGGTTTTTATGGTTACTTCTACTCGTTCATTATCTTCGCGATTAACATGTCCCCTATCTGATCCCCGGGCTCCTCAGGCTCCTCAAGTCGCGACTCGCGTCCCTTGTATGAACGCACAAGCTATGTCTTCATCCAAGGCCCCGGAACCGCCAGTTAGCCAAGTCCCTTCCATGGGGCCCACCGCCCGTATGAGCGGAATTATGCGTGAGTACGGTAGTCTGTGCGTTAATGACAATACAGGTAATACTGCTCAAGAGCCTCAATATCCCCTTATCCAAGACTGCGTTGACTAGAAAGGACCAGGGAAGCGTTATGCGTGTATGATATCAATTTTGATCACGCACTATGATAGATATCACACGTTTTCAAATCCCAATCCCGTATGAACAAATGTTATTGTATCTAGACACTTGCTGCCGTCGGCTCTTATAGGTATTTGTCACACAAAATCATCTCACACAAGATGTGAATGTAAAGGACTGACCATGTTGCAGTGGCAGTTGATATGACCATTAACATGATAGGCCGTGGGCAGCTGCAGGTGTATTTGTATCAGGGATAATAGACTAATAATTCAGAAAGGGGAGTTTTCCTTCAAGCCACTAGCTGTTTTCCTGTTACATATCAGTGCCATCATTACCAAGTCCAACCTCAGTTCCCGACTAAATCTGAACTTTGATCGTTAGGCCATTTTTAGAGTCCTGACCCAGATACACAAATCCGTCTCCGTCACGATTGTCTACCTGAATTTTTAAGTAGATCGCCTCGGCGCAATCTACGGGCCCGGCAATATGGCTCGCGTCCAACTCGATCTCGGGCCAGGATGTCGTGTCAGGATGAGATAAGGGTTTCCCTTGAGCGACCGCCTCCTCCGCAATGGGAGCAATGGACTCCCAGTTAAATTGCTCCTCAGGAAGCCGCGGCAACTGCTGCACACTCAGCAGCCCGTTGCCATCCACGATGAAAGGAGTGCGCTCGGCGATTGCGGCCTGGGCCCAGCCGAGAGTGCAGAGCTTCGCGGTTGCTGGGATATTCTCGAAGACGGCGATATTCTCCAGTATAGAGGTGTTGTCCGATCGCTGTACCTCCAACTGTGAGATTGGCGGCTCCGAGCGCTTCGGTTCAATGGGGTATATCAGGTACATGGTCGGTTGGAATATGATGGTTGCCTCGCTATTGCTTGACGGAACCGCTGCTGAGAAAGCTAGTTCTGCCATGCTTACGACGCCCAGTAGCATGACACAGACAGCCTTCCGAAAAGACGACATCTTTCAAGGATTCTGCGTGCGATGGGGTTGGAATGGGGATTCCAAAGTCGAAACGATGTCGAAACGATCAACTTGTAGACGAGTTGGTGTGAAGCCCATTGCCACTGTCCTGGGTTCCGAATGATTTTATACACCTTTCTATTTTCGCAGTCACCGATGCTACAATGCACAAGATATGTCAGGCGCCAATCTGGACACATCCGTTACATAACTCCTCGAGGGCATGTTTACGCCCTGCTTTGCTGGCAATACAACGGGAGGTGTCGAAGAGACCGAGATAAAGAGTGTCATTGGCAGAGATATCATGCCACCTGTACGTCTTGGCATGTAGGATGAACTCATCTTTCAGTCAATCCGGGGTAGAGCATGCATTCGCTTCCATGGTCAGGACAGGTTATCCGAAGACTGGACGGCCCAGAAATACGAGGAAGAGAAGGGAGAAGGGACTCGAGAGAAGCACGTCCGTGCTACCGCATGAATTACCGGTACCTGTGCCGAGTAACTACCACCCACCAGGCATCGCCAGACAAAACCTGCCTGAGGCTGACCTTGAGATTGGCGCTGTCGTGTCACCGGAGCTATAGGGAGGGTGTATGCTTTGACGGCCCACGGGATCATGCCCCAACCGTTAGGTAAGTGAGGCGTCCAACGGTTATGAGCAGAGCTTGGGTGACTGCAGTGCTCATTTACACCACATTAAGCACGTCACGTATTATTATTATGAAGGGAGACTCACACATCATATATCATACAGACTGTACGGAACACCTACCTGCCACCTGCACGGCCCGTGCTATCCATCACACGGGCAGTATTGTTAGTATCTCTTTGGCTGCCCGAAGACACCAACTCGGTAACTGACGGAGTGGTAATGTAAAGCAAGTGACCGAGTTACTTAAGGAGTGTCTTCGGGCACTGGACAGCCAGTTGTAACACAATGGCAATATGCAAAATTGTATTCTCGGTACGGGGGCCTCTGCTGCCTCATTGTGGCGTTGCGACCAATTCCGCCTTCTTCGCGCCGCCCTCCTGCAGAGCAGCTTTAACCTCACTTCTTGCCTAGGCCCTAGCCATCATCAGTATCTCCAGACCAGAGGCACCATTCATACGTAGGGGAACCCACTTCTCCCGTAACGCCATGTCTATCGTCGGATGTAGTATATCCTCCATGCATCCGGCGATTTGGCTCGAGATCTTACACCATTCTGACCCGTCTGACGCGTCCACGACCATGGCAATCCCGCCGTCCAAGGTAAAAACTCTGGCTCCAAGTTCTCGAATATCGCGGTCCTCTCTGGGCCGCCTGTCAGGTGTCTCGCCAATTAGGCACTTGCTCCAGAATTGCCCTCTGTCAGGCAATTTTCATTATGAACCGACCGCAAAGAACTGCTCTATGTTTTCAGGACCTTGCGCACAGTTTCCGAGCTGTGGACCCTGTCTTGTGCAATCATTCTCTTGGACCGCTACTTATTAGCCGCAACCAGAGGAGACGAAGCCGAGTGTGTTGACTTGACGCCATCTCTTGTGGCCGATTTCGCGTCTCTGCCTCCGCCCATACGGAAGAAGATGCCTTGCTTCACTACTTTTTAGATGCCGACAAATAACAATCTTGCAACATTCCGCGCCTGGAGACTACTTAGCGTCGTATTTGCAGTAATCTCAAAACTCACCACTCTATTCCTGGCTCTGGTAGGCTAATGTCTGTACCGATATATCAGCAGTACTTGATTGATATGGAATTTAGCGGAGGGGTTACAGCAGAGGAGAGAGGTTTCGTTCCGCTTGAGGCAGAGGGTATATGAGTTGTCAGCAGGTGACGGGGCTTACTTTGACATCTATAGGGTATCCCCTTCTTCCTGAACTCCAGGTTCTCATCTTGGATCACATCAGCAACTCCGGTGTATCCAAACCAAAGACTGCACAATCCCCTCAGACTTTGTCATTTAAGGAGCTGGTGGGCAGCACTATCTAGTTCGAGAAATTTGCTTGCAGGGGAAAAGCGATATGCATTATCAAGTCTTCCACATATCTGGGCCACATAGTTTAACCTGTCTTCTCTTCGTATCGTGGTCTCTAAGTATGAACACAGTGACACTTTTATCTATTCATTTGAGGCTCTCGCAAAGTTATAGCACCTTCAATACCTACATCCTGACCACTCCAGACGATCTCATATGGACCAACTCAGACCGTTACTTGCCTTACTATGTCGCATTTTCTGCGCCGGATGGAATCCCTACAGCACCTTAGAACCGACTTCATCTGGCTAGGAGTGAGGACAGTCCCAGTCGGCTTTCTCACATTGCGTCCGTCGCCCCAATCTTCATCTTCTCGACTATTGAGCAAGGCCCCGAATAACCTATCCAACCAGCCATTTGAACCCGGGTCAGCTGGTTGTCAAGCGAAGGCTAGGCGGTTGGATAGTGGTGGACAAAGACTGGTTGGTGGCCGAAGGGTTAGTGACTTTACAGAATAACCACGGTCCATGAGACTACGCTTCGAGAGGGTTGTTGTGATGTGGTTGATGATACCAACTGGGTATAGAAAGAAAAGAGGGGACTCAGGGGAGCCTGAGGGATAGGTAGAGGAAAACGTACCCCGGCCTGTAAGCTAAAGCGGGGTAATACATAGTACGGGCCCTGGAATTTTCCCACCCACCCGCTCTATATTTTCTACTCCATAGAAATCAATTCTACCTAGCCCCGTGGCGCGCTATGGTGCCTACTGTGGCGGCTTTTAAAACCCCCCCTGGCGCACTAAGGTAATTGATCGGAGCCTTGCTTGCATACCTAGCAGGTGCGCGAGTATATTCTTGTACCCTTGAAGTAGATGCTACCGTTTAAGATACGTGAAGGTACGTGTCAGGCACACTTGCCAGCTTACGCGGCATCAGAAAAGGTGATCCTTTGCGACTGTGCCTCACAACCGACGCCGTGCAGCAAATGCAGCAAATGCAGCAATGCGCGCGTTGCCTAACGGGGTGTGCGTGGGGACTTGCAGGTACAGGATGTTTGTTATGCCTGTCCAGATAATTTACGCGTCTCGCTCTTCGAGTTGATTGGTGCCGACTCCCAATGGATACGTGGTGCACACGCAATTCCATCCCTTTCCCTTTTTGGCACTCTGATATTTCTCCAGAGCCCCTATTCACTGCCCCAGTCTTTTGCGGGTACATTTGCGGACTGCACATATCCTTCTCCTCTCCGGCTCCCAACCCAGTCTTCGTTCCGCGCTATCTCTGTGCCGGCGATTCGAACGACTCAAAATAGGCACACCGCGATCGTTGATCTTTTCTGCGCCGAGTCATCTTAGTTCACGCTCCCTACGACTTCAAGCATGGCCCAGGAAATGTACGTCCCCACATCGCCGACCCCGCCACCCGAAGCCGTTCCGAGACAGCGTACGGACTGCTGAACTAACGGACTGCTGAACTGACGGACTGCCTCCGCCCACAGTCGTGTTGACGTTCTAATCATCGGTGCAGGCCCTACAGGCCTTGGTGCTGCAAAGCGCCTCCAGCAGACGGTAACGTCTATTCGGCATGTCGTTCGGCCCTGTACCATGATAGCCTGACACAGAATCACTTGTAGGGCCAGACATCGTGGCTGATTGTGGACTCCAATGAGACTCCTGGTGGCCTTGCTTCCACTGATGTTACCCCCGAGGGATTCGTGAGTCTTCTTGTGTTCTCCTCGCCGAAAGATTGTGCAGCTCATAAGTTGTTTTGATTTCCTGTAGCTCTTCGACGTCGGTGGTCACGTCATCTTCTCGCATTACAAGTACTTCGACGACTGCCTCAATGAAGCTTTGCCCGAGGAAGCGGATTGGTATACTCATCAGGTAAGTGCGCACGCTTGGACCTGTCCAATTGGCCCAGCTTGGTCTACTCTTGGGGCGCAACCATCCAATCTTGCAAGACATTAACTTGCCCCATTCCGCCGTTACATTTAGTAAGTCTCATAACGATTAACTTATTGATACAGCGAGTCTCTTATGTTCGATTCCGAGGTGACTGGGTCCCCTATCCATTCCAGAACAACATCGCTGTTTTGGACGCCGAGGAGAAGGCGAAATGCTTGGAAGACCTGATCGATGCTGCGCTCGCGGCTCGCGTCCGCGGCCCATCGGACAAGCCCAAGAATTTTGATGAGTGGAATATAAGGAACGTGGGGTACCATCTCAACGAGATCTTCAGTAAGTAGCTTTCTCCCGTCTCTACCTCGCCCTGGTTGGTGACTGCCTTGTACCACCTCCCCAATGGCTCGAAATGTTGCTTCCCACGACGTAGCGAGAGCACCGTGTCGCCGACATAACGGCAATTCGTATAGATGTTTACTGACTACATAAAAAGTGCGCCCATACAACTTCCGAGTTTGGGCCGTCCCTAGTACTAAGGTATGTATGTGCCTGCTGATGAAAAACCCCAGCATTCAGCTTACCATGTGCCCATCGGCCACTAGATGAATGCTACTTGGGTCGGAGAACGTGTTGCTACGCCCAATGTGAAGCTCTTGACCCGCAACGTAGTTCTGAACAAGGTGGCTGGTGGTTGGGGCCCAAATGCCACCTTCCGCTTCCCTGCCAACGGTGGCACAGGTGGCATTTGGATTTCGGTCGCCAAAACGCTGGATTCGGACAACACACGATTTGGCGCACATGGATCCGTCACAAAAGTTGATGCGCAGGCGAAGAAAGTCTATCTCAAAGATGGTCAGTTTGCAATCCCGTCTAAGGCAAGCCGTGGTACTAATAGTAAAATACTGCCTAAGGCACTGTGGTCAACTACGGGTCGCTCGTCTCCACGATGGCCATTGATCATCTCGCTGAGTCAATGGGAGACGCCCAACTCCAGCAGATATGCAAGCCGCTCTTCTATTCGTCTACGAATGTGATCGGCGTTGGGATTCGCGGAAATCGACCGGAGCGCATTGGTGATAAATGCTGGGTATGTCCTATTCTTGTCTGGCTATCCTCTTGACTTATGACTAATGAGGTGATGCCGGCCAGCTTTATTTCGTTGAGGATAACTGTCCGTTTTACCGAGCCACCATATTTTCCAACTATAGCCCTTTCAATCAGCCCAGCGAAGAGGTCAAGCTTCCAACCAAACAGCTCGCCAACGGCGAGAAACCTCAGTCGTCAGCCCCGCAGCCAGGACCTTACTGGTCCCTCATGCTCGAAGTCTCCGAATCTTCATATAAGCCCGTCCAGCATGAAACCCTGCTCGAGGACTGCATCCAGGGGCTCATTGCAACCAGCCTACTGAACCCAGAGGATGAGATTGTCAGCACCTACGTGCGACGCTTTGATCACGGCTATCCTACCCCCAGCCTTGAGCGTAATGATGTCCTGGCCCAAGCATTACCTTATCTGCAAAACAAAGACATCCTCTCTAGAGGCCGCTTCGGAGCCTGGAAATACGAAGTTGGCAATCAGGACCACAGGTACGTATATATCCAAGATGCGAATTCCAGCTGTCATATACTAAGGCGTTTCCGTGGAAGTTTCATGCAAGGTGTGGAAGCCGTTGACAACATCCTTTCCGGCGGCGTTGAGCTTACTCTCAACAATCCCGATTTTGTGAATACCCGCGCGAACACCGAGCGTCGTTTGACTAGCTACAAGGGGCTTCCGAATTAGTGACTTGTCAGGACTCAGGTGCAGTATAGACAAGGCTAGAGTCTAGAATAGAGATCGGTCGGACGTGGATCGAAGTGCTGGGCACCAAAAAGTGGATAGAGTCATAGACGTTGTGCTTTTGTGACTAGCGACTTGGAGGCCAATAAATTATAATCTTCTCTTTGAGATCTGGTATTGAGCGGATTATCCCCCTTTTTTGGACGACTAGAAGTATCCCCCCGGCTTGAATACTATGACACATAGTATTGCCGCCTTTTTTTGTCCCAATGTGGTCGATCAACCGTTTCAGTTTCGACTACGAGAATTAAGGCTTGTTGGCAATCGTGGGCTGCATGTGTGATGCGAAGTCTGGCAAAATCGTGACAAAACGAACTATCAGCTTATAGAGCTATGTGAAGGCTTCTTCTGCCTTGTATTAATATTCTGTCTGATACCTATCTTTGAATACATGCAATTCTTTCCACAAGATGTACTCACTACAAACCGTATGGCATACTGGGACCGCAAGTGCGAGAAGGGGTGGTTTCAGGCATTTGTCGCATGCCGCGTGCGATGGGAGGCATTCAAGCTTGGAGGCATTGTTCCGCAGATTCGGGCAAGCAGGCTGCAGTCCCATATGGGTACTAAACCGCCCACACGCGTGATTCGTGAAATTGCTGAGACATGGTCCGGAAGGTAGGTACAGAATTGCTGCCCCAAAATAACGGAGTCTTTGATACATTGTCTGAGTATAAGTGCCGCTCACGGCGCTTCCGTTCGGTTCTGGAATCGGCTATTTCGTGTTTGCTGCTGTGTAATTAGACAACGGCGAGACGGGGAGTTAAATTTCGTCAGAAATGCTAGCGGTCTTGGGCTCTCATTGGGTCCCAGTCGTGTTTCCAAAACCATTATGTACTTTTTGATTTTTTTTTTCTTTTTTGATTCTGTGATGTCTGTTAGATTGGTTCCTTGGCTACTACTGGGTAACCGCATGCCATGAGTATGATTTGTTAAATTGAGGTAACAGCTGCAAGCCAGGTTACCGTTTTCCTCCTCTCTAAGCCTCCAAGGCCGCCACGCTATCTCCTTAAGGGCGGCTTTGCAGCCCAGGTCCGTGCTTTCCAAATAATTGTCACGTACGTCACGTGCGCTATAGGAGATAGCCAGTAGCAACGGACCGTCCGGGTTCCGGTGGCGATCCTTAGTCATCTAAGGGAGCGGAGAAGTCTTGACGTCATATAGCCGTACGGCCGCTCTTAGTCATCTAGTCAATTCCTGTATATATAGCCGTAGCCAAGGAAGGCCTCCGGCCACGAACCTTGGTCCTCCAAGGTTCAGTCTGTGTATTAGACCTATATACGCCGTTCGGTCGTTATATTGCACCTTGTTGCCGTAGCCCTGCCCGTTGCCGTATCGCCTGCCTTCCGGCCCCGATTCTCCCGTTCGCACCTAGTCCAGCCGTGCGCCGTATATACGTATATTACAATTCTGAACCTTCTTCTATTCGACTACCTGCGAACGAAGAAGCCATGGCCATCACGCGTGCCGAAACCTCCAGGGCTAACACCCAAAACCCGGGAAACCCTCCCGACGACCAACACCTGAACGACCAACAACCGGATAACGAAGAACCGGGCCAACCAGACAGCCCAGGCCCGGACCAACCCCGAGAACCGGACGAAGGGTCCACGGTTCTCAGTGAACCCCCGGGCAGTGGGATCACGGAAAGCATCCCTCGAGATCTGCCAAGCGACGTCGACATCGACGAAGGCACTCCAGCCACGGGAGCCAATCGGACCCCCGTCTTGAGCCAGAGGGACCGAAAACGAATCGCTGGCGAATACTACCACCAACTGGGACGTGAAATTAGAAACCAGCTCATGGCCGAAGCTATTGCTGCAACCCAACAACGGGACCAGTCAGGCTCGGAATCGCCAATCGACAGGCCCGATGACGGTCCGGCGGAGGACCGTAAGGCCCGAAAATCCCGCAGAGGCCGACACCGCCGCAATTCGTCATCATCACGATCAGACACGTCAAGAGAGTCGTCCAGGGAAGGCCGACGAGTCGGGGGCGTTCGTCATCGTCACCACAAGAAACGAAATCACGAGTCACGCTCCAGGGAACGCTCCAATCGGAGAGACCCCTCCCCATCCGGAGTCTCGGAACGACGACGGAACGACAGCGGACGCCGTCATAAACCACGTCACCGACATAGCCACCGGCAGTCTAGCCCCAGCGATAGCGGTGACTCTAGCAGTTCCAAAGATAGCAGCCCCAGCGACCATTCAGAACCTGACTCGAACCACGAAGAAGCACCGGGCCGCCGCCGGTCCGGTGGGCAATCGTCAGGATCCGGAAATCACTCTGGTGGGCTATCGTCAACCTTGTCGGCGACCCGAGGCGGAAATCAAATCGATCTTAGCCGCCTAGTGAAGTTCGACTACCCCAAGCTGTCGATGGACTTCACCTACCTGAAGTGGACTGAGTGGCTCCAGGAACTGGAGCTCATGTATGAATCGGCCCCGGCCCGCTATGGAACCGACAAGGGAAAGATCATCTACGCCATTTCCCAAATGAACCAAGTCTGCAAGAACCAATTCCAAGTCCACAAGAACGGTCTATCCAGGACGAAACGTCACCGACTCCTCAACGAATACGAAGTGTTTGTCAAGTGGACCAAGACCATGATCCGGCGATCCTCCAACCTGATCGCCATGGTGAATAGTCAAATTGAGCGCGCCTACCAGCATGAGGGACAGCACCCTCGCATGTTTGATTACTATCTCGCACAGCTGGAGGACCAAGACGACTACAAATCGCCCAAGGACCGGGCCATGCTCTACTTCAGAAAGTTATTGCCAGTTTTGCAGAAGGAAATCCAAAACTACAATCCGAAGTTGCCAACCAAAAGAGAAGACATGGTTGACGCCGCTACCCGACGGTGGGACCTGATGCCAAAACACTATACCCAAGGGGGAAGAACCTCCGAAAGGCCGACGAAAGGAGGGCGGTCCCCTAGGAAAGAATACCCAGATGGAAAAGACCACTACGTCAGAGGCCGCCAACATAGAGAAATGAAGCGGCGACACCACAGACGAGAGCACCGGTTCACTGAACGCCACTCAAGGGCATCACGAGACCACGCACGCCCTTCTGACCCCAAACCCGCCGGCGAGCCGTCGAAGGACCGGGCCGAAGTCGAGTGCTACAGGTGCCATAAGAAAGGCCATTACGCCAACGAATGTCCGGACAGGGACAACAACGACAGAGGAAGCCACCGGCACAAACGACGAATACAGGAAGCCCAAGCCGATTGGTCAGAGACAGAAAGGGGCGAGAGCGACAGCCCATCTTATTATAGAACTGACGACTCGGACGGGGAGGATGACCGGTACAGTGACGGATACGGGTCGGACAGCTATGCCTCAACAGACCGGGATTCGGGAAACGACCAGTAGGCCCAGACAAACCGGAGTCTGGACCTACCGAATCCATACCGGTAGCCCGGCGGTTCCATACCCCAGTGTCCATCCACCCGCGAAAAGGATCATCCGACCACATCGACACCCACGCCGACCTAGATTCATGCGCCGAATGCGACTGCATCAGCTACTCTTTTGCCCTGAAGCACAAGTTACAAAAGGCACCCATCCGAACACCAGGACTCAAAGGAGCCACCGAAACCAAACTTCCTACCTACGGAGCCTACTGGGTCGACTGTTCGCTCACGGACCACCGAGGCACCGTGAGAAAGTTCCGACGCGCATGCATAGCCATTCCGCGTGACGACAGAGTGGAGGGAAGCCCTCTACTGCTATCCATGACCACCTTAAAAGAACAAGGCATCGTCCTAGATACGGGGGCGAACCGGTGGTATTTCGGACTGCAAAAGAGGCGACTACAACTGCTAACTGCCTCACAATTTGCCAAGGCATGCCGCAACGAAGTCTGCTGCCAAGCTGTAATCCCTCTTCTCGAACCACTGTATCTCGAAGAGACCACCGTCGACACAGGACCACCCGGAATCGACACCGTTCCGGTGGAGTCCCGCCAGTATTCCCAGTTCTTCGACGTCACCAATGCTGCTAAGCTGCCACACTCTACCCGGGGTGACCTAGCTATAGACCTTATTGAAGGAGCCAAGGTCCCCTACTACCCGATATATCCACTGGCCCCTAACGAATTAAGGGTGCTAAGGGAGTGGCTAGACGAGATGTTGAAGAACGGCAAGATCAGGAAGTCCAAGAGCCCCGCGGGGGCTCCGATCCTGTTTGTACCGAAAAAAGACGGCAGTCTCCGACTTTGCGTAGACTATAGAGGACTCAACAAGGTTACGGTGAAGAACCGCTTCACTCTCCCCCTCATTTCGGAAATGCTAGACCGACTTTCCAAGGCGAAGATTTTCACGAAGATAGACCTCAAGGACGCCTACTACCGACTCCGAATTAAGGAAGGCGATGAGTGGAAGACTGGGTTCCGCACCCGCTATGGCCATTTCGAATTCCTAGTGATCCCCATGGGACTCTCCAACGCACCGGCCACGTTCCAGAATTACATCCAAGAAGCCCTGAGCGACGTCTTGGACACATTTTGCATCGTCTACCTGGACGATGTACTAATCTTCTCCCAAGACCGCGAATCCCACACGGACCATGTACGGCAAGTCATCGAACGTCTATATCAATCAGAACTATATGCCAAGCCGTCCAAGTGCCAATTCTACCAAGAGAAGCTAGAATTCTTGGGATACGTGATTTCGAATAACGGGCTAGAGATGGATGCAAAGAGGGTAGCCACGATTCAAGAGTGGCCCGTGCCCGAATCGGTGCATGACCTCCAGCAATTCCTAGGGTTCTGCAACTTCTATCGTCGATTCATAAACGGCTACTCAAAGATTGTCGCTCCGCTAACGCGTTACCTGAAGAAAGACGTCGCCATTACCAAGAACACCAAAATATCGCTCGATGAGACCGCCCGCAAGTCGATAGCGACCCTCAAGGATGCCTTCGCCAACACCGTCATCCTTAGTTTCTATGATTCAAATCAACCAACGATGTTGGAGACTGATGCTTCGCAGGCTGCCCTTGCAGCTACGCTATCTCAAAAGGACGACCAAGGCAAGTGGAGACCGGTATCGTTTCACTCACGGAAATTCAACGGTCCTGAGGTGAACTACAGTGTCTCCGACAAAGAGATGCTGGCGATAGTCGAGGCGTTCAAGCATTGGCGCCACTACCTACAGGGTTCCGCCCACCCCACGGAGGTGGTTACCGACCACAGCAACCTACAGTCATTCATGAAGACGCCCAAGCTGAACGGGCGCCAAGCACGCTGGTGTATGTACCTAGCCCCTTATGATTTTAACATTGTGTATAGAGAGGGCAAGAAAAACACGGCCGACCCGCCGTCGAGACGCCCTGATTACGTTAAAGAATCTAGAACAGAGACCAATTTGAATTTGCTTAATGAACTCAAGAAGAAAGTCGGCAGTGGCCGCAGAGAGGGCCGTATAGAGGCCGGTAGCAAGTCGGAAGCGGACGGGAACACCCCCGGTACCAATAGCGACGATGATTGCAACTTCCGCCGTCAGAAGACTTACCCTGGCGCTGACCGATCAGGTCGAGGCAATAATGCCAGTCCTCATAATGGGACTCTGCTAGCAAGCAACCGTGACGACGGTTCAAAAGGTCGTGAGGACCGCCAGCGCTCCGGGAGGGATGCGGCTGAAGATCTGCTATCCGAAAAGGAAGTGGCGGATGACCGAAGTCCTGCCGGTCGGGTCCAAACCCTTGAGGCTACAATGCCATATCTTCCAACTGTTAATTGCAAGCTTTATTATAAGCAGAATCCTCAACGGCTCGCGGACGAAGCCAAGGGGAAGGAGAGATACCCCCGAATTCAGACAATTACAAGAAAAGAAGCAAGAATTGCTAGCATAGATGAGAATATCTTCAATCCTGAAATTTCTAAGCCGCTAAGGCAATTGCTAATAGAGACTCAACAACAAGATCCCAAGACCCAAACCATCAAGCAAGATCTACGGTCTTCACCCCGAAACGACGTCGGGCCATGGACGGTGGCTGACGACCTACTGCTTCATGATGGTCGAGTCTATGTGCCAGCAGAAGCATCCATCCGTTTCCAGCTTATAGAACTATACCACGACGACCCAATGGCAGGCCACTTCGGGCAGAATAGGACTGTCGACCTGCTACAAAGGAAGTTCTACTGGAGTAACATGCGAAAAGACGTCAAGTCGTACATCCACGACTGCGAGGTATGTCTCGGAACGAAGGCGAAACACCACCGGGAATACGGTGAACTACAGTCCTTACCCCAGCCTAGCGGACCGATGAGGGAGCTATCAATGGACTTCATCACGGGCCTACCACCGACATTCTATAAGGGCCGGGAAGTGGACGCAATCCTAGTGATTGTCGACCGGTTCACCAAGTTGACACTACTCTTCCCGGTGCACACCACAATGACCGCAGTCGAGCTTGCAACCCTGTTCCATGAGGAAGTCGAATGCCGCTATGGAAGCCCCGACGGTATCGTGTCGGACCGAGGCTCCTTGTTCACCAGTCAATTCTGGTCTGAATTATGTTACCAGTCCAGAATAAAGCTCCGGCACTCGGTAGCGTTCCACCCACGGACCGACGGACAGACGGAACGGATGAACCAGATCATAGAGACCTATTTACGGGCATTTGTCGACAGCGAACAGACAAATTGGCCCCAATTGCTGCCGCAAGCCTTCTTCGCCATGAATAACGCCGTCAATTCCACAACAGGACTATCCCCGTTCCGTGCCCTTTACGGCTACAACCCAGACTTCCGACGGATTACCTCCGAACAGACTACTATGCCTGGAGTCCAGACCCGGTTGGATAAGTTGGAGGAACTCCGGCGGACCCTCACCGAACGATGGACGATTGCAGTGGAACGACATCAGAAGTATTACAACCAGAGACACCAAGCAAAGGAATACAAGGTTGGAGACCTTGTGGCCCTGTCGACAACCAACTTCCGATTCAAGAACAAGAAGCTGTCACCCAAATTCATAGGACCGTTCCGGATTGTGGGCCGCATAGGGAAGTTAGCCTACCGGCTCGCATTGCCCACGAAATACCAACGGATCCATAACGTATTTCCAATCCAACTACTTGAACCATGGACGGCTACACTTGAAAACGCGTTACCAATGCCAGACCTTGATGACGAAGACCAAGAATGGGAAGTCGAAGACATCGTCGGAAAGACGGCGATCCAAGGACGAACCCACTACGAAGTCAAGTGGAAGGGTTGGCCATCGGAATACAACCAATGGGTTGCCGAAGAAGACATCTCAGCACCAAAAGCTATCCGGGATTACGAAAGGAGGGCGAATCACCATCGGTCCAAGAGGATAAAGAAGTAGCAAGCGAAGAGGGGAGATTGTATTGTCGTTCAAAGCAACAGAATAAAAAATCAAATAATAATCCCTAAACGCCAGCAAAGTACCACCCAACCAAACAAGACCACCCCCCGAAAACCCCCCGGACACCCACCGGCCTACTCGTACTCCAGAATATCTGGAGGGAGTGGCATCATCGCCAACCAAAGCTCCGGAAACTCCGCCTCCAGGAGATTCTGGAGTTCGCCCACGAACCCCCGGACCGCCGCCGACTAGGCTTCGTACCCGGCGTCGTACGACTCCAAGCGCAAGCAGATGCGTCGCTCGTAACTGCGACGGTCGGCAAGCGACTACGACAGTCAGCATCAGAATCCACCCAGGTACCGATAGAGACCCGGGGTACTTACCGCAGAGAAAGGAAGAGGGGCATAGCGTGCCATGCGCACGGCTTTTCGACCCCGGATCAGGGCGTCGTATGTCGCCCAGTTGGTTGCCTTGTCGGCACCGGTGGCGCCCAGACCGTGCTCCTGGCGATGGTGCGAGACAAGGTGGTTAAACGCGATCATCAGCCGAAGCTGACAACCGGCCATGTCCCGCCGGAGAGCCCGCGAGCACAAGAAGACGCTGCGGCCCTCAACGTCCTCTTCTTCCCAGGCCTGTTCGGACCAGGAGAGCAGTTCTTCGATCCGGATCTGCTCGAAGCGCAGCAGACCGGGGACCTAACCTGGTTAGCGGAACCCCAACGGACCGACCACGGATACTTACAGCCTCACATTTGTCCTTGTGCTCCGAGCACAAGGCACAGCAGATACTGGCCGGGTTGTCAAAAGAACAGCTCAACTGTACAGACTGACCGCGACGGGGATTGAACCCGCTGGCGAGCCGGCTGTAGCAGTTGCGACAGCAGTACCCGTGGGCTGCGGACAGACCCTCCGGGCGCTGCGTCAGCACGCCTTGGTAGGTGGCGGAGCGCAGGGTGCCAGCCATTGTGATTGCCTGAATCGTCAGCGGAAACACCACGGAGCCAAAGGAATAATACTTACTTGACAAGACAATGGGCGGCACGGGTAAGCTAACGGGAGTTGGGATGACTAACGTTGGGACGAGAGCGAAGCGCGAACGAAAAACCAGCGGAACGCAGTTAGTGAGAGCCCGAAGAAAAGAAGAGAGAAAGGGAAGGAAAGGAGGGTGGGATGCAAGATATTTATACCCAGGGAGGAATTCTGCCACCGGTCCCGAATCACTCCCTCACCGCCCACTCACCCAAAGCACCTTTCCCGATTTGGCCACATCGACGGCGAGATCAGAGATCAATAACATCGGAATCAAAATAAACAAACAGCCGGACCGCGTTCTCCCAAAATAAACAACACAACAACGCACGCGGCTGTTTACCTCTAACCGAATTCGGCGGGAAACGCCCACGGATCGGTCCCGAAGCCGAATCAATTAGGAATAGCGTACAACCACCGCCACCAATTTCGGAGGTCACGATCCCGACTCGGTATTCTCCACCCCGATCCGCACCACCGAAGGACCTACTGGAATCACACACCACTCCGCCCTAGATCCGACCTGCCACACTAGACCCGATTCGGCCGGATTGCAAACGTAGAGATCAGGGACGATCTCCCAGGAAAGGGGGAGGCAGTTGTCACGTACGTCACGTGCGCTATAGGAGATAGCCAGTAGCAACGGACCGTCCGGGTTCCGGTGGCGATCCTTAGTCATCTAAGGGAGCGGAGAAGTCTTGACGTCATATAGCCGTACGGCCGCTCTTAGTCATCTAGTCAATTCCTGTATATATAGCCGTAGCCAAGGAAGGCCTCCGGCCACGAACCTTGGTCCTCCAAGGTTCAGTCTGTGTATTAGACCTATATACGCCGTTCGGTCGTTATATTGCACCTTGTTGCCGTAGCCCTGCCCGTTGCCGTATCGCCTGCCTTCCGGCCCCGATTCTCCCGTTCGCACCTAGTCCAGCCGTGCGCCGTATATACGTATATTACAATAATCCAATAAAGACGCTTAGAAAACGCCATCTAAACAGGGCTGTCACCAATTACACTGTAATCCACTGGTGGACTAGAGCCCCTTACGGTCTAGTGAATCGTATACAGTAATGGGTCATCAAAAACGCTTAGTCAGCAAGGATTCAACTATTCCAACGCCAAAAACGAAGCTATTCCCACTAGCCAACTGCTACTGAATTGCACGCTATTCAAGGATTGAATCCTCCAGTATATCTTCAACTGGTAAATCGTCCTTTTTCTTCCCTTTTTTCTGGCGTTTTTCCAGTCGGCGCTGCGCCTGTTGTTCGGCAGCTACCCGGGCTTCCTTTATATCTTCTACTGTATAAAAGGCTTCTTGGGGGTCCTTTTTGACCGTAACTCTCCCTACCACATGCGTGGATTCGACTGCTGCCTTGGTCGTGTCAATCTGGCGTTCCTGGCTAACCGTTTTCATCGTCAATAGGTCTATAGATATCCCGGCCTTCCTAAGCAACATACGCTGTTCGCGAATGAGGGATATTTTCAAGTCCCGGAACTGTGAATATAGGTCTGACGAACACTTCGGTGTGTAGAGAGCCCCTGGAAGACTTGGCGTTGAATTCCCACTCGATTTGGCTGGTGTGGAGGGACCTAGAGAGACCTCTACCAGGTCTATGGTATAACCGACTATTTGTTCGTTTTCCAGTGGTTTCCGGCGGTTGACAGGCCAGATCCCTGACTTCCTCCAAGCTGCAGTAATAATTTCGGGTCTGATACTTTTCTTTCGGGCCTCTTGGTAGCAGGAAAGAAACCGTTGTTTGTAGATGGCCGCTGATCCAGGTAGATGTGAGTATTCAACTATTTGCTGGCGGAAATAGGTCTTAATTACGGAAAATAGCCCTAGGTCGCACGGTTGAATAACGTGGCTACCGTGTGCAGGTAAGAAGAGTAATTCGACCTTATTGTGCTTGGCGTGCCACATAAATTCGCCGTCAGTATGCGTTTTGTGGCCGTCAATTATCAGAAGTTACCAGTGGCCGCCAGCCTCCGTTTTGGGGAGATATACCTCTCGTAACCAGTGATTTGCTATAGAATACGAAGTCCAGCCTTTCTTATTGCAGGCGAACTTCCAGGGAGGTACGTCGGCGAACCACTGGCCCTGAAGATTATCTCCTTGGAAGATGACGACTGGCGTTAACACTCGGCCGTCAGCTGTAATACACTCCAATATAGTCACCCAACAGGTGGCATCGGAGTGTTGCCGTGGTCCGCGCCTAGTAGCAGCTGCGCCAACTACCTTGCCGTGTGAAGATTCGCCTTCCTGAAGTCCATGTTCATCTATATTGGCTATGTGGCACGGCTCGAAGTTGTGCTTCTTGCAGAGGGCTTTGTAACGCTCAAAAAATAGCTGAACGCGGTCAGAAAGGTCAAGGGCTGCACGGCTCTTCTCAAAGGATGCTTGAGGCTTCGTTCGCACTTCAGGATTCCGTTGAATGAACCGATCTACCCAATGTTTCCCAAGTTGGTGTGATTTGCCTTAGGCCCGCAACATACAGGCAGCGTACTGTTCAATTTCCCAGCGGTGGAGAGACCTGCCAAGGGCTTCGAATTCTAGCAGGTGGTTGACCAACTCCTTCTCCATATCCCTGCTGAATAAGAGGTTAATTTCCTGACCTTCTGACCGAGTAAGGCCTCCACGAAGTCGTTTGGAGAGGGTAGACTGTGAGACGCCGTATAACTTAGCTGCCACCCTCTGTGAACTACCTCCTTCAACAGCAGCTATCGCAGCCAAAAGCTTGTCTTCTGAGCTCTCCATTGGTGTATTTTTTGTAGGGTATTGTTGTGGTCGTTGTTGTTGTAGAAGTGAAGAAAGTGAAGAAATTGGGTGGTGAGCGGGGTAATCGGGTGATTCATTTGCTTATGTAATTCACTTGGTGGGGGGGGGGCTCTAGTGTAGTTGGTTAGTGTATTACACTGTATAACATTAATCCACTAACGCTAGCCTATATGTCAATTAAATTGAGCCGGCAGTATAGTGTAATGTAATTGATTACAGTGGAATTAAGGCCCTGATCGGCCGGAGGCTTGTGCCAGGCTTGTGCCAGGAAATCGAGCTTCACCCATGCTTAGATAATTAGCGTAGTCGTACACTAAACCCAATACAAAGGGAAAATAATTATGCAAATGAGGCAATATACCAAACTAGCAGGGGCCTGTTTTGTCCGGCTCTTGGCAGCCACTTTCCCTTATTTGGTCGGCGCGTTCCCCACTTTAGTCGGCACTTTACTCAATTGGTAGTAAAACATGGGCAAAGATAGGATGGCACAAGCTATTATCTGGGAATAATGGCTTGTGCCATGTTGGCCTTGCGCCAACTTCAATTACTGCAGCTAAACAGCCCCGGCTATCAGTACTTTCCTTCTCTCCGCTTTTTTTGTGAAAAACCAAAGTACCACTTGGCACAAGGCATATATTGTCATACGTACAAGTATGTCACGTCAGTATAAAGTCATCTCAACATCCCTAAAGCCCCTTTAGACCCCTCAGACATTTATACATTGTTACATACTGTCATGTACCTTTATACCCATGTACTCATGTACACAAGCTATCATGTACCTTAGTACCTTTGTACCTTTGTACCTCTGCTTAAGCATGTACCTAGGTACCTCCCAAGATCACCTGCCCTATTATGTACTGACACATAAGTGGCTGCAGACAGTTAGGGGAGATGTAAGGTATGTCGCATAACGTTACGTAACTTTATGCGTCATGCAAGAACTTCCAGCTACTGGGCCACCAGCTATGTGTCAGACACTATACTGTATTAGTCTAGGGCACAAGTGCGGAAAAGCGGGTCCGCACTTGGGTATAGTTTGAGTCCCCCAGGACCTGGGGAGAAAGGGAAAACCTTCCCTCCTCCAGCAACCTTGGTGACCATAAAGAATTATAGAACGTTATGGACCTCACTATAGTATTCTGCCTCACTTAGTGATTGTCCCGAGCTCAGTACTACTGCCCTTGTCACATATATGGCACAAGCCTGGCACAGACCTCTGGCCGATCAGGGCCTAAATCTGCTAGTACAAATAAGGAATAGTTAACGCACATGATGAAATTTTTAGGATCTCTTGCCTGCGCACCCTCAGAACTGTTTTCTTCGTTATGTACTGGTATACTTGACATCGCGATTACCATCATGGCTTCAATAGATGATGATGTTGGTGAAGCCTCAACTGTAAAGGGGTTGGTCTGAGTGACAAAGTAAGGTGATGCAGAGTAATAGGTCTGTATTGCTAAGTGAACTAAAGCTTAGGGAACTAGGAGTGTGTGTACGGTCGCAGAGCGACCGTACAGACTATATAGGAAAACTCTGCATCGGCCGAGTAAGGCGGTGAGGCTTTTATTGAAACGCCAGCTAGAGTCACGATCCCTCTTCTGGTCTGGCGCATATCGGTCGGAGACTATAGACCTATGTAACGTAGCGGCACCATTACATCAACATCAGTGTCGTCTTCATTCATTTCAATACATTCTGAAGAATCAACCGCATCATCCCAAGTCACCATTACCCCAAAGCGAACATCCCTACGGCATAGCATTAGCCCGGAACATGAAAAATATTTGTTCAGCTTCTTTCGGGGATACCTATGGGCAGAGTGGAAATGCACACTAGAGTCCTGGGTATGGGAGCATGGTTACAATATACAAAACAATAAAGGTATTCAACGCTGGGTATGTGTATACTGTGTACGGCAAAAACGACCTCAACTTGAAAGCTATGTTTCTATGGGATTACAGAATGCGATGGACCACATCTACGAATGTCACTCAATCCAAGCTCCCCCTGGCCAGACAAAATCTAAAGCTGAAAAAAAAGCAAACAGAACGATACTCGGTACTAAGCAGCAAGGGCTAGTGAAGTTCCTTGGCCTAGACATAGCAGACCTGACTCAGCAAGCTATCGCAAATACCCTTTTGAAGACGTTCGACCGTACTGTTTTGCAATGTCTACTCCTCGAATGGATCGTAGAAGAGAACCTGCCATTCAACATCCTCACGCATCGGAAGCTGAGGCAAGCATTTGAATACTGTAACCCCTCAGTGCAGTTTCAAAATGCTTTGATTAATAGAACAGAAGTACGGAAACGAATCACTAAGGAGTACAAACGACATCAGCCGACCGTGGCCAAGGTCCTCTAAGCGCCACCAGGCCAGATACACATTTCCTTTGATGGTTGGCGCTCAGGTAATCGCCACTCCTTATATGGTGTCATGTGTTTTTTTCGGAATGAGCAAAAAAAACCTCGAAAACTTGCTCTTGGGTTACCTGAGGTACGCGACAGACATACTGGCGAGAACATTGCATCTGAAGTTCTTCAGGTCCTTCACTACTATGGTATTGCCCAGAATACGGGATATTATACTTTGAATAATGCTACAAGTAATGATGTCGCCATGGAACACCTGGGTACCTCGATTGGTTTTAATGCACAAAAACGGCGCATTCGTTGTTTTGGCCACACCATCAACCTGTCCGCCAAAGCACTCTTATTTGGAAATAATGTCGATGCATTTGAGACAGAAATCTCTACTGCTAATTTTCTTGGGTTGGCCAAACACAAGTTCTATCAAAAGCGTGGCCCAGTTGGGAAAGCGCATAACTTGGTTGTCAATATCCACCATTCTGACCGGCTCTATTACATCCTTCAGAACCTACAGCTTGCAGACATTGAGTCTGGTGCTGAGCACATACCATCACAACCTCTTTGCATCATTCTTGACAATGATACCCGGTGGCTATCTCAGCTTTACATGATTCGCCGGCTCATTAAGCTACGCCCATACATTGTTCGGCTTTTACGTGTCTTTGAAATGGAGTGGGAGGATGAAAACCATTTGAAACGAACAGGAGAAGTCAATCCCAATGCGAAAAGGCCTAACATTATCAAAAGAGAAAATCAGCTAACAGACGACGATTGGATTGTACTAGAACACACTGCCGCACTTCTCGAGCACTATGAAGAAGCCGTGAAAGCCCTGGAAGGCGATGGTATTCAGCGCAAACGACTTAGCTGGACGGGATCATATGGCAATATCTGGGAAGTGCTTTTCGGGTTTGAATTCCTGCTCGAAAAACTAGAAGAATACAAGATCATTGCGGGTTCATTACCTGACGGGAACCATTTCAAAGTAAACGTCAATTTGGGCTGGATGAAACTAGATGAATATTACGCAAAGCTCGACGACACCCCACTGTATCACGCGGCCATTGCTTTGCATCCCCGGTTTCGGTGGAAGTGGTTTGAAGAGACTTGGCATAATCGCCCAGCTTGGGTGGAAGCAGCTAAGAAAATGGTTCAGGAGGTCTGGGATACTGAGTATCGTGACTTACCTACTGATTTCATTTCTCTCGGGTACCCTACCGCTAACACTGAATCTGCTTCCAAGCGTACAAAGCTCAATGCTTTCCAGGAATTCATTGCGCGTGCTTCCGACACCCCAGCATATCCCAGTGATAGCACTGAAGATGAATATCTGGCCTGGCAATCATCTACTGAGGAGATGGACAAGCGAGTAGAGGATCCTCTTGCTTATTGGCATGACTGCCGCTTTGTTTACCCTCGGCTTGTACAAATGGCATTAGACATACTTACTGTTCAGGCTATGTCAGCAGAATGTGAACGCTTATTTTCTGCTGCTGGCTAAATGACTACTCCGCTATGCAATAACTTGGATGTATCTATTATCGAAGCATGCCAGGTGCTACGTTCCTGGCTTCGCGCTGGAGTGATTGGGGATCTAGATCCAATTATTCAGTCGATGGATGACGAAACCAAGGCCCAGAAAGCCTAACGGCTGTCCGATGAAGAGTACACAAAATGAGCGAGTCACTGGCTACTTCGGATGGAAGATCTCTTAATCAAGGAAGCAGAGGAACAGGTTGACCGGTAACGTCCCAATTTTCTCATCATTATCTACTGTGCTGACCACGATGATCTAGTAACGAAACCGACTTATAACCACCGATGCCCATCGTGTACCTTTCGAGCCCAGCCCTCCAAGCCCAACCCTCCGAGCCCAGCCCTCCAAGCCCAGCCTTCTGAGCCCAGCATTTCGAGTCTAGCCCTTTGAATCTACCGTTCGAAGAGGCTTTATCTGCTAGAAAGAGTACAATAATAATACGGGATGCTGAAAATGGCCGGGAATTTATTTATGATGCTGTCGACCCGATAGCACATTTTGTACATTAACATCCACTCCATTCAATTACATTACACCAAGTCGCCTAGTGTATACACTACATCAGCGCCCCTGGTGGACGTTGTCAATTACATTACATTCGATCCATCAGTATAATTGATGTAATTGGTGTCAGCCCTGCATCTAAAGTACAGTCAGAATCCCGGTATCTGCATGTGGGTCATCCAAAGGGATTTATATGCAATTTGACGGCTTATGCGATTTGCGTCTAGTGACATAATCATATTGTGGGTCCTCCGCCAATGTAAATCATGGCTGCGTGCAGGTTATAAGTGTAAATTACAAGTCACAATACAGAAATCGACCATTGGGCAAATGGTTAACTCTGGAATACTGAAAGCGCGCGCAGTAGGAAGGAGTCTAGGGTTCGAATCCCTACTTGTCTAAAGGTTGATTTCGTTTTTTTTTCGCCCTACAAAGTGCCCGGAAAAAACGGTACTTTCATTTACACCAAAATACAGTAGAGGCCCCCCCCACCAATTGAATTACATAAGCAAATGAATCACCCGAATACTGAAACGCACCCTCTGGCGCTTCATAGGCACGGCTATTGCCTAGGGCAATAGCCGGCCCACTGGCGACTGGGGTGGTTACCTAGGAGACCGGGTCGCGAATCCGGCACTTCCATAGGATTTTCCATAGGGTGATAACTTGGCAGGGTATTGGCACCGCGAATATGTCGAATCGAAGGTCCAGAATCCGGGAACGAACAGATCGTAGCATTCCCGTGTTGATAGCGAAGTCGGAAGACTGAGAAGGGAGGAGGTATAGAAGTCCAATACGTAGTCGGACCGAAGGAAGTCAAGGGACGACTACGTTGGACCCGACACCAAGGTCGGTCCGAACGGACAACTACTAACCCAATTACCGGAACTGGGCAGTCATAAGCGCAATTACGAAGAAACGGTGGATTGTAATGAATGAATGAATTGAATTGAAGGGCTGCCGCCTATGCCAGCTAACTACTAGGTCGCGAAGCGACCCGGGGAAGGCCTCCTTCTTATAGCCATACGCGAAGCCGTAAAATTGAAGCCAGCCAGGGTAACGATACTAGTTTCTGCCTCTCTCCTCCGTAGCTAGCAAGGCACCGGGTATGGCCCGATCGTAGCGCTCTTAATTGACTGCCGTCAATCCAGCTGCTTCAATACCCCGCACATCACCCAATTTCTTTACTTTCTTCACTTCTACAACAACAACCACACAACAACACCCTACAAAAAATACCACGATGGAGAGCCCAGAAGACAGGCTTTTGGCTGCGATAGCTGCTGTTGAAGGAGGTAGTTCACAGAGGGCGGCAGCTAAGTTATACGGCGTCTCCCAGTCCACCCTATCCAGAAGGCTCCGAGGAGGTCTTACTCGGTCAGAAGGCCAGGAAGTTAACCTGTTATTCAGTAGGGATATGGAGAAGAAGTTGGTCAACCACCTACTGGAATTCGAAGCCCTCGGTAGGACTCTCCACTGCTGGGAAATCCACCAGTTTGCCACCTGTATGTTGAAGGCCCAAGGCAAAACGGACCCTCTTGGGAAAAACTGGGTTGACCGCTTCATCCAGCGGAATCCTGCCATACGAAGTAAGCCTCAGGCTTCCCTAGAAGCCAGTCGGGCTGTCCTTGATCTTCCTGAGAGGGTCCAGCTGTTTTTTGAGCATTACGAAGCCCTACGAAAGAAGCACAACTTCGAGCCATGCCACATAGCCAATATGGATGAACACGGTCTCCAGGAAGGAGAGTCCTCTCACGGCAAGGTTGTTGGCGCAGCTGCCACCAAGCGTGGCCCTTGGCAACACTCCGATGCCAGCCGTTGGGTGGCTATATTAGAGTGTATAACGGCTGATGGTCGGGTGTTAACGCCAGTCGTTATTTTCCAAGGAGATAACCTCCAGGGCCAGTGGTTTGGCCCAGATGTCCCTCCATGGAAGTTCGCCTGCAATAAGAAAGGTTGGACTTCGTATTCTATAGTAAATCACTGGTTACGAGAGGTATATCTCGCGGAAACGGAGGCTGGCGGCCTGTTACGATCCTATGGGAGGAAGGACTCCACTGAGGGGCTTATACCTGTATACACCCTATCATGGTTGAGCACGCTCGTTTATCCTCGTTTATCCTCGTACATCCTCGTTTTTACTTGCATGAGGTTGTATGCTATTGGTTAAGCCTTAAGCTCTGCAGGATGCGGAACTATCTATAGTTCAGATGCATCGCTATTGGCTATAGCGATGCACGTGGCCCAAGTGTGGCTAGAGGAGGGATCACTCCGCCAAGAGTGATCCGCGATCACGATCACTGTCGCGATCGTGACTAATCACGATCACTAGCGTGATCTACGATCAATCACGGTCTATAGCGTGATCCCTAGTACGGAGGAGGAGATATAACGGAACGCTCTTTCTGTAGCTAGCTATTCTTTTTTTCTCTTCACTTAGCAATCTAAGCATTCACCTAGTTCTTGGATTAACGCATCTATCTTCATACTTCGTGAGTGAGGGAAATCCCTTGACGACAAACTACGATATTGCTCAATGCTAGCACGCTAAGTTGAACCTATCTTTGAAACATAAACCCGTTAACAACTGCCTTAACGCATCTAGGTTTCGTTAGCATCCGCTACGTCGTTACACGGCCGCTGGCGACTTCTGATAATTGACGGCCACAAAATGCATACCGACGGCGAATTCATGTGGCACGCCAAGCACAACAAGGTCGAACTGCTATTTCTACCAGCCCACAGTAGCCACGTTATACAGCTTTGCGATTTGGGCCTCTTTTCTGTGATAAAGTCGTATTTTTGGCAGCAAATGACTGAATACTCGCATCTACCTAGATCAGCGGTGATCTATAAGCAACGGTTTCTTTCCTGTTACCAAGAAGCCAGAAAGAAAGCCATCAAACCCGACGTTAATACTGCAGCTTGGAGGAAATCAGGGATCTGGCCAGTTAACCGGCGGAAACCACTCGAAAACGAACAAATAGTCGGTTATACCGTAGACCTGGCAGAGGTCTCTCCAGGTCCCTCCACACCACCCAAATCGACCGGGACTTCAACGCCACGTCTTCCAGGGGCTCTCTACACACCTAAGTCTTCGTCAGACCTATATTCACAGTTCCGGGAGTTGGAAATATCCCTCACTCGCGAACAGCGTATGTTGCTTAGGAAGGCCGGGAAATCCATAGACCTGTTGACGCTGAAAACAGTTAGCCAGGAACGCCAGATTGACAACGCCAAAGCCGAGACCGAAGCCAGGCGTATAACAGGGAGAGTGACAGTAAAAAAGGACCCCCAAGAGGCTTTTTATGCTGTAGAAGATATAGAGGAGGCCCGGATAGCTGCCGAACAACAGGCGCAACGGCGGCTGGAAAAACGGCAGAAAAAAGGGAAGAAAATGGCAGAAACGCCACTTGAAGACATACTGGAGGACTCAATCCTTGAATAGCGTGCAATTTAGTAGAAATCGGCCGTCTGAATAGCTTCATTTTGGTGTTGGAGTAGCGTAGGATTCCTGCTGACTAAGCGTTTTGGTGATGCATTGGCTGATGTAATTCAGTAGGTGGGAGGGGCCTCTAGTAGAATAAGTACCTAGTCATCCTGGAAGCGGCATACACCCATATACAATATGCAATTCACTGATTTATGCAAATTATAGGAAAAATCCCATACAAAAAGTGTCATCCCGCGAAAATCGTATGCAAATTAACGATTTATGCATAAGTTAGGCATGTCCGGACAGGGATATTGACTGTATGTACAATACCTCAGTTCTTTGCGGTTTTGGAGTTAGCTGATACCAAATTCCCGAGGACTTTGGTACTGGTACTGCCAAGTAAAGAAGCGGACTCTGCACGGACTTAGACTGCAAAGCTGCTCCTAAGGAGATAAACCCTTGTGAACGTGTTTCTGTGGCCCGACGAGGCGGCATGTGGAAAATAGGGGCAAGATGTGAGGAGTTAAGACTTTGGCTGGCTGTTCGATGTCATCATACAGAAGCTAGTCGACCAGAGCGCTCGGCCATGGCCCATTACCTACTACGTAGACAAGTCAGCGTAATGTCGTAGGCGGCTGACCCTCCCTGAATGGCCAGGCAGAATGGTAGGCCGAACGAAGCGGGAAGAGTATTACACGGCGTGTTTGCCTGCGTGGGCTGGACGGCGACGTGATACGGGTTCGCTTCACGAAGGAGGCACTATTTCTGGCACTATCATCATCATCATCATCATCATGTTTTTATCCTCCTGACTCTCGCAAACTTGAGACTGAGCCCGAACCCAAAACCAAACCCAGATGGCGTCTAGTACTCGGCTGGTTTTGATTGATAATCTGCGTTATGACTGTATTGCGCAGAGAGCCCCGCGTGGCGATTTTCTGAGCCCTTGGGTTTTCTTGTCTCGCTCTGGTATGTCCTCAACAAACGATTGAGCTAACTATTATGCTACACTGTAACCCTGAGTGGCCGTTCATAAGTCCTTGGATAATAGATACAATCGTCGATTTCCGAGATGGTATGAGTTCGAGAAGAAAGAAATAGGGTAAGGTTGCATTGGTGCGGCCCCGAAGCGCCCTTGAGGCTGAATAGATAGAAAGAGAAACGGCCGAGCGGCGAGTTGTCGTGCCCCATTTCTTGCCAGCCTTGGTTGTACGTCAACTACGACATTCGCATTTTTGCGCCTCTTTGCAAGTTCCATCAAGCGTCACACACCGTTCGTGGTCATAAGTACTCCTCACAGAATTTCTTAGTCGTCTATAGATAGAACATGGAGCATGCCCGTATGATGTATTATAGGATTCGGTCTTTGCCTTTGATAATGAGAACTTAGAGACGGTGTGTGGTGGCTAGCACGACCGTAGTTCGCATCGTCAACTGAGGGCTGTCGCGGATGGTAGCTGTAGCGCGGAGGCTCGCGCGGAGATATCAAAAGAATTCAAGTTGACGGTTAGGCAGAGCTATTCCTTCATCATTGACACGCGCTTCGTGGCCCTACTTATATGGTCAAACAGGGAGACACAGAGTAGGGGCCATGGTGAGTATGGATAGGTTAGGTACCTAGACAATGTAGGTAGGCAACTGACAATTGGAATGAGCGCTCCTATCAGGGCACCCATATTCTGCTATCAGGGCACCCTTCGGCCGGTGACAGCTGTTGACGGCCCGCCCGTATGCCGTCGCCCTATCTTGGCCAACTGCCAACTCTGGCCACACTTTGAAAGCGACCCGAACATATACATAATGGAATACTACAACCTAACCACCAACCCAAATCCTAACCACTAACCCAAATCCTAACCACTAATCCTAACCACTAACCCTAATCCTAACCCGCCTGAGGGCCGTTGGATGGCATTTCCCTAGCTAAGTGGCCAGCCTGAGTGGGTGGCGACGGCATACTGGCGGGCCGTCAACAGCTGTCACCGGCCGAAGGGTGCCCTGATAGCGGAATATGGGTGCCCTGATAGGAGCGCTCATTGGAATACATAGGCCACCGTACGCAGGGATCCGCAACACGATCATCTCCACCGCCCCATAGTTATCCGCACGCTATCAAATCCCCTAAGGACGCTAACTTTAGGTCCTGCAGAATGCGCTAAACTAGATATGTACGGTGCCTGGCCCCTGCCCTACACTATGTACTTATAGATACTATATAACGTCCTTTCAACTCCAAAATCTCCTCGCCTCACTACAAGTCCTTCAAGTTCTACGTCCGTACCTATCACTCACATTTGGACTTCGTGTATCCGGCATGCTCCATGTTCCGTTTTTTTCGAATCGTTTACAATGCAGATGCAGCGCATTCCGTTTCCTGTGCCCCACATTACGAGCCAGGAACATCCATACGAGTTAGGCAAGCGCTCCGGCAATCTATTGCTTGATGGTGGGGCTCCGCCCCGGAACCTTGGAACGGGAGTCAGTATAGTGGGCCCCATGTGCCGTGAGGTCTTCAGCTCTGCGGGCCACCAATCGGCAGTGGGCAACCTCAGCCACCGCCATTTCATGCCCAATACAGAGTATAGCCAGAATGATTCATGATGGCAACGGCAGATGCTCGACACTTCTGCTCAACAGTCTGTACGCGCACATATAATCATCGATGATCAAGATGCACGAGCTAGGTATCTATCTTAGTGTAGACCACCAGGTCTGAGTCTGGCAGCTGTTACCTTATACTACCAGGATCGGATAACCTATTCGTGTGGCGCAGAACCAAGATTGTGAACAGAGAAAACGCCACCACTTCTAGCGCACGCAGTGTCACAATTGCCCGATATGAGATAATGAGGCAAATAGCACGGGAACTATCTATTCCAACTGACAGGCCCTCTGGCCAATAGGGCCGCTTCGGACTCAAGGACGAGCCCGAGAGTCCATTGTCGGTATCTTTCTGCGCTGTTGCATCATCTCCTATTAAAGACGCTGGGCCGACACCGTGTCTGCCTGCCTTATGTAATCCATTTATTTATACAAGCAGTTTACGTCCGTAGCCCGTACTTGACACCGCGTCCCCGACTCGTCTTTATTTAATGTCGCCACCCCCAGACATCTTGCAACCCTTTTTCTGAAAAGTCGATGCACTACCTAGAAGACCAGTGCTAGCGGGGAACCCTTGGAAGGAAGAATACGCTACGGATCCGCACCCACAGCGCACATCTCGCCCAACTCTCCCATTGGAAACCGAATTCAGTCGCCTTCGACATTTCTCAAGGACTGATTGTCGCGTACAGCGCAGACAGCAGAATGGATGAGAAGGAGTTGAGGTCCCCGCCACAGGACGCGGATCAGGCGGGACCAAGCCCGGAAAAGCCAGAGAGTTCAACCGCCAAAGGAGATGCAGAGAAGGCCGAGGGCTTAGAGGAATCCCAGACAGCCACCCAGGACGGCGAGCCTTTGCAGCAAAGCACAACAAGAGAGGATGGAGAGCCATATCCAAAGGGCGCGAAGCTAATGCTCATCACGTTAGCCTTATGTCTCAGCGTCTTTCTCGTCGCTCTTGAGTGAGTTGCCAATCAGTTTCAAAGGCGAAAAGAGGAAAAGGGAAAAGAAACTAATCCTGGCCAACTAGCAACGCTATCATTGCCACCGCTATCCCATCTATCACCCGCGCATTCCACAGCCTGCCAGACGTGGGCTGGTACGGAAGTGGTAAGTCCAGACAGCCACCGACTACCATGGGGATACTACAGAACCTAACGCGCCGAACCAAACAGCCTATCTTCTTACAACAGCCGCAGTCCAGTTACTCTTCGGGAAGTTCTACACGTTCCTGAGCCTCAAATGGGTTTACCTGACCGCTATTTTCATCTTCGAAGTCGGCAGTCTGATCTGCGGTGTTGCGCAGAACTCCAAGACTCTCATCATCGGCCGAGCCGTCGCCGGTCTTGGCGCCGCTGGCATCTTCTCCGGCGCCCTGCTGATCTTGGCCCATAGCGTCCCCCTGGAGAGACGACCTTTATTCACGTAAGTACTAATAGTCAATACTTGACGTCTAAAAGCAATCCCTATACGGACGTAGAATTCGGTGCTAATCATCATACAGCGGCGCCATTAGCAGCATTTACGGCGTTGCCTCCGTCGTCGGTCCTCTCCTGGGCGGTGTCTTTACCGATAAAGTCACATGGCGATGGTGCTTCTTTATTAACCTGCCCATTGGCGCCGTGACGCTCATCGTCATCTCGTGCTTCTTCCCGGACCCAACGCTGAAGGAACAAGAGAAGGAACCTTTCCTCAAGCGCCTGATGCGCTTCGACCCCATCGGCACCATCATCTTCATACCCTGCGTTATCTCCCTGCTGCTCGCGCTCCAGTGGGGTGGCATCATGTACCCGTGGAGTAACGGGCGAATCATCGCGCTTTTCGTCGTCTTTGGTGTGCTTCTCATCGCTTTCCTATTCGTCCAGTGGCGCCAACAGGAGGACGCCACTGTGCCTCCTCGCATCTTCCGCAACCGCACGGTCATGGCAGGCAGTCTTTTCATCTTCAGTCTCGGTGCCGCTTTCTTCCTGTTCATTTACTACATTCCCATTTGGTTCCAGGCCGTCCAGGGAGTTTCGGCCGTCGAGTCCGGGATCCGTAATCTACCCATGATCCTGAGCGTCGTCGTTGTTTCGATAGTGATTGGCGGTCTCATTACGGCCTGTGGAACCTACAATCCTTTCGTGATTGCCGGGGCTATCATAGCGTCCATCGGCGGTGGCTTGTTGACTACCTGGAAACCTGACATCGGCACCGGGACGTGGATCGGCTATCAGATTCTTTTCGGTGTCGGTCTCGGAATGAGCTTACAGGTGCCCCTCATCGCCGTGCAGACAGTCCTCGACCTCAAAGACGTGCCTATCGGAACAGCAGTAACCGTGTTCATGCAAACGCTAGGCGGTGCCCTTTTCGTCTCCGTCGGTAACAACGTGTTCAACAACAAGCTCGTCCAGGAGCTGATGCACCGCCTGCCCTCCATCAACCCCCAAGAGGTGGTCTCCGCCGGTAGCGCGAACTTGCAGAAGTCGTTCCCGCCCGATATCCTCCCTGACATCATCCTCTCGTACAACAATGCCCTGACGACGGCGTTCACTGTTGCGACCGCACTGGCCGTCATTTCGTTTCTGGGGAGTTTATGCATAGAGTGGAAGAGCGTAAAGGGCAAGAAGATTAAGCATACCGTTGCTTAAGCGTCAATAATATGGAATCATAACGGCAACACGAAATGAATAGTCATGGGCGTGTACATAGAAAAAGACAAAAAGTCGTATTTTGCTGCTAAGCATGGCTGATGGCGTTGGCAGGACGGTCAATCATGTATGAGTAGAGGGTAGTGCCAAGTTGCCAACTACCGGATGCATTTAGGGGTGATTACGATGATGACCGTCTCCTGTGTAGCTATACATAATCGCTAGATGGTAGCTGAGAGGTTACATATCTTGTACTATTACGGTTTACCACATGGCAGACACGAATTGCCCAATGCCGCCCGGGCCCGGCCCCCCTTTCTCGGCGACGAGACAGCCGTAGCCTCCAATTTGGTGAATGCGAAGCTTTCCCAACTGAGAAACCAGCGTTCAGAGTCAGACCCCATGACTACAAGCCGAGTCGAACAGAGCGGGGGCATCCAACGACAGAAGTCCCGTACGAAATCATTGTCTCGAGTACACGAGCAAACCCGGCATCCGGAAAGCATATCCACCCAACCATTTAGCAGCAATCACCGAGCTCATTCTTTTCCCGGGAACATGTAAACAACACCGCCATCAGCGCCCACGGCCCGAGCAGCAACGGCGAAAACCGAGACCGGAAATGTTCAATGCCAGGAACAGGAACTGGTAATGCTATCACGCGGGATGCAGTCACCCGCACGGTCTGAGGGGATATAAGAGAACGCAGTGAAATTAGCCAGGTATTCCCCAGGCGTAGCAAGTAAGGAACATCTGTCCCCAAATCGTAATTCGATCCGGATCGCCACCGAAGCGGTCGATATACCCCCTCTTCCGAGAACGGGTCGTCTACGACTCTCCTGCCCGGGAGGAACCCGAACGCATTCACGCGGTAGTTTCGGATACACGTAAATCATGTCACTCGCGTCCGAGACGTTGAGGAGGGTAGGCCAACGGGCGGATCGTGAAGTTGTGAACGAAGCGGACTCTTGGATGAAACCGCCGCCATAGAACGCCACGACGACATGGCGCAGCGGTTGTGTCCGCGTCCAAGGCCGGTCGGCAAAAGGGATCTTTGCCAGTATGAGATATCGTAAGTCGGATCGTATGCTCCTCGGAACGTCCCGTAGTCCAGAGTCGCCGTGAGGACCTGTGAGTCCCCAAAGGCGGCGAGAAAGCTAGACATGTTGCACCGAAGAGCGAGAGCATGATCACGTTCGAGAGTCGAGACACCTACCAACGCTGGGTGAAGGGATTCAACCCCAACAAGTCTATAAAGCCGATGTAATTCCTTTTTCTATTCCAAACTCAGCATGGCCTATTAGATAGCCCTTCTGCGGACTGCTTGGACTCGCCGGCACCCCGGCTGTGGATGGGGATGATACCCGGCATGGACAGTGAACTCCAACTCGGCCGATGTTATCCCTTCCACCGAGTTCGCGCTTCCCGAATAGGCCTCTGATTCATGGATTCATGCGACATTGCCACCGTCTGTAGGATATCTCATAAGCGCCAGTAACCCGATATACAGTGATTCTTTCGAGATAGAACGCATTGGACTGCCTAATCTTGGTCCAAGTTGTTGAATAGCCCGTGAACTTGCCGGGACTCAACTTCCCCGCAAAGCCTCAACTTTCCCCTCAGGTTCCCCAAAAGCCTGAGGAGTTCAAGATGGATGGCGCAGCTTCGTGAGACCGCGCGGTTTAAGACAGCGCGTTCAGACAAGGAACACAACATCCGATTATTTCATTCCTCGCCAAGTTCTTGTTGCATTTCGACTTCTGTAGCACTGTCAGGTCGAGCGTATACTTGAAATGCATACAAATATACCTACGCCAGAGCCGATTGGCAGAATCTGCTATGATTTGCGCCTTGGCGAGGAGCCTCTCCTCGTACTTCTGCTCGGTTTTCGACTTGATTCGCACTTTGGTGGGTTGCGCCTGCGACCACAATCAGCTTATTCCCTGAACGGACGGAATACCAGACGGACCTGCATGAGGATAGGGACGAGCTCCTTGGGGTCGGCATTCGCGAGTGATGCAACGGTCTTGAAGCCATTGTCATAGAACACACGGGCGGTCCGGCTTTTGACGAAGGTGACTTTCGCGAGAGCCAAAAGATCCGCCTTAGCCCCGGCCTTGAGTCGGTCAGAGAAGTGGTCCAACGTAGCAGCCATAGCCCTAACGGATATTAGCAATTTGAGCACATTTAGATTTCCCATGTTGACCTAAGCCTACCCCCAGCCCATCTGCTCGCAAAACTTGATCATACCAGCGGCGAATCCCTGACATGTCTGCTGGAGGGTCTGGACAGTACCCCTTGGCATGTCATATTTGCGAGCTACTATGTGTACGGGAATTTCGTTACATAGGTCCCTCAGCTGTAAAGCCAAGTAGAACCTGCGGTACACCCTGGCTGTTTCTTTCTCTGCGGGTGTCGATTCTTTGATGGTCCCGCCCTGGGCCCTGTCATATAAGTCAACGAATTGGCTCCTATTAAGAAAGAGTCCACATACATTCGGTTAACAATGGCGGGTTTCAGTTCCAGGAACGTCATGACGCGAAGCCCGCTATCGTCAAGTGCTTCCATTTCAGATCTGAAGACTTGCCAGTTTATAGAGACGGATAGTTCCTGGACAGGTGTAAAGGTGTAAAGAACGTGCATTTCGCCATCCATCACGAATGCTCGTAATGCGCGCTGCAATTCGCGATGGACGAAGGCACCGTCCTCAGGGTCGAGAGACGACGCAACAACCGCCTTCCCCAGCTGCGTTGCAACATAAGTCTTGGATCTTTCGCGCTGAATGAAGCCCATTTTGAGAAGTTCTTGTAAACTGGACTCGACGTGATCCTGAATCAAGTCTGACTCGCGGGAGAGGTGTAAGAGTGTTTTCCCGATATAGTCGTTCATAGATTCCCGCGAATCCACCAGCCGTATCGATACGACCTCGAGTAGTGCCCGTTGGATCCGGTGTTTGTCGGTTGTTAGAGCGCTTGATACATGTGGCAGTTCTGCATGCATCAACTCAACTACATCATCTAGATCACCTTTACGACAACACAGGTAGGTCTCGCCTATCTCATCTTTCCCCTTTCTCCCCGCGCGCCCGCGCATCTGGCGCAGCATCGAAGGGCCGATCAGATCACGGCCCATTCGTGCGTTGTGAAGAATAACTCTCCGAGCCGGAAGGTTTATGCCGGCGGCAAGGCTGCACGTCGCTACGACAACCTTGATTACTCCACCATCGTAAGCAGTTGAGATCAAGTCACGCTCCTCAGTTGTCATGCCAGCATGATGAAAGGCGACTCCCGCCGGGATGGTCTCAGCTAAGTTGGAGTCTAGGCCTGTCGCGAGGCTCCGCAAATCTTCCAAGAGATCTAAACGTTTCTCGAGTACGGCAGGGTCTAGTTCGTTAATCTGGGGCAATACCCTGCTAATAAGGCGAGCATCCGATTCGCAGCCTTGGCGGCTGCTACAGAAGACAAGAACACCGTAGCCTGATCTGGCCGTTTCATTTGACAATGAAACAACGGCATTCAGTACGGGGTCCTGCAATTCTTTATGCTGGCTCGTCCGTATGGCCCTCACCGGCTGGCTGCCTAGATCAAGGGTGTGACTGGAGGTCTGCCTCAGTTGGCTCGCCGTTTTTAGTATACTTCTCGTGCTCGAGGCCGGATAGACATGGCCTTCGTAGACGAGGTGCTCCTCTACGGGTATCGGTCGGTAAAAGGTCCTATACATATGAGCGTTGAGCCATGTTGACAAAACCTCAATGTTCTAAGACCATCAGAATCTGGTGGCCGATCAATAAGTCAAGCATTACTCACAGCCAGAGTTGCACTCATCCCAATGATCTGGACATCTTGTTCTAGGCTCATCAGCTTTGTTGCGATTAGTTCCATGAGATAGCCTCGGTGATCGTCGTCTACCATATGTAGCTCGTCTAAAACAACGGCCTTGAGGCTTGCGATGCTGCAATCGTCTATAGCTACGTTAATAAGCATATTCGCCTGTTTTTCCAAAGTCAGAATCTGAAAACGGAGAGAATGCAAAAATCCAGCGAACCTTCTCAAATGTGCACACGCCAATGTCGAAGTCCGACCACGTCGTCCTGATCTTACCACCACCGAATAGCCCCACGACCCTCACGTTGTCTTCATCTGCCCGTTTCTGCCAAAGCTGAGGCTTTTCTCGGCGCTCATCAGGTCTAATTGACTCTTTCTTGATATCCTGGACGACGTGGCGCAGCCATCGAACCTTCTCTTGGACAAGAGCCACATACGGAAGAATCAATAGAGCCTTCGCATTTCTATCGCGGAGGATGCGTTTTAGCATCAGAATGTCAGCAACGAGAGACTTCCCGCCGCCTGTGGGTGCGGAATATACCAGGTTTCTAGCACCATCCAATAGACCCGGGCCCAAAAGGCATTGTTTCTGCCACGGATAGATTTCGTTGATGCCGAGCGCCTTCAGATTCTTTATCAAGGGTTCCGGTAAAGCATATCTCGCAAACGACAAGGAGAGAGATCGGTCAATGAAAGAAGTGGGCGTGGCGGAGATGGCTTTGCGCTGAGAGTACTCAGAAGGGCATGCAGCTGAAGCAGCATCAAGTGTGACAATATCGCTAGCCGTTAGTCTCAGAGGCTCCCTCCCAATACTCGAGGCCCTCTTGAACTGAAGGTGCTTGTTTGGCTCCGTGTCGTATGGGCTGGCAGCCTCAGAATACGGCCTTTTCAAGCCAGTTACAGTGGTCCTCTGGAAGCTCCGTTGTTGTGATGCGACAGAGTCGACCGTAGTTTTGTGGAAAGTTCCTTGCTTGCGCTCCATTATAGCCTATAGGGAGGTATATTTGATGGTCGCCGGCACGGACCCAGCATTCATTAAAAATACCGGTAGGCGACGCGATGGCCGGTGTCACTGCTTCGTAATGACGGTTTTGGGACGGTGGCATAACTGGTTAGAGTTGATCCATAGGGTGTACGAAGTAGATATTTCGTTCAAATGATCTACGTATCGTCCCTACGTATCGTTTCTACTGGATAGTAGACAGCAAAAGAAGAAACTTGAAGAGGAGCCACGTTCACGATGGTTGCCTATGCAAAACAATGAAATAAATGATTGCCTACCTAGGTACCTGTACACTATGAAGTGCAGTCACGACTCAACGGTACATTAGTAGGTAGCTGCCTGATGTTAGACAGCGGGGCTACACGCACTCGCGTGCTTGAATTCGTACATGATTACTCCGTACTACCTGCATAATGCGCAGTACTTACATATTGAATGTTCACCTACGGTAGGTAAGGTACTGTGCAGGGGCTCAACCACTCCACTATCACCACCCAATAACTACCTATACGGCAGGTCAAGACAGAGCCAAGGTACCCAATGTAATACACGGTACCTACTTAATATAGGTAGGTACCTCCCTTATTACACCCCAGGTTTGCAGATTTGCGGGGTCTTGTGCGGCGCTTAATCAATCTTATTAATCTGTCCGTAGGACATTACCGGTAGGTATTACGCTGAGTCTCCCTCCTGCTTAGTCATGAAATTCATTTTCGCTTCGTTATCTCAATAGGATTTGATTGGTCGACGTAGGACAGCTGTTAACGCTCCGACGGAGTGGTCAGGGTATTTTAGTGTAGAATGCTATCTAATCGGGCATTTATCGGTCTGTTTAACAGCCGTAGCGTGCTCTATTACCCACTCATACGGTGCCAGGGGACCGGCCTTACAAGGGACAAGAAGCCTCAAAAACATCTAATTACTCCTATCTCGAGGTCTACCTGTTGGTCTACCTGTTGCCAATAGGCACTACATGGTAGCCTACCCTAGGTACCTGGTAGGTAGGTGGCCCTGTAGTTCAGTATGAGTGTGCTAGGTAAACATTCAATAAAGCAAATAATAAGCACTGTTCGCCTTGGGTGAGGAGTCAGTGACACGGAAGGAAGCAGCATTTATCTCTATGGCACTACTTAATTATAAGCTCACATGCCGTCTAACCTTCTGGTTACAACGGAGTACGCCAACTCCAATATAGAATCCCTCCTCGGTCTACTGTACAATGCTTTCAAGGCTTGATGCTGGACAAAAATACCTTTTCCGTGCATAACGCCTCAGGAACCTTTTGCAGCCTTGTTGGTATAACCTCTAAGTATACAACCCTATCCCTAACGCCGAAACCATTCTCTTTGCAACAGACGGTAACACCGCGGAGTCCAGGTCTCTTTGTGGCTATATCAGGAGATTGCGGAGCGACGGATTGGCACTAGCGCCGTTCGCAGGCCGACCATCATTAGGTCTGGAGGTGTTGTTGCCGTTATTATTGGTCACGCTCGACTCGTGATTCATCGACATGCCGTCTCGCGATACTGGCTGAGGCCTATGTGGCGGAGTCGAAAACGGCGAACGATGAGACAGTAGTCCCTGAGAGAATGAGTGGTCCGAGGTCCGTGGCGGAGGGCCACCGTTCATGAGACTATGGGGAGGCGGCGGTGGTGGTGGTGGTGGATGGGTTGTATGGTGGTACGGAGTCACAAAAGGGGGGCCGCTGTTATGAATGGAGAGTGGTCCTCGTCGAGGTGACGAAGGTGTCACCCCGTTGAGCATAGGCTGTCCCAGCCCGTGCTGGATGGGCCCGACTTGGTGGTGTGACATAGCTGTGATCGGTGGTGGTCGGAGGTCGCATAGGTGGTTATGATGAATAGAACCCGGTCCATTAGGACTGCTATTTATTAGATGGCTGACGGTAGGGGCTTGCGGCGCACCACGCTGCCATTCATTATAAGGACTACTCGGGGGCGCATAGCTATGAGCAGGGGCAGAGACTGGAGCTGGGGCTGGAGCTGGAGCTGGAGCTGGAGCTGGAGCTGGAGCTGGAGCTGGAGCTGGAGCTGGAGCATGAACTGGAGCATGAATTGGAGCATGAATTGGAGCATGGACTGGAGCATGAACTGGAGCATGAGCCAGAGCGGGCGGGGGCCCTGGTGCGGCAATAGGACTCGGCCCGGTCCTGGGCACCGTCAATGGCACAGCCGGAGGCAGCCCGATGGGTGCACTCTGCGGTGGGGTTGGTCCCAGAGGTATAGGTGACTGCGCTGGCGTTGGCCGCGAACCCCATGTGGTTCCAAGGTCAGTGACTCTTGTAACTGTAGGTGGCACAGGTTCGGGGGATTTTGGCGCAACAGCCGAATTGTTGAGAGTAGGCGGCCTTAATGGCTCAATTACTGCCGGTGCCTCGACAAGAGGCGGCGGATGGAGGGCCGGCTGCAGGCCCTCCTTTTTACATTTGTGGCACTGAAAGCGGCGCTGTGCGAGAAACTTTTGCGCCTGTCTTCCAATCGTACCGCCATACCCATTGGTGAGAATCTTCTCCTGGGATTCATCGATGCTATGCCAGCGGGGGCTCACATCGACGCCGCATGTAATGCAAACTTTGTCCCCATGATTCTGCATCATGTGGAAGAGTTCCTCATATGGTTCAAGATATATCCTTGGTGCGCCAGGTGGCGTTGGGATCGCTGCCGACGACTGTCTTCTGTTTTGGTTTGCCGGGAGTGTAGCGGCGATTGTTTTCGTAACAACCGTAGCTAAGTTTGCTTTACGGACGGTTCCCGTAAGCGTCAGATCCGCTTGCTTGAAGTTACGCACATATAGTTGCAGAGCATTGATATTGCTGGGCTGATCACCCTCGCTGTTGACGTGATCGTGCATTCGGTGGACTACCGTTTTTTGAGGGATATGCTCTTTGCACCAGATGAGAGCAGACATTGATCCGGTTTCTCCACCGATGGTTACTATGTTATGCTGATCTCGCCGAGATCCTTTGACAGGCGTAATTTCGAATCCTAGAAGATAACCACTTTTGTGGGCACATTCAACATGAACTTAAATACCGGTTAGCACAGCAATAGTCAGCAATTAATAGATTAGCTCTCACCTGGTGCACGACAAGAGTGGCAAAGCACGCAAGCGCCCCCTCTTTCTTTGCACACTTTGCACACTTCTTCATGCCTTGTCCGAGAAATTGACGGTATGCCTTCTGATAGGCACAGGGCTTTGGCACTGCTGAACTTTACCTCTGGAGTCCATACAGCGCAGGTTACGTGAACCCAATTATTGTCGGCAGTGCGCTTCAAAGGCTCTCTTGGGCTTACGGGCCTCCTCAGCTCAACTTGTCTCTTTTGGTAAAGTTCCACAGCCTTCAGGGCTAACTCTCGGTCAACCCGCTCCTTTTCCCTGTCCTTTTCCGTCTTTTTCTTATGGGTGTTCTTGGGAGGCTCCAAAAAGTCATGCTCTGTTCTCTTAACAGGGCAAAGAATGCATTTATAATCCTACCATAGTTAGTTAGCCACACTGATAATGGGGCGTAGAAGAACATGAGCTTACAATGGATACCTGAGGGGATTTATCGTTCACACACATATCGCAGGTCCATTTCCCTTTGTTCCGGTTTTCAGGGATGCCGTAGCATGATCGGTGAACAGTTAATCGACATTCCCTGCAGCAAATGACCTGCTCTCCAGCGACAGTACCCTGATTGCAAACAGCACATGGGAGCGTGCGTAGCTTGGGAAGTTCCGGAGCTGGCGGTGGAGGGGGGGGAGGTTTCTCGACTGTCTTTTCCTTCTTCTTCTGGGCCGGTACTGCCGCAGATCCTGCAGCTTCTACGCCATTCTGCTCGGCATGTTTTTCCGCAATAGTTTTGAGCTTTTTCCGTGGCGGAGGATCAGTAGTAGTTGGTTGGGAGACCGCAGCCGGCGAGGTAATTCGTGTGACGGGACTTGCCCTCGTCGGCGTGCTGTAGACTGTCATGTTCATCATATCTTCTGCTGCCTTCAGCTCTTTCAACAGTTCCTCGTCAACTCTACGCTTCCATGATCTCCCTCCGGCGGCAGCAACCTTCTTGGCTAGGTCTTCCATATCTTCCCATTGAATTGCGTATCTTCGCCATAGCTCAGCACACCGCCGACAGAGTGCAACAATATATTGGATCTTTTCTTTAGGGGCGCCTTTGCCGCCGATTTCACTTAAAACCGTAGACGCCGAGTTTGGCGCTCGTCGCCACTGCCTCGAAGACTTAGTCGCACAAAACTTGCACATGAAGCTCCGCTTTCGTTCCACGGCCTTATCCGTATCGAATGCAGAGTCATCGTGATCGTCAGCAACATCATCTTGCAGCTTGTTGGCGTCTGCTTCTGCCTTCTTCGCCTCTTTCTTGCCCTTTCTCCCCAAAAAGTTACCCCATATCTGTTTGCCGCGGTCCGACTTTTTCCAGGAGTAGTAGAAGCGGACGATACGTGCATGTTTGACAGTCTTGACATGTTTCGTCACTAGATAGAGCTCTGATCCGAATTTCATCACACCCTCTTCGAACTTCTTGACTTCTGCAGCAGTCAAATCTGGTTCCTTGAATGCGGATTTCTCGGTTTCGTCAAGCATTTTGAGTGCCGCATCAGTTTGGAAATCGTTCTTGAAAAGGGTGTTGATAGCTACATCGAGGTAGTTGGTTGAATCCTTGGGTAAACCAAGAGAGGGAATAAGCTTGATTTTCCCGAATCGAAGATAGTCGTTGACGCGCGATTCTGGAGAAATTACGTCGTTGTGTTTCGACGTTGGAAAACCGGCATATGGCACGACAACTGTATCGTCGCAGGGTTTCCACAATAATTGTGCTGTATTGTTCGGGTCATCATTATCGAGATCCTCGCCACGGGCGACATATCCCGCTGGTTCATCCTGAATCCATGGGCGCTTGTCGCGGTAGAGCCTCTCTGCCTCCGCTGCTGCGAGAGCGTCTTTCGATGTTTTCCCATCCTTCTTGTTGGCCTTTTTCGTCTCAATCGGCTTGACTAGCTTCACGGGACGTCCTGGCCAGGGCAATACAGTTGCCTGATGTTTCGGGCCGAGACGTGAGCCAGCTCTGGGGTAGATGCGATCATCGTAATCGAGCGCATCTTCAGGTTTACAATGCTGGCCCAGGTAGCGATATGGCCATAAGCTTGCCTGGTACATTTGCTCTGCGGTTGCAGGCTGGTGTGAATCATCAATGCCGTCGGCGGGGCTTGTGGAATCTGTATTCATGACCTCGTCCTCTTCGTCCCAGAACTCCTCCTCTTCTCCATCCAGGTGCGAGTCCACAAGGCTCGGAGTATGTCGTGCTTCCAGTTTTCTCTCCTGAGCCCGACTGCAGGCGGCGCAAGCCCACGCAAACCCACGGGAGGGCTTTTTGAGCAGAGGCGGGCGAACACAGTTCATATGATAGGTTTGCTGGCAAACAGCACAATCAACGGAGTCGTTACTACAGAGTGGGAGTTAGTGTGAGGCGATGACCTGCCACTGTGAACCACACGGTGTGGGGCTCTCGGGGCTAGACGAAGGGAGAGCGCAGGGAGAGCGAAAGTGGAGGGGATGGGATTGGGATTGGGGAGTGGAGGGCAGCGATGCGCCTTTTCTGAGAACCTTGGAACGTACCTAGCACAGTACCCGTTGCACCGCTTACATAGCTTGACAGCGCTCGTGAACTCCTTGCCACGACCCTGTTCGACGAGGATGTATTTCCACCGCTCGTCCAGCACTTTCTTCACTTTCTCGGGCACATTGACAATCTGGAAGCACGGGATTACATCGTAGTGCTTCTGAATGTAGCGATCGTACAGTTTTTCATACCAAAAACAATCGGGTGTTTTCCGGTAGGCATCCATGTCTTTAATTTCGGCTTTGTGGCGGATCTGGCACTTACCACGCAGCGATGTCAGCGGGCTGATGTCCGAGTGCATGGTGGCAAACACCAGTCTTGTGTCGTTGACTCGCTTGCCAATGTCCTTGGGCCGATAGTACCAATTTATCTTCAGTGCATCCACGGCCTTTTTGTTGTCGTTCTGCACATGCAGGAATTCCATAATGCGTCCTAGGTAGTACGGCTCCCCGGGCGGCTCGCACACTAGGTACACGTGGTCTGCGCAGGGTCAGTCAGCCTACCAAGCAAAATAGAACGCGAATGCCAGTGCAGGTCCGTCTTACTGTTCACCTCCAGCACAGTCCCATCATCGGCGACCATCTTCCCGTTTTTCGGCATCGCACCGCATCTCTCAAAGCTGAGCATGTTGGTCTCCCTGTATCCTGCGGTGGTGTGCGCTGTTGATACGGCCTGGGCCGCGTTTCGCCTTGAGCCCGTGGCAGCTGATACAGCCGATGTAGCCGACGTAGGCGTGGGGGTGTTAGCTTGACTGTGCACGTTGTTGGTAGTGGCTTGCGTCGTAGCTTTGCGCTTTTTAGAGCCTGACGTTGCGGGCCCGGTCACGTTGGCAGTCGTGGAAGTCGTCGAATTCGCGTCTTTGCTGGTAGCATGGGAATTCACCATCTTGGAATCGTCTGCTGCAGCCCCCTTGCGTGAGTTTGACGCCGTAGCTTTGTTCGCGTCGCTTGTGCCGTTTGTCACTGTATTGGCCTGCCGCGATCCTTTTCGTGGCGCCTCTTCTTTCTTCTCGGAAAATGCATCCTCCATCTCAACGTCCAGCTCCTTGTCCTCAGCGTAGTTGGGCCGTGCTTGGCCACGGTTCCGAGAACGCGTGCCATATGGCGAATGGCCGGTCATGGCGTCTTTGGACAATGAGTTTGACGACGCCGAGGTGGACTTGGTCATGGGCTGGGCGTCAGCGGCATTGTCTCCAGATTGCCTGGGATCCAGCTTGGACTTGGTGGAGGAGGTGGAGGAGGCGGAGGAGGCGGTAGCAGTAGCAGTAGCAGTAGATTGGGGTGGAGGTGTAGGTGTAGGTACGGGTGTATGCGCACTGGGAGGTGTAGGTGCGGATGCAGGGCTGGTAGATGTGTGAGACGTTGACTGTTTTTGGGCGGCGGCGGGCCCTGAAAAATCCTTAGTCGCGGATGACGAAGGATTTGGCTGATCATCGGAGTCGCCTGTCTTCTGCGCCATGGTGGGCGATTAAAGGGCGACGCATCCAACGTGACACAGAAAACGCCGAAAGGTTACGGCGCAGCGATGATATGAAATAGTAGAGCTTTACATCCATGAGATCCCCAGCCGGCTACAAGTGCAACAGCAGCTACAGACAAGGAATATCTCCTTCCCGCTGGCCAACGCCTAGAGACCACGTGCCGTGGGCCAGATTGACAGCTTCCTTGCGAACACCACCTAGGGCCTACCAGAGAGCCGCCAGCGTGCGGAAAAGTCGATCGAAGGACCCGAGGACCTAGGCAGTTATAGAAAATCCGGGAGTGGCGGCCGAGCAGGGCTGCATCAAGAGAAATGAAAGGATGAAAGGCAGAAGGTAAGCAAAGTATAATGCAATCGGGGGCGGGGGGCGGCGAGGTAGGAGAGAGGGAGGGATGCGGGAGGTGAGGATAACGGAGAAAATCAAGCCTGCAGACCAGGCATATACGGATGGAGACGGAGAGACGGATAGATGGATATATTGGCCAGGGGAGGCGGAGGGAGGGGGGAGGAGTCGAAGGTTTATCAGTAGCAGGAAGTGCGTATGGGTGCGAGTGCTAGTGTGAGGGTGCAGGAGTGCGAGAGTGCGAGAGTGCGAGAGTGCGCGTGTGCGCGTAGGCTGGGAAGAAAGGTGAGAGAAAAAGAAGTGAGAGAGAGAGATGTGAGTGAATGAATGTATGATGTGGGACAGAGCGGACGGAAGATTATTAGGCAGGTTAGGTTAGGTATAGGTAGTCTGAGCTAAAAGAAGCATCGAGGTTGACGGGGGAGGTCTGAGGCGGCAGGACAGGCCAAGGCCAAACCCTCCAAGCCGGCGTCCACGGTCCACGGCCCACGGCCCACGGTCTATCTACGGTCCACCCACAACGCGCATGGACAGATTGGTGTGGTATATATTACCTACTAACTAGGTCGAGCATCTAGATAGCTTTAGGTAGGCCTGGCACAATGGCGGGGATAATATGACGGGGACCAAAATAGGTCTATGATAGATCAAAAGAAGCATGGGCAGTTTGCCAGGTACGATGTACCCGTAATTATGGCGATAATGACAATCGGCGAAAACTGAAAAAACTGGGAGAATACGTCGGTAGTGTAGGTTTAAATTCGGGGCCCCCCAACCGCTCCAGCAGGCAAGATGGGACAGATTCTTAATGCCACTGGAGCAGACAGACTTTATATACCTAAGCCAGCAATCCCGGTGGGTACTCATGTAACTCCAGGCCAAGCGAGCTGGATATATAATTTAGGTATACTTCCTGTTCCGTGTTCTGATCGTGATATCGAGGTCGGCAAATGGGATGGTCCAGTGCCCGTTTCTTATTACTGGACTGTGCCAGCGCACTTATGTAATTCTGGTTTGTTTCGCTTCACTTCGTGCCATCTTTGTTTATTTTATTTTTACGCCATTTTTTACTTTCGTTCACGTCCTTTTCTTTTGTTCCTCAAGGGATCGTTATTCTCCGATTTGTTCCATGGGATGGGGGACCGTGTAGTGTAGGTATATGTGTGTGATATGGAATGTAAGTTACTACCTAGATAGGGACTTACCTAGCCTATCTAGAGTCAACAATCTGAAAGGCTGGATGGGGTGCATTAGGCACTATACAGCAAGTTACATAGCGGATGACATATGTGTAGGTACAGTAAGTAGAATATCACGTATAGAGAGCACCGAGCATACCGTGTAAGGTACGCCGGTAAAGGTGGCACAGTACTTCTGATTCTGTCTAGCCAAGGTACACGTCTATGCGTATACCTACACCACCAATGGAGTAGTAGTAGGCACGGCGGCGAAAGTTGATTTGCATCGGCACGATTGGTAGGTACATATATGTAGGTATGTAGCTACCAGCTGCCACCATGGGCAATGGAACTTACCTGCCTTTTAGCGATTGCACTGAGAACTTAGACATGTGGTACCACGCGTATGGTTCTGTAGGTATTCTGTAGTGCAGATAATGGCCTTGCCCTAGCCTAAAGCCCGGAGGTTTAGGGGCAACATGCCATTACTGTAGGTGCTTCGAGCCGACACATGCCTTCGTTCACAGAGAGTTGTGAAGTATTTAACCTGGTGTCTTCAGTTCATCCGGTTGCATTCTTTATTTCTCGCCCAGACATGGGCACAACCATTGTTACCAGTTCGATACCTATGTCTACTTACCTTTGGGCTTTGGGTATTACAGTGGTTGATAAATTGATTTTACTCTTGTAATGTACGAAGTACGGACGTAGCTTAGGTACATTAGAAGGGATTCCTACCAGGTGTTGTACGAAGAATTATACCAACTTCATGCATGTTTGGTAGGCAACTTGACACTCTGCTGCGCAAATAACGTGGTACATACATACCTACCCAGCGACAGCAGCGCAAGAGGCAATTGGAAGCGCCAAGTGCCCATGGGCACTGGACTGGGCAGCGGATTGGGGTGGTGGGCACGAAGTACAGTAGGTACTCGAATTAGGTACCGTACCCGACTTAGGCACTTCGTACTGACAGGTACACCTGTACGTGAGTTGGCGCATGGTGTACTTCGTACTTCAAACATGCACCCTGTCCCCTCCATGGTACGTGCGAGTTACCGGCAGTGCCCATGCTGGTGGACGCTGCCTACATCACCGAGAGAACACTGTCATCGACGGTTGGCCACGCTTGCTAGGGTGGCTCCACTCACACATGTGCTCACACACTAAGGGCCCACCCCTGTCTAGAGCCTGTCCCTGAGACCAACCGAATTGCGTCTCCCTGCCCGAAGCTGCATGTTCTTTTCGACTTCACCTCATCACTTCATTCCATTACCGACCGGCTGGCTGTGTCGGCCTTGCTCTACAACATCCACTGTTGGTATCGCATCGACTACCAATTCCCTCCAGCGACTCGACGCAGCAGTGTTTACAGCAAGAATGCGGCGCGATGAAGATAATCAACCGTGGCCGATTAACGGTTTGTATGGCCTTAAGGTTTAATGTTTTGCCCAACCGTCCGTGTCATCACAATCAGCGCCTCGATCTCTGACATACGACCACGCAGCCAGTGGCCAATCTGTCTCTCTCACTAACGGCCCAGGCTAAAGACTGCACGGCAGTGTCATGCTCCGCGCATTTACTTAGCATCCCAGCCAACCGGGACAGACGAGATACCTACCGGATAGATTCTCCAGTCTGTATCCTGCCTATTTTGCGATAACTGGTTATTCGGTAAGGTTACATGTTCGCCGTGCACCACCCGCTTTTGGAAGTGGAGTCTGCTCAGACCTGTGGCAGATCCTGCAATCGGCACGAAGTGCACTCATTGCCTGCCTATGTATTCCGTGCAACCTAACCTACGTTATTGCGAGTCACGATCTTTCGGGGCATAATGGCAATTGTCTCTACCTACCTACCTACCTACCTAATAAGGTTCTAGAAGCGCGAATCTCCCATTTAGCTGACCCGTTTATGTGGCTACGGGTGCTAAGTATATTAGGTATGTATGTACGGACGTACACTGCCTACCTACCTATACCTATTGCTGCGCCGAAAGTCCATCCCTACCTATACATAATCTCTATCAGGTACCTCTCTTCTCCTTCTAAAACCTTCTCCCCTCTCCTCCCCCTCCCAAAAAAAGATTGTAAACCTACCTACATTAATTAGGCATGTATTTCGTACATTATTATACCCTGTCTGTTATCGCGGTACCGGTAGGTAAGAAGGGCAAAGGATGATACTTGGTTTTTCCCCAGATAGCCGGTCGGCAACTGCAGGGAGGAGTGTTCCGAAGCGAGGCATTTTACACAGCACAATGAAACAAAAATAGGACCTGTGGCAGAGCCCGAGTCAGTGGTCCCTGTTTCGAGACAAAAGAATCGTGACATGGAGTCGGGCGCATCAAAGCACGAAATCAGAGGGAATAATGACCCCACTTGGTGAATCAGCCAAGTCACATGACAGAAAGAATGGGCCATTCCTCTAGCCAGCATCATCGTACTTGTGCCTACCTACAATAGAGACAGGTTAGGGATGATTGTCCGCACTCGCTACCTACAGCATAAAAGTACGGAGTACCATCGAGGCTCACCGAATCACTGATCAACACTTTATTATAGGGACATAAGCCTCTCGCTTGCTCTTATAGATAGCAAACACAGCCACCGTCCTACCATACCGAAACCGTCATAATATGGCTGAAGAGGATGGACAGCAGCCTTCGAAGGTAACGAGCCAAAGTCGGCGCGAGAAGAATGGAGAAAAGTCAGTAGCAACGCCTGCTACCATCGGATGAGTCCGTGACTGAATAACCACACTACATTACCGTATCACGGTACATACTACATGTAGTAGCATCCCAGCGCTGTCCATGTGGCATTTCGACAATGAGGAATCACCGGGTGCTTACTAGCCTATTCAGGCGACCGTACGCAGTTAGGTCTTGGACATGAGTATCCTGTACCTAGCCCTACTTGCGCAGGACTCATCGTTATGCGACTGGGCACCGCCGCCCTGGTCTCGCCAGTGTCGCCACGACCTGTTAGGTTCTTGCTGATTAACAATTGCTCTATAATCACGCTCGAGGCGAATAGCCAGGACATCTGGATGCAGCAAGATCCATACGGGGGGTTCGTCGACTTGGGGCGACCGAAATCAGCGAATGCGCTGCTCACCTCCCCGCGTTACATGTTATCACACTAGGAGCGGCATTTGTACCTATTTCGTACATCTTTGGATTTTCCTCGGGATGTTGGGCTACACGAGTCTCCGTCTCGCCCCGTTACATGCTTACATACATCCGAAGTACATGGCAGACATACTGCCGTATGGTCCGAACTCCCTACCTATACTATGTTGCTTGTCCAGCAATTCCGCTCCACCGTAGCAGGTATGTTTAGAGAAAGCCGAAAAAATTGGGCAAGGCTGCCGTCTTCGTTAATTAAAGGTATTAAATTCCCCTCGAGTCCTCTGTGGCAACCACCGAGCCGAGTCGGAATGCTTTTACTCTCAACATGGCCAACTCCTGCAGATAAGGATTATGAAGACCTATGTTGGTCCGTCGAATCCGACTGTGGCGGAATGAGGCCAACGAGAAATTTCGCCGGCATATCATGATCAACTCGCGTGTGCAGGTATAAGTGTACCTGCAGCCTTCCGCCGAGAATAGGCGGGACAAAACGCGCAAGTGCTCGATCCTGGGATTGGTGTTTACTAATGATCTTTGCTACCATATCCCAACTTGTGGTAGCCAGCCGTCATTCGCCATCTGAGGACAGCATTTTACAAAGGCATGGGCGCAAAGGTGGCAACATCCATGGCTGTGGTACCTTTTTGAGATACCTACAGGACGCGCTGTGGCAGGATCCCATGGAGAGGCCAGCGGGGTAAGAAATACACCTGGGGGCCGGTCTGACAATGTTGAGCGAGCGCTTCACCCCAACAAGCATACCTTGTTGATATCCCATTCGCTCTGTAGCCGCAAAGCTATTTTGGAATGCCGCATCCGCCCCCTCTTACAGGTAGCTACAAGCCTCAGTACCAAGGCTCTAGCACCCCATGCCGCTACTGTTTTGATACCGCCAGCTCGGATACATTGACCCTGGCTCATGATCGGGCCTTAGCTATGCCCAATATGGGCTATCGACGGGCCCTGCGATGTTCCTTATCCTTGGATTGCCTGGTTTATGTATGGAAGGGGCGCTGTTCGATGCGCCAGCGATCACCGCACGTCTTGGGCTCGCATCATCTTTGTCGACCGACCAGGCTATGTTTAAGTCCGCCCCAACCGAACAGAACTACCTTGGACTACGCAAAGCATTGTGCAGCTACGCCGGCTGCTGGCAAGCTCAACACCGTCTCGACCACTTTGTAGACCAGGCCCTCTAAAGTTGGAGAGAAGGGAAGTAAGCGATTGTCGGGGGGCATTTTCTACTCGCTCCGGCCATTCTTAAGGATGTCAAGGTCCATGTTCGGGCGAAATCCCTCGGAACTTGCACGTTCACGAAACGCCTATGTTTCCACGCCTAAGGGATGGGGATTAGTGATGTTAAATGTTGCAGTGAATTGGCTCCACTGGGTTGGGTTCGCAATCGGTTTTCGTTATTTCCCATGGGCCTGCCGTTAGTGGTTCTCGCGACAAACGGGAGGCCGATTCGACTTGACCGATCAAGAACGGCTTGACAAATTCCAGGAAGAATGGTCCCCAACGAGATCAGAAGTTCACCCCAAGGACGTTGCAGCCCCAGATGAGGCCGATTTGATCCGGTTCTTGGTACGGAAACATCGCGAAGCGTACCGTGAGGACATCCACGGTTTCGCACTAGATGGGCAACTAGGAAGCTGTGAATTTGGCTTCGGAATAGAAGACATTCGATACGACCTGCCCATTCATTTATGGTACGGAAACCAGACAATGTCCCCCCAGCCAAGGAGTGGGCATTGCGGCCAGGCTGGAACCAAAAGTACGGCTAAGCTTTGACGACGACTCACGAGACTCATACGGTAGCTCATCGACGTGGAAACGTCGTGTCTGCGCCTTGGAAGATCTGATTGATGCCATGTAAATACTACCTACCTACTTCGTAGTTGCGACGGATGAATCTCCACTTACACAAATCCATCAGCGCGCCGCCGTTGCAAAGGATACAGACCTAACCCAAAGCACATGACAGGTACCTAGACGCCGAGCTCGCAAATGTAACTAGGTTGATGATTTGCACGTCCCTGTCCGTTTTTTCCTTCTCGAAAACAAACGGAATACCTAGCCTGTGCAGATTTTGAGATTGCCCAGCCCCTTAACCGCCAGGCCTACTTCGTACAACTACGAAGTAGGTACAGGATAATTACACCTATTTAGCGCAACCTTGAACCCGCAGGGATCATGCGAGCCACACCACCACATTTCCTTGCTTTGCTAATGGAGCCTCGAGGTACGTAATTTATCTCCGCTAGGAAAATGACAGCATTCTTATTTCCAGAAACGGCCGAGGGTCCGTAGCGTACGGGTTCCGTCGGCGATTGTTTGGGGTTGTATCGAAACCGACAAAAAAGAGGCTTGAGTCTCGAATCGCTGCCGTAAACAATACCTACACCACACCGCACAGAGCCCGTGAACACTGGTGATGTATGTTATCTAGTGGACCTGGATACCGACCCAGAATCCAGCACGCGAAGGCATTCTTACTGAGTAGGTATTATGTAGCCAGACCGAGGAACTCGGAAATCCTCGAGCAAAGCCAGCCAGCCAATCGCGAGTATCCAAGTCGCCAACCTGGAGATATTTTAGTGCACACTAGCTAGTCCGTAGACTACCGTAGGTAGAGAAAGAAGTCAAACCAAGGCGCGCTCACGACCCCAACCACACTACTTTTATAAGTAATAAAGTAGTGTAGGTAGAAGTACACTAGAAACGGCACGCCCTACGCGGTTACTTATTAGCAGCTCCCGAAACCGGCCCGTTACTTATTTCCGCCCTAAGCCATCATCAGCTCCCATCTCCAGCAATCTCGCCAGTTCCCCGACTTTCGCGCGAAACCCAGTAAGGACAGGATCTGCACGACCAAAGTCTCAGGAGCGCAATTCCCAGCAAATCCAACACCCGGCGGGCTTCAAGAGGACAACTACCGATGGACGATCAAAAGGGTCTCGCGATCGCGCTCGAGGAGGCGAGGAAGGGATACGCAGAGGGAGGCGTACCGGTAAGAAACGGCAACGCCGCGACAGGGAACGAACCGTGCTGATGAGCGCCGGCGACACAGATAGGTGCGGCCCTCATAGCCGCCGACGGCACGGTGCTCGGGCGCGGGCACAACATGAGGGTGCAGAACGGCAACCCGATCCTCCACGTGAGCCCCTTTCTTCCCCAACGGCGACGGCGGCCCCCTTCTCCCGGGGGAGAGGCGCAGCGTCGTTTTTCTACTAGAGGCGCTTTTCTCTGACCCTGCTTGCTGTTTCTCCGTCTCAGGGCGAGACGTCGTGTTTGCAGAACGCTGGTCGCCTGCCGTCGTCCGCGTACGAGGGTAGCACGATGTACACGACGCTGTCGCCGTGCGACATGTGTAAGGCCATTTGATTCCCTTCGCCGTCTATTCCATTGTGCTATGGTTCTAGTATATGTGTATATTCATGCTATGCCGATGCGACATACAAAACCCCAAAGCGTAAAGGCTAAGTGTGGGAAACGTTGAAGGTTCCGGTGCTTGCCTCCTCTACAGCATCCCGCGCGTCGTGGTCGGCGAGAACAAGACATTTCTGGGCGGCGAGGCGTATCTGAAGCAGCGCGGCGTCGAGGTCGTCGTCCTCGACGCCCCCGAATGCCGCGAGTTGCTGGAGAAGTTCATTGCGGAACACCCGACAGTCTGGTAAGCGTTTTCCCACCGCCCCCCGATCACCCGCGTTATATCTGGGGATTAGGAGGAGACTGACTGACTGCGCGTTGTGCTGTCCCAGGAACGAGGATATCGGTGTTGAGGAGAGGGTTTATTCCAAGGAGGGCGTGCAGAAGAAATGATTGAATGAATGAACGATAAGTGGGTGACGGCACCGGAACTAAAGGCGATCACTTGGGATATGTTGGCAATAACTTGAGTTTTTTTGCTTTGGATGTATATTATGCTATGGGTGCTGTATTATCGCCGCTTTCTTGTATTCAAAAAAACGTGCTTATAATTATTATGCAGCCCCATCGGGCTTTGTTCCGACTAGGAGCTTCCAACGGGATACCTTCTCGTATACAGATTCTGATAGGCATTTGTATCCGTCGGCCTGCCTTAATCATGATTGTTTATGCTTCAAGCGTCTAAAGCCGTAGCGATGTGTTTCGGAGGGTGGTGTTCTGGTTAGGTCGTACCTAATCAGATCGTAGACTTCTACCTAATTATCGCGCCGTTTCTATTGTAAAGTTAGTGGACTCATGGTATTGCCTCCGCCACGGGTGTGGATGACTAAACTGGGCCCGACGTTGACACTCCTTTGGCGGATAGTTCGTCATTGGGCGTGAGCTGTTGTTCCCGTGATGTTAAACGACGCAATGAGTCGTTGTCCTCCATATTCAGAAGCAGACAGGTTCGATTGTCTCCGGGCCAGAGCGGTAAGAGAGCCAGGGCTAGAAATCCTTACGAGGGTCAGCAAAGCACAGCATCCCATGGCAAATAGATCAGTACTAAGTTTCAACAACTGTTGACAAGAACAATATCCTAATCATGGTCCTCCTCCGTCAAACCAGGACATCCCTCCATCGCGTCATCGGGGTACGCAAACTTGCACCAGAAGCAGTAACTATGCTCCTTTCGAAGATACTCCACAAGCTGCCGTAACCTGTCGCCGGCCTCGAGGGCATTAAATTCGTCGAGCTCCGGGTCCTCTTCATCGAGGTCTTCAACTAACGCGTACGCGATCGGCGTCTTTCCCATAGCTTTCTTGTCCTCCTCGTCTTCTAAGTCGTCGTCATACGTCGGCAAACGTGTTGTCGAGGTCTGCTGCAAATCGTATTTCATCCGCCGATCGCGCTCTGCCTCCTCCCGCCTGCGGACCAACCCTCGCCAGACGACAGGTATGGACTTCAACGGCCTCGTCGACACCGTCCGCCTCTTCTCAGACGCGCCATCAAGGGCGTCGTCCGCGCTCTCCGAAGCAGAGCCAATTTTCGTCTCTTCATCCATGCGCTCGCACACCTTCATAGCGGCATAAACCTGGCGCTCGCACCGCGCAACCTCGCGTTCCTTGCGCACACGATCGCGAAATTCATTCTCATCGAGCTTAACCTTCTTCTCGGCGCTTTCGACCGTTTCCCGGAATTTCCGCTTGCGTTCCGAGTCCAAGCCAATACCTCCACGGTCATCCTTCATCTCAGGACGAAGAGGCTCAACGCGCGCTTCGGCATTGTCCTTACTGCCGAGCGCGCCGCCCCTGAAGCCCATCTTAGCCATCATAGCCAGGCCTTTGCTCTTCGCGGCCTGCGCGCCCTCGAGCATGGACTTAGACAACGCCGCCTTTTAAATGAGTTAGCAACTACCACAGATGGTGAAAACTGGAAGCGTCGCAGGGATTTGCAGAAGTCTTGGGACCACATGAACAAGGGAGCATCATAAGAGTACCAACCTCGCGAGCTTCGCGCTCCTCGATTGCTAGCTCGGCCTTCGACTTGGCGCGTCCCTTGATCTCGCCTTCGCGCTTGAGTCGCTGCCGCCGCTGTAGCGACGTCTCGGCGGCCTTGGGTGCCTCCCCGAAGGTCATATTCATATAATCGTCCTCATCGTCTGACGCCATTTTTGAAGGGTGGTTTTAATGGAGTCTCGTATTACTTTGCTGTCGTGTGATGCTTATAGTCGCGATGTGATATTCTGGGAGGATAATGTACTGCAGGTAGCGGCGAGGAATATATTTATCATGTACGTCCATAGTCACCGGCAGAATTAAGAAGAATGAGATGTGAAGTTCCGAAGGTTTATTGAAGTCCCAAGTTTAACCTGGTTTGCGAAATAAAAAGTGGGGCAATACAAGGCTGCACCTGAATCTCAGAATTCATTCATGGCTCAAAGACTTCTCATTATTTTAATGAGAAGGGGCGTAAGATACGCACTTAACTTTTATAAATGGTATCATACGGTGAGTTTGCCAGAACCACCAGATTCGTCTAGGTTAACTGCCCAGATAGGAAAGTTACAAGGTCTATTTATCATAACATCGGCGTCTCAGATCCGTGTATCTGTGATCAACAGATATACGCACGCGCCTTTTTTCCCTATAACAGTGACTAGATGCACTGTTTCCCATGAGACAAGACAGACAGGCCTGCTGACGGAATGGGGAAAAAAAGAGAAGAAAAAAGAAATCCCGATGCGCCAACGCCAAACCACATACACGCTCTTATGCCTCATCATCAGGGAGCTCCTCAAGAACTTGCTCCACCACCATTATCAATTCGTCAATATCAGGCCGTTCGTTGGGCTCAACTTTCAAGCATTTCCTCACAATTTCTTTAATAGGCTCGCTAACAACGCCTGTTCCAGCACCTGAGTTCGCGCCAACCGTGTTCTTCCCTGTATTCTGTCTCTTTGGTCCTTCGTCGGGAAATCGCCAGTCGCCGCCCAGGACGCACATGCTAAGCGTGCCACCGGTTTCGTCGCTGCGCATCTCAAAAGGCGATTTGCCTATTAGGCAGGCATACAATGTGCAACCCAATGACCAGATGTCCACCTTGGTATCAATGATTGTCCCTGTCTTCACATCGAAGAGCTCGGGCGCGCGATATGGCATGGTGCTGTGCTCTGCGGCTGTGTCTTGCGTAGCAATGGCCAGCGATCGCGATGTGATCGCTATCGGTGAGTCGGCGATTGAGCCCAGATCCATGATGATTGGTTGCGACCCAGAGTCATCGATCATTATGTTGCCTTGTCGGCGTTTGCATTGTCAGCGAAACCGAGGTATTCCGCCCATGTGAGTTAATAAGACCTACCGGGTTTGATGTCTCTGTGAGCGTATGACCGTTGCTGGCCAGGCGCTACAACCTGTTCTTCCTGCATCAAAGGCCTAGCTTGTTCCGTCTCATCGTCGGCGTCGGCAGCGGCTACAGCTCGATTTCTCTTAGATTTCCCATTCGACGCCCCCATATCTTCTTCGCCTGCCTTCGCGTTGCCAATTTCCATACGCTCACCACCACGTGGAGCACGGTATTGATGCATGTACCTCAGAGCTTTGCAGACTCCCAAAAACAGGTGCATAAGTTCTTTTTCGGGGAAGCTTGTGTGATTGACCAGGTTCGCATTGATGATATCCTGCAAGTTGCCTCGTCTGTAGTATGGCAGCAAGACATAGACCGTCTTCGAGTCGGCGTCGTTCCGTTCGCTGGCAATGGCGTAGTCGATGCTATGTATGATCGAAGGCGTGTGCGCAAAGGCCTTGTACGCCTCGACTTCGCGCATGGCTTGCTGAACGGACTCGGTGCCAAAGGGACATCGGATTTTCTTGAGCGCAAATAGCTCCGCGGTCGCCGTGTCCTGTACGAGGTAAACATAGCTAAAGCCGCCTTCTCCGAGCAGACGCAGGATCTTGAAGGACCGACTGTTGATCTTGAGAGTTGGCGAGCCGGGGAAACAATTTAAGCAGCTGCCAAATGAGTATATCAGGTCTTGTAGGAGCTGCGCCATGGCAGGCAAACGGAGGGATATATTTCCTGCTCGTCAGATTCGGCAGACTGCGTCGTAGTAAGACAAGGTAATTGACGGGGTTGAGAGCTTTCCAGAGTCCAATTTGCTAGCGAATGATTATAAGGATGACCAGCACTGCGTGCAGAATTCCGACATGAACAGAATAGATATGTTGCGTAGGTGATGGAACGACGGATGACGGATGACGCCCTGCTTGTTGAGTCGTATGAGCAAGCTGATAAGCAGCAATGACCGTATCTAACCGTGCGTCCTGGGGGTTTCGTACGGTCTACAGCCGCTGCAGGTAAACACTGCTGCGCCACAGCACTTGAGCTGCCCGGGCTGTTCCCCTAAATAAATACAGTGCCCAGAATACTGGTCAGAGATGAATCGTCGGCGTCTTAACGTGCAATATGCACTGTATTCCATCGTTAGATGAACATGAGAAGGTAACGCTATCATACAATTTTGCACTCTAGTACCTATCTTTGCCGACAATTCGTAAATTTGTAAGTCGACGAGATGATGTTGATGCTGAACGACAATCAAACCTTGGAAGCATCCTTACGACAAGACATAAGCAGAAGATTGTGAATATACCTGCGCAACCAGAAACACCACTTATCACCCTCGCCTGCTCTTCACTCTCACCGTTCATATAAAACCGGTAAAGGAACCACGGTCGGGGTCGGATAGGTCTCACAACTAACTCATTGTGAACATGCCGTTCCAATGCCTCACCCCGCTGGGGAATGGTTCTATTTTCTGCGCTGCAAGAGGATGCAGCATTCGCACCTTTGATGTGACCACAAGCCCTCAACCGCTGTTCTCATGGACACATCCCTCGTCAAAGCAAGCTCAAAGCAGCAATACCGCCCACGAGACACATGAGGGTGGTCGGAACCAGGAACAGAGCGGACAGCAAGAGCCGCCGTCAAAGCGGCGGAAACTGGGCTCTGACGATGCAGAGGCTAATGTCAGGGCAGAGGATGGACAAGGGACACCGGAGACGCCCACCAATGGGCCCAAGAACAAGAAAAAGGCCAATGCAAAGCAAACGCCGTCCAAGCCAGAAGCCCCGTTCGTTGTCCTCCTAGCCGCAACGGATGACGGGAGCCACGTGATAGCAGTAACAGGGCAAGACAAGACCCTTTGGGTCTTCGAGCATGATGGCAAGGGATCGCTGAAGGAAGTCAGCCAGAGGTACATAAACAAAAAAGCCCGGATCCTTCCATTGAGTCGCCGTTCGGTGTATCATGCTCATATAGAAACAGAGCCATGCCCAAGCGCCCGTCTTCTCTCGCTCTCGCCGCAGATGGAAAGGTAATCCTCAGCGCCGACAAGTTTGGCGACGTCTACGCACTACCCCTACTCGCGCAAGAAGGGGAGAAACCGGTACCAACGCCGGCCACCTTGGCTTCTTCGAGTTTAACGCCAGCATCTTCTCAGCCACTGCGCGGGGCCAACCTCTTCACAGTACACTCACAACGCAACCGGCGTGCGCTCGAGGACCAGCAGCGCCAGCGGGAGACCAACGCGAAGCTCGACCAGCCAAAAGAAGGGCCGAAATTCACGCACGAGCTCCTGCTCGGCCACGTGTCCATGCTGACCTGCGTGCTAACCGCCAAAGACTCGCAAAACAGACCGTACATCATCACGGCCGACCGCGATGAACATATTCGCATCTCGCGCGGCATGCCCCAGTCTCACGTTATCGAGACATACTGCCAAGGCCACGCCTCCTTCGTCAACGCGCTCTGCATCCCGGCCTCCCATCCCAACATTCTGATCTCAGGGGGCGGCGATCACGGGCTCTTCGTGTGGGACTGGCTAGCGGGGAAACTGCTAAGCACGACTGATCTGCTATCTCATGTCCGCGAGGCCCTGTCGGAAGCAACCAAAATCGCGGTCGTGAAGCTTTTCGCCTACGAAGCGGAAGGCGAAAGCTACCTGGTAGCGATATGTGAACGGTAAGCACGGCAAGCCAATAATGCCGACAGAGAAATAATGCGCTAACACCATGAAACAGAGTTCCCGCGCTCTTCATCTTCCAGCTTCAAGCTGATAATACGCTCTCCTATAAAGAGACGCTCAAGCTGCACGGAAGTGCGCTGGACGTCACGACGCTCGGCGCTGCGACAGGCCAGATGCTGCTCGTAGCCGTTGACCCAGCTGAAGGCAGCGGGGAGGTGACAATATTCGGGCGCGATGGGAAATCCTGGGTCCCTACGACATCAATCACAAGCTTACGCGACGCGGATGACCAGTCGGCTCTCTCCCGTGAGCAACTAGACAAGGCGCTATACACAGTGGAGAATCTACGGAAGACAGAACACGAAGGGGCAGAGGACGGCGCGGACGCGGATATGCCTGAGCAAGGTCAATAAAAAACCAAAGTAGATGCTCTCACCATATAAAGTCCGGGGCTATTGAACGGCTGTCCAAGAGGTTTCGACATATTACATGTTAATAACTCACAACGACCGGGGAAAGATAGATGAGCAGCAGACAACCTAATGGCTCCTCGTAATTGCTACCTATCAGTAAGTCCTCTACGTACCTAGTCAAAGAAAAGAATAGAGGACGTGTTGCAGAGACAACGAATGCCCAAGTCTCCATAGTTCCCCAGGGAGCTGAATTTCCAGCTTTCGTGCTCCTCCCCGACGCCAAAGATAAACCCTATCCCCATATTCATTCTGATCAATTCAACCATGAAGCACAAGCAATTTCTTCGGACCGTTACGGGATAGCGAATAGCAGGTAATCGCAAAGATGGAAAAGCTCAGTATTCCACATATTAGCGCACCTACTACCGCCCAGTGAAAATGAGCTAGGTACTAGATACACCACATACCGAGAAGTCCCCGTCTCAATGCTTCAGATCATGACCTTGAACGTTCCGAATGCAATATCAATTAAAACAACAGAAGCTGTCCTAGCCCTCTATGTCCTATCTAAACGCCTGCTTACTAAGCAACACCATACAAGAGAACGCGCGCTCAGCGGATAGGCGACGTCACTCCAGAAGCACATCGCATTAGCTCATGGAGAAAGGCCGTCCGGTTTGTGTATGCCTCCTCATATTTTATCTCATAAGCTCCCAAGCATGCAAATCTTCGTGGAAAATAGATATCGAGTCTCATCCCATTCAAACGTCACGCAAAGCGTTACGCCGTAAATGCAGTCCCCGAATTCGGCAGAATCGGCGTAATCCTTCTTTGCTGAAGCTCACCCGGGTTCGAGAACACAGAGATATAGAATCTATAACCCCGTTGCCTTATAGATATATTGTTTATTGTGATGCGCACTGCACACGTTCGGCATGCGGGTGGCCATCCTCGTCGTCCTCGTCCATTCCTGCGGCGCCTCCGAAGCCTCTGGCTTGACCAGAATTGTCTAGGTCTTCAAGATCGGCAACATCATTCATGGCATCGGCAGGAGGTACAACTTCCATGCTAGGAGCGGGAAGGATCTTTCGGAGAGCCTCAAAGGCTTCAGGGTCGTCGGTCCAGCCACGCTCAGGGAATTTGACGGCAAATTGGATGTACATGTTACCAAAGTCGTGATGCCGGGGTGAAGGCATACCCTGTCCGCGTACCATCTTCACAGCATCTATAAATTCCCGTGAGTGTCAGTAACGCATCAGGCAAAGCAAGGAAAAACTAAACAAAATTGGAAGAGGTAGCTTACCTGGCGCAATGGCTTCACCAGGCATAATTTCGACATTTAGCCATCGTTCGTCAAGGTGCTCAATGTGGATAGTTCCGCCGGCCAATGCTGTGACAAGCTCAATCTCGCAACGGTAGAGAAGATCATCCTCTTTCCGCGTGAACCTGGGGTGGGGCTTCTGCTCTATCTCAAAAACAACGTCGCCAGCCTGGACACCCGGAGCCTGGTCACCCTCACCCCTGAACTCGACCTTGGTTCCACTTCGAACGCCCTTGTCGACATGAACGTGCAAAACTTTCCGGTCTACAATGGTCTTCTTGCCATTGCATCCCTTGCAGCGATCCTTCTCTTTAATTATTTCACCCTCGCCACTGCAGTCAGGGCATACGGTCTGGAATCGCTGAATCATGGGGCCCATTTGACGCATCATGGTCTTCATGCCATGGCCATCACAGCCAGGGCAGCGCTTAACTGCGCCCTCCTTGCCACCGCGGCCTTCGCACTTGGGACAGATAATAGATCTCTGTAAAGCAAGCTTTGAGACCTTACCCCGATAGATGTCCTCTAGAGAGACCTTGTGCGTATGATGAATGGTTCGTGCCTTCGGGGGTCCCCGCGCTTGACCACCCATGCCACTGAACATGCCGCCCAGGCCACCGCCGAAGGCACCACCACCGCCAAAGAACTGAGCGAACAGATCCTCAGCAGCCATGCCGCCTCCACCATTGCCGTCTAATCCGGCTTCGCCGTATTGGTCGTAGAGAGCGCGCTTTTGTGAATCTGATAGGATTTCATAGGCGTGGGAGATCTCTTTGAACTTTTCCTCGGCAGCGGGGTTGTGGGCGTTCTTGTCTATACAAAAAATTGGTCAGTCTCAGTCCTTACTCCGAGATGTTTGATATGCGACCGGCTAGACATACCTGGATGATATTTGAGGGCACCCATCTTGTATGCCTTCTTGAGCTCTTGCTCCGTGGCAGTTGGGGCGACCTGGGGTACTGTTAGTATGGATCTGATCTGGAAACGCCACTGAGTCATAATTGGAGACCTACCCCGAGGGAGTCGTAAAGCTTTGTTTCTTTGACCATCTTGTGGGATTATGGGATGCAGCCGAATGGCAGGGCAATCAAATCGGAAATCGATTCTCAAATGGTAGAGTGGATTGATTAGAGCAGCAGACCTAGAATGAGCGTGTGTTAGTTTCGATGTTAGGGATCTCCGTGTGTTTTCGGTCCCTCGTATGGATGTGAAAGGAAGGCGGGCGTGAGTGCGACAAGACGTGAAAAGAGTAGTGGGGAACGTCGAGTGGGTGCTGTTGGCCTGAAGAATGATCAGGGTGGAAGCCGACAGAAAAAGTCGAAGCATGCCCCACCAAGACGCGAATCAGGCTTGAGGGGCTGCGCTAGTCTGTAGCGGTGTCAAGCGCATCGAGAGACCCCTGCCCGTCGCTGGCGGCTGGCTACTATGTAGGTAGGTAGTCCGTAGATGGAGACTGCAAGCCACCTATGGGCTGCTGGACGCGTTCAGGATGGAATAGGATGGAATAGTTGCACCGTCTTGGTGCTTCCTAGGGGCAGATGCGGGATGGGAGAAGGGACAGGGGACATCGAGGTGTGAAGGAGCCAGAGCAGCGACGCGACGTACCCAGCATGCAACGGCGATTGATAGCAGGCGAAGACGGTATATAGTGTGGTGTACTTACCTTACCCAGGGGGCTAGCCAGCGATGGGGACAACGACGACGATGACGACGATGACGAAAGAGAGGCGCCGGAGAGAGCGCTATAGTGAATCTGACCACAGGTCTAACCGAAACCGTAGGTGCGAAGTAGAGACCCAAGGTATCGAGCACTCGGACTCGCAGACTCTAAATGAAAAAGGTACCTCAATTCAGAAGGCCAACTCGCAATGCAGTCACCTTTTGTCTACTAGCCTCGCGAGATGGCGGCGCAGATAGATAGGTATGTATTGCTGGCGTGAGCAATTGCTGCACGGAAGAAGAATGGTGGTTGCAAAGAATAAGAAGACCAATGCAGTGGGATGCGATGATCTCCGAAGAGGGGATAGGCCTGGTGCGGGAAGTAGTACAGTAGGGAGGTGGTAGGCTAGGTAAGCCTTCGGATTTCCAGAAGGATCTGGATTGTCGGGTGCACGAGTTGGCAACAAATGCCTCTAGCCTGAGCCTGAGCCTGAGCCTGAGCCTGAGCCTGAGCAGCCTTGGAGAATGTGCAGAGGCGCAGAATGCTGAGCACCTGGCCAGGAAGCAACGATGGCTCGATGAGAACTGCAGCGGGATCGAATGCCCTGAATGCCCTGAACGCCCTGGGAGGGAAGATGTAGAGGTAATGGCAGTGCGATGCTGTTCGTCTTTTACAATTACAAAATGTTCGGTAGGTGGAAGAGGAACAGGAGCGGCTCCCAGATCCGAACCAACCAGCCCGCAAGCCCGGCTTTCAAAGCTGAGTCCATGCGCCACTAGAATTCTCCCATCGAAACACATGGAATCGTGGCTATCACCACCCCTTCGACGCGCAGCCAATCAGGGCCGCCGCATTTTCTACGTCTGTACATTTGCTCACTTGGCTGGTGGCTGAGGACTCGGAATTGCATTCGCGATTTATGTAAAGTTATGCACAAAAAACGGGTTTCCAAACGGTTATTGAAGCACCCGGGATTGAGGCTTCCTCAAAGCTTGAAAGAGCAGAAAGTTGCCACAACGTATCCTACAGTCCCTCCAGGAAAGTTTCGTTCACTTTTGGTTTTACACAAGAAATTACACCGAACGCATACAATTGCCGAGCCCATAACTCAACATAATTATATGTACATACTTAGGTACTTCGTAGTGTACGTTAAATGGAGTCGGCCTATTGCATCGGCCGGCCACTGAGCTTTTCGGCCTCTGGAACATGTCGACAGCAGGGGTTAAGGACGGGTGACACCTCCGGATGGCCGAGCAGTGCAATGACCCAAATAACCGTTAATTAGTGCGCACTGCAAACGTAAAAGCCAATTCGTTCCGTTACTAGGTAGAGGAGAATAACATTTCTGGATATAACTTCCCGGTTCTGTCACGAGATCCACGAGTCACCTTCCCACTTAAAAGACCGACAGAGCAAGAGACAAAACGTCAACAAAAATGGGCAGCTACGATCCCGGGTCCCCCCGACTTCCCGTAGGCTCTTCGCCTGCCTACACATAAGAATCGTCAGTGCCTAACCGGCCTGAGAACTGCCCGCGGACCCGGCGGGAGGGACTGCACAGGGTGAATATTTCCTCTACGGCACAGCCAGCTACGCATCGCCGTCAGATGTCAAGCATGTTGTTGGATACCGAATCTTTCCTCATCGATTCACCTGCCTTACCTTCGAAAGCTTGTGGCCTACTTCTTGGCTGGGATTGCCAAATTTTCGTGCAGCCTCGTCGCTGATTGTGAGCGCTACGCCATAGCGATACATTTCTAAATCGGTTCGATCCTGCGATATGTGATCCTTGCAGCGACAGATCCATGAAACGCACGCATCCGCTGCAGGAGGAATCCGTCATGGTACTGAGCAGTTCGCGCAAAAATAGGGCAACAGTTCGCAACGTATTACCCGCAAATGGAGACCGCAAGGCTCGATACAGTGCTATGTCCTCGCCAACATGCGCCTAAGTCAGACGTGGCCCAGATCATACCAGAGGAAGACCGATGGAATGTTCTTAGGTTGGTCCCCGATATTCCGCCGTCAGATTTCTTATGCGATTTGTCCGCCCAGCATGTGGATGCCGTCCTGTCGGGTCTCATGGACGTGTCACAGCTGCTCCTTGCCCGGTTTATTCGACCGGCTCCACCCACAGCAACAACAACTCTGTTTTAGCCAGTATCTCGCGAGACTCTCCGGTGTATTTAGAAACCGGTCAGACGCATGCCACTTCCAGAAACCTGGTTGATAGGGGAGTTATTCCGATTCACGTCACCATGGATCAACCCCAAGCGATGGAGCCTACGATACAGCACTGCAGTTGGCCAGCCGTTGATGCAGGCTGGCTCGTTCTTGCCCTGGCTGCTGGCAGATGGTCATAAAAATCAGCGGAGAGTTGAAAACATTTGGTACCCTGGGAATGAGGAGATACGGTTGACAACACAGGATCGCCGTCAAATACACCGGAGGGGAACATGAGGTGTGAGCCCTTCGGCTCTCCCGGAGATGATACTGTCCTTTTTTTTATATCATCTATGCATCGGGTGATAATTTCGATATCCGATGTCGGCAGCATCATCACCGCAGGTTACTCTCTGCCGGCTCCAATTGCGTGTTGCGGTCCGCCAATTGCAAGCTTAATTTGGAGGAGGATGTACAGACAGTCCGAGTGAGGTGGTCTGGCAATTGTTTATTTTCGCAACCTTGAACTCGGGCCGTGGCAGAGGTATCGTATCACCTGCACTCACTCACCAATAATGCCCCAACTGTCCCTTTTTTGTCTACAGACATAAATTCCAGCCGCGGAGGGCCTCGATGAGCTGTATTATATTAAGTCAGCTGGGATCTGAATTATTATTTGGAAACTGACCGGATATGCGACCAGCAAAGGCACCTGAGGGTGGCCAGTTACTGCGTACGTTGGGTATTATCAGTTTTCTTGTTGACAGCTCGCCCAATCCCATAATGTCAGCCACCATATACAGCGGTAGCCCTGTATCAGTTTCGCCAATGGTCCCAAAAGGCCAACTTACACAATCCCTAATGAGCGAGGCATCCATGGCTCCGTACATGTTTCTGCAACCGCTGCATATGTCACACTTGCCCTTATTTTTCGACTTGGCGTGTAAGTGCCGGCCGAGGCGCTAAATTTAGCAATGTAATGAAGGCCAATTGAGCAACTCTGCTCAATGCGGCACCTAAAGGACCTCCGAAGCGAACATGATCAGGTTTCGATACGGGCCTCGGGCTTGAACGATTGTACTGTCTCGGAAAGAAACGTTTGCAAGAGATGCAACAGACCAGATATAGAGTATATCAATGAAGATCGACACGATATCCAACGTGCGGCGCTCGAGGATGCCGAGCGGCGAGACAGACTCAGCCGGCGTTGGACCCAGAGCCTTGGGCGGTCAGGTGGTCGAGATCATGTCTCTGGGGCGGCGGGGACAATGAGATTGAGTATTGTCGGCCTTAGAAAAGGATTCAACACCGTTGGGGCGTCGCTTGAGTTGAGAAAGCGCGAATAAAGCAAGTCTGGTCACTGCAGGCCGCAAATGCCTCTTGTCACGTGTTCGAGATACCTACCTACCTACCTACTTACGCTAAACTCCTACGCCCTCCGACTTCCACGGCAAACCTAACGACCGTTTACACCAGGATCTTCTACGAAGTACACTACACTAGATAGTGTAGTCTACCTAGTGCATCTACTTTGTACCTACTTGACGTTAGTCTACTACATACCTATATATACCTAGTGGTTTCGACTCTCGCCGCTTATTTCGGTACAGTGCGCTCGAAGAAGACGATTAGGCGTTGGGCTTTCTAGTGTTGGTGTTTCGTGGTGTAGATCAACTTGACTTGAACGGCCGTAGCGCAACCAACAACCGCCAACCTGGTTTGTGTGCGGAGTACGAAGTATTGATGCTGAAATCCAACGACTCCCTCTGCTCACAACGCGATAATAGTCAGTACTTTAGCCACCCCAACCCGAGTCAACAGATAAAGAGTTTTTGCCACAGGTAGTTGGAAATTCGAGGGGAAAACGTCACTACAATCACCGGTCGGTCATGCTTACTGGCATCATTTCATGTTCATTTCTTTTATGTTCTCTATTGCATGGTATAAATGCCTGCCCCTTTTCTCCTGCGTCCGATGGATGGTTCTCTTGTTTCCCGCACATGTGCTCGGGTTCCAGAGCCCGAGCGACCATTACACACATAGTATGTAGTGACACTTTATTATTCCCCTAGGTATGCCTTATGACCGGCAATACGGCAAGCGAAACCCCTCTGATAATCCCAACCGGCATCTTCCAATAGGCTATAGCCCTACCGAAAGGCTCGCAGATCCTCGATAGCTCCCGATCTTTGGGGATAGACACGGTCATATAACTACTTTTAACTAGCGGTGTATAGTGTATGGGTAATGATGCCTAGTAATTCCGAACCCATACCTGAGCGCGGCTCATGAGAGCCTCAGACACTTCGTACTGGTAGTTACAATTTATTACCATAGTATCCAGTGTAAGTATATACGCCCAAGTACAACCTGAACCCTACAACCGATTGTCTAGAACTGCAATAAACTCCTGTCTGCGTGTTTGACTAGGCCGGGTGAGCGGGCAATGCTGTGGGCCGAAGTGTATGATAAAGGCATCAGTGTAATCTACATACATAGTACTTAGATAGTTGCCAAAGAACCTCTGCGGAGTTTCCGATCTGACCTAAACGGCACTATGGTGTTTGTTTCTCATAAAGGTTAAGTCGGGCGAACACGACGTCACTTAGGTCGAATAGCTATTTCTTACATGCTACCCACACTAGGTAGATGATCTCCACGGCATTGGCTTGTCGTAAACATCTTTAAACCTGCATAATGTAGTCGAACGATCGTGGAACATGTCAACCTACCGGTCAAGGCAAGTATTACAATAGCCTATTACTAGCATTAGTTCGCCATTACAAAGACGCATCTGTCAGCGAAAGCCCTGCTTAGTTCCGCGGTTATCAAATCCTGGCGTGGAGCCAATGTATAAGGCTTAGTCTAGTTCAGCGCTCAAGAGCGTTACGTTTCCTCGTTTCTAAACTTTCTGATCGGAGTTGAAACAATTCTGGCACGCTAACCAGTGGCCCACCACGTCATGTGTGGAATATAAATACTTCTGCTAAGGTAGCGCGTCATCTTGCGGAGGTACTTGTGTAGGCAGTGTAGGTATAAGATGCGAGATAACATAAAGCATACTGATAGTATATTCTTGCGACGAGAATGACTACAGGCTCGTCTACGGTAAACGCTGTAGGCACCCTGCAAGTCTTGGGGAACTCCGAGGTTGCTTTTCATCTTAATTCACATTGTTGTAGTTCAGAGTTGAAACGGAAGACCACTTAAACGCGTCGCCAAAAAGCCATGCCGAGGTTGCCGCGCTCCGAGTCAGCGCATCTCCTTTTGAGCCAATCAAGTTTTACCGGACGTGCCTCATATCCCTGTCATTGCGAGCAACTCCCCGGCGCATCTTGTTATTCTAGGGTAGTGTAGATACCTAGGTAGAGCACATGATCTCGCTGAATCAATTAACTTGCTAGGAATAACTAGGTAGGTAGTTACCGGTAGTTGTATTCCTGGTAGCGCATAATGCATATGTTCTGGGCCAAAACCCGCGTGCTACATAGCAGCTCCTTAGTGTAGGTCCGTATGTGGGCGGAATTAGCTGGATTATCCACGACAGGCTGACCACTGACCAGGTACGCAAATGTGAGCCGCTACTTAGTACTGTAATAGGTAGGTAGCTATTATATATGTGAGAAAAATTTGCCTATCAGATCTTTATGTAGTTTCAACTTCAGCGAGTTCAAATAAGCAACTAGGTAGCAGTCATCCAAGCGGTGTACCATTGCAATCCGGCCAAAGCGACGCCCACCGCAGTTAGAAAATTAGAAAGGCAAGGAGAGTTTGCGTATTTTGAGCCATTGGTAGGTACTGAGTACAGACTGCGAAGTACTCATACTAGAAATGCCCATCGCGAGATCTGAGAATTACATAAGAACTAACGGCTTTCAGTAGGTGGTAGGCGTAATACCGTCTTCCGACCTGCCGGTACTCAAGCAATTTTTAGTGTAATAGGGGGAGTCGGTCCGATACGGCCTGATACATAGTATACGCCTGACGGCCTTGGAGAAGTCAAGGGGCTCGGGAAACAAGTCCCGGGTTTACCTCGTTAACAACTTGAACTTTGTTACAGCAGCAATTCGGTCACTCAGAAACTCCGCCAGGTAAATAAGGCTGCAAGAGTTGGTGTTTACTATGGAAATAGATTGTAACTGCTGCTGACGGCAACAGGTCTACCTACGGAATATCTGCAACGACAAAGAAAGGAGTGACGCCGCCCAAGGAGTTGCCGGTTGCAGAGTTAGCCGCACCAAGCCGACTTGCTGTTAGATGCAGCTCTTCTGTATGGTGTAACGCATTAGTTGCAGTAAGTAACTCATATAGTAACAGCTGTTCACTAACTCACCGAACTGAGGTTGGCGGATTGAACCCAATCCCTTGGGACTCGATCCCCTCCCAAAGAAGGATCATGACATGTGACTAACTAGGCAAGCAATGCAGGTACGTACGGCATATAGGTATCATCGCGTCTTGAGCCGTCTACAGCTTCGATTTTAATTGGTACCAACAGTTCCTGCAAGTCAGAGCTGAGAACTGCTATAATGTACTAAGTATGCGATTAGGTTACGTCGCCCCTTGTTGGCGCCAAGGATCAGCTCGTCTGCTCTCTTACCATCGCAGACAACTACCTACTGTAGGCGATCGTGTGGAGTCGTGCACCTCGGATCTTGACCCACCTCGTCGTAATCGCATGGCACTTCTCGGCTATTGTAACTACCTAATTATGCTTACAATAGTTCTTCATCGCATCCTGCGGCACTTTGTATGTATGTGTATCGAAGCTGGTGTCTCTTCAATTCGCCGCGCTTAACTTATATCTTACAGTTTCGCCTCATGGCTGACAAGCCTACCTATATAAACATCCATAGCAATTCCGTCAATACCTTCCTAGGAGCCCGCTATCTTCTGCTTTCAACCTTGTAATTACTCCCCGGAAACCATTCAAGATCATGGAAAACAAAACCAGCTCCCAGGCATCTTCGGGCAACCAGACCCGGAAAAGAAAGACTCGGAATACTGACATCCGGAAAGAGCAGAACAGGATTGCATCTCGAGCTTATCGTGTGTCCTCTAGTCCCCGTTTTAAGGCCGAACTCATAGCTGACATCCCGAGTAGGAGAAAAAAGAAAACAGAAACTGGCACTGCTGGATGAGATCCTCAGATCAGACAGCCATACTGATTCCATGAGCTCGGTTTCGGACGAAACGGACTACCGGGCAACGACGCCGGCCTGGGAATTCCGAGTGATGGAATTGACCGGCGGGACCAGACATCCGTCGAATAGCCCGGTACCGTTTTATACGTCCCCCGGCCCGGCCCTAGCTCAGATGTCGGCCAGCCCCCAACCTCTTGTCTCCGGTAGCCCGAGTTGCAACATGGAAATTCCTGTTGACTGCTTCGTGAACGGTTACAGCCAGGAGACCGGGAGACTTGCCCACCACGCCGAATACGCTCATTATCCCAACATCGCAACGATAGAGACAAACGCTGCTCACATCTACGCTCCCCGTCCCGCGACACCGATGTTCGCTTTTGACGATGACGTAATCGGCGATTCGTTCAACACCTATTCTCTGCCCAACGGTGGCATGACCGGCTATCCCCCTGCATCGGAGTTCGACCCGAACATGATCAACGCACTTGAAAGCCTCTCGAGACTGAGTGATAGCCAGCAACGGCAAATCGTCGCCCACATAGAGAAGCAAAGACATTCGATCCAGCGGGGCGTGGCCGAGTCCACCTCGGATCTTGGCTTCGTTGGCTACCCTTCCATGAACCTCGGCCGAGTTCAGGGCCAGGTATGAAAGTAGTTGACTGGAGGTAGTTGGTCCTTCGGGTCTAATACACCCACGGGTTCCTTAGGGGTCGCGAGGATATCATACGATGGGAGCGGGGGATTGCCTAAGCAATAAGCACTCAGCTCCCGTCGGGAACAGCTGCGACGGTGTATCCTAACCGGCATTGCTGATAGCCGCATCCCGTGGGACTCAAAAAATATGTTCCGATCAAAACCAGAAATTTGGCGGGTCGGAGGGCACCAGTCCGGACATGCTCGGTGTCTTACGTGGCGCGAATCTTCGTGGCGTGCACCCCGACCCAGGGTTGTATCCCGCGTGCGCTGTGGACCTGGCTGGCTCATGGCGGGAGGGTCATATTATGAAGCAATCTTACGACTTTAGGCTCTGTCCGGTGCGGCTGGAGGCTACCTATTGAATGACATCAAACGGGGGCAACGCGATGTGCTCCCGAAGTCGAAACCGTGAGTATGTCGAAAAGGGCTAGCTCGGGTGGTTGATCCCAGACGGGTAATCCGTGCGACAACATCGCATTCTGTCGTTAGTCCTTTTACATCATAAGAGGAGGATTTAGAACGAGGCAGAGGAAAGCGAAGCAAGTAAGACATCGAATTATGAGGACGAAGATGTGTCATAAGATGACAAGAGCCCCGTGTTGAGCGGGAATAAGGGCTAGAGAGAGAGAAGGTCAGAGGTGATGCCGCGAAGAATGGCGGAATCATCAAAACAAGCGATGCGCATTGTCTGAGGGAGCACGTTGTACTGTACTTTACGAGGGAACATGTAATTCCTCTATACGTTTTCTGTAGCTGAATCTATTGGGCATTATGTTGAATTGGGGAGAACATTCAACACGCCCTACATGAGCGCTGGGCAGTATGTTCTCCTGTGGCTAATCGCACCCACGACAGACATGGCATGTACTACGTATCTAGAACAGATGTTCATCTCTACGGCATTGCTAAATACTACCTTGCAAAGGTAGAGAGAAGCCGACTGTGGATCTAATAATAGAGTCACGGTCCAGCGGCGGCAGTTCCTCCGCACTAATAACGCAACAAACCAACATGAATATATATTCGCACTTAGCGCTGCCCCTTCGCCGCACGCTTCCTGGCTTGCTTCTCTCGTTCGTAGGCATTTGCTTCTCGCCCCTCCTCCCCCTGAATTTCGGCGACGAGCCTCTTGTATTTCTTCTCGTACGCAGCATCCTTTGCCTTCTTGACTCTGAGTTTTTCGCGGGCAATGAAATTGGCGTCCTTGCGCAGCTCCCGCATGGCACCTTTTCGTTCCTTCTTGTGCTCTGCCTTGAGCTTGGATAATTCGGCCCGGTCCTTGTCCGCGTCGTAATGCCGGTTTGGATCAAACTGATCCTCGAATTTGGGAATGGCTGTCTTGATACTGTACTGCGTCATCAGCATTCAATGCCTCGGGAAGTGAGATAGAAAAACAGGTATATACGAGCATGTAGACTTACGCTAATGGCCGGTGGTGATGCAGTTCGAGCGGCCGCCGAGCCAGTTTCGACACAGCCGCCATAGTTTGGAGCTTCGCTTGCAACTTAACAATGCGCTCATTGAGAACCGAAGGCAGTTGAGATTTGCAAGAGCTTTCAGTTAGGTGACCCAAAAGGAGAATCACTGGGCCAAAAGACTCGTAGAACGAAGGTTTGCTGGCATACAACTGGGACGCCCTATCCAGCAGTTGGAGGGTAGTATCCAAGGTGGCGAGTCGGATTAACAAATCTTCCTTTTCTGAGTTAGGCGACTTAACGCAGTCTGTGACTCTCAGCTTCCTAACTTCATTCTCGCGGGCGCCCGTAATGCGTACACCTGGAACAGATACGTGTTGATGGAAGCTCCCTAACTTCTTTGCTGGCGCAGTTGGCGCAAGAGACGTTAGTGTGTTCAGAGAGAAATTCATCAATTCTGGGCAAAACCGCTGCGACAACTTCAAATAATGCAAAGCCAAGGTTCCCATGAAGGCACCTTGGACAAAATCTGTCGTGCTCTTGGGGATCTTCTGGCCCATATATCGTGCGATCAGCAACATTGCTGGTGTAACGACTTGATGGAAAGAATCGCTCGCTGGAAAGATTGTCCCAATGGCCATCAAAACCACGAAATCTCCCAGTGTAGGTGAAAGGTATCTGCTAGCTAGCTCATTGACCTGCGAGCGAAATTCTTCCGAAATGTCTATAGGAAATGACTTTGCGAGTGAATGAATATCTGTGGTGAAATAGAGTCAACGCTCACCGTTCCATTAGAAAAAACAGGAACAATTTCCAAGAGGAAAGGGTAATGGCGGTTGGGGAGACAACGATCTCAAAAATGTCGGAGAAATCGAAAAGGCTCACTTACGCCGTGTGATGTTTTCTAGCGTAGCAAACGGTGGAGGACTTGACGCATTTGACAAATGGTAGAGATACCGGACCAGAACCCGGGAAAACTTTGCTTGCTTTGACTTGTTTTCGCTCGCTAGTCTCGGATGATACAATATTCGAACTTTTTGGACAAGTGCCGGGATTTCTTCTGGCGATATATTGCGTGAAATGGCCAAAAGCTGCTCCAGTGTCTCCGGACAACTGCTAACTTCACTTGTATCACTATTCGTAATCCCGACCTCTTTCTTGAAAGCCGATTCATCTGTTTCGTTGAGTAGACTTTTTATAAAGTCATCGTCTTGATCGTCATCTTGGTCATCGTCTCCTTCACCAGCCGATGACTCCTCATCTTCCGACTCGACGGGCTCCAAGTCCGAGCCACTGGCTAATAAGTCTTCTTCCACAATGAAGTCATCCTCGTCATCGAAACCAAGTTCTGTTGCTGTGGGACGTGTACGTATCCCGGGACCAAGCTTAAAATTGTCGTCATCTTCTTCCTCTTCAAAGGCAGGACTTTTCGTGCCTAACTGGGAATCGCGAGCCTCTTCTCTCTGTTCTTCTTCGCTGTCACTTTGTTCTTCCCCGCGCATTCGTCTCTGCCGCTTACCTTCCAGTTCTTTTAGCTTTTCCACGTCTCTTTGCGCCAATTCTTCTTCGGTTAGTGTCCTATCCGAGGGCTTTGCTCTTCTATCCATAGCGAGCTGTCTGAGCCGTAAGTCGTAGTCGCGTTCCATCCTCTCCCTACTATTGTCGCCTGACTTTGGAGTTGCCTCATCGCCCTCACTCGCCTGTGGTTTGGGGGGTTGCAATAAAAGGTTCTGAATGCTGGAAAGTTCTTGATCTAGCTATAGCAGAAAGGGCAGTAAGCATCCGCGATGAAAGGAGTTACGGGTTTTGCCGCTTACCTCCTCTCTCAAATCCTCATCAGCATCTTTTTGCGCTTGCCTCTCAGCTTTATGAAGTTTTGACTTGGCAATAATTTCTTTATATATTTCTTGTTTTGTTTTCTTCCTTTCTGGTTCGCCCTCTACAATTTCGTCATCTTCGCCCTCCGCGTCGTCTAGTTCGCGCACGCGTTTTAAACCGCGCATATCGTCTGTTGACTCATTTCCGGAATCGCTACCCGCAGGGTCAAGATCTGTCTCCTCGAAGTCGTCTTTGTCGGGAAATGATAGCGCTTTGCCCATGTGGGTTAATCCGTCCATCGCTTCGTCGTCTTCGAGATCGAACATGGAAGTCTTGTGATTTTGCTTCTCCCTCACGAAACGCTGTGCCATTTTCTCCTCGTAGCTCAGTGAAGCATCGTTTTCGCCGAATCGTTGATCCCGTATACCTCCCGTCTTATTGCGTCGGTTCATCTCGACTAACAATGTTTGCCGCCGCTACAAAGCTCCAATTAGCCATCCACAAGTAACGTCGTAGCAAGGTAGTTGCGCACTCTCTCCTCGCCGAGGGCTTTTGCGTCGCCAGGTCGACCCGTAATCCCCTTGGCAGCATCGCCTAAGGCCGGCCGGTTGCTGGCCACCTGAAACTTGGGGCCCCGGGCATTGTGCTTGAAGTCGAATGGGTTAAACTCCTCGCGAATGCTCTCAAGGGCGGCAGCTCGTTTATTCGTGTTCGCCTTTCCATTTTGCGCGATCTTGCGCCTCTGCTTCTTGCTTTGCTGGGGTCCAATAACACCTTGTTCTCGAAGAGAGGCCTTTAGCCTCTTGAGCTGTGAACCAGCCATTTTTGTAACGGAATGAAGTCCGTATATGTCGAATGCTGTCCGACTGATCTAGAGGAGCTGATCATAGCGAAGGAGAACCCGGGACTTTTTTTGATGCAGCCCCAGCTACTTAATTCGAGGTGTTATCTTATCGAGATTGCTCCACCTTTGATTACGCACGAATGGTACAGAATACATGATGTACAGCGTGCTGGGGACAAAGTATATCATAGCGCAAGGTTGCCATGCATATACTTGGCAATGCAGGTAGGTACTTCTCTTATGACCTCACATGGGCTGGCGTTTTGTCGTCAACCTTCGTGTGGACCTTCGGACGTACATACCGCATGAGATCTGAGTCTCCTTACCATGCTTTCAGTATGGGACTCCTCTCATTCCTACGTGATGAGCGCGTCGTTGCCATCAGCTTCGGCATAGCTGCTGTAGGCTGTCTAGCTGCTATGCGCACCATCCTTTTGCACTCTCGCGATAAAGCTGAGATTCCGCCAACGGTGCTGAAGACCCAGTACATTACGCAAGCTACGGAAGACTCGCTCAAATTGAGCACTCTCAATAGTCTCCTACAACATTACAACTTCGCCATACGCGACACCACGCTGCGCATAGTAGCGGGTCGCGCCGTGAATGATAAGTCAGCCGTCGACGACCTGTTATGGGGCATTACTCGTAAAGACTATGACGAACGGATGAAGAACTTACGGGCCCTCACTTTTGCTCTTGAAGATAGTATGGAATTTGACCATGCGCCTCTACGTTTCAGTCGCTGACTCTTTTTGAAGACGCTTATCGCGCCTCTTTACTATCTGCACTCCACACATCGAAAGGCTATAGTGCCCTCGTCCGATCCTTGGAGTTATGCCTTGACGACGTCGAGCATGAGAAACTTGACGATCCCCTATACGATGAATACCATCTGCGCGATATTGGCGAGCAACGCTGCTTGACGCTGGTTGCATTTCTTATTCATCAGCATGGTGTCGAAAGACTTGTTGAAGCAGGATTTGTGGAAAAATGGCTAGCAAAGCAGCCATGGGGCGACACAGACGAAGAGAGGCGCAAAAACTTTGCTCTCTATGTGGATCGTAAGAAAAACAGAATCAGCGACATTTGCCTCTACCTGAGAGTATCGAAAGTCGGCCGGAGAGCGCTAGTAGGAGTGAAACTGGCTACTAAGCTAAGAAAGTCAAAACGAGACAAATCTTCGAACATTAGGGTTGTTCAGGAGATCAATGCGGCAGACGAGGGCGATGGAAACACGGAGGCATCGCAAGCCGGGCTGATGCCCCGGGTAAATGAACAGAGTGCAGAAGAGCAGCGGCTACGCAGGAGACATCGAGAAGCCATGGTTTTAAACGACGGGACACACTCGTTGGGGCGCAACGATATTATTGAGCGAGAACACGACGCTAACAGTTGAAACGTCGTTTGTAACTACCTACGCTATTACGATGTCAAGTGTCATTGGAACAAGCATCGCGTTTCAGTCTTCTACCATCACCAATGCAAAGTATTTCATTTCAGAATGGCCATTGCGGATACCTGTCTCGAGGATTATACTGTCGTTCTATGACTCGAGGTTGTTCTGTTCTCTACTCTTTCTAGCATACCTTCGTCAATGCTATTCGCGGCCGGGGATAACACAGCAACCCCATTCATTCTGTCGGACAGGAAACCTAAGATGTGCAGCGTTTGGGCCGCCTGACTCCCATTACTAACTGCCTGTTTCGTGGTTTGTATACGAACTCCGTAGAGTTGATACATACGAAGTAATGTACCGGTATGGGATTACGGACTATCTACGGACGTACGAACGTATTCCATACTGTAAAACTAGGTAAGTGCTACTTCGCACGTCCGTAGTTAACATGGTCATCCAATTCCAATCATAACATTCTCTAGCATCACGATAGCGTTGCAATAGTCTTGGACCCTCAATAGGGGTCGGTTACGGAAACATTTTGACCATCCTCCCTAACTAGGTAACCGCACTGACCACCTTTCGGGACGCGCCCCATTTGGGACGAATTTCCAGCCCCCTCAACGCGTACAACTTCTTTTTCGCAACAACAACAACACCACAACCATGGCGTTTTATGACCCCAAAATTGGTGTAAAAGAAGATCGAGAGGAGCGCTTGCGACGGGCAATGCAAAGAGTTCATGAAGGTCAAACACAAGCTGCCGCCGCATGCGAATATGATGTCTCTACCTCAACCCTATCTAAACGGCTTCAAGGCCAAAAGTCACACATCGAAGCTGCAATTCCACTACAGCGGCTGACTCCAGAGCAAGAGAAGGTTATTGTTGACTGGATACTAGCCGAAGAAGATTGTGGCAGGGCTCCTTCGAAGCGGGCCGTCGCTATGTTTGCTAACGCAATTCTGCAAGTTCAAGAAGAGGCCGAACCAATTGGAAAAACCTGGGTTGACGGCTTTATTTCACGCCATGAAGCTATCCATACAAAAGTCGGTCGCGTAGTTGAAGCCTCACGCGTGAAACGCACGAAAAAATCACAGATTGACGACTTTTACCCCCTCCTTAATCGCCTCCGTGAGAAATACAATATCACGGCTTCTACCGAGTACAATATGGATGAAACAGGTGTTCAAGAAGGCGAAACTATTTCTGGCACAGTTATAGGGTCTAGCCGTACGCGACGAACTCGAATTGCACGATCAGAAGCTACCGATTGGGTCACATTCATTGAATACATCTGCCGTGATGGTTCCTCAGGCACGCCAGTCTGTATTTTCAGTGGTCACGACCCCCAGGCTCAATGGTTTGGGCGCGACGTGCCAGAATGGGAATATACAGCCTCAAAGAAAGGCTGGAGTAGCAAAGTTATCGCCAACAGGTGGTTAGACGAAGTTTTCCTGCCCGAAACGAAGCCCAAAAATGGTGGCTGGCGACTGCTCATCCTTGATGGCCACAACACGCACGTTCATCCCGAATTTATGTTCAAGGCTTTCAGTAATAAAGTATTATTACTCTATCTACCTGCTCACGCAAGTGACGAGATGCAACCACTCGATGTAGGCGTTTTTTCCTCACTAAAACAGGCCTACCGGGCTGAACTTCGTGAGTACGCTACGTACAGCGCGACCGCACCTATTTACAAGCGACGAATGCTTAAAGCATATGCTCGGGCACGCGAACAGGCCTTCACGCCTCAGAATATACGTTCAGGCTGGCGACGAAGTGGTCTTTACCCCCTTAATCGTGAAATGGGCCCCGAAACTGCCCCTGACGACTTAGCCGACCTTCCCGAGCCGTATTATCCTGACACACCACCTCACCAAGAGGCTCAACTACCTATCGTGACTCCTAAAAAGGCACAAGATATCACGGAGGCAATTCAACGCATTTCTCGTGAACAGGGGCCTGTCCGTCGCGACGAACGTGTACTGCTTGGCAAGGCAGGAAAAACCATCGCCAATTTATCTGCGCAATTGGCACTTGAACGTACCGGCAAAACCCAATTGGCCAAGGAAATAGAGAAGTACGAGGCAGATAAACGGCAGACCGTTGAAAAGAATCCAAACAAGGTCTTTTCAGGGCTTACGGAAATCCGTACAGCCCAAGAAAAGCGCAACAAGCGTATGCCGCCTTTGAGCGAAGTGGTGCAGACGGAGATAGATGCCTACGTCGAACACGAGACCCCTGTAAACAGGAAGCGTAGAAAGACCTAGATACAAAGTTTCAATTGAATCCGAGCGACTCCTGATTTTTTACAATTTTTTGAACATCGTGATGTTGTCGCCTAACTTCATCCCAAATGGGGCGCGTCCCGAAAGGTGGTCAGTGCGGTTAGGTACCTAGCGTATGTAGGTACGTTGCACTCTGCCGGCAACTTGCTGCGATTCCTTGCGTCACGACGTCTTTTCGAAGGAGCAGGCCTTGACTGAGGTTTGAGCCCAAACGACGTGGTGGTACCGTTGGACGACAAGGAACCTTGTACACTACTCCTGCATGAGCCGCAACAGGGCTTCAATATAACGACTTGGCTCCTTGGCATATCTTCTCGGTTTATGTATTCCCATAGGCTAGTTAGGTATAAGCGTGAGTAGCTCGCATCAATAGAATAGTGCTGGTGCGCCTAATCCCCGTTATTAGGGGCCGATCATCTGTAAGTACAAATGACGAAGTACGTCCGTATGTACACAGGTGGGTACGTTCGTAATAATGTATCTGTTAGGTACTGAGTAAAGCCCACGCTGGGAAGTACTCGTATAAATATTGTGGTCAGGACGTAGGACTCTCATGAAACGCGCTCCAACAGCAACAACAACACCTCGCCAAATTTCTTAGCCAGGGTTTTGTGCCTTTATTTACTTCCATTTATCGATTCCCTCTGTTGCCTCTTGTGATCAAGTGGATTCCCAGGCCGAGTTGACCGCCGGGGCATCGAAACTGTAGGTACGGAATGCGCTGCACTAAAATAGTCTTTAATTAGATAACGCCTGTGCAGGATACCTACCTACACTACCTACACTAGTAGTCCACTACGGCCGCCACGGGAATCTACACTAACCTAGGTTAATAGTTTGTTGATCCAACCTGGATCTTGAGTTCGCTGAATACAACCTTAGCTACATTATAGTGACAAGTGAGTTTACCACACTTCGACTTCTCTCCAACGCGGTAACCTTCTACCTACTGCCCATTCTTTGTGCACATGCGCGTTTTGTTCGTTCTATCTCCTATTCTTTTTAAGAACCCCGACAGAGACCTTGTCCACTGATTCTGGGCTGGTAACTTACGGTCAAAAAGTATTCCGCTCTACTGAGCACGTACAACACATTCCGGTGTCTCTCTGCCTGTTGCGACCCGCGATCTCGGCCGCTATCCGGTTCAAAACGGGTAAGCTAGAAGACCCAAACAAGAGACGGCGCGACGCACTGCTTGTCGCGATTGGATGTGCAGACTGTACACTACACTACCTAGATACATTAGGACGTCACTGATTCCACCAGGTGCCTAACATCGACCTAAGCACGCCGGCGGGCGCTGGACTTGCTTGCGAGAGAACCCAAGCGCAACCACCGACACCGCTAAACCTGGAACTTTTTGAGACCCCTTCTGCTGCCGCCCGCCAGTCCACTCCCGCACCGCCACTAGACTGCTGGGTACCAGGTAGGTAGGTATCCTCTCTGACCCGGCCGGGAGGTTCCTCCAGGTAGGGCACACGCGATCCCGTGCGTCTCTTGCAAGCTTGCGGGACAGCAGCAAGAATAAAAAAAGCAACAGACGGTAGGGGCGAAGGAGAGGAGAGCGCCGGCCCCAACCATACCGGCTGCCTGCCATGGCGTCGTCAGGAGCAGCCACTTCTTCGTCGGCGTACTACCAGCAGGGACAACGACCGCATCCCACCCTGTCTCGCCCAGCCAAGCAATTTGCCACCGGTACTTATACCGCGTCGACTCCCAATTTAAGCTCGCTGTACTCCGCCCATTCCCGACTCAACCCCACCACTGGTTCTCTCGTGCGTCAGGCGTCGCTGGCCGCCCTGACCCCTGGTTCCCTCGCCTCTATCCCAGATGACTCTGAAAGTTACGCGCTTCACAGCGTTTTGAACGACGACGAGTCTACATCGGCGCACAACATTCCCTCCGTGCCGCCTGTGCCGTCGATGCCGTCGATGCCCCCGCTAACGCCCAGGAAGGGCACAGGTCCTTTCCACGACTTCACCGTCGGTGACCAAGTTGACGTTCCCGGGAGCATGTTTGGCACTGTCCGCTTTGTCGGGTCTGTCGCGGGCAGGAAAGGAATCTTCGCCGGTGTCGAGCTACACTCAGATTATGCATTCCGCGGGAAAAATAACGGCGATGTTGATGGGTATGTTGTCTTGAACTACGCTGTCCCCTGGTTTTTGCGTGCATCGTACTTTGTAGCTGACCAGCACGCTTTTGTTACTTGCCCCAGGGTCTCGTATTTCGCAACTGTCCTTCCGGGAGCCGGTATCTTCGTCCCTATCAACAAGGTGTTCAAACGCGATTTGCCTGCTTCGTTCCCGCACACACCATCGGGCCCGTCCCTAGCTGGTTTGAGAGTCGCGAGCCAAAATGCCACCAACCTCACACCCCCGACGCCCTCGTTACCGGTATTTAGCCAGTCCGTTGGACCCAGCCGAGCGCCAAGCCCCCAGGGCAAGCGACCTAGAACGTCATTGCCGCGCCCGGATTCACCTGTCCGCAAGTTACAGCTCACACCAGCTACACGGCCAACAATCGCAACGCCTGCGAAGTCGCCATCCCGATATGGCAGCCCAACCGCGCCCAAGTTTGGTTCTAGTATTCGAGGAACGGTGGGCGATCCGAACAAATCCCTACGTTCAGAAAGAAAACCGAGCATAGCTTCTAGAAGTGCGTCGGCTCTAGGGCAGCCCATTCCTGGCTTTGACAACGAAGCGCTCTCGCCCGCGGCGGCAAGCGTCGGTACGAGTATGCCTGCCACGGCCAATGGCGGCGTGCGATCTATCGCGTCGCCCATGGGCTTCAGGCGGCCTGCATCTCGCGCTAACCATGCCAACGAGGAGGAAGTCGAGCGCCTCAAAGCTCAACTCGAAGACCGAGATAGGCAGTTAAAAGAACAGGCATCTGCGTTGGCCGAGATGGAGAGTAGCCTCTCGGAGCTTACGGTTTTGATAGACCAATCCGAAAACAGCCATAACCGATCAAATAGTCTCGACGGCAAAGATACGTCCCAGCTTCGAGCCATGCTGCGAGAGAAGAATGAAAAAATCGCCCTGCTAACCGCTGAGTTTGATGCGCATCGGGCTGATTTCCGAAGTACTATCGACACCCTTGAGATGGCTAGCACAGAAACGCAAAGGGTCTATGACGCCAGAATTCGGGAGCTAGAGCAAGAATTGCACGAACATCAAGAACGACAAGACGATGTCGAGAATGTAGCGCGGCAGCTAAAGCAACTCGAAGAGCTCGTTCAAGAACTTGAGGACGGACTGCGGGATGCTCGTGGGGGGGAATCAGAGGCCCGGGGCGAAGTAGAGTTTCTACGAGGAGAGGTTGAACGAACTCGGTCTGAACTACGAAGAGAGCGTGAGAAGACCGCTAATGCCCTCAACGGAAATAATAGCACGGAAGACCGATTATCTATGTCTAAGGATCTTGAACAGAAGGACGATGAGATTAGGGGCCTTAAGGCTATTATCCACTCGCTTAGCAGAGACTCCATCCCTGGCTCCGAACCTTCAGAGAAGACCCCAACCCAACTTCAACGTACCAACTCGGCTGCCAAGGCTCGACGGGACTCCGTTGATAATCGCATGGCGAAGGACAAGATGGAGCGAGAAGTACTCGAGCTGCGCAGTCTCTTGGATGCCAAAAACGCCCAAGCAGAGGAATTCCAACGCGAAATTGAGACATTACGGCGTAAGAATGCCACCGGTAATCAAGGCAGCTCCGTGACGGTCGATAGCACTGATCGGTCGTCATACCGTGACTCTAAAGCGACTATTGTTGCAGCACGTGATCTACGATCACCAGAGGAGACTCAGAAGCATAACCTAACTTTAGATACTATGCCCGAGAGCGACGCGCTATCTTCAGTTACTGAGACTAGCACACTCTGGTGCGAGATATGCGAGACAAGCGGGCATGATATCCTCACATGCACCAACATGTTTGGCACTCAAAACGAACAAGGAAGGGCTAATCCTGACCACCCGACGTCGAACAAAACAGTCAAACGCGTTGTGCAGAATGACCAACGTAACTTGGCTCCTCATTTAGAGACGGAGGCTGCACCTCGACCGCTGTCACCCATGAGACCCAAGGCTTCAATTGCGCCAGTTTCGGTCCATACGCCGACCGTTCCCAACCTTCAAGACTCCGGTCCACTCGCAGGCAAGGAGAGCGGAATTGTCGATCCTTCGAAGTGGTGCGCCATGTGTGAACGAGATGGACATGACAGCATCGACTGTCCTGTCGAAGATGCATTCTAGATGCAGCGACTTTTTGCTGTCCAATGGTGAGAGTGGTACGTGACAAATGAGACTGGTGATGGAGCAAAGCAGGGGCCTCCTATGCTGAGGAAGACGGAAGGATATCTATTAGCATGAGGTGGCTGGTGTCGGCGTTTGGACATGGTCATTCGTCAGGGGGTTTAGTCTGCTTTATGACTGTTTGGAAGCGATGATACCAGTGGCATACCACACACATACGCATACACATATACATTCACAAACGCACTCACTGACTCACCCACTTACCCACTCAGTATTACATCACTAATGCCCGATGCTCACTTACTTTGTAATATGTAGTGGTGGGGGAGTTCAAAAATAAAAATTAGGACAGCTGAAGAATAGACGTCCAGTTTGGACGGGTTGAGTAGTGACTGTAGCCAGGAAGTAGGCCACCAGTTACGGTTTACCCAATATAGTAAACAGGTTAACTGGGAGGCACATTCTAGGGGACATGCACGTAGACACGGAAACTTTGGAATGTTTTCGGATTTACATGAGCAAGTGATGCCAAATGGATCCGATACCGTGGGTTTCCTCCGACGAGTTTGCGACGAGTATCCATCGTTGTGCAACGAGGCCGAGCAAGCCAACTCCGGAACCGGTGCAGTCGTAGAGATTTACTTATAACAGCCTCCTCCGCGCATGCCAGTTTCGTTTCGCCGTTCTGCTGTTATTGTATCTTCTCATTCTCACTGTAATTGCTGTCGTTTTTACTATATTCATTTAGTTTGTTTGGGGCCGAGTCCGCACCCGAGATGAGTATCTGCCGGTGCAAACAACTCAGTTTCACCATTCCCTACCACTCACCAAGTAAGGGTGATACGCAGGAGCAATACTTTTGTAAGTAGGTAGGTACTATAGCGCAATGAGCCCTGGAGATAAGTAATAGGCTAGTCCGGTGGCCTGTGTCGTAACTGCCCAAGAGTTTCGGTTCTCTTGTTAATGGCATGGCAACGCGTTATTCAAAGGGAAAGATCAAAGCAGCAAACTGCAGTAGCCCTCGGACGCGTTGCTTAACGGCGCGCCGCGGCACTATGCGGCACCTGCCTTGAACTATCTTTTGCTATCAGACTCGGAGACTTATGTGGAATCTCCATAAATAAGGTCCCGTGTCTCCCACTGACATACTTTCTCAGCTTCTCTCTATCTCTCTTGTCCCTTCCCTTCTCTCTAACTCTTCATCACTTTCCCACTCCTAGAAAGACAACTAGGTCCTGCACCTACAGGCTACAACTGCCGGATCTCTTTCTCATACCGCCTTCATACCTACCCACAACGCACGTCGACTTTTCGAATATCTCTGGTCCAACCTGACCCATCCCTTCTTCTAGCCCGAAACGCAAGGTATCACTTAGAATCCCACCTCGGTGGTCTAATAACGTTACCTCGAGTCGCACACAGCGCTGCACTCTTCCGACGGCTGTCTGGCGGATACTGCTACATCTAGATAGTTACGCTGCCTAAGTCAGATCTCGCACCCACGAGGGGTACCCAGACAATGAGGTAAGTCGGATGGCTGTTCTTTGTTGTTTCCTACCTGCGTCTTGTCCAGCGCCGGGCACAGCAGCACAGCACAGTACCGGACACCGTACCGTTCCGGCGCGATTGGCTGTCGGAGACCCGTCCGCAACCACACCGGCACCGGCTTCCCCAGTCCCCAGTCTCCCCAGCATCCAGGGCAGCCCAGGCCCCTGCTAGCGCCACTCGTCCCCCACAGAACCGGCGCGACTAGCCCCAAGCGGGTGTGGCTGCCCTTGCTGGGCGACATGGCGCTGGTGCATCGGGGTTGCCCTGTGTAGTCCCCAGGATCTAGCTCTGGCGAGCCGCGAGTCGCTCCATTCCAAGTGCTATGCCCCCATTCCTCAGCCGTTCCGCCTGCCTCTCGGTACTGTTCATCGCGCAACTTTCATTCATTCTGCCCACCCGTTTCATCTGCGAAGCACAGCACATTTTCCGTGCTCCGATCTTACGGTCGCACGCTCACTATCCTGCCTCCTTTGAAGGTTTCATACTTACCATTTATCGCCTGCAGTGACAGCTTAGATCCGGGCCATCTCATCATGGGAGGTGAGACCACGATGCCAAAAGCCGCGATGGCTGAATATCCAATTAGAGCCCTGGCTCCCGTCGGGAAACGCATTAGTAGGATTTACAAGGATCGCATTGAACAGTTTTACTCAAGTGGACAATGGGAGAAGCAGAATCTCCTGGCTATGATGTACGAGAGCGTCGTATCCGGCCCTCCCCACGTCCAGCTCTGGACCTGGCCCGCACCGGACCTTAAGCGCCCGACCTTCGAGGAAGCCGTAGCCGGCAACTACCGCCGGGCCGTCGTAGGCGAATTCTTTGGTCCGTCCTGGGCCACTCACTGGTTCAGGGTTGTACTTCGCGTCCCCAGGGACCTCCTCGAAAAGAAGCATCTCGAATTCCAATGGGATGCAAATTGCGAGGGAATGGTCTGGACGGAGGACGGCAAGCCATTGCAAGGCTTGACCGGCGGTGGTGAGCGCATTGAGTGGATCCTCCCAGACTCGTTCCGTGATGGTGAGGAGCACACAATTTACGTTGAGATGGCCTGCAACAGCATGTTCGGCAATCCTGCTGGTGGTGATACTATTCAGCCGCCTGACCCCAACAAGTATTTCCAGCTTTCGAAAGCTAACATCTGCGCTGTAAATATGGATGCCCGGCAGCTTTGGATCGACACCTGGATCATTGGCGATGCCGCTCGGGAGTTTCCCGAGGATTCTTGGGAGCAACATCAAGCGCTTAATGTTGCGACGGATATCATTAATGCCTATGCCCTCGGCAGTCCTGATTCCATCAAGAAAGGCCGTCAAATTGCTCAGCAGTACATTGGTTCCAATGTCGACACGGCCAAAGTCTATGATAGTGATGCTAAGCCGCAAGTGTTTGGTATTGGCCACTGCCACATCGACTCCTGCTGGCTTTGGCCATGGGCCGAGACAAAGCGGAAAGTGGCGAGGTCTTGGTCAAGTCAATGTGACTTGATGGATCGGTATCCAGAATACCATTTTGCCTGCTCCCAGGCCCAGCAGTACAAGTGGCTTGAGGAACATTATCCTTACGCTTTTGACCGTGTTAAGGAAAAAGTGAAGGAGGGACGCTTCCACCCCATTGGTGGTAGTTGGGTCGAGCACGATACTAATATGCCGAGCGGAGAATCACTCATCCGGCAGTTCCTCTATGGGCAAAGGTATTTCCAGAGTCACTTTGGAGAAAGGTGCCGAACCTTTTGGTTGCCAGATACCTTTGGATATTCTAGCCAACTGCCTCAACTCTGCCGTCTCGCTGGTATGGACCGTTTCCTCACACAAAAGCTCAGCTGGAACAACATCAACAACTTTCCCCATACCACTTTCAACTGGGTTTCTCTTGATGGTAGCCAGGTGATCTGCCACATGCCACCTTCTGAGACATACACCGCGGAAGCTCATTTTGGCGATGTCAAACGGAGTGTCTCGCAGCACAAGTCGATGGATCAGGACCATACCTCTCTACTCATCTTCGGCAAAGGTGACGGAGGTGGTGGCCCAACTTGGCAGCATATCGAGAAGCTTCGTCGTTGTCGTGGTGTTAGCGACCAGATCGGGCGTTTGCCTAGAGTGCATATGGGCAATACCGTAGACGACTTCTTCGACAAGGTGCAAGAAAAGGCGGACTCTCTTGTAACCTGGTATGGTGAGCTGTATTTCGAGCTCCATCGTGGGACCTACACCACACAAGCGAAAAACAAGCTCAACAACCGCATGGCAGAGTCTACGCTTCGAGATTTGGAACTACTTGCCACGATTGCATCGCTTAAGTACAGTTCTTACAAGTATCCCAAAGAGGATATTGATTTCATGTGGGAATCAGTGCTACTTTGCCAGTTCCACGACTGCCTGCCTGGAAGTTCCATCGAAATGTGCTATGATGACTCGGACGAGGTAAGCAGCCCATACCTACCCCTTCGAGGATTCCTAAGATTCTCAACTGACGCTACTCTAGCTATATGGCAGGGTCTTTAATACCTCCAAGAAGTTATTCAAGGACCTCTACCAGCTGTTTGGTGTATCTGAACTACAGCCAACTCACGTCGGAGAGGCAATAGCTTTGAATACACTTCCATGGCACCGACAGCAGCTGGTTGAACTTGCCGACGGCGGTGTTGGTGTTGCCTGCGGCTCGGGCAATATCATCGATGTGCAACCTCTCGAGAGTTCAACCGCTAAAACAGTCACTATCAAGGAGATTAGCAACGGCGTGTTTGTCTTGCAGAACGAACAACTGACGGTTCAAGTCGAAGACGGATGCGTGACATCTCTGATTGACCGCAAAGTAGGTCGAGAGATAGTTCCTGAGGGAGGCAAAGCCAATCAGTTGGTTATTTTCGATGACAAACCACTGTACTGGCAAGCCTGGGATGTGGAGGTATACCACCTTGAGACACGCGCCGAAGTACCTTACGGCAAGACCAAGATCCTCGAGGATAGTGAGCACAGAGTCAGTGTTGTCACAGAGGCTCGAATTAGCGAAAATAGTTCGATCAGGACTGTGTTGAGCTTAGACGCTGCCTTTGATGGTCAACAATCGTACGTTGAGTGCACTGCCTCGGTCGATTGGCATGAGACGATGAAGTTCCTCAAGGTTGAGTTTCCTGTGGAAATTAGAAATACCGAGGCCTCGTATGAGACACAGTACGGCATAGTCAAGCGACCTACTCACTACAACACCACGTGGGATATGGCTAAGTTTGAAGTATGCTGCCACAAGTTTGCTGATCTATCTGAGAATGGCTACGGTGTTTCCATTCTCAACGACTGCAAATATGGCTTCGCAACGTGTGGGAATTTGATGCGTCTTTCACTCTTGCGGTCGCCAAAGGCACCAGATGCTCATGCCGACATGGGCCAGCATAAGATTCGCTGGGCCATCCTCCCGCACCAGGGTAGCCTAGGGCCTACTACCGTTCGTGCTGGGTATAACTTCAACAACCCGATCAAGGTTTTCACTTCCCCCAAGGATTTCGACGCTGCATTCCTTGCCTCTCATCCCGTTCAACTAGAGGGCGATGAGTCACTGGTACTTGATTGCGTCAAGAGAGGTGAAGACGACGGTGACGTCTCTTTTGATACAAACATACCCCGTCGCAAAGGCCAAAGCGTCATCATTCGTATCTACGATAGTCTTGGAGGGCGTGGCTCGGGCACCGTCGCAACTACCTGGGATGTCAAGAAGGTGTTCAAGACTAACGCTCTGGAGGACGATGGCGAGGAAATCGACATTGAGAATGGGAAATTCTCAATCACTTTGCGCCCCTTTGAAGTGGCTACATACCGATTACAGCTGTGATCTCCACTGGGACCTAATGTTCCGTGGTACTGATCGTTGAACCGAGATTCTAGAGATATAACGTGACACTAGATTCAGGCTACACTTCGATGCAGCGTAACGGTGGTGACGGCTGGGGGCGGGCGGGTATGGCAGAGGGACATGGCGAAACTCGGGCTGGGAATGCTTGGGGCTCGTAATTAAATTAACGTTGCTATTCGAGCGCACTAGTTCGTAGGCGTGTTTATCTCAATTACAGAGATGGCGAAAGTGTAAAGCATTCTGGTCCTACGCTGACTTGATGAGGTCGGGGCATTGTCACCTGCATGCAGAATGTCGAACTACCCGATCGATGGTGTTTATATCGGACAATCAGCGAAAGAGCGAGAGATACTAAAAATGGACAGGACTTGACGTCTTGATGAACTGATTCGGTATATTTTGTTCAGCTATGCGAATTTGCTTTTAGTAAGCGGGGATTGGTGCCCGTCTGTATACGTGATCAAATCTCTGCCTCTTTATCCCTTGCTTTCTATCTCTGTCTCTGTCTCTCGTATGTATGAGTTGTTCCGGTTTCTTCTTGGATGGGGTTTGCTTTTTGGGCATGTGTGTATATGAGTTGTGGCTTTCTTGTCGACCTGCTTAAATTTTCTTATTCTTTTTTTCCTCTTTGTGGGTTGTGTCAATGCCCCTGCCCTCCTTCGCCCCCTCTTTTTTTTTCCTTTTCATATTTCGGCCATGTTGGTGACGTAGCAATCTAGTATGTCGCCTTTTGGGTCGAAATGCTGCTGGTGCTGGTGCTGGTGCTGGTGCGGTTGTAGCGTGTCTGGATCGTAGGGCGGGTATGATGCTGTTAGCGCCGGTAGGGTTTGATGGGGGTTGTATGGGCTGGCGAGATGGGATGAGGTGGTGTGAGGGACTAGGGGTTGGTGCAGGCCGTGGAATTGAGGGATGTACTGCGTTTGGAGGTAGCTGGGCGGTGTTTGGATGCCCGTTGGATGTTGTATTAGGCCTGGACCGCTCTCCTGGTATTGTTGTTGCTGTGGTGGTGCCTGGTGTTGCTGTTGTATGGAGGCTAGCTCCTCGTATGCGAACTGTATGGCGGCTGGTATTGGTCTGCCTGGTGGTCGGACATGTCGCGCTTTTGGGTTTCTGTCGTATGCGGGTTTCGGTCCGCTGTTGGCGTTTTGGAGCCTTTTCTGGGGATGACGCTCGCGCTGCTGGTCGCGAAGAGGAGGTAGTGGGGGTTGACGATCATGTGCTGAGCGCGGTTGGTGTTGGTGTTGATGCTGGCTTTGCCTCGAATTGCCTGTATCTTCTAAATTCGCTGTGCTGGACGCGGGTGAGACTGACGGCGTGGGAAGCGTCTGTTGGGTCTGGTACATCGGATGCTGTTGCGACCTGTCGTCGGTTGTGCCGTGTTCGTCGTCAACGGCTGCTCCGGCTTCGGCTTCGGGCCCGGCCGCCCCGGCCGCAGCTCCGGCTTCCCTGCACATATTCCGCTTCCTCATTTGCTGGTACATGAGCATGTTCCGCATTAAGGCCTTATATTTGGCCTCGAGCTGCTCGAGAGACTTCCGCCTGGGACGAGCCTGCCGACTGGCGGGTGGTGTATAGTGAGAGGGTGGCATAGTTGGCGGGCCCGCGTCGGCGGTGTGCATCGCCATGAAGTCGGTATCAGGCGCCTCCAAGCCGAAATGATGAAAATCACTCTTCGATCAGAGGTCACGGTAAATACTTGCTTGCTTGCCTTTTAAGGCAATATAAGAAGATCCGGTGAAAAGGAGCGACAATAGTGAGCGTGGACTAGTTGCGGTAATGAGCGTGATTGAAGATATAACGTAGGTATTAAAGCACCAGGAGACCGCAGAAGGCAGCTCGGCAACTGTCATACCTGTTAGCAGGTACCTATTGTTGATGTGAATGAGACAAGCAACAAGTGGAGGAGACAAGCCGGAAAGCTGGGGTGCGGACTTGGACTGACTGACTGCTTGGGTATTAATAGGTATTAGTGTAAATGCGCTGCGCGAGAGTACCTACCTGGATGGATTGCTTGTTGCTTGCGCGGATTGGATTTGATATTAGGTAGTTATCTAGTGCTGCTTGTGTGTCCGCGGCAATCTGATACGTCGACACTTTCCCAAGCCGGCGTTGTTGTTCTGCTTCGTTTCTTTTGCGGGTTGTAACTCCGGGTTAAAGGAGAAGGCGATTTGAGATGAGGAGCGGATTGGGGAATTGACGATTATGATCGATCATCGTCTGGATGCACAGTACGATGGTTGCCAATCGTATATACCTACACACCTGCAAAGGTAGACAGTTTAGTAGTTTATAGGATGCCTTATGAGTTAGCACAGTCATTGGCATTTGGCATTGGCATTTGGCATTACCGGTACAGTCCGTATTACATTCCGCCTTACTTGCACGACACCCGGTGTATTCGGTGGGTAGCTGTTTGTCGATCATCTCGATCCGTTACCAGAACTGAAATAACTATTCGCTACCCGTCTTGGTTTTGTCATTGTCAACCGGCACATGGATTCCAAATCGAATAGTTATACCAGTAGGCCAATACATTGCAGGCACCTCGTACCGGCGTCTCCTCCTACACAAACTGCTTTGCACAATATGGATACGTGAGAGATGCCAATAGGGCAATGGGCATTATTGCAGTGTTCGTGAGAGAATGTATGGTCATAGTGTCTATCCCGACGTTGTCAACCGAGACGAGTTGCAGGTAGATGTGGAGGTACGAATTCTCGAAGTACACTATTTCTATCGGTACGTTGTGGCTACATGCATATCCGTATATACGTGACATGACGGCGGATACTGCCGCGTTGGCCAGAGCAAGAAGCTTGTTGGGAAAATTCCAAATATCGATCTCGTTGGAAGAGTCAGCAGCAGGGATCCGGAGGGCCATGGCCCAAGTTCGGCCTTCTGTTCGGCCCAAGCTCTGCCCAAGTTAGCCGCCGCGACCGGACACAGTGTGCTCACGCGGCTGTGGCAACTGCGCACTGTATGGTATGGCCCGTTCGCCTCTCCCGTCGCTCTTCTCCGTGCAACCACCACCGCGCAAAACCCAACCTCATCATCCGTCCTCTTCCAAATTCCTCTGCTACCCTGCAGCCTCCAATGCTCGCCCGTCACTGCTTGTAGCCACCCGCCCACACGACGCCGGTGGCCATCGCAGAGGTACATCGCGCTACCTCCATACATGTATTCGTCTGAAACCCGTTTTGATCGAACCGTTTTCGTCCTCGTCTCTCGCTTCTCGCTGCCGCCTCGGCTCCCCTCCCTACAACCCTAGAGGAGCCCTTGTTCGTCCCAGATGACCGGCTCGTCATCACCATGCCCTCGGCTTCTTCCGTTGCTCGCTCGTTCAGGCCAGCCGTACACACACGGCGTCTCACGCGTGCTACCACCTCTTGCTTCAGCTGCTGGCACAGGATCTATTATCGGCCATGCGCAGAGTAACCAACGACGACCACGTGCACCCCATCCCGGTCTCTTCTCTGCCGCTCTGCCCTTTAGGGGCCAATGGCGGGGCAAGAAGACGAAGTCGTCTTTCAAGCTAGAGGACCTCCCTCAGGCTCTGGTCAAGGCGGATCCGCTGCCCGACCTGCAGGACCATGCTGGCCTGCCGGCCTATCCCACCGTCATCCTGCAGGCGCGTCGCAACATGCAGAAATTTGTAAATTGCGTGCTGTTAACCCGTGTTGGCGGCTTCTATGAGATCTACTTCGAGCATGCCGAGGAATACGGGCCGCTGCTAAATCTCAAGGTGGCCTCTAAGAAGACCAACGCCGGCCCCGTCCCAATGGTACCGTGATTCGATATCCACCATCCACCATATTCTCTCTACTCTTTCTGTCTGGCGTCATGGTCCAATCTCTCTGATATAACCTTGCAGGCTGGCTTCCCCTTCTTTCAGTTGGAAAGATACCTCAAGATCCTCGTCCTTGATCTCAATTGCTACGTAGCTGTGGCAGAGGAATTTCGTAACGATCCTGGCGACAAGATCAAGTCCGGCGGGCTCATGCATGATCGCCGGGTCACCCGGGTTATCACTCCGGGGACCCTCATAGATGAGAATTTTATGGATCCCTACGCCAATAATTATGTGCTGGCTATCCACATCGATCTCGAGGCATACCACTCTTCAACCGATGCACATTCTGACCGTCCGTCTGTCCAGAATGAGGACTCAGACCCGTTCTCCACACCGGTAGGGTTGGCTTGGCTAGACGCCTCCACTGGCCAATTCTACACTCAAGCAGCAAGTGTAACTTCGCTGCCGTCTATCCTGTCCCGAGTGGGACCTCGAGAAATTGTCGTGAACGAAGTGCTCCAATCCCAAAGAGACCACCAACTGTTCTCTGTCCTTGCGGAAGACAAGTACTTCGTCACATACGCGCCTGAAGGGGAGTTTCTACCCATGTCAGAATGGGGCCCAATGCTGGAGTCCGAGATACCCGCCCAAAATATTGCCAGTTTCACTGCGAACGAGGCGCAAGCAGGTAGCTTGCTGCTTCAGTACGTGAAAACCCGCCTTCAGGGACTGAGCTTAAAGTTACAAGCCCCATTACGATATGAGAACACGGCCGTCCTAGCTATGGATAAGAATACCATGCGAGCCCTAGAGATCAGGCAAACAATCAAAGACGGAGTCTTCCGGGGAAGCCTGCTACACGCAATAAGGAGAACATCCACGAATGGTGGCGCTCGGCTCCTAAATTTGTGGATAAGCTCGCCGTCGACTTCTTTAGAAACCATACAGGCACGCCAAGACTTGGTGGAGTACTTCATCCAGAACGAAGCTCACCGCGATGCCATCATTCTATTGCTGAAGAAGAGTCACGATTCGCAACGGCTGGTGCAGAAGTTTGCGTGCGGCCGGGGAGATGCTGACGACCTTATAGGCCTGGCTAACACGATTCGCGCTGCACAGGATATATTCAATATTCTTACCAGTACTACTGAACCCGAGCCAGTAGAGTCCAACGACATCCGTAAAACGAATCTAGATGTAGAGACTGATGTACAAACTCAGACAGCTTCATGCTTCGTATCCCTCCTCTCGCGCATGACGCTTGAAGAGCCCATCAAACTAGCAGAGCGTATCCGCGAGTCTATTGACGAAGAAGGGCTCGTACAACAACATCAAAATGAAGAAAGCGAGGCCAAGCAATTTCTTGGGATGGCCGAAGAGATTGTCGCCGCGGAGGGGACGCAAGCAGACGCAGCATCATTGCCCAAGGGTGCGAGAAAGAAGAAGCCTACTTCGATCAGGGAGCAATACGCAGAGGACAGCATGACTTTTATTATGAAGCCGCAAGCAAGTAGCGGGTTGCAAGACTTACACTCCAAGCTCTCATCCCTGTTCAAAAAGAAGCTGAAGTTGGAGGATACCCTGCGCGAGAGGCTGGCAGCCCCGAGCCTGACGCTCCGCTGGTCACCCAACTTGGGACACATATGTCACGTAAAGGGCAAAGATATGCGGGCTACAGGCGTTGCGGGCCATACGACTGTGAGCGCGAGCCGTAGCACCCGGACGTTTCATGCAGATGAATGGACGGCACTGGGCCAACTCATTAACCAGACCCGGTTCGAAATCAACATTGAAGAGTCGCGCATCTTCGCCGCTTTGCGGGCGGCGGTGGTGGCAAACTTAGTCAAGCTACGCCGTAACGCATCGGTGCTGGACGAACTGGACGTCGTCACGTCATTTGCGCGCCTTGCGGGCGAGCAGGGGCTCACCAGGCCTATCCTTAATAACTCAACCACCCATACCATTATCGGGGGACGACACCCGACAGTTGAAGGGGGATTACGCGAACAGGGACGCAGCTTCACAAAAAATGATTGCTTTGTCGGCCATACTGCTCTTACTTCATCAACCTCCATCACGAATTCCACATCAGGACAAGACAACATAGCACCATCAAGGCCGCCAACACAATCTCCAGAGGGCTGTCTCTGGTTGATCACTGGCCCAAACATGGCGGGAAAGAGCACGTACTTGAGACAAAACGCCGTGATCACAATCCTCGCACAGGCCGGGTGTTACGTTCCCGCATCGCACGCGACAATAGGTATCGTAGACGCCGTCTTCTCACGCGTTGGGTCCGCCGATAATCTGTACCACAACCAGAGCACCTTTATGATCGAGATGCTCGAGACGGCGCAGATCCTGCGCCAAGCGACGCCGCGTTCATTTGTCATCATGGACGAAGTCGGGCGCGGCACGACGCCCGAAGATGGTCAGGCCATCGCCTTTGCTTGCCTGCATCACCTCGCTACCGTCAACAAATGCCGAGCGCTTTTTGCCACGCACTTCCACGGGATTGCAGACCTCGTCCACGAGCAGGGGTTGCATATCAGTAGCGGTAGTGGTGATGGTGGAGGTCCCGTCGAGATGTACTGCACCGATGTCGAGGAGGACGGCGACGGCGGTTTCTTCTACGTGCATAGGCTACGAAAGGGCGTCAACCGCCAGAGCCATGCGCTGAAGGTCGCGCAACTCGCCGGGCTGCCGGACACGACCATCGCGCTCGCCAAAGAGGTATTGCAAGAGCATAACCATTCATCAACCTAGATTAAGATCCACGGATCTGGGACATGAGGGAGAATATTGGAGGAAAAAATAGTAAAACCAAGACAACAGCTGGGCCTACATAGTTAGCAGGGCGTTGTAGCGCTAGGACGAATTACGGGTATTACGAGATGTACGATAATCAGTTCAGGAAAGATACCTAGATTGCTTCAGAGACGGGTTAGCTTCTCAGCTCACGACTGTACTCATAGTATATTGCATGATACCCGAAATGAAGAAAAAAATTGAAGAGGTCGTGTCTCATAAGTTTGTTGTTGATAATTGGGATCATCAAGAAATGTTCAGGGTTAAAAAGCTCTTGATTATTTGCTTTAATCATCGAACACGCCGAGGGGTTGGGTGAAGGTCTCGAGTAGAGAAATGAAAAAAGCTTGACTAACCTCTTTGCGCGAAACGCATCCGTGACTGGATTGTACCGTTAGGCAAACAGCATGTCACATTTCACGGCGCGATGTCTCATGAACACCTCCATAGGTTTGTTTCGTCACACGTAAAGTGTCTTAATTGACCGACAAAAGACCTATGTACCGTCCATTTTTGCAAACGTAAACGAAGCCCAGTTTCATGCCAGCCCGTAAACACCTTGGTAATGCTGCGTAATTTAATCGCTGGAGAAAGGTTAGCAAGAACTGGACACGTAAGGACCATATAACGAAATTGGACATACAAAAGACCACCAAAACCCTCATCACCAGACTCCTCAGCTTCCTCCTCCTGCTTGGCCTCTACAACCTCAGCCTTAGTTTCGGTTGCTGCGGCAGCGACAGGAGCAGCGGAAGCGTAGGCGTCAGGGTTGGCAATACGATCCTTAAGAGCCTCGATTGCGGGCCAGCTGTAGTCGGTCTCAACGGCAACAGCCAAGACCTTCTTGTAGGTGTTGAAGACCGAGTGGATAACGGAAGGAAGGGTAGGGAAGTTGAGAGCCAGGGAAAGGGTGGCAATGGTGGTGATGGCGCTAGTGAATGTCTTCAGGAGCTGCTCCTCGCCAATGTCCAAGACGTCGGGCGGGAAAACATTGCCCTCGTCGTAGACCTGTGCGACTCCCAGACCGTAGGTGAAGGGAGAGATGTTGAGCATGTTCAGGAGGGTAGCCTCGGAGGGGCCGACCTTGTTGCCGGACTCGACGAGCTTGAGATCAGTGGTGATTTCAATGGTACCACGGGCAATCTTGGTGGGAACACCGAGGGCCTGGAAGAAAGAGGTCTTGCCAGGTTCCATACCAGTGTTGCCAGCAGGGACCCAGACATCGAGGGGGGCAATAGCACCAGCACGAGCAGGGGCGGCAACCTTGTTGGCAAGGATCTTGTCACGGACGGACTTAAGATCGCCGTTGGTGAAAACGAAACCGACGTTGCCCCTGACGTGGGGCAGGAGCTTCTCGTAGTCGGGGGTGTCGGCGATGAAGGTCTTTAGGGCTCGGCGCACCTAGAAGGAACAGGCAAGTAAGCAAGGACCGGCGGGCGAAAATTCGTCGCATTGCGACGCGACACGCGAGAACAGAACGGGTGCGCCAGATTACAACATACCATGGTGTTCTTGCCCATCAGCACAACAGCATCGCTGCGGAGGGACTGTCGGACCTCGTGCATCTGCTGGGAGCTGACATTGTCAACGGTGACGATGAAGATGGACTTATACTCCTCAAGCAGGGCCTTGAGCTTGGGGAACTACAGCAGCATTTCGGTTAGAGAATAGACAGAGAAAGCATCTCTCGGGAAAATGATATAATACACACGTATTCCGCCTTCTTTTCTTTGCTGGCTCCCATGTCTTCTTATTTTTGAAGTTAGGATATTTAAAGCCAGCTCAGTCTGTATGTGGGTTGCGATGGGGGAAGAAGAGGTTTGGTGTTGAGACAAAATGTCGAAGTCGCAATTGACAAGATTTCCAGTGATTCTGTGTGGGCCCCACTGTTCTCGAGGTAGGGCTAGTATCAGCCCAGCCACACGTCCACGTGCCCATCTCTTATCTTATCATTCGAGCCTCAGGTCCATTCTGTAGCGCGAATGCTTACCTAATGAAGGTCCGTACTGTTACCTAGTATTCCGTACGGCGAGCACTTTACGAAAGGTCCCTACGTTAGGATAGGTAGTTATGTACCTACACTACCTACCTATACCGGTAGGTCGGGCCAGGGCCCGGCTTGGCCCAAAATGCGTACATAGTAATGCAAACGCAACTCATCATTGCATTACCTAGGGACGATCAAGTACCTGCTACTACGGTACCTAGCGCCGCGATTGATCGAGGAGACATCATGAGATTCAGTGACATTGATCACGTACTACAATGGGTATATGATCCATATTCCACATATACAATTGCAATTTCTAGATGCACAAGTTCAACGTCACGAAGGGGCGTGACCACCCGCCGCATTCTGAGCCGTGTAGGTCTGCAAACCCATCTCCTTTGCAGCCTCCGTCACTAGACGCTGAACCTCATCCTCCCTCCTGTCAGTGAAAGCCGCCTCGAGCTGAAGTTCCAAGAAGTTGCCCGTTTCTTCAGCCCTTATCTCTGGTGACATCTCCTCGCCATCTTTAATTTCTCCAGATTCCATTAGTTCCTTGTGTCGATATGCCAGATAATGATCGAGGCTCGACCTCGCTTTGATGAGCTTAGGGCCTTCCCCTCGTTTCGCAAGCTTTTCCAGATCCTGGGTCTCAAGCAACAACTCAAAGACAACCATATCGGGCGGGTTGTAATTGCACATTCGTCGGAATACTCGATAAGCGAGGAGTAGACCAGCATGATCCTGGAGTTTGCGGAATGAGTGGAATATGGTCCTCGCCAGAAAACTATCAATAACCATACCGTCCTTTGTTTTGAATATTGACGCGTGCTCAATCATTTCTGCAAATAGGGCACGAGTCCTTGGTATTTCCGAGCTAGAGTTCTTCAAGGTTATCTTAGCAAAACGGCTGGCAGGCAAGGCCTGCCAGAGTGCCATGAAGGTATGCGAGTCGGGCTTGAGGTTGAATTGTTTAATCATTTCTTGGTAGGTGGCTCGTACGATATCGCCTTTACCTTCTTGAATAAGAGATAGAAGTATCTGGTTCAGCATGAACGAGTCGGGAGCAATTTGAGACTCCAAGAAAGCGTTCCATAGGGGACCCATCTTGGTCGTTAGGCCCCGTTTCCTGTAGTTTTCTGCGAGAAGACTGAAGGTCTCCAAATTCGCTCGCGGCCATGCATCACCACCGGACGAATACAGGTTCAAAGCACTTGAGTCTGACTGTCTTCTTCTCAATTCCACAAATTGTATGCGCGCGTTGATCATGGTCCATGCAACATTCTCCGCTCTCTGGGCATTATCGAGAATCCCAGTTCGAAGCCAACCTCCGATGAGCGCATTGACTTGAATGGGTCGTGCCGTAACCCCCTTAGACCTCATAAAACGCAGGACACTGAATGCGCCCTCAAAATCATCCGCGCCGAGGAGTCGTTTCAACCATTTGCCGAAAAAGAAGGGATTGGCAATTCTGATGGGGTAATCTTGGACACCCATAAGGTCAATAGACCCCGACTTCATCATATCCACGAAGATGATGAGCGCATATTCGGTGTTCCCAGAGGCTAAAAAGTAGGAAATAATCGTGTCGTAGTCTTCAATGGTGATCGAATCCCCCAGTTTTGTACGTAGATCACGGTAAAATTTGAAGCCAGTTTCAACAGCTCCAGGTGTTTCAACACATAATTTGATAAGAGGCTGTATAAATCGGGGGTCAGCTTCATAGGGGGATTCGGATATTTTGCTAGCTATACGTTCGGCTCGCTCGAGATCCCCAACACGACAGTACATTTGCAGTCCTAATTCCCAGAAGCGTACAAAGGTTCCTGGGTCCGCGCCAAGTGTTGCGGCATGGCGTCTGTGATTTTCGATCGCTTCGTCCTTCCAGCCCTCGACAAACATAGCTTCCAGGGCTAGAATTTGTTGGTCAGAACGCAAGGAAATACTTGCTTTTTGCATGTCCTTGGCGAGGGCATAAATATGTGACATGCGATGAGCATTGGGTGTGTAGTCTGCAGAAAGAACCTTCCACAGGACCTCCCAAGTTGGACCAGGAACGGTCTTCCATCGCCCCGGCATGATCGTGCGAGCTGCCAAATACGCCTTCCAAAGGGCTTGGATATGCTCGGGTAAGATAGCATTCTCTTCCAGGGTCTTACTACAACGCCGTATGCAACGGTTTAGTCGGTTAATATGGTCCTTCAAAGCGTTGTTCAATCCCCGAATGGGAATCGCCAAGGAGGATATCGAAGGGTGATCGGATTTTTCCAATAGATCATCAAGATTGCTGTCAGACTCAGGGTCGAATTGCCTTCGGAGCCCATCTGCTCCATCCTTGCCGGCCATCTTCGCTATAGTTTTGGCCATGCCCGTGACACCTTGGAGCTGATCCTCGAACTCTTTAAGACGAGCATCGAGCTCGCCGTCTGGGTCAAGCAAGGACTTGTTGAATTCATTTTCATCCCGCAGCCGGCGTAGACTGCCACCCTCGCCCTGTTCAAAATAGTTGACGGTAAATTTATTACTCTTGCTATCTTTCAGAAGACCGAGAGTGTCCAACGTTTTCAGGCGCTCGGCTTCTTGCTCGGGAGATCGGCGCTTCGTTCGAGCGGGCGCCACAGCGTCTGCAGCTTGCGATAGTTGTCGGATCGGCCATGGCGTCACGGTCGACCGCTTCCAGAGGGCAGCCAGACAAGAGTTGCATATAAATTTGCGCGTACCGGACTCAAATAGAGCTGGGCTAGGAGACATAATGCCTTTATTTTTCAAGTATCCAGTGGAGGGTCATGGACCGTACACAATGAGAGTCATTGAGATTTAGGGTGTCAAGAGGGGAAAAAAGTTCAAAGCGCGGCGACATGAAGAGGTTCAAAATAAAAGAGTTGCGCTGATTAGAGCGCTATCGTAGATTCGTAGAACACCTATAGTGTACAGTGCAAAATGTCCATTGTACGGTGTAGATAATTACTCCGTAAAGTGTACGCGTGCAAGTAGGTACATAATACATTAGTAATAAACGGTATCTGTGGGTCCAACCTTATTGGACCCACACGCAACCGTTCTTGTCCAGAAGCCTCACCGCGTCTCTATCAGGCGTGGTGATTGGTACCTACACCCAATTCCACAGCGACTGAATGACGGATGGACATTTCCTAATATACAATGGCTTCACCCGGATTTCTAGGGGAGATTTACGAGGAACGACAACATCAAGCATGTTAACCTGTCCATTCCATCCGTCCCCATGATAGATAATCCAGCTAATGGCCGTCTTGTCTTCAGGCTGCCTACATCTTTGACCCATTAGGAGAGCTTGGCAACACAGCTCGCCCTGCGAAAAGGAGGAAGCCGTCAAAAAGGTCAACCCAAGCTGGACATGAAGTCCACGGTGCTAAAAATGCCGATTTCTTCCGGCGTCTTCTTCGAGGTTCTGAGTCGCAACAGGCCATGAAACTCAGACAAGAGGCATTCGAAAAGGCATGGTCAGTCATTGACACCCGAATTCAGAGTATTCTCCGGGACACGAACCGGTCTACTTTGCAGCAGGTCACCTCATTTCTGCAAAATGCACCGCACCATACACCGGCCGGCAAGATCCCCTCGGCCTTCATAGTCACCGGACCCAATATAGCGTCGCAAGACCTTTTATTTGAACGGCTCGCCGAGACCTTACAGCGTGAGGCGTGTGCCCAAGTCGTTCGCCTACGCTCCAGCGACGCTCCAAACCTCAGGGCCATTTTGCGAAAGACTATACATGATATTGTATCAAAGGGTTCTATTAATGGAGATGAGCTCGACTTGACAACAAACAGAGATGTAAGCTTAGAGGCCCACCACATCAAAGCGGTATTGCATACGTCCGTAGTCTTTACTAATTCATATTTGGAGGGTCGTAAATTCTTAAACTACGACCTCGAAGCCCTCTACAGTCATCTAAAGCTACTGCCACGACACGGTCCCGTCATTATCGCGTTCCAGGACAGTGAAGCTTTTGATAGTGGCCTTTTATCGGATTTCATCTCGCTCTTGAGGTATGTTTTTTCAGAATATAGAAAAATCTATCGTAGATTGTTCCGTACCGATGTTGATTCCATTCGCAGGTCATGGCTTGACCGCATCCCCTTCGCTTTTCTCTTTGGAGTTGCTACTTCAGTTGAGTTATTTGAGACACGGCTTTTAAAATCAACCTGCCAAAGCCTCTACGGTGATAAGTTTGATGTCGAGCAGACAGCTTCAATCGTTGATAAGATTTTCAATACCGCCGTTGCTCACTGCGAGGCGTCAATCCTGTTAGGCCCTAACCTCATTGGCAGCCTCCTGGAGCGCCAACGTGACCAGGTGGCTAGTATTCCGGATTTTATCAGGTCTTTGAAGGTGAGCTAACCGACTACTTTGATTTATCACTTAATGCTAAAGCAATTAGTACGCATACATGTGCCATTTCTACGCAAATCCTCTGAGCTTCTTGGTGCTCGATGTGAAAGCCAACGCAATTCTTCCGAGCCACGTCGAGACTGTCCGGTATTTACCATCTTTTCGTCGAGCCGTGGAAGCCGCCGTCAAAAAGAGCAATCTCAGTCTGGCGAGTCAACTTTTAGAGGATGATGGGAAGCTCATCAAGTATCTATTAGATTGTCTTCAGAAGCGACGCCAATGGGCTGTTAAACTGTTGCGCATTTTGAAGATTTTCACGGCTGGCAAAACTCTGACAGTTGACTTCGCCAATCTCTTCATGGATGCTTCTTACAACGGAGTCGGCGCTTCAGATTGGTACAGCCAATTTTTCAATTCAATAAAACGAATGGAGCCGTCCGATAGTGAAGGATACTTGGGCCAGTTGTTGAACGTAATAAGACACGGTGACCAGAACCTTGGCCTCAATCCCTGGATGGATGAAGCGCCAGAGACCGTTGCCCTCTGCTCGGAGATTCTGGCTAGCATCAAACAGTTGCGGCGGGCCGCTGATAGTCAGGGCCACGCCCTCCGCAATACTAATAGCGGTCAAAGTAAAGTCCTACGTACCACTATTGTAGCTCAGAAGGTCCAGCTCAGTCAAGACACAGCCACTGTTACCAATCATGACAAGTCATACACTGACCTCGTCCGCCGGCTTCTCGAGCACTTGGAGGGTACCACGCGTATTGACGGAGCACGCGACATGCCTTTCAACGAAGTGTGGCTCTACGATTCGAAGATGCCATATAGAGATGTCTTCATTCCCCGACCGCGAAACGTGCTTGAACGAGCACTATCACGACCCCACGACTATCTTGGTTGTACCTGCTGCAAGGCTGATGAGGCCCAAATCACGTCTAGTCTGCCAACAACCGCAATAATTTATCAGCTGTATCTCGAAACCGGTTCGCTTATCAACGCTGCTGACCTATGGTCGGCGTTCTACGCAATTCTGAGCGAAGACAGCCAAGATAGCCAAGAAGCACCTGATGAGCGAACCGCACTCGTATTGTTCTACCGCTCACTGGCGGAGATGAGAGCCATGGGCTTCGTCAAGCAAAGCAGGAAAAAGGCTGACCACATGGCCAAACTAGCCTGGAAGGGGTTTTAGGTGAATACCTAATTTACCTATATATTTATTACACGACACCAAGTATAACGATGCGTATACCGCCCTACGGCCTGGCTGTCAGGTTTATGCCCATTAGAAATAAAGAATGGACTGTGGAGGATGTAGAGCGACCCTAATATGAGCGGCTCCCATGAAGCTCTAGGCAGCGTGCGCTCTTTGAATACAATAAAATGTACACAAACACTGGACGATTTATGATTCACAGGAATCCAATACATCATCGGGGACTGCAAACTCAATTTAATCCGAAAGACACAATAGCGATACAGTATGATTCGCAGTGAAGAGACAAACGCCCTCGAGAATAGCCTCGTCGGGTGTATTCTTTCCCCCTAATTCCCGATCCCTTTGAGCCTGTAAAGTACGTCTTCTTACGGATGGCCTTTGAATCTTTCTTGACAAATTGGCGAGCTATAAAAGACGGCTTGCTCTGTCCTAGACAAGACCTGAACACGCCCTTTGAGAAAGATCAATCAATCACAACACCAATTAAAGCCGAATATAAAGTGACAAAGCGCCCGTCACGATTCTCACCTCTTCTTGTCGGCCCCAGCGAAACAAAGAAGCCCGCCGCAGACCCGACACATACAAGAAGGGCAACCAACAGTCGTTTATTTTCGGGCTTGTTCCTGGTTTGTTTACCCCGCCCCATAGCCCAGCAGCAATAGGTATCGTAGATTCAAGCGCTCATTCTTTCTTATAGACCTTTTCTTTTCTTTTTCTTCTTCGCCGTGTCATCCCTATACCTGCTATTCTCTATTTATTCTCCTTCTACTCTGAGCTGCCGGCGGCTCGACACCAACGTCGAAGGCCAATCTGACAAACAACCGACGGATCATTCACTTCTCTCAAAGCAAACTCGGACACTCACTCACTCGCAAAAGAGGAATTCGCAAGTCCGGCGTCGGTGGCCTTCCATTATCTTCACTTCTCCCCGACATTCTCATCTCTACCTTTGTGTCTCGAGATTTAAGAGCGGGAAAGCAGCAGGTCACACGGGGCCCAAGAGATCAACAATAAACCTCGTCCTCCAACCGCAAGAAAAAGAAAAAGAATAAAGAGGGGAAAAACAATCCTCACACATCTCATCCATCAGCTGCGAACTCGGGGAACAGAACGCGTTATCCTGACAAAGGCAGAGCCTAGCAAGGGCTCGAGAAAAGGAACGCAGGAATACTACCCCGGGCGACCCCCATTTGAAATGGAGAACCAAACCCGGAACCAGCCGGCGATGCTCGGTGAGCGGCGCGCAGCCAACAACGCCGCATTCAAGCAAAAACTACGCCAAATGGCATTACCCTTAGCACCTCTGGTGCAGCTCACCACGGGCGAAGTCCACCCAGCCTTCCCGGGGACGCTGTTAAACTACTGGCTTCTTACCGACGCGCAGCTCGAGGAGCTCGCGCATTTCTACCACCAGCGGACGCCCTGCCGGTATACGTTTCACTATCCATGCCCTATAAATGTAAGTATTATTCCCCTTTCCCCCTTTCCTCCCCACCCCTTTTATTTCTTTTCGTTCATGTAATGTTTACAAGCAAAGCAATCCCAGCTAACACGTCCACAGTGGTCCTCAGACATGCCCCTCGAGGAAAAGCGCCGCAAGATCGGCCGCTTCATCGGGCTCCGGGGCTGTGAGTCTCCCGTGCGCGCGCGCACCGAGGAGCAGATCATGGAGGATGCCAGGCGGGCGAGAATAGCAGAAGAGGAGGAGATTTGGCGGCGGAAGCTAAACTGGTATTAAAAGAAACAAGAATAAAAGCTGGAAAAACATAAAAAGAATATTAACCACCCTTGACCGAGTTTGTGGTCCTGTTTCTCTCATTTCTCCTGTTCCTTTTTTTGTCCCTCCCTCTGGGTATTTGTGTTCACATTTTTCATCATAGCGGGTGGCATAGGGCAGAGGAGTTGGAGGGCAGCGAAATATTGTGAGCGGAGTTCGAACTGAAATGGGGCAAGGAAAAGCGAACACGAGTAAAGGGAGAACGAAATAGCGGCGATATGATTCTTGTTACTCTCTACTCTCACTATTGAGTAATAACGTACTATTGAGCACTTGCCGATATACTCTTCACTCTGGCGGTTCTCAAATGACTGGCCGATTCGGTTCGTGACGGATATCGAGCATTGAACAAACAGTATTATGATTGACCTTTGGCTCACTAAAGCCGCGTCAGCCTCCGGATGACGCGACAAGCCCCCAGCTAAGTTTCCCCAAAGAACAAAGCCGTCCACTTATAAAAGCCCCGTCTTTGACGTTTCTCGAGTTAAGGGTGAGTATGTTAGGTTGTTGACGAGCATGTCAGCACTTCGCTACCTACTGTATTAACGTCGAATGTTGTTGTCCTTTCACAACAGACCAGAAAACGTGCCCTTGGCGTCACCTACTTTTCCTTCACTGTCTTTCTAACTCCTTCAACAAAAGCCTCGACGGCATCTCCACCTCCCAGTGCCATCTGGCTCCCCGGTATGTAGCCACCGTTCTCGACTTTAATAGAAAGTGCATCGGCCACGGTAGGTAGACCGCCATCTCGGAGGGCCATGGTAAGGCTGGTAAGGCTCTGGTGAAATTGTGGGCTTCGAAGCACTGTTTCTACGAGTGTTTTCTTCTGGTTGAGACTCATCGCAGCCTTGGCGGCTTCTACCACGTCCGCCGTTGGTTCGGCTGTGCTGTCCACATACTCGTTTTGTTGCGAGAGCACCACAACCGCAGGCGGGAGGAAATTCAACAGCACGTCGATTTGCTCCTCTGTCGCGGCCCACGCAACGGGCACGGTGGTAGGTGGTGTGAGCAGGTCCGATAGTAGTGGGTAGAGTTTGCCCTCCCCTTGATTCGCTGTTGCGTGACCACCTCCCTTCAACGAGTCGAGGAAATTCCTCACCGCCGCAGCAGCATCAGGAACCCCGGAAGCCGCCCTGACAATATGTTAGCGTTGTGAGCCTAATGAGAGATGCAAGCAATCAAGGGCGCGGAAGGCAAAAGTACTGGTTCCCATTGAGAATCATATCTAGCAGTACACCAGCAGCACAGAAGGGGACAAAGATATTCCATCCGCTCGATTCTCTCTTTGTAAACAAGTGCTATGCAGTTTCGCGCGCCATTGTAACCTTCCAATGCACCCGGGAATTGTCAATAGGTGGTTACCTACGCTCTGGCTCCATCTGCTCCACCTTCACGAGCACTCTCGCCTTCTTCCCGCACATCACCACCTGTAGCATCGGCACCAGCGCCGCCGCTGCCGCCGTGAGGCTCATTTGAGCCTCCGTGGCCCTCAGCGTCTTCCATGGTTGCATCACCGTCATCCTGTCTGTCTTCATCATGGCCGGTCTCGGCCAGCTCTCGAGGAACATTGACTTCCTCGCCTTGTAACAGCTTGTCGACGATTTGGCCGATTTTACGATCTCGGGCACTCAAATAATTCGGATCTTGTCTGCCTCGAGGCCCTTGTGCTTTTGATTGCAACCAGAACAGATAACGCTGTGATGAGGAGCCGAACTTAAGGACGAAGATTCGGCCGTTTATAGGAGATGCAACTTGGCCGGTCGGTTCGTAGGCCACAAATCTGCCGTCTGTAGGAACCATAATAAGATCCAATTCGGGGTCTTCCAGGGAGGCAGACCGCTCCCGCCAACAGAAGTGGATGAGATCTGAGGTTCCGTTAGTGTTGCGTGGGCGGCATAGCGGGCCCAACTGAATGTATACCATCTTCAAGGTATAAATATACGTAGCCGCGTTGTGGCAAAGGCGTGACCCCATACGGTCTTCTCGAAGTCTAAGGCCAACGTCAGCTCGGATGCTCGATGCGAGGGGGCTGGAGGGACGAACATCGAGGTCGCATTGGCCCGCCTTGAAGGTTATGATGGGCGTTATGGATGCCATGATGAGGAATTGTAGAGGAAATACGTGCCACCAGAATATGGACGAGCGGTTATTCTGGCGTTGTGTATTTGTAGGCTACGTATTCGTTCGCGATGTGGACGTGGTTTGAGATGGGGATGGAGGGAAGCTCAGCTACCGCAGTTCAGTTCCAAGTTGTCAGGCTGGGCACGGTTGAGCTTCGTCCTTGGGGTACCCGAAGGCAGTTCTTACAGGCACTTTTACCTACTGCAATTGTAGGCACCTAGGTAGGGTACCGGTACCTACGAAGTACCTAGGATTCTCTACCTACCTACCTAAGTAGTAACTCCCCGTACTTACCTAACCTTAGGTACACCACATACGTCAGCTGTCTCATACTAGCCTCAATAGGTTAGCTCCCTTAGTTAATGGCACGAAATCGCTCCGTGCAGGGATGTACCTTTGTACCTATGATTACGAGTGTGGCTGATACGTTATCAAGCCACACACCCAACCTGATATTATGTGGCACCCACAGGGCTCGGTAAACCCACCAAAAACCATCTTCCATTTTTGCGCAACGGGGAATTTTGATTGACCATTTGACATCACCACCAGTCCGCCAATTCCCTTGCACTAACAACCACTCCCGACCATCGTCACGATGTCGCAGCCGAGCACCCAGAAGACGTTCGGAAAGTCGACCCGGGAGGTCCCCCATCCTTCTCAGAAGGCCCAGAAATGGTACCCTGCTACGGATGAGTCCAAGCCCAAGAAGGTGAGTTGCCACGATACGATAGCGATCCGTTCTGCATCATGCCAACCTACATGTCGAAAAAACCGCGAGATTTTACCTCTGCGCAATTTCCACTTCATCAATCTCGAGATTTATGGACGAATTAGCGGGTGTATGCGGACGGGCAGTGCAGAGCCAAGAGTTCCTATATCGGATTGGGATATGATGGCCGGGGATCAGACTACGGGCATTTTCTGTTCAGCCTCAGCAACGGCAAGCTGACTATTTTCATTACAGGTTCGTAAGAGCCTCCGCCCTTGGGCTCCCCGCGACACGCTCACCCCTGGTACCGTCCTCATTCTGTTGGCTGGCCGATTCCGAGGCAAGCGTGTCGTGCTCCTGAAGACCCTCGACCAGGGCGTCCTCCTCGTTACTGGCCCCTTCAAGATCAACGGTGTTCCTCTCAGACGCGTCAACTCCAGATATGTCATCGCTACCTCCCAGAAAATCGACCTCGCCGGTGTCGACCAGGCTAAGGTCGACGAGGTTGCAGCGCCCAAGTACTTCGCCCGGGATTCTACCAAGGACAAGGCCAGCGAAGAGGCCTTCTTCAAGCAGGGGGAGAAGCCACAGGTACGGGAAATTCGAAAGCAAGGAGGACCAGGGGAGATAACGCTGACGCACGCGGTTTTACAGAAGAAGGAGATTAGCAGCAGCCGAGCTGCAGACCAGAAGACCATCGACAAGGCTCTGATTGCCAACATCAAGAAGGTAGACATGCTTGCCAGCTACCTCGCCAGCTCTTTCAGCCTACGCAAGGGCGACAAGCCCCACGAGATGAAGTGGTAAACCAAAGCTTAGCGGCGAAAAGGGGGGGATTTCTCGATCGGTTATGATGATGCTTTAGAGGGGAAAACATTCACAGATTGCGGATGGCGAATCGCGGAAACTGGGCTGGCTCTGCCAATTGCATCTGGACTTTGAGGCATCGGTCACATTGATTCTGGCGTCTGTAATTGAGGTTTTTAGTCAATAAAAAAGACTACAAAGGCATCGCGGTTGTCCCCCCCAGATTTGGTCATTTTCCGAGATATCAATAATAATCCAGGGAGAAGCGGAAGCCATGGCAAGCTTTACGGCACTTGGGGGTTTGTATCATGGGTTAATTCGCAAAAAGGAGCATATGTAAGGCTCTAGTGATTTCTAATCTTCGAGGCTTGGTGGGGGGGGGGGGTCTTCGCTACATGGTAATGAAATCATTGTGCTCCTCCAACCAACGATGTTCCAAGTACCGCACACGAAGGATCAGGAACCTAGGCATCAAGATCAGTGCTTACAATGAGCTCTTCCGAGGTACCTGGCTTGGTAGTCAAACCTGGCGTTCAGCCCAGCTCTGTATCATACCCTCAGGCGTAGCGTCGTAGTGTTTCAAGGTGACCTTACCCGTAGCCTCATCGAGGAATGTGTTGGCTTGGACAAACACTTTCCGTGGCTGTTTATTGGCAAGAACCTCGTCACGAACCGTTTTACCCCAGAACTCGGGCTCAACATCGGTCATGTCGCCAAAGAATTTCGTGCCAGCCTCGACGTCAGCCGTTGACTTGTATATATGCAGTTTCTGCAGATACTCGCCGACGGCCTTCCGGCCTACAGTTGGTATCTTAGACCGGTCGAGCTGGATTACAGCATCCTTAAAGTTGTCGCCTTGATATTCAAGCTCACAGAAGTCTTCGCCTGCTTGCAGGAAGCACTGTAGAATACTAAAACGCGCCTGGGAGTGTGCCTGTCCCCATTTTCGGCTCTTGGGATCCCACATCTCGAGGGAGACGAGACCAGCGCGTGCCATGCTGAGATAAGAAGCGTAAAGTACGTCGCCCGCCTCACCATCAATGTCAAATGAGCCATCACCAAAGCCGAATATTTTGAGCACAGGAAACTCGCAGCTAAGGAACATGGCGACGAGTTCGGCACGGCATTCTACACGGGGCGAAGTTAGTAAGGGTCCCTCAAGGAAGAAGCGAAACTGCCCCAGTAGAATTACTGCGCTCCAATTACACAGGAGACGAAAGGAAGGGAAAGTCTGACGGCAGATATCACTTACCCTCGTATGCGCCTGCTAGGCTACCAAAGACGGAGCCCCAGGTTTGACCAGGCTTATACCACGTAGCAACTGGCTTATTTGTAATAGGAGAGATGGGCGGATTTTCCTTGTCAAAGTTGAACACTCCTGGAGAAGTTTCCTGGAGTAGCTTCCCGCAGCCGTGACCTGTGAGTTCGTGCAAGCCAACTTGCACCTCAAAAGCACCATCACGATATTTTTGGTACACCTCAAGATCTTTCTCCGCGATAAATGGAATCTTCTCGTTTGGAGCCTTTGCACTCAAAACGTTGCCTAGTGACACGTTCTTGAAACCTTCAGTTTGTCGAATATCGTCATAGTTGGGAATATTGATCCCAGCAGGGATTCCTGAGCCGGCGAAGGTGAGTACCTCTAAAGACGTGAAGTCTGGCGACAAGAACTTGTCTTTCTCAAAATCACTGCTCCATGGTAGGAGTGGAATGAGTGATGGCGCGGCATCAACGAGCGCCCCAAATGCTCGTGTACGCTCGAGGTTCACCACGGCGGCGAATCCTTCCCACTCGCCCCTGATGCCGGCAGGGTCTCGGTACGTTTCGATAAAGCCGATATTGGATTCTACCATTGGCCCTTTGTCCCGGATCCAGAACCTTTGGCTATCTTTAAAGGCGAGGAGCGAGCCGTCAGTGAATGATTTGGTATATGCGTTGTACATATTCTGTTGGTTGTCGTTATCTCCATTTTCTGCTGCCCTTCTCGTATTGGCAGCTATCGAAGCCATTTCTTTCGAGTAATCTCCATAAATCAGCTTGATCGTCTTCCCTGCTAAGACGTCATCATCAATCCTAAATTCGATTTCTTTTCCAATGTCGCCGCCTACGCTAGGGACAGTAGTATTAGCCGACGCGATTAGGAGCTCAAATAAGGGCCCTTGGCGCTTAGTTAGCCGCGTGTTCTCGGGGAGCAGGCCTTTTCTCTCCATCCATGCTGAGATCGCCTCAATTTCGCTCTTGCTGATATCAGGCGAGTTTGGGTAATATGTCGTCATGTGGCCCTCGTCAGTATAGCCCAGATGAAGCAGACCAGGCCTGTCTGCCGAAAATATGGCACCAGAAGTAGCCTGATAGAATTTCAGTGCCTCCGGGGATGTCGCAGCAAGGGCTGCAAAGACGGACTCTGGACATCTCGGAAGAAACTTGGCATCACCAAAGCTCTTATAATTACCCGAGTTTCCAAGAAATTGAGCAGCATAGTTGAAGAAATGGGCCATGTCCTCGTCAGAAATACCAGCTCTGGACTGCAGGCCCTTCCAATCGCCACCAGATGACCCGTGCAGCGCAAGAATGAAATCGAACTAAGCGGCAACAGTCAATATTGACAGTCAAATGGTTAAGTAGGACTTCAACTCACTATTGACTCTGATTCAGGCGACGTCTGTCTTAGCACTATCCTGGTGCCCTCAACAGAAGCCCTGCAGTTACGCAAAGTCAGCCGTGCTGCGGAACAAGACACGGGAACAGAGGGCCGGCTTGCCTGCTGATGAAGTGGGCATAGCGTTTCTGCTTGTCGGTCAAGGGCTCAAAGTGCTTCTCGATTTCCAGCCTCACGACGCTGGGAGGTGCATCAGCGAGGTAATGGTTCAGATCCTGGGCATCCATTGTGGTTGTATGAAAAGATCGCACAAGCTTAAAAGTCGCTGATGGATTAAACAAATTTGTTAGCTTAGGCCAGGCCGGATATTTGAGACGCGGAACGAAGTATCGCGACTTGGACGTTCTCAGTATCGAAGCAGCACCTCGAGCCGAATAGAAGAGGGAGCTCATTAGGCCGACGGCCTGGCGAGATGGGAAACTGCTGTAAGGTTGGGTACTGTACTTCTGCAGCAGGAGAGAATCCGTATGAAGATTTACGACTCTATCTACTTCGTAGCAGGTACAGTAAAAACACGGATGTTCGATGCAAAAGAGCGTACAGGCCGTACAATACCGTATTCTGTACAATCCTATTGGCTCCGGCGGTGGCTTCTACGCTGCACTAGGTACGGTATATTACGGACACGGTGGCTTACATACAGTATACGGAGCGTAACTGCCATTCCACTCCACCAGTTTAGCGTAAGTGCCGGTGTACACACCCGTACATGCGGGGTACAGGCGACACGATAGGTACCGCTTCGTAATTAGTTACAGTGGAGCGGCAGTGGTTGGACGGCGACGGTGGACCAATGATCCGACTGAACCCGGTATGAATGTCCCGTTTTTCCTGCCTTGATTTTCGCCAGCCATATCTGCCTCTAGGTAATAATGTACCTACTGCAGTACTTTACATTAGGGACGTGCTATCCAGCGACACGACTTTGCAATCCAACGACCCTCAGGCGGGTTAGGATTAGGGTTAGTGGTTAGGTTGTATAGGTAGGTATGCATGTTTGGGTCGCTGGATACCTTAGGTAGCTAATAAGTCGGGTCGCTAGATATCATATCCCTAAATTTGGCCGTTCAGGTTGAAGCATGAGCGTAACCAGCTCATGCCTGGCTTGCTCAGCTGCAGTTCCCCTGATTCAGCATGGCAAAACCCGCAATGCCTCATAACTATCAGAAGCACGTAATGTGCACGCACAGTTGGACCGCATGCGACAACCAGACATGTCTGATCTGCCTGCCTCAATGCTCCCACCACACATATTGCCTGCCCATCGTCAACGTCCCGACTACGTCGAGTGACGGCCGGCACGGCAGCGTGTGTTATAGCAGTGGTTATTCAACAGCCGGAGAGCAGCTATTCTGGACTAATACGGGTCCAAGGTTGTGAGAAGGACCAGTAAAACAACGGCAAAAGAGCAGCGCTGTCAGGCAGCCATAACGACTGCAGACGAACAACCAGTTAGAATGGTCCAAGAGACCAGGCTAGCAACTTCTTGCGCCCAATAGCCAATGATCGCATCCCTCCCTTTCCCCTTTTCCCCTTTCCCCTTTTCCCCTTTCCCCTTTTCCCCTTTCCCCTTCCCCCTCCCTCCTACGCGGAAAGACACCTACCTTCCTTTATCTACTATCCGTCCGACGGGCTACAGCCCTCTCAACCCACGGCTATCCGGTAGCATTTGCCATATTGCCGCTTTTGACTGCCTACATGGGCAATCTTTGACACGCGACCCAACTCGAGTAGGTTACGAAAAGCGGCGGTCTAAAAGTCGAGGCATTCACTCCCACATGGCCGTCCTGCCCACCGTCCCGTTCCAATTGCAGCCTAATGCGGCCCTAAAGGAAAACGCCAATGGAATGGCGATGGGATATAGTGTATGCGATGCTGATTTGGGCATTCCTTCGCTTTAGCTGCTTGCTTGGTCTTACCAATGATACCACGTAGCAACCTTTGTCGCTACGTCATGCTGCTTTCAAACCCTTACGCGATCATCAGAGAAAGGCAAGAGAAGAGCATGGCTTCGGGCTAAAGATGGCCAAAGAGAACGCCGGTGCCGATGACAACGTAGCATTAACTTTTCCGTGCGAAGTCACATGAACAACCGGCAGTGGCTCGCAGATTCGGTAACACCAAGAACACCATTCGGCCCATTAGAGCCTTAATGTTGGTACGCGCGCCCATCTACCCATATGCCAGTCATCATTGTCTTCATAGGCGCAAAAGCTATGGAGTAAAAGTGCGCCATGACATAGGAAAGGGCGCGCTTGCGTGCTTGGCCAATCTCGGTTATATAATGAAACTGTCATGGAGCGGCATGCGAGCCGGAACCCTGAGTCGACTACCTACCTCACGCGGCATAAGCAGACGCTCCCATTGCTTTATATTAAATTTGTGCAGTCGTTGGAGTCATGTCGGCCTGAGAGACTTGAAGCAGAGTGTTACTTTTCTGTTGGCTTTTGGCCCGTTCAAGGCATGCGGCCAGAAGCGAACCGACGACCTGGGAAAGGGAAAAATAGTCTGAACCCCATCCCTGGGAGTCAAGCAGCCCTCCTAACCATCTACCTATCTAGCGTAGCGGGAGTAAAATAAGCACAGGATCAATCCGCATTCTGTTACTACAGCCAATGAGCGTCACGTTACGTGAACATCCCTTCCTGGGATTTGCCGAAATCCAGGCAGGTAGTTTATCCAGTCGGTTAAGAAAGAGAGACATTTTATGCTGCGATGCAACAAGAGCAACCGGACCGATACCACATACACTAGTCGAAAATTCGGTCGAACACGGCTCTTTCTAGAAAGTTCATAGCACTGTCTGTCGCTTCATGTCCATGTGCTCGTTGTCGTTGGGATGACGCAATGTTCGTGTGTCCTTTGCGAAATAATAGATCACCCTCCCAACCAAAAGAAGAAAGCAGCTAAGAAGTATCTATCTAACGTTTTGCAAGTGATAACGTCGCTTACATATGCCACGATGGTGGTATGTAGTTCCAGAAAAAAGAAAAGACAGTCGAAAGGGCCGGGGAGTGAATTGTCCCCAACCCGCCTGACCTTGTCATCGATTACCTACCGGTACGCTGCCTAAGGTATCCCATACCTACCCTCATCGATTACCTATTTGCAGCGAATAGCAATGCTACGGGATGATGGATCACATGGTCTAATAAATCCAAGAGAAACTACACTAGGTACCGTAGTAGATAGCTATGGGCTAGGTACTTACCTAGTCGTATGTCGCCCATATTTTCCTAGGCAGTGAGTGTATGGCCGGTGAGGAATAATGGAGTCGCGGAGTTTTAACCTCACATGTCGGATTGGCCCCCACGTAACCCGCTCTCCATATGATCCCCCAGGTACCTACCTATACCTATCTTTCTCCTCTCACTCCATCTTTTATTTTATTTTATTCTTATTTTAACTTCCATTTCCCCAAAAGAAAAAGCACCTCCGTCTTCGACCGCATTCAGATGCGCCAGAGGTGGTCTTAACAAGACGTCCGGTCCGCCGCGAGGGGACTATGGGGACCGTCGCCCCGAAAAGGTATCGCCGCCAACAATATAAATGTTTGTATACCTACCTACCTACCTCTTACATTACCACCCTGGCCAGGTAGGTAGTAAGTCGCGACCGATACCCGTTCGCTTTGAATTTTGGGGGCCAAGAAGGCATTCCGGATCAGCGGGTAGGGCTCTTTCCTCCCCCAAGAGAAATGATACCGTCCCCCCTATCGAGCCACGACTGATGATTGAAGCTACCTACGCTTACCACGACAGCCAGACCATGTGCTCAATAAACCTCCGTTACACGACGTCAAGCTCAACAGACCTATACTGGCAGTGTGAGCAGGATGTCTTGATGCCTTAATCAGCGCAGCATTCAGTAACCATCGTGCAGCAGCAGAGTCGGTACGTTCCAAGGTGAGGGCAGCCAGATACCGCAGTATCCTCGGTCAGACGGCCACATCGGTGACACCATAAGTGGACCGGAAGTGGAGACGGCTAGCCATATTTGGTTGGACACTTTTCTTAGCGAAACACACCAAATTCCGTCCAGAATAATTTGCACTGTTGTCGTTTCTGGGAGTCGTTTCTGGGCCGTCGTTTCTGGGCTGTTGTTTCTGAAGCCGAATTTTCGTCGTATTCAGCGTGGTATTCAGTGGTTATGGTGGTTGAATTCTTCGTTTTCGGTGGCCAGAGTGGTTGAATTCTTCGTTTTCGGTGGCTATAGCGGTCGAATTCTTCGTTTTTCGGTCCTTTTCGGTGGCTATAGCGGTCGAATTCTTCGTTTTTCGGTCCTTTTCGGTGGCTATAGCAGTCGAATTCTTCGTTTTTCGGTCGTTTTCACACCTATCGCCAGTACGCCAATATGCCAACTGTTGCAACGGCTCCTCCACGCCCTGGCCCGAAGAGGAAGTCCGTGGAGAGAGATACCGTATTCTGCATCGACGGCCCTGGGAATGGCCTCAAAGAGGTCCATAGGACCTATCCGAAACGCAGGAAAATCGAAGTCCTGTTATTCCTGGAGAATCACCGCATACCTCTCGAAAGAGACGAAGATGGCCGTATACTGAGGCACGCTGGCAGCCAAAGCCTCACTGGCGCTAGTCCTGTTGAAGAGGGCTACCGGAGACCCTTTTTGAGAGAGGCAGCAGCGTATTTCATGGTCCCTAGGAGGACTATCTCACACTGGTGGTTAGCAAGAGAGAAGATATTCAGAGACCACATACCTAGACACACGCCTTGGTGGCCGACAATGGAGTCGCGGTTGTACGCTGAATTCTGTGAGGCTCGAGACGCACATCGTCAGATCTACAGGTCCTGGTTTCAGAAGAGGGCCAAGGCTATCTTCCAGGAATTGTATCCGAAGTGCAAGAGGATTTTCGTCTTCTCCAACGGCTGGTTGAACGGCTTCCTACGCAGGTAAGTGGCGGCGTAGATAGAGGGGTTGTGTAACGAAGGCTATACCTGCGGTTGTAGGACGAGCGGTCTCGGACTATAACAGCGGGTATTCGTTGGGGGTTTGTTCCTAAGGTAGGGCTAGTCGCGGTCGACTAACTATCTGAGCAATAGGCGAGGAGACACTGGTGCTTCGTCAGGAGATTTCTCCCACTCAAGAAAGTATGTAGAAAGGTGCTTTATTCTGAATACTAGGAAGAGTGCTTTAGAGATTGCTGAGTGAAGAAGGAAAAAACAGGTCCAGACAAAGGGAATCTGTCCAGCTATATATATTCCTCCTCCGTGGAACGATCTACATCCCAGTTACCCGTTTGGGAGACGATCACTCCCGGTCGTCGGTGATCAAGAGCGATCACCATGCATGTGGTCGCCAGTGGTCGTCAGTGATCGGTGGCGATCACTACGTCACATGGAACCTTCCGGAATCCTGTACAGTGTAGACAGTGCTACTCACACTGTACCGCACCATGTACTTAGATACATGTGGTAAGGACCGTAACATTACCCCTCTTCTTCCAGGATTGTTGTCCTCAACAATAAATAGCCGCACCTCCTCCATTCCTGTCCAAGTCAAACCTTCTTCTTCTTTCCACCAAGTTTTCTTCAGTTGCGTTCCGGTAACACCGCTATGCCCACCACTACCCGCCGCAAAGCCCTTGCTCGATACACGGAATCCAACGGCCGCGTTGCCGACATGCCGTGCTCTCACTGCTTTCGTGCGAGGTTGGACTGTATGTTCACCGATCGTTCGCATCGCTGTCAAACTTGTATTCGTCGTGGTCGTCCTTGTGACGGTCTTCTCACAGCGTCGACTCTGGAGAGGATTCTCGATCAAGAAGAAAGGTTGGATAGGGATGAGGCAGAAGCATACGAAGCTCTGCGTGCTGCTCAAGAAAGGATAATGGAACTGAATCGCCAATTGTCTGAGGCATCAGTTCGTCTTCTGATTCCGATAAATCATTCGTAAGGTCAAGTTTAACGTCATTCCCAGGGACGTCTTCTTCGAATAAGGAAAATGCGTCGTCAAGTAAAGGAGCGTGCTGGTGAGCTGTTCGAACGTGGTCTGATGGAAGATGATCAACAAGTGGCAGCGGATCGCGTGGAAGAGAACGAATTCGATGCATTCGAACCTCCTCTCGGTCAGACTCATCATGATCCGACATACAACGCATGGATCGCTGGGTCGCCACTCTATCCATCTACCGCACCTGAGTCTTCCGGGCACGCTGCTTCTCGTGAAACTCGTGAAGCAACTGTTGCGAGCCCTTCAAGTGCTTCTTAGGCTCCCAAGTGTTTTCTTCATGTGGGTCTGCAGATGTGTAAGGTCTGCCTGAAGTTGACTTTGAAGCTCCATAAGCTTCTCGGCTTCAACAATCCCTTTTGGTGCCGTGGCTCCGTCGATAGGTGGTCGATACTGGTCTGGATCGAACCCGTAGTTCGCCTTAAATGGTGACATCTTCATCGCCTCATTCTCTGAACTGTTATATGCGAACTCCGCGGCTGGTAAATGCGCTACCCAGTCGTCCTGTTCGTCATTCACATAACATCTCAGATACTGTTCGAGAGTCTGATTGAGACGTTCTGTCTGTCCATCCGTCTGCGGGTGATATGCTGTAGACATCCTGTGTCTGATGCCTAGAGCCTTCATCAGGGACTGCCAATAGTTGGAGGCCATTGTCGATCCTCTGTCCGTGATGATCTTCTGGGGCAAGCCATGCTTGCTCGTGACGTTCCGTTCGATTGCGTACGCTAGATCAGGCGCACTACTCGCTTCTTTATATGGTAGGAAGTAACCGTACTTCGTGAGCTTGTCGACAATAACCAGGATAGAGTCGTATTCTACTCCTGTCATTGGTTCCTTGGATAACGGTAGCTTCGTAATGAAATCAAATGCTACTGTCAACCATGCGCGTTCTGGGATCTCTACCGGTTGAAGGTTTCCATAAGGCATATGTCGTGCCGCCTTCGCTTTCTTGCATTCACAGCGCTCAATGATCTTAGCGACTGTCTGTTTTGCTTTCGGAAAGTCGAAGTTCCTTCGTAGCCGTGTCAAGGTCTTGAAGATTCCCTGGTGTCCGGCTAACTTGTAGATGTGAAGTTCCTTCACAAGTTGCTCTCTGACACTTTCAGGTACATAGGTCTTCCCCTTGTACAGTAGTCCCGTCGAATGCATCTCAAAGCCGTCCTTATCAGCAAGTTCCTTGTCTTCTGCGGTCAAAGATTCGCGACACTTCTGATCCCATTGTGTGAACTCGTCAAAGGTGAAGTTCAGGGACAAATACTGTTCTGGATCTTCGCGAAGGTCATTGGTGACTGTTAAGTTACCGTCTTCGTCTTCGTGCAGTAAACTCATGGCGTGCTTCGGAATCTCCTGCTGATGGTCGCTTCGTCGGCTGAGGATATCGGCTCGTACGTTTTCCTTTCCGTTCACGTGGATGATCTTGAAATTGAACTCAGATAGGAATTCTGCCCATCGTATCTGTCGTTTGTTCAAATCCTTCGTTGTCATGAACGTCGTCAGATTCTTGTGGTCGGAATACACTTTCACAGGCTTCTCTGTGCCACTGAGATAGTGTCGCCACTCTTTGAATCCTTCTATAATTGCCAACAGCTCCTTGTCGTGTATCTGGTAGTTGAGCTGTGGTCCACTGAGTTTCTTCGAGAGGAATGCGATGGGATGGATTTTTCCGTTTTCGTCGCGTTGGTTCAACTGCGCACCAATCGCACCATCACTCGCATCTGCTTCCATCTCAAACTCTTTGTCAGGGTCGGGAAGCGTAAGTACCGGTTCACTGGTGACTAGTTCCTTGATCTTGTCAAAGGCCGCTTGTTCCTTTTCTGTCCATTGGAACGGTCTGTCGGTCTTCGTCAGGTCCGTAAGAGAGGCTGCATACTTCCCAAAGTCTTTGATAAGTGGGCGCACATAGTTCGTATAGCCTACGAACGAGCGTACATCTCCCACGTTCTTTGGTACAGGCCAATCTCTCACTGCTGAGATCTTAGATTCTTGGATTCGAACCTCCCCTGGGGTTATCGTGAATCCAAGGTAGTCCACCTTCTGCTTATGAAACTCGCTTTTCATAGGTGAAACCAGGATCTTTGCTTCTTGTAGCGTTTTGAGCACTTTACGTACGTGCTCCTTGTGTTCCTCGAGGGTTTCCGAGTATATCAAAATGTCGTCGAGATATACTACCACAAATCGATCGATGTATTCGCGGAGAATATGCGTAATCATATTCTGGAAAGACGCGGGCGCATTCGTCAAGCCCATTGGCATAACCAGGTACTCAAACAGTCCGTACTGGGTGCCAAATGCTGTCTTCCATTCGTCTCCTTCAGCGATTCGTATGTGAAAATAGGCGTCAGGCAAGTCTAGAGCTGTAAACCACTTAGCCTTGTACAATCGATCTCGTAAATCGCGGATACGTGGTATCGGTCCTCGGTTCTTTCTCGTAATGGCGTTCGTCTTTCTGAAATCGACACAGATTCGCCATTTAATCTTTCCGTCTTTCCCTATTTTCTTTGGGACGATAAGAACTGGTGAGCGTGACGGGGATTCGGATGGTCGTATGAATCCTCGCTTCAGTTCCTTATCAAGGTACTCCCGGAGCACCTCTAACTGTGACGGGTTGAGACTGTAAATCGGAAGGAACGGTGGTGTCTTTCCTTCCTCTAGCGGGATGTGGTGATCCCACTCGCTATGCTCGGGTACGCCTGTTTCTGTCTTGTGCTTTCCGTTGAACAGGTCGCTAAACTCCGCGTAATCTTCTGGTACGCTCTCGTGGAGTTTCTCTTTCGGATCTTTCAGCATTACACAAAATGCAAGGTCCTTCAGTCTAGATTCACGTACAGATGCTTCGTGCATCATCGTAGAGGCTGAATCTCTAGATTCACTTGCAGACGCATCCAGCGTCACCGCAGAGGTCGAATCTCTTCCTGGTGGATCCCACTGAAGATGGCCGGTTCTCCAGTTCACTCTGGGATTGCTCTCCTGCAACCAGGGTATCCCCAAAACGATCTCATGACTGGAGATCTCCGTGATGTCGAGCTGAAGCCTCTCCTTGTGACCAGAAATGTCGAGAGAGAGTTCTGCAGTTTCTCTCAAAACAAGTCCTTCGTCGTAGTCGATTGGGCTTCCATCAACGGTTCTGAGTGGGTAGGGGTTGTCTTTCGTTCTCCAAGGTACTTCGTAACGATTGACAATTCGTGGAGAGATATAGTTCGCTTGGGCACCTGAATCGATCATTGCCCGTAACTTATGTCCATTCCATCGGACATCTATAATGAGGTGGTGGTGAGTACCCGCACCAAGCGCGCATAGTGACCTTTCGATTGCTAGGACAAGTCGTCGGTCTCGTGCGACTGCCCTTACTCGTTTTTTGACTCTTGAGCCTTCTGTTTTCGGCTCTGATGCTTGTCGGTTCGCATCATTCTATGCTGCATTCGCGCTTTCCATTGCTGCACCTCAATCATTCGCCAGAACTCATGCAACATCTCGAGTGTCGCATCGTCTTCGTCGGATATATCTGATATTCCGGTAACTGGCGGGCTATGGAATCGAACGATCTTCTCACCGGGTCGTCGAATTCTCTGCATTCGGACTTCACCGCGATCCAATAACTCGTGGATCTCTTTCTGCGTGTAGTCACGAAGGAATTCACGCCATTCTTCTTCGGTAAGGTCTTCGTATTCCCGTTCATCATCATCCGTGTCCCGGACATGGATGGTCTCTTCACGCTCAGGCAAATTCCGCTGTTCGTCTCTTAATCGTGCTGCGCGGTATCGTCGTTGTGCCTTCTCGCGTGCGTGGACTAAGCATTCATCGACATGACAATTCTCAGCCGTTATGACAAGGGATTTACATTCTGCCGGATAGCGTCGATCTGGCTCAAATGTAGCAAACCCACGGTCATCGATGTAGGCTGGACGCACTTCTTCGATTTCTGCTGTTTCATATGGTTTGTCCATCGGGTGATCCATAATTCGTGTTGGAAACCATTCGTGTTCAACCTTCTGACGCAAATGAACATGACATGCGTGATGAATACACGAAATCCAAGACAAATCCTTATGAGCATGGTGAAAGGGCTCTAAACGCTCGTCGTCGTTAGCGCTTTTCTCGAGGGCGCTTTCTGCTCGCTTATCGGCATCGTGGGCAATCAACTGAGGAATCTCGGCTTTATCGTTATGCAAGTTGATTCCCGCACCAACAATCATCATGTTGTTCGGTACTGCCGTTCGTTGGATCTTCCAAACCATAGGTCCAATCATATCATCATCAGCCTCAATCATATAGAGCGCTGAGATGTCTTCAGGTAACGGGGTATTTTCGTTATACCACCCGTTAAATAGCTCAGTCCAATGTGGTGCTGAGTGTCCTTGCTGCACACTTCGACCAACCATGGCGTCAACAGAGTCTTCCCAAGTCTCGTGATCGCAAGTGAAAGATGATCGACACTCTGCGATACCATAGGGGCATTTCCATGGATGATATGTCACTGTCGTGTGAGCCCAGCACTTCGCCATATAGGTGCAAGTGCATTCTAGTCGAACACCACCATCAGAGTCTGAATCTGAGCTAAGCGTTATGCGTGCGGACGCATACGGATCAAGTTCGTCGGAGATGGTCATCATTGCAAGCTGTCGTTCGTTGCTTGCGGTAGCTGCAACCTGCTTCTCGGGTACAGGTTGGTGTCGTCGGTTGTCAGATCTGCCACCCCTCTTGGGCTGCTTGCAGTTCCTGGCAAAATGACCCATCTTGTCGCAATTGTAACACTTGATCTTGCTCATGTCCTTCTTCGCATCGTTGTTGGTTGCACTGAGGTCCATCGGTCCAGCATGCGTGCCGTGTGCTGTCGTCTGTCGTGACCGATTTCCGTTTGAGGGACCTGTCCAAGTGTAGTGGCCTTCACGACGTCGTTCCATCTTTCGTTCAAAGATGCGATTGTCGAGGTCAACAGCCAAAGCCACATATTCTTCCAACGTTGCAGGGCGGTGTCTACCACGAGTGATGTCGTCCTTGATGTCACTCTTCAAGCCTTGGTAGAACATCGTGCGTGCAATGTCACTGTCGGTCCAATCGGCGAGTGTCATGAGCCGTTTGAATTCCGCGGCATACTCGGTAACCGAAGTGCGTTGTTTCAAAGAAGAAAGTTTCTGCTTCGCTTGGACTTGCTTATCGGGTGCTGCGAAGTGGCTCGTGAGCGATTTCTCAAAGTTCGAGAAGTGACTGAACATCTTCTTAGTCTCCTCTCTCTGCTGGCTTTCGGGCGTCTGGATGTAGTCTTCCAAGTACGACTGGAACCACTCCATCGCGTTGCCGGTAAGGAATTCAGCTGCTGTGCGGATCTGTTCGTGAGGAGCAAGCATAGGGAAATGGGTCAAGTAAACCCTCATGCGGGTAAAGAACAAGTCGACATCGTCTTTCTTTCCGCTGAATGTGTCAGGCTTGCGAGGCTTGAGCACTGGTCCTCGGGTGCTGCTCGTCGGTCCTCCTTGTTGGGACATCGCGTTGACTCTAGCACTGAGCTCGTCGTTGAGTCGTTTGAGCTCTCGGATCTGCTGCAAGAGCTGGGTGCCTTGAGTCGGGCCGGATTGCTGGATTCCTTCCATGGTAGCAGATATTGCTCAGGTAGTTTGAGAACGACTAACTGAACAAGACTCAGCAAAATGTAACGAAGGCTATACCTGCGGTTGTAGGACGAGCGGTCTCGGACTATAACAGCGGGTATTCGTTGGGGGTTTGTTCCTAAGGTAGGGCTAGTCGCGGTCGACTAACTATCTGAGCAATAGGCGAGGAGACACTGGTGCTTCGTCAGGAGATTTCTCCCACTCAAGAAAGTATGTAGAAAGGTGCTTTATTCTGAATACTAGGAAGAGTGCTTTAGAGATTGCTGAGTGAAGAAGGAAAAAACAGGTCCAGACAAAGGGAATCTGTCCAGCTATATATATTCCTCCTCCGTGGAACGATCTACATCCCAGTTACCCGTTTGGGAGACGATCACTCCCGGTCGTCGGTGATCAAGAGCGATCACCATGCATGTGGTCGCCAGTGGTCGTCAGTGATCGGTGGCGATCACTACGTCACATGGAACCTTCCGGAATCCTGTACAGTGTAGACAGTGCTACTCACACTGTACCGCACCATGTACTTAGATACATGTGGTAAGGACCGTAACAGGTTGATAGAGGGGTAGATTTCTGACCTTCTGCGTTTCTGACCTTCTCTTCTGCCTTCAGGAATCGAATCACACGCCGCCGTATCACACACGCCGCTACCAGACCTCCAGAAGAGATCCTGCAGTATACGAACGAATTCATACAATATATACGCAGAATCTCTCGCAGAGAGGTCTCCCTGGAGACCTTGGAAGAGGAAGAGACCTTGGAAGAGGAGACCTTGGAAGAGGAGGAGACCTTGGAAGAGGAGGAGACCTTGCAAGTGGAGACTTCGCAGACTTCGCAGACCTTACTTACTTCGTTGACTTCGCTGACCTTGCAAGAGACCTCCAGGATATCTGGGACACACGGAGACATGACTGCGAAACCGCGGGGCGCGCCCCAGCCTGGTAGCCTTTGTGCATGTAAGTAGTGTGCCAGGCATGCCATTGTGGCAACCCACAATATTGCAGCGGCAAGCAGGTGAAGGTGAGTGATCGTTCCTCTCGCTCGTCACCGGCCTTACGTGAGATATGCCGTTCAGCGGCGAATTCGCGGAGAATTTACTACGAACACAAGGGGTCCAAATCCGTGCAGGCCAAGTCGGCTAGGAGTGGCTGGGATAAGCGGCAGGCTACGTTAATCCTCACTCTCAGGGCTGACGGTGGCTACGCCAGTGAATTGAGACCTGTTATCATCTTCCACGGCGCAGGCAACGTAATCGGTAGAGAGGGCCACGAATATCACCCTGGAGTTATCGTGAAGTTCAACCAGAAGGCCTACAACAACGAAGCGCTATTCACGGAGTGGATCGAAGGCCAATTGGCCAGTTATACGAATAAAAAGGAGTCCTTACTGGTCCTTGACGTGGCGGCGTTTCACAAGACCGATAAAGTGAAGGTAGGTGGCGTTTCTACTCCTTCTGGCGACGGCGAAGTTGACGATCGATCGAATTCACAGGAAGCGTTGAAGGCAGCCAACGTAACAACAGCCCTTATCCCTCCAGGGCTAACGGCCTACCTACAGCCACTGGATGTAGGATTCAACGGTCCGTTCAAGACCTGGCTGAAGGAGGAAACAGACGATTATCTAGACCTCTTGCAGCGTGAGAATCGCCTCCCAGATAAGTGGACTACTAGCCAGAGACGCGTTATGGCTACTCATATCGTTGGAAAGGCGTGGATTAACGCGTTTTCGGAGAAAAATCGACCTATGGTGGCAAGTCTCTTCAAAAAAACAGGTGTGTATAGCTTCATTTCTTCCGAATTGGGCAGTCAACCTTCGTTTGCCGTTGCCAGTAGCGAAGTGGGCTAACGAATCTGTGATCAACGCCGTTTGCAGGCGCAAGATTAGCTGTGAATTAACTGGTATTCTGCCGTACGAGTAGCAGTCGACTAACAATCGCAACAATCAGCAACCGTTTGAGCCGAATTAACTGGCGAATTAACTGGTGTTGCCGGTAGCCCAGTGGGCTAGCAATCCTGGCAGTCAACCTTCGTTTCTGCACCTGAATTAACTGGTGAATTAACTGCCGTTGCCAGTAGCGAAGTGGGCTATACATCGCATGATGTGACCGTTTACGGACACGAGATGCTTCAGCGTTAGCAAAGTGCGAAGGCACTTACCCAGTGACGCAGTGAAGTGCAATCACAGCAGTCGACGCCCGTTCACAGACTGGGTCTTGAGTGAATTAACTATAGTTCTGGAAGTAGCAAGTGAAGTAGCAATCTTGGCGATCAACGCACTGCCCGTTCACGGACTGAATTAACTGGCGTTGCCAAAGTGCGAGAGACCTACCCGGTAGTAGCGAAGTGGGCTACCAATCCTGGCCCGATCAAACGCCCGTTTCTGGGCCCATGGTCACTTGGCGGTCATGTGGTGTTCTTAGAGTGGCCAGTCATTAGCAATCACGTAGGTGACGCCCGTTCTGCACTGGTCTAACTGGTGATGCTACCGTTGCCAGCAATGCTTGAAGTGGGAGTACATAATCAGCAATCGACCTTCGTTCCTGGACACAGATGGCAGCGGGTCTTCGGTGTGCCGGTGGCGAGTGGGTGTGATACAGCAGTCAACCTTCGTTTCTGCACCTGAATTGCAGTCGTTTCGACAGTTTGGCTGTGTGCTGCTGCCAGGCATCTACGCAAACCACGCGGTGAGGCAGCGAATCAGTATAAAAGGTGTGGATTCTGCCGACCTGCGGCCTCAAGAGTGGTACCGCAAGCCGACTTCTGGGTCAACTTACAGTATAGAAGAGGTGTTGGCTTCCCTTGACACCCTTGAAGAATACATGCGTTCAGGCGAATCCAGGGACCTGCCACCAAATAACTACAGAACGCTGACCAACAAGGTCTTGGCCGAGATGTTGAGGAATCGTGGCCTTTCCGTTCGCGGTAACAAGCCCGATTTGGTAGGACGCCTAGAGGATGACGACGCCACCAGAATTGCTAGAGAAAGGGATCGCTTACTCGTCGAACGCCACGGTGGAGGTGCCCCTGAAGAAAACGAAGCTATTCCCAACCCCCTGAATGACTACACAAAGCTGAAGCTGGCGGAGTTGAAGGAATTGTGTAGGAATCGGGGTCTCCCTGTTAGTGGCGTCAAGGCGAAGCTACAGCGACGCCTACAAGATGACGACGCCACCAAATTTGCTAGAGAAAGGGATCGGCTACGCGTCCAAGGCGTTTCTGGTGGCCCTGCAGGTGGAAACGAAGGTCGCCCTGCAGTTGAAAACGAAGGTCGCCCTGCAGGTGAAAACGAAGGTCGCCCTGCAGTTGAAAACGAAGGTCGCCCTGCAGTTGAAAACGAAGGTCGCCCTGCAGTTGAAAACGAAGGTCGCCCTGCAGGTGAAAACGAAGGTCGCCCTGAAGGCAACCTACCTGCTATCCAAATCCAGCAGGTTGAAGCCGATGATGGGGATTCTACTACTGAAATCGTATGTAATACTTCCCTTCTTCGTTTCAACTGGTTACTGACCTCTACTGCCTCCGTAGGGCGCCCGTATTTACACTCCTTTGACGCGGTCAAGGGCCCCTTCTCCACACGCGTACGAATTCGAAGTTGATGGCCAAGGAGTTGGTGAAGGTGTTGAAGAAGAAGAAGTTGGCGAAGAGGAAGGCGGTGAAGAAGAAGAAGGTGAAGAATACGATCTATTGGCTCCAGAAGACCCTGGTTTTTTGCAACAACTAAGGCAATATATATAGCCAACTAACCTTCCAACCTAACCTTATATAAGACTCCTGAACGCCGTATATATTAACCGAAAAACGCCTCCTTGCCACCAATTCTCCGCTATCGAACCCCTTCTTCTCTCTTCTTCCTCTCCTCTCTCCAGGTCTCTCTCTAGCAAAGCCAGTGGCGGCTGATAGAGGGGCTCAATCAGAGGTGGCAACGGCTGCGTAGCGTTGGCCGAAAAGCCTGTTACTACAGTAGGTGTTACCGCAGTAGTTGCTGGCGCAGAAGGTCTGCGAGGAGGAGGTGTTGGCAGAGGCCTGTCAGGTGGAGGACCTGGCGAAGGTGGCAACGGCTGCGGCCGAGGCTGTGGCCGAGGCTGCGGCCGAGGCTGCGGAGGAGGCTGCGGAGGGTTGCCTGGCGTCATCGCCAACGCCAATGAAGCTATCGCCACCCTTGCTGGCGGCTGGTTAACCACCTTGTAAGGTGGTCTGGTAGCCCTGGGTGGTGGCAGTGGCTCTGGCGCCTCTACCACCCTTCTTGGCAGCAGTCTGACAGGTGGAGGCACCACCGGTAGCAGGTTGCCTCCGTAATATTGCTGCCGCGTAGGCCGTTTTTTCGGCGTTGGCGGAGTGGTGCCAGGTGTTGGCGGCCGGACCAGTATTTCTGGAGGCATAAGTTTCGCCTTTTCTTTCTTCGGCCTTACCAGAGGAGGCGTTGTTGGTGGAGGTGTTGGCCTCACCGTTTCTGGTGGAGGAAAGCGGTAAAAAGTCGTCTCAAAGGGGTCCTTCTTACGGGCAGTTATTTGTTTCAGAGACTTCTTCTTAGGTGGATCTCCTACACAAAACGAAGTATCGGAGACCAACAATCTTGGTGAAGGCGTTGTTGGCGGAGATTCCTCATTATCGGCTTCCTCCGCCACCTCCTTTACGATTGCACCTTCGCCACGGCGGCGGCGGCAGCAGAGGCGGCAGCGAGGCTGGCGATAGCTTCGTTTCCTCCAGGTTATCTGCCCTTCACCTGTAACAGACCTGAAGGTCTACTTCACCACCTTCACGGCAGTGAAAAAGCAGCAACGTGGGCGTGGTCTTGCCACCCTTGACCGCCTGCTACGGCTAAGGCCAGAAAGGTAGCCTCGGCACCTACCTGCCAGGTCGTATATTGGCAGGGAGTGCCCTTGGCAATCCACACGATATTGCTCCCCGACCTTGAACGGCAGGTGGTCGACCTTCGAATTCAGGGCGTAATTAACTGGAGAAGATACTTCGTTAGCTATAGAAATCAGGTGGCAGAAGAAGTACTCACAGGTTACCCGAACAGGAAGAGCCATTTTGCAGGACTTTACCGGCTCACTTGACGGCAGCAGAGGAAAACCACCGACCGGTATGAATACTGCTGTTGCAACGAGGATGGAAACCACCAGCGTGGACCTGGAGAAGATACACCGTTAGCCATAGAAATCAGGTGGCAGAAGAAGTATTCAAACCTAGTCCAACTTGATATTACTGTTGGTAGCAATGACTGCAGCAAGGCGCCACCACCACCGCTGGGGTGAGCGAAGCTCTGATGTGGGCGGCAACAACCACCACCTGGAGAAGATACACCGTTAGCCATAGAAATCAGGTGGCAGAAGAAGTATTTCAGCCGTACAATCGTTGCTTCTTTCTGACCTGACCACTGCAGGTCTGCAGGTAGCCGAAGGTGTGTTGCAACGGATTCGGGTGTCTCAGGAGGGAGGGAATCCTGGCGACGGCGGTGTTGGTAGCTAGCCGGAGAAGCTACTTCGTCAGCAATAGAAACTAGGTGGCAGGATAAGTACTCACAGGGTATATTGACCGCTAGAAGGGATTGGATTGTTGCAGGTTGAAGACGGCGTTGAAGACGGCGTTGGTGTTGAAGGCTAGAGAGATTCTGGTGGATTCTGGTGAAAAGAGGAGTTGAAAAGCGGAGGTGAAAAACGGGAGGAAAAAACAGGTGGTTGGCTGTGTGTTGTGGCCCCTGCACGACTGCCAAGTCCAGGTCTGTTAAGAAGAAGATCTGCAGGAACCGACCTGTGGTGGAAGAAGGCATGGTCGTCGCATACAAAATCAAGGTAACGACGATGCCAGTCAACACTGTGGCCAAGACCTACTAGATCCTTCGGCTAACCCGCTTTCGGCCAGGTGGAAACACCTGTAATGTGGCCATGTTTTTGAGTAGTTGCGGTATGTCAAAACCCAGCTAGGTGGTGTACTAGGGGATCCACCCGTAGAAACCCCCTTCGCTGCGCTCAGGGGGAACCAAAACCTTGGACCAACCTCAGCCCAGGTCCACTTTCATACAATTTACTATGTGGGTATACATGCCCGCATGTACCTCGAACACAATCGCATACAGTTCATGCACAACAATTTTAAAACACAATGTACTTAGTTTTACATAGTATATTGTATGCCAAAGCAAGTACCACCGACATACAACAAACGTTGCAACTATGATATAACCAGAAAAAAAAATTACATATTCTGAATTAAACAATTGATCTATTTCGGATTCTTATAATAACAATTCGATTAGAATGCGTTGTGGTGAGTTATTCGCAGCCAAAGTGGTGCATTTCCCATACAAATGCCTGGTCCAAGGTTTTGAGTTGGTCCAAGGTTTTGGTTCCCCCTGAGCGCAGCGAAGGGGGTTTCTACGGGTGGATCCCCTAGTACCTAGTGTAGTAATTCGTCATGGTGGTGCCTGTCTGTACATGATGTACCATAACTACCGTAGCGGGAAAATATGGATTCAGAGAATGATTGTTTTGGGCGAACAATGCTTGCTTTTGGGGTGACAGCGGTTCCTTTCAGGTAATTTGTTGCCTTACACGTACCATAGCCCATTGCCAAATAATAGATCCATTGCACATGAGCTTGTATAGCTTGTTGCCCAGAAAGAGTCATTCTTTCAAGAGAAAAAAAGATGCATTGCTTGCTAGTACCGAGTACTTCGTGCCTACCTCCTGGAATCGGCTTGCACCTGCCTTTGCAACACTGGAATCGGCTCGCACCTGCTTCTGCAACCTACCAGTGCCTTATATTCATGATTAAACGGCTTTTACTACTAGTATTCGTAGTCCCGTGGTGTAGTGGTTAAATTATCGTACTTTGTAAATCGTAGACTGTAAATTGTAGTTCGAACTGTGACCGTAGCCTAACATTTCACCACCAGTATGATCATAAACTTCTATAGAAACAAGTATATATGAAGTATCTAGTACCTAGGGATGACTTTTTTTTTTTTTCAAAACTCTAGGTAGAGCCCAGATATTGTGTTCAATGCACTATTTAAAGCAAGTGGTAGAGATAATACAGCACTTTTGCTGTTTATAGCAGAGATGTTGAATGGGCTCTATTCGTACGTACGTACTTATGGGGTGGAAAACAGTATATGTATTGCGTTCAACTAAGAAGGGAAGAAGAGTAGGTCTTCGTGCGAGGGGATATTCCCCTTATTGTAACCGTTTGTGCGTCACGTGATGGCGCACGGGCCAGGTCGGGTCGCACGGACCAACACTGACTCTTTTTCTTTTATGACCTTGCACCGTAGAACCTGGGGGCCCCGCAGCGTAGCGCCTAGATACCTAGGCCCTTTCCCTTTTCCCTTCCCCTTTTCCTTTTCCTTTCCTCGTGCGAAAACGAAACAAACATACAAGCAAGCACAATCCTCGGCGCGCCGCCTCGTACAATCAATTAAGCACGCCGCCTTGCCTCTCAAACAAACATGTATGTATACTCGCATGTACAGTTGCCGCCATCTAACCACCGTATGTCATAGTACCTAGAAAGAAACACGTACATCATGGCCGTCGCACCGAACAACGCCATTGTACCTATCGACGTCGTGCGCCTTGACGGGAACGTCCGGGTTGTACTGCTACCAACTGGCCAAGCCGTCAACCGGGCCCTAATGCAGTCACTCTGTATTAATGTACGTGATGTAGCTGCCGTATGATCTGGGTACTAATGTATGTATACATAGGACGATGAAGTTGCCGTCGCGAACATGCCCTCGCGTGACATCGAATTCCGCCTCAGTCCTGGCGACAATCTTGACAACCTTGTCGCGCGTATAATTCGACGTGAGGGGTACTTTCGTGCCGTCTTGGTACAAAGCCGGGGTGTCGCAATTGATTCGTGTGGCCATGGAACCTGCCGCTCACGTGATGGCCATCCGTTTTACGGATGTGTTCGGATTCAGAATTTCCAAGGCGGAGCATGTGGGTCGTGCGTGTAGCGTTCGCATGGCTCGCGGTGCCCTGCCCGTGAACAGCAGTAGGTAATGGGAAATCGTCGGACGGAAGTGAAGGAGTTGGGGGGGGTGATAAATAATTGATGGACGGAAGTTGCGGTGCTTTTCTTCGTACGAAACATAAGGGGATGAGTTAATGAATGAATGAAAGGAATTGCTTTTGCCTTCTTCTCGTACGATGCTATGTTTTCATCGTACTTTCTTCCATGTTGAAATGAAAGTTGCATTACTCTCAGGTTGGATGAGAGTTGCATTCCTCCTTCGTACGATGCCTCACTTCTGCATCATACTTCCTTTTCATGTCGTGCAAATTCCTACTGGACTCTTTCTACAAATGCTTCGACACGGATTCGCAGTTTATTGGTTCGTACGAGCGTGTTAAGGGCTGCATTTGGTGTCTTCTTTGTGAAAGCGTCAGCCGGGTTGTCCCGACCATCAATCCAACGTATCTCCGATATCTCTCGCTTTTTGTACGATTCACGAAGTGACATGATGTCGATCATGAGTCTCTTTTCCTGGGTGGTTCCCAGCTTCACCAGACAGTCGTACAACGACTTAGAGTCCGTACAAACGACGAGTGGAATGTCTGGTATTCCCAGTGTTCGCACGATCTGTCGGAGTGTCGTGCGTAGGGCGATTGCATTGTCAAAGCCGTTGACCATTCCGTACAACTCACTTGCAAGTACGCTGCGTGTGACTCGCTTACACTTGCTTGAATTCTAATGTACGATGTTTCCCATGATCTGGAATTCAGATTCCTCTGTTGTGCGATCCTCATTGCCGATCACAATGAGAAATCCGAGTTGCGAACTCATATCTGAGTTGTTGGCGAAGGAACCATCTGTGAAGATGAAAATCTTCGTACGGCTAAGATCGAGTGGAATGAACGTCAGTCCTCTATCTTAGTTGTCGATCTGCCATTTGAGTCGTACGTTGAGATTCTCAACATCCTTCTTCTCTGGCGTTGTGATCTGGGCTGCAGTGGATAGGTCGTACGCAGCCTCAGGCTGGCAGATGGAGCTGATGTAGGCGCCTCGGGCACGTTGTGCGACATATTGCTGCTCGTAGTCCTTCGTACGAAGGTCAACTTCAGCAAGATTCTTGGCCTGTCCGCGTTGTGTGAGGATAATGTTGTCGCGCGACAGCTGAATGCGCCCGCCATTGAACTCAATGGGATTCTCATGTGATAGGATCTGTTTGGGCTTCGCACGAAAGCCAGCACTTTGCAGTTCCTGCTCTTCTCGCTCAGAGAATTGTTGTGTTGCGAAGCTGAACGTGTCGTCCGTCTGAAGTCCTGTAATTCCGAAGTCGTGCGATCCATTTGAGGTATACAGGAGGCAAGGATCGTACGTTGACACTTTCATCATCAGCTTCTCTTGGTGGTGCCTGTGGTATGTCTTGAACCAGTAGAGACCTGACTCCGCGATGTCATACAATGGTCGTACGATGTGTAGAATCGTTCCTTCAGGGTACTTTGACCTCAGCTCGACAGGAAGTCGTGCGAAAATGTTCCGCATGAGCTTGTCATCTGATTGAATGTACGCTTGCGTAATGTCACGAAGCTCCCCGTGCGATGCATAGTCCTTGATGAGGGTAGGTCCTAGGGCTAGGAGCAGTCTCTGGCTCATTCGTTGAATGGTCGGTGATTGCGTGAGGATGGTTTCCTTCTCATCATCGCTATACCCCTGCACGACGAGTCTGGACTTTTCGTACGGCTTGGTATTCTTGCCTTTCACCTCCCGTACGAGGCGAGTCTTAAAGATCCGTACGCCCTTATGTTTCTCAGGGTCGTACTTGATGAAGACAAATACACCTCGTGCGGCGAGGTCATTGATTTCTGTAGCGTCAGATTCCTCAAATGGTGCACCTGGTAAGTTGAGCACTCCGTCCGTACGAAGTTTGACTGCCAAGGCATAGTCTTTCTCCTCTTTCTGAGACAAGAAAGTGTCGCGCGACAAGATGTTCCTAAGTGACATGGGATTGTTGGGTGATGAAGTTGTCGGTACCAAAGCAGTGTCGCGCAATGCCATGGTCACAGGGGTCTTCCGAGGTCTACCTCGTCTACGTCGTACGGGTGCTTCAGGTATCGGGGTGATCTCGTCAATCAGATCGCTTTGCTGTCTGGTCACATTATTCTCCGCACGATGATATGGCTTGACTTGGGTGCATCGGAATCGTACGGGTCCATTGACTGTGTCGATAATAACGTCTGAGTCTTCAATGGATTCTATTTCGTACGGTCCTTCCCAGCCGGTCTTCTCTCGCCATACAAGTACTTCACTTCGGAGTGGTAGTGTCAGTACATCGTACGTGGATGGTCCGTTTCTCTCATGTATCGCGCGATTGATCTCAACCTTGGCTCGCTCCTTGCGAAGCATTGACATAGCCTTGTTGATTGCGTTGCTTCGCGCGATGATGTCAGGTGATGGTGGCGAGTCAGAATTGATCCTCGGGTAAGCTCCAAAGACAAGTAAGGTTAGTACGAGTCCGTACGGACCAGCTGTGTCATTCAAAGCCTTGACGGCCATCTGAAGTATCAATTCATCATCCGTACGGCGATCGATTTCTTTCCTCAAGATGTCGTACGTCCGTCGAAGTGGTCCGTGGGCTCTCTCAATCTTACCGACAGCCCAGTGAGCTTCAACAGGCATTTCTTTACATCTGATGCCGACAATTTTCGCACGATTGCGGAAATCCTCAGACGCAAAGTTGGTGCCAGGGTCGTGCGATATGAAATCAGGTGGTCCCTGGTATACATTGATCCAACACTTGCATAGGGCTTCCCATGCGTCTCGTGCGAGCATTGACTTCAGGAATGTCGCGGCTTGAAATGATGTAGCCGCGTCAATGACATGTAGGACTTGCTTCCCATCAATTCGTACGACATCAATGATGATCTCGTAGTTGAAGTTGCAGTCATCCTTGATAGAGAACTTGAAGCGTCGAGGTGCTGGGTCGTGCGACTGACAATGGTGACAGAATTTCTGAATTTCTTCCAAAGCTGATATCTCAACTTCATGACCCGCACGACTCAACATGTTGTAAAGACGCTCCGTACGAGGGTGTCCAAATCGACGGTGTAGGCGTCGAAGTTCTACCTCGGTAAAGTAGGTAGTCGTCTCCGCATGACTGACATTGAAGAATGGGTGTCCCCATTTGCGCACAACAGGTACTGTGGTTCCATCCTTTCGCACGATCTGGTTCTTGGTGTTGTCAAAGTAAGCACCGAGTCTGTCTGCGTCGTACAACGAGAATAGGAAAGGCGTCGGTATGTCCAGGATGTGGTAAATCGTCGTACCGAGCATGTTGGTCATTCGTACGGTACCAATTGAGGCTGTAGATGGACTACCACCAAACTTGATATGCGCACTTCCTGGTGTCCAGTCTACCTTCGTACGGGGGTTCAAACGCAGGTAGGCTTCGAGTTGGGCCTTGCCGACAGTCGAAAAGCTTGATGCTCCCGTATCCCAGAGTTCACCTTGGTACTCCATACGATACACATCATCAAGTATGAACTGTTCTGCTGGTGTTTGAGTCTCACAGTTCCAGATATCTTGGCCAGTCGCACGATGCATGAATGCATTGTCCATCAGGAATTGAGCGGACTTCTCAGCGGTATCTTCATCTGTGTCGCCCGATCCTTCATCGCTTGCGTACGGTTCATCTGGATATCCTTCAATCTCTACCAGGTAGGTAGCAAGTTCCCTGGTTGTCGGAGTTTCGTCATGCATCATCTTGTGCGAAGTGATGTATACTCTCTTCGCGCGAGTCTTTTCTTCTGGTGTGTGACGTGTTGACCAACAATTCTCTTTGTTACAGACAAAGCATCTTTTCTTCGTACGGAAGGGTAACTTGGCTTGTGAGCTGTATGGAGCTCGTGGTGTGAAACTGGGCCTTTGCTGCTTCGCGCGATTGTTGTATCTCCTATCCGTGAAGTACGTGTCATTGGTGCCTTGAACGTACGATGATTCGAGTTGCGTATCTGTTGCCACGCGAAGGCAAGCTCGAAGATCCGCAAAAAAGGCTTCGCACGATGGTTTCTGGAATACCAGTGCAGTAGAGAAGGCTGGTACTCCTCGGTATGCTCGTGCGATGGTCGTACTGAGATGAATCTCTCCTTGGTACTCGGCACCAAGCGCACGTTGTGCTTTCGAAAGTTTGTCGATCATAATCTCAAGTACCTCGATAGGTGCGACGTCCGGGTTCTCTTCCTTGGTTCGTGCGAAGGTAATTGTTGTCTAGTCTGTCCAATACTGACTGTGATTCGTGTTGGTGTTGAAGTGCAAATCCATCGCGCGATACATTTCACTCCATGTCTTATTCGCACCGATGTGATAGATGAAGAAATCCTCCGCACGACCCTCAAGGATGGTTGGGAACACTGCATGGTATTGATCTTCAGTAATTCCCAATCTGCGGCATGCATCAATGAACAATCGAGCCTTGTCATACAACAGGTCGTACGGCTTCCCAGAGTAGTTCCTTTCCTTCTTCCATGTCTTCTGGAAAGCGAGGAATTTGTCGGGCGATATCGGTCCGTTCCGTACGAGCCTTGTTGGAGGAAGGTCAAAGAGTAGGCTCTGTGTTGATGGATCCGGTGTCGTGCGAATGTGCTGAGGGGGAATTGGTGAACTTGGTGGCACGTTGGGGACTGGGTACTCATAGACTGGTTGAAAATGAGGTCTATGGCCAGATGCAGTTGGCGGTGCTTTGTACGGCATCTCGATGGACTGTTGAATGGTTGGAGGATCTTGACTAGGTCGCACGATGGGTTGCTGGATACCTTGCGAAGGAACCTCAAGGTATGGGCTTGGGCTTGGTCGTACGGTTGACTGAGGGGTTGGTCGAGGGTTAGTAGGCGATGGTGATGAACTTCGGGATTGATCTGGTTCATCAAGGGTAAACTCGCCATTCAGGATTTGTACGAGGGCATTTGACTAAGAAGTCTTTCCTTGCTTAATCGCACGAACCCCATGATTCTGAAGGGCCTCGATCAACAGACGGCGTAGCGTACGATGTGCCAATGAGAAATGATCGGCAGTCCATCCCTCAAAGTCTTCTTCGTACGACTCTTGGAATTGTTGTCCAGCCAACTTGATGCTTTTATACTGAACTAGCTGGCATGCTATCCAGGTATTGATGTGTTCTTGGTCGGCCTGAAGGAGGTCGATGGGCTCCTCCCACAGTTGAGGGTTGATGAAGTTTCGTACGGTCTGAGCACTGATGTTGTGACAAGGGCAGTAGTACTGGGCTTGGGACAATCACTAAGTGAGGCAGAAAACTATAGTGAGGTCCATAACGTTCTATAATTCTTTATGGTCACCAAGGTTGCTGGAGGAGGGAAGGTTTTCCCTTTCTCCCCAGGTCCTGGGGGACTCAAACTATACCCAAGTGCGGACCCGCTTTTCCGCACTTGTGCCCTAGACTAATACAGTATAGTGTCTGACACATAGCTGGTGGCCCAGTAGCTGGAAGTTCTTGCATGACGCATAAAGTTACGTAACGTTATGCGACATACCTTACATCTCCCCTAACTGTTTGCAGCCACTTATGTGTCAGTACATAATAGGGCAGGTGATCTTGGGAGGTACCTAGGTACATGCCTAAGCAGAGGTACAAAGGTACAAGGGTACTAAGGTACATGATGGCTGGTGTACATAGGTACATGGAGCAGAGGTACAAAGGTACAATGAGACTTGGGTACAATAGTACAAGGAGACTTGGGTACAAGAGTACAAAGAGACTTTAGTACAAGAGTACAAGGGTACAAGGGTACATGACAGTATGTAACAATGTATATATGTCTGAGGGGTCTGAAGGAGCTTTAGGGATGTTGAGATGACTTTATACTAACGTGACATACTTGTACGTATGACAGATGTTCAGGTCCGCAATGATCTCTTCGTACGAGATCGTCCCTACTTCGGACGTTGTGATATTTCCTCGTCCTTCTGTTGACATCTTGGAGTTGCGGGATTTATCGCGCGATGCGGGATTTTGTGGTATAGGGTGTTCTGGGGGTTGTCGTCTTGCTCTGCGTTCGCACGACAGTTGTCTGGGTAGTGTAATTGCACACTATCTCCTTCTTCATCGGGGCGGTACGTGTTAGCCGGGTTAGGGGTAACAGTGGTCGCCCGATGAAAAATTCGATCTCCCCTCTCTTCGTAAACCAGGCCGGAGGTTCAGGGTTCGATACAGAGACGTATTCCGGTCGTACGTGACTCCGTCTTCACTCTTGCCAATCTGTGGTAGCCGAAGCAACCACTGATCAGTGTTGAATGGGCTCTATTCGTACGTACGTACTTATGGGGTGGAAAACAGTATATGTATTGCGTTCAACTACTAGAGGATCCACCCGTGGAAACCCTCTTCGCTGCGCTCAGAGGGCACCAAAAATCCGTTCCAGACCTATATTCAGGTTCCAGACCCACTTATCTGCGCTCAGCCAAATCGACCGTTTTACACCCAAATACACCTACTTCAACACCGAATGCTTGACTACAATGTGATTAGATTAAGTAACTCGATATACTGGCTATCTCATGATTGGCCGACTATTATAGGTTATTCATTCGAAAGCTAAAAAGTCGAGCGTTGCATCCCTACATGCTTGTCTTTGCGCTCTAACTGGAGGGCTACTAGGTACATCGTCGCTGTTGTCACTGCCCGCTTCAGAAGAGCATTCCATAGCCGGATCTAAGCCTCCTTCACTAGGTCGGGGGCTAAGTTGAATGTCAATATCAATATCGTCTTCGTCATTGTTGTTGTCGTTATTGAAGTCTGCGAAGGACTTAAGGTGATCGGGAGGCTCCCGGAGATAGGTAAGGGGCTTGTCAACATATCTTAGCCAAGGCGGTGGTGGTTGGGCTGTCGTATCGATGTAAAAGGCCGACTTTTTCTCTTTTTCCTCCTCCCATAGCGGGTGGCCTTTGCCGCATGGTATGAAGCCATCTATTCCCTTGACCTCTCTTAGCCAGTCTTTTATCCGAGGGTATTCGGTCTTGTGTGGGCGCCACTCCTCTCTCCAAGCCTTCTCTTTAGCCCTTTCTTGCGCCCTGAAAGCCTTGACTTGGCGCTTTTTCTGCTTTTCAAGCTCGGCTGCTTGTTCATCTGCTTGACGTGTACGCAGTTCTGCGGCGCTTAGGCTGTCATATCTCCAGCCATTAGGCTTGTAAAACCGATTCCTGGTCTTATTTGCAAAAGCCTCCCTACGGTCCTTAGCCTTGCGCGCATGCAGGTCATTGGTCTTATTTAATACAATAGCCTTATCAGGAGTTTCGCATACTGTATCAAGGGCTCGGCGTGAAGGTGATGATAATAGCGGATTCGTGACGTTAACATGGCGGTTGTATAGGTATTCAGCAGCGTGCTTGGCTTCTGTTAAGTCGTCTCTAGTAGGTAAAAACGACGGCAACTTAGGTACCGCAGAGCCCGCTAATTTGGCCTTCAAGGGGTCAATAACTCTGCTAGGATCATGAGGCCAATAACCAGCATTCCTGAAAGCGCTCATAAGATTGTGGCGAGTGAATCCAGCATTGTAGATCTGATCCAAAGCCGCCACGAAGTCGGTACGAGTAAATGTTACCTCGCCTTTGCGTAGGTGGTCCTGGAGAACCCGTTGATGCTTAGCCTTCATGACTCTGAATATAAGCAGGTCGAGAGGTTGCAGAAGATGTGTCGAGTGTGGTGGCATGAAAAGAAGCATAATATCGTATTGAAGGCAATATTCTCCTGCCTCAATACTAATATGGCCAGTAAAGTTGTCGAGGGTTAATAATCTCCAAATAGAAGCCTTTTTTAGGTATTTTTTCATTCCACCTTCATTTTCAGGAGTGCTTCTTCGTCCATCTGGAGTGACACCACATTCATCCACACCGAACCACTCTTGCAGACTGAGTTTATCGCCCGTCGTGGGGTTCACTGCTTCAGTCTGAAAAGTCGAAGACCGTTCGAAAGAATGCCGGTTAAAATGCTTTAAATAATCGACCTAGCAATTAAATTTTAGAATGTCATAATCAATCGATTAAAGTTTTTAATAGGTTGATATACCTGTAGTTCCTTCGTCGAAAAGCCGTTTTCGGACCGTGTAAAGCGAGTGTTTTCGTCAATGTCAATGTACGCCCATGATACAGAGGGCCAGGTCTTGAAAATCATATACGGTGGTATAGCCTGACCCATAGCAGATCCCCCACCAATACATGTGCTGCTTTCTCGGTTACTGAAATCCGCGACTTGAATTGGCAGTTGTTCTTCCATGGCAATAACAACCACCTCGGTATTACCATTTAGGCAGCCTAGCCGAATGCCGGTTTCGTCTGCATTCCAATCATCGGCTTGTTTTATTCCTAATTCATTAACTGTTTTCTCGCGGAGCGCGTAATACTCTTCTATTGCATCAATCTGGCGCTCAAGTGATAAGCGATTAATGTCAACTGAGGAAGTTTTCGCGATATGTAATTCAGGTCTATCTTTCCAGAGTCGGGTCATCGTGGTGTCGGCAATAGGACCGCGTGGAGGGTTTCTGCGTGCTAGCAAATCGTTGATAGCAAAACGGACCAGAAGCTTGGTAACTGGAAAAGCACCTCGATTCATGAGCGAAACATAGAGCGTTAAGGCTTTATCTTCGGAATCCGTTAATAGCGAAGGTCTGCCCCTGCGTTTCGCAGACCTGCTGTCTGGTTTTCCGTCGGAGAGCGCATTAAGTTCTCGTCGAACAGTGGTATGCGATACTTTATGACGTTTCGCTATATCGCGTAGGGACAAGGCTTTGGCATTGGTATGGTTTGAATGGGCTGGTCGGATGGGATGACGGTGATTTCGATCGGCTGCGTGAATAGCCCAGATAGCAGCTTTCGCGCCTTTTGTTGGCGCCAGGATATCTACCAAGGTCATGGCTACAAGATCATGCGATAGCAACTCGGAAAACGACGCGTTATGATGTAGATATTCGGAGCGAAAGTGAGTACAATTGAGTGTGTTTTACACGACTTGGGTGCGCGTGAATAAGTGGATCTGTAACCTGAATATAGGTCTGGAACGGATTTTTGGTGCCCTCTGAGCGCAGCGAAGAGGGTTTCCACGGGTGGATCCTCTAGTAAGAAGGGAAGAAGAGTAGGTCTTCGTGTGAGGGGATATTCCCCTTATTGTAACCGTTTGTGCGTCACGTGATGGCGCACGGGCCAGGTCGGGTCGCACGGACCAACAAGAGAAGCATTGTTTTGGGGGGTCGACGTTTGTTTGCGAAACGATGGTTCTTATAGGGGACCATCATTCTCCGCAAAAAACAATGATTCTCTGAAACCACCTATTCCCGCTACGGTACTTACCTAGTGTACCGGTAGAGGCATGTGGTGTATAATGTAAGCACCGAGCAAGAAGGGCGGCTACTCGCCAAGACCTAAAATCGGTTTTGGCGAGTAGGTAGCCAGCTGCCTAAGGCTAATAATACCTACCTAGGTACCGTCAGTCCGAGTCTGAAGTCCGGAATGGTCCGGGATAGGTAGCACGCATACCTCCTAGGTATTACCTACCTAGCCTACACACACACTGCCTTCCAAGACTGACTACCTACCTACCTACACTACTATGTGTAATGTCTGTACTAATCCTTATTACCTTAGGTACCTGGCCGCGTCAGCTGTCCGCCTGCTCCTGGCCCGCCTGCTACACCATCGCAGCAGGTACCTTTTACCATACCTACCTTAAAGTAGGTACCCCGTACCTGCCTACTGACCTGGTTCGTGCCATATACAGACACCCCACGGTGGGTTCTGCACTGCGCCGCCGGCGCTGATTGGCCCGAACGCCCCAGTGCAGTAGCAGCCGTTGTTCATCGTTCATCCCAGAATCCCAGCGCAAGTTTCAGCGCCTTTCCGCGAGGGTCCACAAGGTAAGGCTGTTTCACCCGTCTCCGTCTCCATTTGAGCCATGTTGGGTAGACATTGGGCAGGTAGCGGCCGTCGGGCACTTGCCTGCGGTGAACGGGGCCGGCTTCGCTTGCCGACACTAGTAATCGTGACTGAAGAGCGGATTCATCAGTCATTCATTCAATATAATTTCCTAAATTCTTAAAATATTTCCCACTAAGTAGACCAGACCGCTTCCCTCATTGCCTGTTGGCTTCTATAAAACCAACCACACCCACGTGTTGGTTGCTGTCTTTCTTTCTATTTTCCCTTCTTCTTCTTTCATTATTTCCTCGTTGCGTCCCTTCTCCTTGCCTGGCTTGCTATCTGTATCTCGCCGCCAGCTTTTGGCTTGACTGTCGTCCGGCTGCTCTCTTCATCACATCTAGTATTATTACAAGCCTTACTTCTTGCATAGACTCTGCGTGAAGCGCGTTGACCTCTACGCCTCGCTCTACACTAGCTGTCACTCTGGCATCGAGGCTCACCGAGTAGATACCCGGTTGAATTTCGAGTCAATCGTGATAACTAAGCTTAGCTGTCATTCCGAGGTCATCCCCACCTCGAAGTTCCGATCCGAGGCCGTACCGTTGGAGCCCAAAGCAGCCCCAGCCAGCGGCGTCTCACAACGCTCCCATACCTAGAAGAGGGAATCTCCGTCTGTCATTCCAGTGCCGCCCACGATGGACCACCCCAGGCCTACCCGGGAGCCTATTGGCCCAAGAACGGCGCCCGTTACATCAGGCAATCCTATTGCAGAGGCCGATGGCCAGCAAGCACCAAAGGTACACCACATCTGGCTTGTCGCCGGCCCGGCAGGTTGCGGCAAAACGACAGTTGCGCGGCATTTATCTGCCTCGCTAGGATATCCATATGTTGAGGGTGACGAGGTGGGTTTGACTTTGGTAATCTTGAACTGCCGCTCGCATGCTGACCCCACGACATCATAGTATCACCCACAGGCAAACATAGAAAAAATGTCCAGGGGAATTCCGCTGACCGATGCTGACCGGTGGGATTGGCTCACACTCCTTCGCGAAGAATCGGTCAAAAAACTAGCAGCAGGAGTAGAGGGCGTGGTAGTGACATGCTCGGCGCTGAAGCGCAAGTACCGGGATGTCATCAGAGTAGCCCCGTACTTCTCCTGCGGTATACGGCTCCATTTCATTTACCTTCACGCCCCGGAAGCCGTTCTTCTCGAACGCGTCGGGTTGCGACAGGGGCATTACATGGGAGCGAACATGGTGCGGAGCCAGTTCGAGATTCTAGAACCACCCGTGGCAGAGGAGACAGACGTAATTAGCATCGATGTGAGCGGCCCCGTCTCGGGTGTGTGTGAAGAGGTGGTGAGGCAGGCCACGAGGAGGATCAGCGAAGCTGTGGTGTAAGTGTGCAGGTCTACGTGCTTACACATGGCCGAGTGGCCCGCCTATTGCAGTCCACGACAGGGGGTCACTTGCATGCTCTATCGGAGGCGGCGACATGATATCCACTATGTGCGTGTATAGTCCCTGTTACACTTTCTCATTCCATTCAGGTACGTGGGTGTTAGCATCTGAGGGCCCCAGGTGTTTTGGTTGTCGTTATTGGTGTTCCTATATTCAACCACACACCACCATTGAGCAACCTGACCAGCAGCGCTTAGTTCAGGAACTTTCATCGCACCCACTGTTCTGCAGCGTATTCGAGTGAAACAGTCACGGCGCAACGTTGCCCGGGCACATCCTCTAGCCGTCTAGAGTAGACTCACGTAGGCTAGATATATAGGGTGGTGTCATCAGTCTCCCTCTCGAGGCCGCCTACCGGTACCGGTAATGACTTGGCTTCATGCTCGGCGATCCAAGCCAGCCCAACTAGGCAATAACAGGTACGGGAAATTCTAACAAGTTGCATTCTTTTTGGAGTACTTAATGGGTTTTCACACCCGGGTTACTGTCGCATCACATCATGAAGTTTTCGTATCTCTCCCCTTCCAGCGAATCCAGCCCTAGCCGCCCACGCCCCCGTCAACAGGCATCGTCGTGTTCCACTGCATCTGGCTACAACATACATTCTATATGCAAGAGAACTGATGGTTCCAAGTCGTCGACTCGTCCCCTTCCCGCGCCAGGCCGCCAACCCAGCACTGTGCATGATGCCTATTCGGGCTCAGCCGGTCGTGTAAAGGACTACACGTGTGACTGCCGGGCCAACAAGGCGACTGGCTACTGCACCACCGACCCCTGCGAAGAGGCCTATTTGGTGAATCATGTCATGCGTTCTACCTATTCCTAAATCGGATGCTATCAGAAGCCCCATCCCAAAGGTAAGGGCAATTGATACGTCCGTAAATCTCGCTTCAACTCGTTTCGTATCAGCCCAGTTGGTCTCCCAGCCTCGGGACCACTTTTTTCATCACACGGCGAATCGATCCGTACCAGACTCACCAATCTGCGGTGAGCCGTCTGCAAGCGTTCGAATCCAGTAAACGCTCAAATGGGGGCATATTGACGTGCCGCCGCCTCACCGCAGATGCAGGATCATGCTGTCAGGCTCCTCCACAATCTGCCTGATGACTTCGGCAGCCCGAGCCATGGTTGCCCCGTCGATGACACGGTGATCAGCACTCCAGCTGAAGTTGCACACTTGCTTTTTGACTACATTGTCCTCCGCGTCGAAAGCGGGGACCGTACGCATTCGGCCGACGCCTAGGATCGCCACCTCCTTGTCGACGATGACTGGCGATAAGTAAGTTCCTCCTATGTTACCAATGTTGGATACGGTGATTGTTCCACCACTTAAGTCTTGCACTGATAGCTTCCCGGCCGCCGCTCGCGACTGCAGGTCGGCCATCGCATTCGCGATGGACAGCACACTCTTAGCACCCACGTCCTTGATTACTGGCACCAGAAGGCCGGTGGGTGTGTCCATAGCTATGCCAATATTGTGCTGGCTGCGATGAACTAGTGTAACCTTGGATGTCTGGGGGTCGATTTCCACACGTGCGTTGAGGGCCGGAAATTTATAAAGAGCGAGTGATACTGCCTTGATAATGAAGGGTAAATAGGACAGCTTTGAGACTTCGACCTCCCTAACTGGCTGTGTTAATAATACTTTATTCAGGCGCTGACGCAACCCATGGAGCTTGGAGAAATCAATCTCGTCGGCATATAGGAAATGTGGTATGCTCAGAGATCGGGTCATCGTTTTGAACATCTGCTGCTGAGTGTTTGTCAGGGGGACCACAGTCTCCGTCTGCTGTGTGGTTGCGGTGTGCGCTGCAGATGACATATCGAGTATCATCTTCGCGGGCTGGACGGGTTGCTTGCCGGAATCACGAGCCTCGGCGAACTTGTACACGTCTTCTTTTAACACCCTGCCGCCCTTGCCCGTCCCAAAAACGTCGGTTATCTCGACATTTAATTCTTTGCATAGGTGGCGCACCGCGGGGGTTGCCAATGATGCATATCTACCTTTTTCCTGAGCTGCAGATTGGGGTCTCGTGTCGTCGTATTGTGGCGTACGTATTGGGCGCCCCTCAGGCCCTTGTTGACTCCCAGGTGGCGGGCTTTGGAATGCTTTGTTTGGGGGCTCCGGAGTATCATCCTTTTGTGAGGGATCCGGAGCGGTCAGAGCATCTAGATCTTCTTGCTTGGCATCACCCACTATGTCAATATCCACAAATGGTTTTCCAACCTTGGCCATCTCTCCGGCCTCATAATGCAATTTCTTGACGACACCGGCGAACCGGCTTGTAATCTCAACGGAGGCTTTGTCGCTTTGGACTTCGCACAGCCGCGAGAACTCTTCGACTCGGGCTTCCGGCTCGACAAACCATTGTATAATCTCACATTCGACGATGCCTGGCAGAAGAAGTATTTGAGCTTGCGGCATACAGGGGTCTTTTCAGAGCAAGGGTATTGTCATACCTTCACCAATGTCAGCTAGAAGCACCGGCTTGACAACTTGCATCCGTCTCGTCGAGTGGAGGTCCCTAGTAGCGACGTAATTATAAGCCGTTCGTGTCTGGTTGCAGGTCTGGGGATCCGCCACTCGAGATAACCCTTGGCAGATCCGCCATTGACGGCGCAAAGCACGGGAACCGCGTTGTAAAAACATCGTATATACACAGGCCGAACGAGGAGAATCACAGGATCATTCTTGTTATTCGTGAAAACAGCAGGAGTGTTAGGGAGAACATAAGGAAGTTCATTCAAGTTGTAGGTAATAGTAGGAGCCATGTCTGCAGGTGACCCCGGGGCCCACATTTGGCCGTTGGTAGCCGGTATCTCGGGAAGCCGACAATGCCCGTTTCTAAGATTAGACATGACTAGTGTACGGTAGCGTAAACCAGCAATGCCGGACGCGCTTATTATCGATAGGAGATAAGTACGAAATAACTACGGACGTTATCTAGATACGTAACCCCCATTACCGGTTCGCATCCGCTTAGCGCATAGCATTATTTTGCAACAAAACGGGCGGTCTGTCTAGGTACGGAATACTTTCCGTAGAATAGGTCCGAAAAGACTTTGTCTCATATCCCTGCGTGCAAAATATGTCACTCACGCGACAGCCAAGGCTGCTTCGCCTGTTATGTCGACAATCCCGCGCATTCAGCGCGTCGTATCGGTGCTTGGCCGAACAGAAGGGCACGCCTAAGCCGTCAGCCAATGCAGTCGCCAAGCCGAAAGCCGTTCCACCTTCTCCGCTCGCCGATGCTCCGAGATCATACGGCAAGCGGGTAGAGGGATTCACGCCGACGCCGCTGAGCCGGCCCATTGGCCTCACCTACCCTCCAGAGGTGGGTCAGAACACGGGGATAGACTCCCGAACGTTGAAGCAGCGGCGGGACGATTTCGTTAATTACGACAAGCACCTGGAGAGGCGGGAATACCTGTATGCCCCTCATCCCAGCACCACCGCGATCGCCCCGGAACAGTCTGGCTAACTATAGCTTGTGCTTGCAATGTCCATGTAGGAAAAACAAAATATCCCGCCCGTACTTCCGCGACTGGGGCAACCTGCAATTCCACAAGGGCAAGACGTTCATCGCGCCGCCCCGGCTCTTCAAGGGCGAGCTTGCGCTGTTCTTCCCTAACTTATACGGGCGGACGCTGCTCAAGACGAACAAGGAGTCGCTGGACACGACGCCCGTGCTACGGGGACGGGTCTCGGTTGTCAGCGTGTTTAGCGGCATGTGGGCAGAGAACCAGTGCAAGACGTTCGTGTCGAAGGAAAGCAATCCTGCCGTTGAGCAGGTGATCACCGAAAACCGGACCAAGGCTCAGCATGTGCGCATCAATATCGAGGAGGATCCCCTGAAGGCTATCCTCGTCAGGCTATGGATGGGGGGTATAAGGCGGCAGGTCGGCGAGGAGGACTATGGACGCTACTTCCTTGTTCGCAAGGGCATCTCCGATGAGATCCGTGAGGCTATCGGTCTGTTGAATAACAAGGTCGGCTATACGTATCTCTTGGATGCCGACTGTAGGATTCGCTGGGCCGGCAGTGGTCCTAGCGAGGATCACGAGCGCGAGGGCCTCGTCAAGGGCCTTCAGTGGCTGTTGCAAGATGGGTCTCGTACGGCGAAGTAACAGTAAGTTAGTTCTCTGCTGTTTACTAGCCGTGATGATGACGATTGTGCTGTTTGTACTATACTTGTACGCTGCTGTATGATATAGAGGCTTGTAAAGTGATACCGAAACTCAACCGTTTCTCCTATTAATTGATGTGGCCCTAAGTGTTCGGCATGCGGCCGGGAAGACGCGAGAAGCGATTTGTGGCAAAACACACGTCAGGGATGATGGCAGTGAAGATTCAAAAATTCGAATTTGCTCTGGCCCAATGGGTACGTGAGCAAGGCATTAGTCTCAGCGGATTATTTCAAATGTAAGATTCCAAATCTTGTATGGGTCGTAACGCCGTGACTCGCAGACAATGAGAACCCATCCGGAATGCCTCAAAAAGATACACGCCCATGCCTATAAGGAACCGTACACAAAAAAGGGGCAGGGCTCGACAGCCTTGTCACCCTCATCGTCCTCATCACACATCCGCTTTCGTTACAAGAAAAAGAAAAAGACGACGAAGCAAAACGCGATAAACCCGCCCATAATTATGCCATCGCGACGCTTCCTGGCTGAGATCTTGCCAATCAGCGTGTTGAGCCCGGGCACTTGACTCGCGGCTAATGTAATTCGGCGGTTGATGCTGGCAAGCGTCTCGCGCTGCAGATTAAAACTCTCGTTTGTGGCGTAAGCTTGGCTCAGCACGCTGTCCACCATGTTGTGAGAGTTGTCGATCCGGTTCCGCTCGTCGAGCATGTATTCGGCCTCGGCCGCTTCGGGGTTGTTCGCCCGGTAGCTCTCGATATCGTCCCGTACATTCGACAGTAGGTTCGCGCGATTCCGCGCTTCGTGGAGCTTCGACTTCAGACGGCCGAGGTCCCGGCGGTGTTCTGCTAGCTTCTCTCGGAGGAGCGATAGGTTGTTTTGTTTCAGCGCCGAGGAAGTCAAGGCTGCTTCGGACTCAAGTAACTGGCCGAGTTGGCTGATGACGGTGTCCCGCTGTTATTGAACAGTCAGTCCGGAATAGTTTCGCGTGTATAGATAGTCCTGAACCCATGCGCTATTCACCTTTGATAATAATTCTTCTAGCTTTGCCTCGGTTTCTCTCTCCTCCCTATTCGGCTTCGGCGGGAGGTTGGACACAGTTGAATATTGCGAGTATGTGTGAAATAGCGACTCAGTCTATATTTATCATCGAATCAGCGCCGAACCCTCGGTCCATGGAGGCGTCCGTGTGCTTTTGTTACCTGTGACTCTAAACTCCGCGCTTGCTGTCGTAGCTGGGCCCAGCCTTGGTTCCCAGTAGTCGCCGCCATTATCGGAATCGAGTATGTATCAATGCTTCCAGCCGGGGGGGGCAGGCGACATGTGAATTTCGGGGTTGGTTGTGATTATAAATGTTGGGGCGACAAGGTATTACGTAGGAGCTGGCGGGACTGTCGATTGCAGTCGGGGGCGCCTGATCTGACAGATTATGCAGAATCTCGGATGCTTTGATAGTCGTCGTCTTGGTTTGAATTGTGATTTGACAATGAATGTCTATCTAGCATGACTGACTTCGGGGTGGCTCAAGTTTGATGTTGTACCCGAGCCACGGTGCTAGCGCAGGTACGGACACGGTGCCAACGCCGCACCACACTGTTTTGTTACTGTATCTGTACTGTGCTTAATACTGTGCGGCCAGCCACAGAGCGCGCCATCGCGGACCCACTTCCAGGCTGCATGCAGGTGGCAAGGAGACCCGCTTAGCGGGTTGCTGTGTGGTCTGTGCTCGCCTTGTTTTCCACACAACTCTCCAAATCCTAAGACCCTAAAAACATTTTGGCGAAATTTCACGACAAGGCCTCCTCCCCCCAACGACGACGACCACTGGAGACAGCCAATTCCCTAACCCCCAGCACCATTCAAGATGGTAAGTCGGTCGCATGCTATTGCTATTTTTGCGCCTCGATGATTTGAATTGCCGCTAACCCCAGCTTTTCCTGCCTCCAGTCGACGTCCAAGGTCAAGACCGGTCAGCTCTGGAACAAGAGCAAGGATGATTTGATTAAGCAGCTCAACGAGCTCAAGACCGAGCTTGGCCAACTGCGCATCCAGAAGATCACATCGCCTAGCAGCAAGCTAAACAAGATGTACGTATAACGAAGATGGAGAGCCCCAAACCGAATGCCCCTCGATATCCGCCCCGCCAACGCTACCCATGTCAATTCTACGTCGACTCCGAGCATTCGAACCTCGAGAAGGACTCCCGAGCCCTGGGAATGGAACAATGGCAAACTAATGTTGAATTGTTTCTGCTACAGCCACGACCTGCGAAAGTCGATCGCCCGCGTCCTGACCGTCGTCAACCTGAAGCAGCGCCAACAACTTCGCCTCTTCTACAAGAACAAGAAGTACATCCCCCTGGACCTCCGACCCAAGCAGACGCGCGCCATCCGCCGCCGCCTCTCACCGGAGGACAAGTCAAAGGTGTTGGAGAAGACAAAGAAGAGGAACACACATTTCCCTCAACGCAAATACGCTGTCAAGGTACGCTAGTCCGGATCCGTCTCGCCGGCCATGACACGGTATACTGGGATCTAGAACTGAGAACTGATGGGGAAACGTCGCAGGCTGCTTAGATTAGTCGTTCGGCTTTGGCGGGAATCGGGTACGGATGAGAGGGCGTGGGTATTCCAAAACGGAATTTGACATTTGCATGGCATCACACGGCTTTTCGGGTTCATAGGTGTTACGAGGTCACTTGCAGCCAATGTTGCTGCCCAATGCGCAAAAACAAAAATGAATTGCCCTCGGGCACTGAAAGCAAGGAACCAGTGTCGTCATCTTGATCCCGCTCTATCCGTTTTCTTCTTTCTTCTCCTAGCCATTTGCAATATCTAATCTCGCCCGGACTCGTCTGGACTCTGTTCCGTCATTTTCTGGACCCCTTGTCCGCACCGGTGCCATGAGACATGTCAAGAAACCCGAAGTAGGACCTCGCCGTGCCACCTTCACGCAGCAGGCTATGCGGAATATCGACCACCAGGTCACGCGACCAACCAGTGTTGGACTTGTGCTGCCAAAAGTGGCAGTAGGCTGGTCTATTTGCCTATATCATGGATGCTGCAAGAGGAGAAACGCCCAACAGGATTGATGAGAAGGAGTCTGGAAATTCCCACGATGCCCTCTCTGCGTGCTAGTGCTACTTGATCTAATACCTATGATATAAAACCGCAACGTGCTCGACTTTCTGCGACTCTGCTAGGCTTGATTTTGTATAGGAAGTAAGCTGCTTAACAACCTTGGGTCACGTAGCTGATACGTGCAGTCCTTTGCGTCAGGTGGACGGATATAAAGACGATAGCCAGACAGGAATTTCTGCCATTTATTTACTGTACCTACCATGCTTGACCGGGCACTTCTTGTGGGATGGGCGGAGCGGAGTAGGTAGCGGCTTTTCAGATTTAACGGAGTTATCGGAGACGGATGCGTGCGGTTCTTTGTTTCTTAACGTCGTCATGCTTATTTCTCTCATTTTTCTTTTCCTCCCTCTCTTCATGTTCGAAAAGTAAGTACACTAGTTAAGGGCGCCCGGGTGGATAAATTGGATCGCTTCCCAATCGGGGTGAAGGTCGTGTCGAGGCTGTTGAGCCACGAACTAAGTCTCGCGTTCAAAGATAAAACCCTTACTTATCCCGATCCTCCCCTATGATGATTTATTCGCCCGCAATGAATAATGGTTATTGCGCTGTGTTGTCTAAGCCTAAAAGTAATATATATATCTTTCGAAATAGCCCTGCATGCTGTCCCATAACGCCATCCCATACTTTTCGCCGCTTGGGTATCTTCCTGACACGAATACCTCGTTGATGAGTAGGTATACTAGAAGCGATATGTAGTCCCCATATTCATACACATTCAACCTCATAAGTCGTAAGTGCTGCGGGACGTCTAGACATAACACTGACCCTCCCCCCAAACCCTCCCTCCCGGATACTCTCCTTGTAAGCTTCGAAAAAGCTAGCCTATACGATCGCTTCGAAAATAACAGGGCCCGGCTGCTCAGAGTTGGAGACTTTCTCGGGCGTTCTAGACATAACAGACGTTCGGCGACCATGTCCCGTTCTCTTCTTATCGGGGTTTAAGTGACACCGCTGATGCCTACGAAGTTGGTCAAGTCGTAGGAATGCTTTCCCACATGGCTTTCCGTCCAACATAAATTGGCACCTGTGGTCGAGCTTCCCCAGATGGGTCTTCCTGTGCTTGGCTAAATTGGATGATTCGGCAAACGGCTTGCCACAGATGTCGCACGAGAGTGGTTTTTCGCCTGTATGCACTCTTGAGTGCATGGCTGTGTAGGCCTTGGTTAATACATACTATCTTGGAATCTATCTTGGAAGAGGTGAAGGAAACACATACTTAGAGCGCTCTTTTGCTTGAAAGACATCGAGCATCCCGGGAAAGTGCATTGATAGGGCTTGAGGCCCGTATGGATTCTCTCATGTTGCGCAAGAGCCTGCTGCCCAGAAAAGTGTTGGCCGCATGTATCGCAAATGTAGGGCTTGTCTGCAACGTGTTAGACTACATGAGCAAGGAGGACGTTTCTTAATAGCCACTCACAGCCAGAATGAGTCGATAAATGGCGGCAGAGCTTGCCGCGCGTAACGAAGGGGCAGTCTTGCTTTCGGTGGCACCCGTCCCATAAGCACGGAAAACCAGACTGGCCCGACTTCTTTACACTGTGGGATTCGCACAAATGGGTTTGGAAATGCGCCGTATTGGTGAACTCCATACCACACATTTCCCTCTCGCTTTCGGATGCACTGGGGTTGAGTATCCATCGACAAATATGACTGACGGAGGACGTCGGCTGCAACGGTGTTTGCGGTTCGCTCGGCTCGGAGCTCATGGACTCGACAGAGGGCTGAAACGGACTAGAGTATAAAGGAGAACTTTCATTATAAAACTGCCCACCGGCGCGTGACACCACGAGGTCGGGGTTGACGGGAGACTGCGATTTCCCCTGAGATTGGGAACTAGGAGGCGCGCGTAACTCCCCCAACGTCCTTGCAACAAGGTGTTCTGATTCGGTATGGTTGCACGGCTGACTGTGAGGTCGCGAAAAGGGAGCCGACCCCGAATTTACTTGCATTGGCGGTCTATCTGTGAGGCCAGGTATTGCTGTCGGGTAGATATCCTCGAAACAGGCCGGATCATCGCAAGGTACCCCATTTACAGAACAGTTGTCATTCTCACACATAGTGGAGGTGCATTTTGAATTGCAGGAGGGCTGGGTATAGGCGTTTGAAGCCGCGTCATCTGCGTGCATTCCGCGGGACAGCGTACATAGAGCTGTGGTGGAGTGGCATAGGAATGGCGCATGCTGGTCCGAGATGCCATTGCCGTCCTTAAGGTGGCCGCTGCCGGAGTCGGGCATATAAAATTCGGGATTCTCCAAGAACAGATAACCCCTGTCCATCAAGGAAAGTCTTGCCTGTTGCAGGCTCGCATTCTCTATGCACTGACAATGTAGATGGAGAAGAGATTCAGGCGGGTGGGCACTAGAAGAACGAAGCTCGTTTGTACCGGGATCGGCGGTGAGATCGCACTGTTGCGGCGACTCGATAGTATTGCCGGTCCCAAAGCTCCTGTGGAGGGCGTAGTTATCGTGGAAAGACTGAGAAATGGAGTGCAGACCATTCGGCTGCGCAGTACCGGATTCTGGCTCAGGAGCACATGAGCCCAAGGAGCGTTCCCACACAAGGTAGTCCGGAAGGAACTGGGAGTCGACATCGACCTGGTCGGAGTTTGGCAGACCAGAATTCGGCGCTCCGGAGAAGGAGTCGGACGGATTTAAGGGGCCGTCGGGATAAAAGTGGAGGAAGGGCGGGATCTGGTCCATCTTGAGCGTCGTGGGCTGGACCCGCGCCGACAGCAAGTGGGAGGGGGGCGAGAGAAGGAGAAGGGAGAGAGAGAGAGGAAGAGGAAGAGGAAGAGAATGGAGAGAGTTGGAGAGAGGAAACTCAATAGGCTGAAGTCAGATATGCATGAGCCTAAGTATGCATATGCGGATGTGTATGATGGAGGATGGAGGATGGAGGATGGATGACGGATGATGAGGGAGATCGGGGTTGACGCGGGGTGCGACGAAGACGGGCAGGATGGGTAGGATGGGTAGGATGGGTAGCTGTTTACAGGCTTCGCAGTCGATACCAGATCAGATTACGACGTCTGTCCAGATAGTCGAGGAGACAGCTCAGCTCCAGCTCAGCCCGTTGCGTGTCCGAGCCTCCGAGGCTGTAGGATAACAATTTAGCTGCGTCGTTGGCGTCGTGAAGAAAAAGCGACGCTACCCTCATGGGGACTCGGGCCTGCTGAGAACCTTGATGGCGTCTACGACCGCTGCACGGCGGAATTCGGTTTCGCGGCCTGTAATTGGCTGCTCGTGCGCCGTGCTGCGAAGGGGCAGCCGGGAAACACTGTCGAGCCGCACTAATAAGAAAACGCCGATGAGGGCGTTAACTACGGCGCATGTACAGACTGTACATCATGTAGGTATAGTGTGGGCACGGAATCGATACGGAATCGATACGGATCCGGCCAGCGACAGTCTGCTGACCAAGCCCTAACGAAACTACCGTGGAAACCCACCTAATCACGGTAGGAATAGGTAGGTAGGTGCCTGGGTACTAGCGACGGGCTCAAACCGCCAGGCATCGAAAGATACCTGCACTGCGTGCGAGGGAGGCGCTAGGTACAGCCATCAAGGTCCTCGGCTTAGCGTGTCGCTTAGGTGCACGCTACGGCGAATTACCTGCTCTTGCCTTAGCAGGCTAGCGCGGAGTTCACTGTAACCAACTGCCTACCTGTGTCTTGTACAGTTACCGGCAAATACCTCTTCCGTACATACAACCTTCTCTGTATGTATCTCTTTGGCTGCCCGAAGACACCAACTCGGTCACTTGCTTTACATTACCACTCCGTCAGTTACCGAGTTGGTGTCTTCGGGCAGCCAAAGAGATAGCATTGACTACCTACCTAGGTACACTACAGAAAAGTTATCTAGGTATCCAGCAGGCGATGACATCAGGCGCCCTAGACTAGTCAGTACCTAAGTAGACCGTCAAAGCCCTCTCGTAACTCGTTACCTTGCCCTCGTAAACCAGCACAGCCTTGTATCAACACCCTAACCTATAGCAAGCCTTGCCGTCGCAACTCACCAGCAGAGCCGCATACGTATTGCCGACGTCACCCGAACCAAAGACCACCCACATGTCGCGACCGCAGCATATGTAGGATATCTACAGAGATCTCGTTCGCACACACAAAGCGCCATCGAGCCTACTACATCATCTCCGTCCCCATAGCGATACCCTCGGCATAGTCCCCCAAGTGCGCGCGCCCAGAGCTAGACCGAGATGGGCAACATCTGCGGCAAGTCCGAAAGCGACGCCTTCTCACAACCAGGCCGCGTCCTGGGATCGGCACCACCGCCACAACCACAACGCGCCTCCGTGCCGGCGCACGTGGGCGGCCCGCCCCGAGCCCTAGGCGGCGGACCCCCATCGAACACCGCGGACACCGGGGCCGCCGACAACGCCCGGCGGCGAGCGGCCGAGGCGGCCGAGGTACGTATTGCTGGCAGCCTACTTGGCAACGTAAACAATACACACATATGCGGCTCGCGATTGCGAAGCCCGCTTCCCATCCCAATACTCCCATCTCCTAGTCTCCTAGCCATCTAAGCCCACCCCTTCCCCCTCCCCATCCCCGGCCGCTGGCCGAGGTTCCTGGCAAATATACCCATCTAGACGTAATCTGAATCTAAGGAATCTACGCAGGGGAGAGCACAGGCCGCATCAGCGAGATCCTCCGGCAAGCTGGGTGCGCAGCTAGCCGCGCAGAAAAAGCAGACCCGAAACGACACGCTACAGGAGATCAGCCATAACGAGAGGAGGCAGCGGGACGCCGATGCGGCAGCGCAAGCGAGGGCACATCAATAGACCGAGGGCGGCTAAGGGCATTTATGCACATAGATATTAACCGGGAATAATATAGTATACTGTCACGACTCGCATGGCCAAGGAAGTCAACATCTTCAACCGTTTTCTGAGAAACACTATTGATTTTTTTTGTCCCCGGCCAGTGACACGTAGCTGAAGGATCTGTCCGCCCCATACAATCGCATAGTCACCTGTAAACGCCAGTTCGTACTCTCAAATCCAGTCCCCCGCAACCCATGATCCCTTCTTTCTCACTATTAACCACGCACTTTCGAGCTATACGCGTCGCTGCCTAGTAGCAGCCTAGGACACGAATGGGCCAATAAGCTCTATGTGACGGTATACCTTCCACCGATCGGCGCTCGACTGTCGGCATCGACAGCCGCCAGGGTCCCCTCTTTGAGGAGACGTGTCAGCTCGGCCATGGCGTTGGCCACAACCAACTCTGTATCGCCTTCCACGAGGATATAGAGTTTCGGCTCTTGACCGGGCTGAACTTCCTTGCCTGGAGGGTAGAAATTGCCCTTGGTAGTAATGGACGTGCCGGTGGCCTCCAGAATCTTGGCCACGTTGGTTCGATTGGTGACGGCCCAGCGAGCTTTCTGAGGAAAGTCGTTGATCTCGAGTGTGGCGTGGAATGCACCGGCATCTGGGCCCTTGTTGTCGATTGGTTGGCCAGGTCGAAGCTGGCCAGTACGGCCCAAGCGGGCGTTGATGGCGTTGATGGCCGAAGAAACTTTATCCAACGGATTGTTCCCCCCACTAGATGACGGCACGGGGTCCTCTCGCTTATGAATCGTGAACTTGGGCTCGAGATCAATTTTAGGCGCCGCATCACGGCTAGTGATACCTGAGGCGGCACTTTGAATAGCTGCTGTTGCTTTGTCGGTCTTCTTGTCGTCGGCAATCTTTTCCTCTTTATTCTCTTCCTCTTCCTCGCCTTCAGCCCGATGGGTTTTTCGTTCACGGAGACGGGTGGCCTCTCTCTCTTGGTCGAGACGCTCTAGACCTTTGCCTCCGAAACCAGATTGGTCTTTGGCTTTACCAGATTTGACTTTTTCTCTGAAAGTTTTGCGCATTTCCTCGAGTTTCTCAGGAACGGGCTGGCCACTTTGCTCAAGGGCTTTCGAAATACCGGGAGCGCAATTTTCCTGATCTGACGTGATAAAGGTAACGGCTGTCCCTTTGTTCCCGGCACGTCCAGTGCGACCAGCTCGATGTACGTAGTCTTCGAGATGGTTGGGCGCATCATAATTGACGACAAGCTTTAATTGTTTGACGTCCAACCCGCGAGCTGCCACCGATGTCGCAATCAATATCGGAAGGGCACCAGCTTTGAAGTCTTGAATAGTTGAGTCCCGATCGATTTGGTCCTTGCCACCATGAATAGACATGCAAGGATAGCCCTTTCGTAAGAGCTCTTTGAGGAGATCGTCGGCCTTATCTTGTCGGTCAACAAATATCAAAGTTCGGGCATCCTCGTCCTTATCGTAAAGCTCGCCAAGCAATTCTAGGAGGCGAAGAAACTTTGTGTTTTCTTCACGAATCTCAATGATCTGGGTGATCTCGGGAGCCACCACACTTTTACCCCCTACAGTAATCTCAACAGGATTATTAAGGACTTTCTTAGCCAGAGAATCCATAATACGAGGCATCGTGGCCGAAAACAGAATAGTTTGCCGATCAGGTCTCATGTTGGCGAAGATTTTCATCACTTGTGGTTCAAACCCCATATCGAACATTCTATCTGCCTCATCAAGGACTACATATGTGACCCTTTTCAAATTGGTGACTCGGCCTTGGTTGGCAGCGAGGAGATCGATCATACGCCCCGGAGTGCAGACAATGATTTCGGCACCTCGTTTGAGCTCCGCGATGTGGTCTTTGATAGGGGCACCACCGTAAGCACAGACTGCTCTGAGATTCATCGACTTAAGGAAGGGTTTGCAATCGCGATGGATCTGGGTCGCTAGCTCACGCGTTGGGGTCATGATTAATCCGATAGGACCTTCGTTTTCCTTCAATGGAGATTGATCTTTGATGTGCCTAAACATGGGTAGCAAAAAGGCAAGCGTCTTTCCCGATCCAGTCTTAGCAACACCAATCACGTCCCGGCCGGACATGATGGCTGGAAAGGCCTGCATCTGGATAGGCGTTGGCTTTTCGAAGTTTAAACTGTTAATGACATCAAGCGTCTTGCGTGAAAGTGCACATTGGGACCATTTCTGAACGGGTTTTGGCACATCTTTGCCTGAGACTTTAATGCCGTCCAGCTCGAGACGTAAATCGGTAAGCTCGGCTTCACTAATTTCGGACAACTCAGAGGGTTCAACCCAGAAATCTTTTCGGATTGGCTCTAAATCAATCTTACTGTAGTCGTGCGCTGGTATATCTTTCTTCTTGCGTGCTTTTGCGGCAAGGGCCAAGAAGGAGTTTGGATCGGCATTTTCCTTCCGGTAGTCATAGTCATTATCGCTGAAATATGCTTCAGGTTCTTGGGCGGTTTTTTCTGACGGTTTCTTCGGCTTAAGAGTGGTGTTCAATTTTGGCTTGGTTTCAAGATCGTTCATGAAGGCGTCGAGTGGATCGACCTCATCTTCCTCATTATCCATCTCCATAGATTCACCAATCACGGCATCGTCGACATTCGCGTTGGCTTGAGAGCTCATGTCCTCATCCGCAGCGTCAACCTGCATTTCGGTGTCTTGCTGAGCGCTGTCTTGCGCAATGCGTTCTTCCCTCCTTTCCTGCGCGGCTCGGGCAGCAGCAGCTTCTTCTTCCTCGTCGCCGGCAAAGTTGTCAACATCCATATCGTCGTCCTCATCTTGATTTTCGTAAGGCGTATCATCAACATTGGCAAGGGGTAACGAAGGTAGCTTAGCAAGTTTCCGGTGCGATATTTCCTCTTCATCAAGCATCAATTTCCGTTTCTGAGGAGGCTTGTCGGCATCCAAATTTTGTTTATGAAAACCGAACCCGCTAGTCTTAGTCTGCGGAAGGGCGGAAGCTATAAGCCCACCGTTAGCTGGTTGACTGAATACGTTGGAGTTGGGTCGGCTCACCGCTTGGGACTTTTGTCGCAGAAGATGTGTTCACAGATGAAGGGGCTGTAATGACGCCCAACTTTGCTGTCGCGCTTGCCAACTGTGATTTCGAAGCTGATTTCTTCGCGATCGCCTTGGGATCAAATTTGCCAGCGTATTGAGCTGCAGGAGACAGGGGTTGTGTGTCCGCGGGCGACCCTGGAGCTGAAGATACGCCGGTTGGTGTCGCATTGGACGAAGTCCCATTCGCCTTTTCATCCATCTCAGCAAGAAGCTTCCGGGTGGCACCCGGTGTCCCGTCCTTCTGCTTTTCTTTGTCCTCGTGTCGTCTTTTCCAAGCAGCTAACCTTGCGAGTCTTTCGGCCTTTTTGTCAGCCTCGGTCGGGATTGTGGACGCCGTTGGCGCCTGATCGACCTAGAGCATCTCAATATCTGGAGCAGAATGTTACTTTGTGGTGCGTACCTGGGTAGATGCTGATTTTTGGCCGCTCGTGATGACTTGGCCACGGTCGCGGCTGTCACCTCGTCTGCTGCGGGTGGCAGAGTCAGCCGTACCTTCGCGTCCTCTATCTCGATCACGGGACTCGTCTCGCCTTTTGCGGTACTCCCGGTGCCCATCACGGCCACGGCTCCTCCGGCGCCGATTCTCAGGGGACCGGTCTCTTTCCCGATCCCCAGCTCGGTCACGCGAGCGTCTGCGGACTCTCCCCCCTCGGTACTGGCCATCATCTCGGCGGTCTATGGAGCGCTCGCGGCGGCGGTAGTCTCTATCCCGGTCACGATCGCGGTACCGGCGCTGTGCATACGCGTTGTGGTTAGTATCGTGGTGTAGTTGCATAGATGATTTGTGCGGTCTCACATCATTGGGGCTTCGAGAGCGACTTCGGCGCCGCTGATCGCGGCCATAGTCACGACGGTCTCGATCTCGGTCCCTTTTGTCATCATCTCTGCGACTTCTTTTCGAAGACTGCTGGCTGCCTACTGGAGTTGGTGAGCGAGAGTCTCTGAGCCGAGCCATGGTTATTATGGTAGTGCGGCTCGATCGCACTACTGTGGTGAGAGCTACCAGAGAACTCGATAGGCACAAGCTTGAGCCTTCAAGCTGATGGAACGGGCCCCCGATATGCGTATCTGGGCGATATTGAAGCAGAATGGTGCATCTAACATCTATTGACGGTAAATTGCTTCTAGTAGGTAGGTAGGTAGGTAATACCTAACAACGATTGGACCATACCGGTCGTTTGAAAGATTGTGGCAGATGTGGCTTGGGACTACGCTTTGTTACGTAATAAATGTGGCGTTTACAATTACGTAGAGATCTAACTACATTAGGTATATTTGCCTACACTAGTGGCTAGGTAGGTACCTAGGCATGGAGTGGGTACCGGTAGGTACTACCCTAGGTAGGCACTTGAGGTCTGCAGCTCGCCTCGGCCGTAGCTACCTAATGTACCGATAGGGTAAACTAGCGCGGGACGGAACAATACACCTACCGTAACAGCCACAACAGCTTGGGGAGCAATCGAGGTAAGAGCCCCCAGCTGTGTGTCGCGTGTGAAATACCTGCATTGCTAGCAGCTCCAGCCGGCAAACAACCAACCGTGCACACCTTTCAATCCGTTGCAACTCGTCCGTCCGGTTTTCTAAATCGGTGGCGGACACATACCTCCTCTCACTTCATACCCTATCGGTACTCCGCATCTATCAGTTGTCCATTGAAGTACCTAACTGCCCATCATGCTCTTCGCCATCGGTCGCTTCGCGACTGGACGGCTGGCCTCGACAGCCTTTGCTACCTCGGCTGCCCGCTCTGTTGTCTTTAGAGCAACCGCGAAGTCGCAGCTGCAGGCGACGAGCATATACGGACATTATGCTCGGCCCGTTCGACGCTTTGCCTCTGCACGAGTTGTAAAGAAAACCCCTGCATCTAAAAGCGCGAAGACCTCGGCCAAGAAGCCCGCGAAGAAAACTCCGACCAAGAAGCCGGTGAAGAAATCGACCAAAACAACCGCAAAGGCGAAGCCAAAAGCTAAAGGTCGAGTCAAGGCCAAAGCCACTGCTAAGCCAAAGGCAAAGCCGGGACCACGCCCCAAAAAAACCGTCCTGACACCAGAGCAAAAGGCCTTCCGCGAACGCAAGGAGCTGAGGGAAATTGCTCAGTTCAACAAGCCCAAGCAGTTGCCCGAACATCCGTGGATCTTATACCTCTCTGGGCATTTCCATGGCGAACAGTCTGGCGGCGAACACCTGGCTACCAAGTCCTCCTCTTTAGCCCGTGAATTCAAACAAATTCCGCCCGCCGAGATAGAGGTTTGTCACCCAAAATTCGAGAGTATATCGTCGCATTACATTAATTAACACGCTTAGCGAATGAAATCCAAGTGCCTGGAGAACAAGGCGCTCAACGCCGCTGCATACAAGGCTTGGACCGAGTCCTACACAGTGCCGCAGATCCTCGAGGCCAATAAAGCTCGAAGGCGTCTAAAGAGGGTGTACGATTACCCTAAAGGTCCTCTGAAACTCATTCGAGACGCGCGTATACCGAAGAAACCCCCAACGGCCTATGGTCTATTCACCAGGGAGCAATGGGCATCTCCAGATGCCAAGGGTGGGAACATTCGTGAGCTTTCCCTGAAAATCTCAAGCGCCTGGAAGGCTCTCGGTGCAGCGGAACGTCAGGTATGTGTGATAACATCATCTTCATGTCACGTAACTAATTATTTTTGCTATAGCCATATGAAACCCTTGCCCGCCAACAGGCTGCGGAGCATAAGGCGGCCTTGAGCAGCGCCTGAATGAGTTCTGTATCGCCCTGATTGCTTATGTGCCAAAAGTGCCTGCTATGATGATAGTAAATGGTAGATATGGTTGGTTGCTAAGCTTAGCATCGGACGAGAGTTGACACTGCTCTGTTAAGGTAACATAACGCTTCCCTTGTTGGCTTGTACCTCGGCGAAGGACGGATTTGTACTGTTAGGCTGTTTCTCTAAGATCCTACGTGAATCAATCGTATTGTTGCGTATCATATTGGTACTGGCGCACTTGTGCAAAATCATTGGGGTAATTTGAGTAGTAGCCGCAAAAAGCATTCCATTCTATTTAGAGACTAAGACCATTTGTTTATCCTATGAAGCTGTTATTACTGTTCATAAGAACTTGCCATCACAGCATCAGTTCCACATAGGCAGCGATATGTTACTACAGCAACAAATTTGTTTTACCTAGGGGGATTACCCCTCGATCCCATTATGATGACTTTGGTGCCCCCACCATCTATCCATGAACTTCCCGTGAATACGATTTTTCGCTGGCTAGATAGCCATAGAACATAATAGATATGTGCTGTCACCAACCCAAAGCAGTATGCCCGCAACTCCCGGAAATCAGGATCCCGCATACACCTGACACCCCAGCCCGCAATACCAGTCCCAATATAATTGGCGAGAAAAGCCCAGGCATCGCGTTTCAGCTGCGGTTCCCAGGTCGAGCAATCCAGTAGCCAATAACCACGCTCGAAAGGTTTGAGCTCCCTGGTCTGCTCCTTTGGCCGGAAGCACGAGGATATATTCACGTCATCACCCAGCTTTTGCAAACCCTGTGTTATCAATGTGTGTGGCTCGATATGAGAGTCCGACGTAGGCGGCTCTGGTGGGAGAATCTCCAGACTTTCGTATGTAAACCCATGACTGCTCAAGAATGTCACTGTCACTGGGGCCTTTGGATGAAATGGTGTTCGAGGGCCGACATCACTGAATGTTCGTGCTAGAGTATGTGGGTTTGAGACGAGCTGAAGCTGGCGCAGTTTAGGAGGTGGCTCCGAGTCAGCTCTAGTAGGCGCTAATAGCTGCGATGATATGAAGATTGTTTCCTCAACGATGTGGTCGTCGGAGCGCGAGATAGCTGACACTTCCGCCTGGTGCCAGGGGTTGCTACTGTCTTGCAGACTCTCTGTTTCACCCGGCATCGGCCCTGTCATGTTCCTGGCTCGTGGAATTACTTGCGGTGTGAAAGGGACCAGATCCTCAGCGGGGGTTTCGTCGCCAGCATTTTGGGCTATATGTCCCAAAGGAGCTGCTAGCCCACTACTTGGCGAGTTGCGATTGGAAGACCCTAACGGCGAGTCAAAGTGCTGGAGGTAGTTTTCGAGGACTCTAGTTGGCGTTGTCAGGGACGTAAAATCAGTATGGTTCATGGGATGAGAATCTTGTACGATACTGGGTGGTGTTTCCCATGACGCTTGTGTTGCCGATATAGGTGTGCTTTCAATGGGGGCATGGCCAAGCATTGCACCCATATGCATCTGAGGGGAGTCTGCGTTGTCGACTACGCTCCGGAATGAGGCTTGCGGTGAATGAAAGGAGCCCAGCCTCACACCAGAGGGTATAACGGAGGATTCGTCGTCGTCATCCTCTGGTACTCGTGGTGCCTGGGTGCCGGACGCACGTCTCGCACCATGCTGCCTACTACCATGGTAGTCTTGTGAAAAGCTGTGAGTAGATCCTGCAGGCTCAAAGCCCAGGTAGGCGGCTGCTAGCGATCGGTAATGAGCATCATCGACTGCTCTGCTTGGTGCCTCAATATGTATGAGGATCTCCACATTGGGCTGGTTATCCATTCATGCAGGCATGTCATGTGAACTCCATGCTTGAACTGTAGGAAGAACAGCGAGCCTTTCGATTGCGGTCTAAGGAAAATGAGTTCAAATTGCGAGTCCCTCAAGAAGAAGAGCAAAGCACCGCGGGCAGAAAAGGGGAGAAAAGTGCACAGGCAGATCCAGTTATTGGTAACTTATTACCTACCTACTTTACGGATAGGTAACCGATTAAAAAGTTGAGAGCCACTGAAAACGCCACGAAATACTTATAGTGGACTTTCAGTGATTTAATCAGCTAGATTACGAAGTACAGCGGTTTAATATATTTTATCTATTTTATCGACTTTTAGTGGCTCACGACACTTTAAATCGGTTGTCCGTACTGTACTCGCCCGGTCTAATAGCGACACAGGCTAAGCGGGAGGGGACCTGGCCCTCTAGCCTGGGTCTTTAACTTGAGAAATTGTCGTTTGAATTGAAAAATTTCCGGTACTTCCTGTGCCACACTGATGTGCATGTAATTCAAGGTACCGCTTCATTGCTCACTACAATGCCTATTAGTATGCTGATTAAACGGATAGGCACGGTATTCATCATTTTAGGAAGCCTGTACAGCCAACAACACCTTCGCATAGAGGAATCAGTAGGTTTACAGCATTTCTTAATATACTAGTTAGAGAATATCGGTGTCAATCCGAGCCGCGATGGCATTTATAGGGATATTATATTGGTTTTGTCCGTCATCATATTACCCTAGCGGGGAGTTGCACCATATGGGGAATACCTTTGCTTGGGTGAGTTTTGTGTGGCGTGGGAAATACTGGAAGTTTTTTAATTCAGACAACAATTTCTCAAATTAAAGACCCAGACTTGAGGGCCAGGTCCCCTCCCGCTAAGCCTGTGAGCCGTTATTAGGCCGGGCGAGTACTTAGGGCGTGTTCGGCTGCTGTATTTTCTAAGAGTTTCAGCGGGTCAATGTATCGCAAAGACGCTTGTTCAGGAGACTATACCTGTCTGGGTATGGCTTTGGTGTGGTACATTGCTAAAAGTGGAGACCCTGGTTTTCGACAATGTACCGCCGGTACTCACAGGAAATTTAGTCAGGCTTAACCATATCAGGCTGTATGCCAAACTTGAAATGTGCAGATTTCCACTTAAAAGCTGTCTTGGAAAATACCGTCTCTTGAGGTGGTAATTTCCAAAGAAAGCAATTCCCAAGACCGCGATAAGAGATAAAACTAACCTAATACCAGTAAAGGCTAGTCCAGATGTGGTAAGCACGCAGGGCGAAGGTACATAGAATACATCTGATCCACGCCTATCTGTATCTGGTTAGTTAGGGTGGATGTGAATGTACCTTACGGCGCGGTGGGGGTGTTTGAAATTGGTCACTGGGACGGTGTTCACCTATGGAAATAGATTCATGTGAAGTTAGTAACTTTACTCTTTTCAGGTATGAAAATGAATTTCAAATAACATGACTTCCGCACTATAATATAAACTTCATGACATAATGGATTATTATTTTTTCATTAAGTCCTAGAGAATTACTTTCTATAAGTGAAAAGGGGTACTGTGATCCTTTTCTAGAGATAAGTCTTTTCTATAGTGTGGAAAGGCAAAAAAAATAAAACACTCAGCACTGCCCATACTCGAACCCGGCACTCCTTAAGTACATAGTACTAGGAGAGGTGTTCAGACAGGCAGTGCAATGGTTGGCCAGACCACTTAACCGCTGTACTAAAGTTACTAAGAACTTATGTTGACCCTCAATATAACCCTCACACAGCCCCCTTCCTTTCCCGATCCCCGAAGCGGGGATGTTACACGCCAGTAAGGCGTTCACACGACCTATCCAATGGCTCTACACGTGGCACCTGGCGGCCGGACCGATTCTACGGCCGCGTCAGCCGGAAACGCTTGTGGCACCTGTCTGCCAGACAGGGCCAGCGGCCGTAGCCGTCAGACTTAGTTGTATTAGTCATCCACCATTCCGCGTATATAAATGTGTCTCCTGTAGCTAGGTAGTTAGGAAGAATCAAGCCTTTTACAACCTCCTTTTTTACGTCCTTGCGACGTAGCAAGTAGTAGCTAGCGACTCCGGTCAGCGACACTCCAACCATACCCAAACCATAGTTGTCAAAGCATCGCACGCTGTCCACTGGACAGCGCCGGCGAGCATACATACCCACGCGCCGCACCCGCGGCATCGTCAAGACTAGATTCTGCGCGCCAGAAGCCAGATCTTCAGAACCACCTATCGTGGCCAGGCGGAACGCATAGGACCAGGCCTCACCCCAAGATTTTTTTTCGACCCTCCCCGCTCAGGAATTTTCACCCGGATCCCCCCCCCCCCCCCCCCCTCTCTCATATTCCCCTTCATTTCGTACTATCGTTCCTTCCGTCGGAAGGTTCGAAGCAGCACGTCTCCTGTTCATTAGCTCATTTCAGATTCTCTCACGTTTACAACCGATCAGCCCACTGTCGGGTCATTTGAGCGATCAATCGAGCCACAAGACCCTCAAGGTTCCCCTCCGCAGGTCCAAATCATACGACCAAACCTTATGAGCCAGCAGGAGATCAGTCCCGGTGACAACGAGGAAGAGCCTACCCTCGGAACCGAATCCTTAGAGGAGTGCTTCGACCTGGTTCATTTCATAAGCCAAAACGAGTCAGTCGCTTGGGTCAAGTCAGTCGACCCGAATCTAGTTACCAAACTGCGCACAGTATCAGGAGGCAGCAAATCCATACCGCAGGCTGACAGCGCCGGACGCGCCACACGCTCCTCAGGCCGGCAGCCACACCGCACAGACGCGTAGCGAGTGGACCAATGGGCCTTTCAACAAGCTGTAAATAGGGTACAAAGCGAGATTCTAGAACTCGAACGGCGCAGACAGAAGTCATCAGAAACGTCGTATTATAGCTTCGACACGACAGAGTTATCCGGAGGACCCGTCTCAAAGGCCACACAGACAGACCCGCTTATAGAGTTACCCGACGTAATCATTACCAGCCCTCCACATTTTACATCAGCGGACGCCGGAACGCAGACTGTTATCATAACTCAGTCATCGGACACCGCCACTCAGACTGCAGACCAGCACCGGGCCCACAAACCAGCAGCCCCTCAAAAGAAACCTTCCCAATACACTGAAACAGCAGTGCAGACGACCGATAGCCCAGCGGAACGTTCTCGATATACCAGCACTGCAGTACAAACAGAGACAGTGAGCCCAGCCAGTCAGACCGATCCGATGGCTGACACCGCCGGGAACGCGCCAGGCGCAGGAGGCGACGGAAGCAATGGAGGTAGCGGAGGAGCCAACAATGGCCCGTCCGACGACGTTAAATCGCTCTTGCGAGACCTCGTCACCGCACTCAGAGGGCCTAGTCCCAAGCCCTCCTCCAACAGTTAGAAACTTTCCCATGTCGGATACTTCAACCCGTATCTGGAGGAATCATTCAGAAAAGGTGACCATGTCACCATCGGGTCCGACGTCCATTGGCGCAACGTATACCTCTTTGAAGACAGTGTCCGCGTTCACGCCAGAGACCGACGAGCAGTGATTCAGCGCGACTTTGCCCAGCTCCTCCGTAGCTCAGCGCAAGCTTGGTGGGCCGGAGAACTCCAACCGGACCTGCATGTGTTGCTTGCACAAGACTTAGACACAGCACTGAAGAAGACGGTGGACCGATTTAAGCTGCATATAGCAGACGCCCTTAACCAACTACGTCATCCCATGACTATCTTCTCCGAGGCTCGCATTCAGGCCAGCGAATCAGTCCGAGACTGGGCCGGTGGAGTCTTCAGATTGTCCTGGGCGTCAGGCAATACCATGGAGGACCAACACATGGCCCAAGTATACAACTTGCTCTGCCCGCCGCTTCGTAAGCTGGTGGTGCGACCATCGGCAGACATCCCAGTAGAAGACTTTCTGCGGCTCCTCGACGAAAAAACTAAAGCGTACAGAGCTGAACTGGTCGAGAATAATGACCCCCTCAACACGCAGTTGTCAGAGGCCAAGCCATCTATCAACAGGATGCTGGCCACAGGACTCGTCCCGAGCCAAGCCACAGAGCGAACCATTCCAACGCCGGTGGTGTACGCAGCAGACTTCCAACAGGTCGAGTCGCAGGATATAGCGCTGATGGTCAACGACGGTCCAGAGCCTATCGCACACACGGACGAGGCTTACTGGGGTAACAGGTTTCGTCAGCCTTACCAATACGGTCGTCAGCAAAGTTCCCAGTACTACCAACCCAACCGCGCTCGTGATGGATCCAATGGAAACTTCCGCGGCAGGAACCAGCAGAGCTATCGAGGCCAGACTTACCGTGGCGCGCAACCCTACCGAGGCCAGCAGAGCTACCGCGGCCAACAGAACTACCACGGCCAGGGAGGACGCGGCCGCGGATATCAAGGCAACTGGCGTAATGATAACTGGCGCGGAAGACCACGACCCGTCCGACGATGGCGCCGATGGGTCCGAACAGGACAGGACGAGGGTAGAGCATATGTCGACTCTGAGATAGTAGATGCGGACGACGCGTCGGCAGACGCGGACGAGGCACGTTTGGTAGCTGATGGTTTCGTCATGCTCGAGGAATTCTTCGACGACGAAGAGACCATCAATGAGGTAGCTAATTCATCTATTGCTCATTATTCGCTGGACGCGAACGGCGTCGCCACTAAGGAACGTCGGACGTGTCGGAAATGCTGTGAAATATTCCCCTCTAGAAATAAGTGTATGATACATGTATTCCAAAACAACTGTAAGCCCAAAACGCGGGAGATATCCGGCAAGAGGTCGGGAGCGAGCGTACACCACCATTCGAACTACCAACCACCGTCGGTGGAGGACGTGCCCGATGACGAAGGCATTGTCGACTCGCCCTCGGACGCAGACGCCGAATGGCTCGTGATAGAGCATCCAACGGATCGAGACGCTGACCCCACACAGGAGGATACAGAGTGGGTATTTTTCAATCCACCGGACCAATCACGACGATGCATCGAAGCCCAGCCGCTGCCAGCCGACGTCAATCAGACGTGGGCAGGCTTTACGTATACTAAGATACACATCGCAACACAAAACGGCGATAAACAGGATACAATATGCATCGACACAGGGGCGTCTAACATCATGGCGGACGCTCAATGGTTGCGAGACCGAGGAAAACCCTGTGAATACCTCACGCCGGAGAAGCCTATAAAGGTCGGAGGCATCGGCGGGCCCGTCTACTTGTCGCAAAAGGCCAAATTCGAGATCTAGATCCCAGCGACGTTGCCAACGGGCGAGGCCGTAGCAATCAGCTGCAAAATCGAGGCCTGGGTTAGCGATCGACTGGAGCCAAATTTATTGCTCGGAACACCCTGGCTGGAGGCACATGGTATAACCTTAGACATACCGACACGTCAGCTGATGGTGGCGTCAGCAAGGGACGCCATAGTTCCTATTACGATTGACAAGGAGGCCAGCCCCATCTATCGCAAGGTCACCGCGGCCAGAAATACAATAATCCTGGCAGGCGAGACAGCATTCATACCAGTTTCATACGCAGACTTGCCCCAATGGACGGATTACGGCAGCGAAAGGCAGTACACGTTCCTCGCATCAGCGCAAGGTGCAATCGATTCCCTACTGACAGCCAAAACGCCCAGAGGAGTAGTTTTCCGGAACACCTCCAGCAAACCAATCAGAATACGACGGAACTACAGACTGGGATCCATACAGGATGCGAAGATCGAGGCCCACTGACGAGCAAACTGGACGCAGGCAACAGAAGGTGACATGGCCTTCATCGGCAAGGAATTCGAAGTTACGAACGAAGTACTCAAATACCTCACCAAAGCCACGCAGCGCAAGAAAGAAACAAAGACACAGAGCACAACCGGCGATGCAGACGATCCTTGGGCATCACAGTACCGCAAGGAGACGGGGCCCCAGAGGCCAGAAGATGTGCCATTCCAAAAGACGAGGCAAGGGGTGCACGTATCCGACGAGCGCCCCGAATTCACCAAGCGCAAGATAGAAGTCCTCGAGCAATACGACGTATGGACACCCAAAGGAATAATCCAACTTTCCGAGTCGGAAAAATTGCGCATAGACCTAGTCGAAGGATGGTAGCGGCAGAAACTGCGCAACCGGCCATACCGGCTTGGAGTGGAGGACAGCAAGGTACTGGACAATACCTTTGATCCGCTCCATGAGGCAGGAAAGCTCGAATGGGTAAAAGAGCCAACCCCTTTCGGATGTCCAGTTTTCGTGGCATGGCGAAACATCCGAGGAATCCGTAAAGGTCGAGTGGTAGTCGATTTGAGAGGGCTGAACGCCGTAGCGGTCCCGGATATATACCCACTGCCCACGCAGGAAGATATAATCGCAGACATGAAAGGAAAGAAGGTGATGTCAGCCTTCGACGCGGCATTGTTTTTCTACCAGTTACCAGTCTATACCAAACACCGCAACAGAATGACAATTATATTGGCCAGGGGCATGGAAATGCCCAACCTAGCCCTGATGGGATACACCAATAGTCCACCTTATGCACAACGGTTTATGGACCAGCGGCTGCATCCATTCCGGTCCTTCTGCAGGGCATACATAGACAATATCATCATATTTAGCGATTCGGAGGAGGAGCACATCGGACACCTCCACCAAGTATTGCAAAAGTTTCAGGACATCGGGCTAGCCCTTAATCCAAAGAAGTCCTTCAGTGGATACTCGTCAGTGAACCTGCTGGGGCTCAGGGTAGATGGACAGGGAACCTACATCACAATGGACCGTGTCGAGGCCATCCGAAAAATACTCTTTCCAAAAACCTTGGACGAACTAGAGACATACATTGGAATGGCCACGTGGCTCCGGAAGTATATCCCATGGTTCCAGCAAAAGATAGCCCCGTTGCAAGACCGCAAGACGGCGATGCTGACAGCAGCCCGAAAAGAAGGAACAATCCCGGCGAACAATGCTACAGCCAGAAAGAAATGGACCTCCAAGAAACAATTTGACCCAACGGACGCGGAGAAAGAGAGCTTTAACATCATCCAGAGTCACCTGACATCGGATGCCTATCTGGCACACTGGGACTGCAACAAGCAAATCTTCCTTAAAATTGACGCATCAGCAGAACGCGGTTTCGGACTAATGGCGTTCCATTTAGCCCGGGAGTGGTCCGATGGACCTATCCCTATAGACCAAATACAGCCCGTCATATTTCTCAGCAAAGTGCTCACAAAGGCAGAAAAGCGTTACCAAGTGATGGAGCTGGAAGTCGCATGCCTGGTATGGGCGTGCCGATAGCTCAAGCCACAACTTCAATCCAGTCAGAAACACGTGATCGTACTGACAGACCACAGGGCCACGAGAGGAGTCGTCAACCAGAAAAACATGGCGACGACGGACATAGTCAAGATGAACCCACGGCTGATCAACGCATCAGTTTACCTAAGCCAGTACAGGCTAGATATTCGCCACATTCCAGGATGGGTGAATTTGGTGCCGGACGTGTTATCAAGACTACCCACCTCTCCAAATCCGACGGACAGAAAGGAAGAGAACAGCAGCAGGTCAGGATTGGACGACATCATAGACGAATTCGCCTTCGTAGCCAGCTACGCGGATCTGGACGACGAATTCATCCACAGAATCAAGACAGCGTACATGACAGATAAGCGAGTCCAAAGGATCATGGCAGAGCTGCAAGCGGCGAAGTCATCCAAGGGATTCCAGTTCGAAATAGACCACAGGGGACTACTTTACCACACGCTAGCGAGTGGACAAAAGAAACTGGTGATTCCAAACGACTGCACGCAAGAGCTGTTCAGCGCGGCACACGACGAAATCCACCACTTCGGACTCTCCCGGATGATGCACGAATTGGATGGATTCACCATCAAAGGGCTAACACGAAAGCTGCGGCAATATCTCGACCACTGCCCTAAATGCCTGGAAAATAAGACGGACCGATCCAAGCCCCCAGGCCTGCTGCAACCTATACCAACGCCGGCCATGCTATATTACATAGTGACAATGGACTTTATCGTAGGACTACCGCTGGTACCGGCGGCGGACACATCGTGGAAACTACCCGGCGTGGACTTTTACGACGCCCTGCTCATGACTACGTGCAAACATAGCAAGAAGACACTCCTTATACCCGGGCGTCAGGACTATTCAGCCGAGCAATGGGCAGAGGTTTTTGCCAGAGGCCTCATGATGTGTGATTGGGGCATCCCGCGCATCATCATATCCGACCGAGATAGCAAATTCCTATCAGTCTTCTGGAGGACGCTATTCGCCAGAATGGGCACGAGGCTGCGATTTTCCACGGCATACCTCCCCCAAACCGACGGCCAGTCGGAAAGAAAAAACCAAGACGTAGAAATAGCGATACGATACTACTGCGCGGACTCAAACGTCCCATGGATAGCGATTATAGTACCACTACAGCACGCCTTAAACAATGCAAAGCAAGAAACCCTGGGACGGTCGCCCAACGAAGTTGTCTTAGGATTCAAGCCATTGAGTCCACTCTCCATACTACAGGTCCCTGAACAATCTCCTGATTTTGAAGTCATCAGACGGCTCCATCAGAAGGAGGCTGAGGCAGCCATAGACTTCGCAGCGGCCCATATGAAAATGCGATATGACAAGCGACACCAGCCTAGAGAATACAACATCGGTGACAAAGTATACCTAAAGCTACACAAGGGATACAGTCTGCCCGGCCACCCATCACGCAAGTGGTCCCAACAGCGCATCGGACTGCTCATAGTGATTCGGAGAGTTGGCGAAACGGCATACGAGTTAAACTTCCCTCGCCACTGGAAGGTCCATCGCACAGTCTCCGTGGCATAACTCTATCCGGCACCGAGGTCAAAGGATCCATTCAATAGAAGGCGGCCAGAACCGGGGCAAATCTTCGTGGATGGAGATAACGACGAATGGAAATCCTACAAAATCGAACAACTCACATCGAGAAAAGTAAACAGAGCTGGCGGAAGACCAACGCTGGAGTATCTGGTCAGATGGAAAGGTTACACAGCGGCGCACGACCAATGGTACCCGCGAGAGATCTTGATGCAGAACGCAGAAGAGTTGGTCGTCGCATACGATAGGGGCCATCCACTTACGCTGGAGGAACTGAAAGCGAAGACAGCGGAGATAGACCGATCAAGCCACGTGACAACGTAGGTGGCAGCAGACGAATGGAAACCCATAGAGGTCATCCCGAGGACCAACATCCAGATAGCGCTACCCAAGGCCACATAGGGCCAGAAAACGACCAAGCAGGGAAGTCAGTAAACTCAGCCTTCGACGCGTCACGCGACGCGTCCCGATGGGAGACACGAGAAAACGCGCTAGCGGACCCCGCAGGGGACGATATAGTAGCCACAGCGAACACGCCCATCACTCACCCCGCCATCACCATAACCACCCGCCATCATCATCCGCCATCTTCATCCGCCATCTTCATCCGCCATCACCATCCGACATCACCATCCGACATCACCACCCACCATCACCATCCCCCATCATCATCATCACAACTATCATCAACACACTAGCCCACACATACATAGCTTGCACTGCCAAACGCTCCGATAGACATGCCGCGCGACGAGCCGGCCTCATTACGATGATGCCTAGCACAAGAGCCAGCAGCGCGGGCCGTAAGCCCATTCAGCTAGTAACACCAAAGAAGACGCTCAAAGAGCTAAACAGCTTCCTGGTCAACAAATTCGATTTCGGCGGTAACAAAGATATTACGGTAGAGGAAAACGAGAAGCTCCAGACACGTATACTACTGCAGTTGGACAGCATCCCGCGCCCTGCAGACTGGCTTACCCTACCCAAATCACACAAGCAAAGGGCGCTCAAACAAACGAACAACCTACGCCAAGCCGAAACACAGCTGGCAAACGCGTCCACCGCCGAAGCATTCTGGACCGGCGTACTGAAGATCGCGCCGCCCAAGGAGTGGATGGACAACACAAAGATACTAGCGTATCTCGCGTTGGCACGGCCTTTTGATAAGCCGGCCAACAGTAAACCATGGACCGCAGCAAGAACTTGGCTGGATGATGTGTTCTGACTGGGCGATCAATACGACTGGGCCGACGACGCGCTGATCAACCCCACGTACATGGATGCAGAGCTACTGGAGGCAGTGCGCATAATAGGGGACTCGGCCGACGGCTTCGGTACGTTCCCCAGAACTATAAAACAGAAGATAGAGGCCACAGGATTCGACTGGTATACAGTTGATCCATTCAAAAGAATTATCCCGAAGTGTTGGACCCACTGCGCCGACATCAATGACGTCGAGTATGCGAAAGCGGTCAGCATCAAGGAACTGAGGGATCAAGCACGGGACGAAAACATCGACGACGAACAGCCGAAAGAAGCTCAGACAGTCGCGGCACAGCCACAACCGTCCACCCCGCAAGCGCAAAAAGTGCCAGTAGAAGTAATCACGATGACACAGCCCCAGGACGCACGCCTCAAGGCAGACGCACAGGAGCCAATGGCTGGACCATCCGGCCACAACAGCTGGGCAGGACGGAAACGGTGCCGAGCATCTACGAACTCCGAGAAGAGACGGGAATCCTGCGATTCTCCCATCAATTCCAACGACGCCATCCTCATAGAGGACGAGAACACGCAAGACGATGAGGTCGTCATTACAGGAAGCCGAAATAAAGGCAAGGCGCCCATGATAGTATTGGAAGATGACGCGCAAGACCAAGTCATACAGGAGGCTACAAAGGACGCACCCAAACCATGGGTCCGACAGAATCCTAAGGCAACAGAGGCTCTCAAGACAATCATGGCGAAGGAATTTAACATCCAAACAGCCCAATTGCCGACGGTGGACATACGACAGCCGCAATCCATCCCTCCGGCGGCTGCAGACCTATGGAAGGCTACCGACGAGAATTTGCAGGAGCTAGCCGCGAACCAGAAAGCCGTACACACAATCATCATCAAAGAAACGCGACAATTCGTCGGAAAAACTTTGCAGGACGCTTTGATCGACGGCCCCATCGAGGGACGAATCCTAGACATCGTAGACGAAGCACTAGCCAAAGCCACCATGCGCATCCAGAAGGCGTGTGACGCGCGAGTAGAGGCCATCTGTACGGCCATGCTTGTCATACGTACAAGTATGTCACGTCAGTATAAAGTCATCCTAACATCCTCAGAACCCCTTTAAACCCCTCAGACATCTATACATTGTTACATACTGTTATGTACCCTTGTACCCATGTACTCTTGTACCCAAGTCTCCTTGTACTTATGTACCCTTGTACCCATGTACTCTTGTACCCAAGTCTCCTTGTACTTATGTACCCTTGTACCCATGTACTCTTGTACCCAAGTCTCCTTGTACTTATGTACACAAGTCTCATTGTACCTTTGTACCTCTGTCCCATGTACTCATATACACAAGTCATCATGTACCTTAGTACCCTTGTACCTTTGTACCTCTGCTTAGGCATGTACCTAGGTACCTTCCAAGATTACCTGCCCTATTATGTACTGACACGTAAGTGGCTGCAAACAGTTAGGGGAGATGTAAGGTATGTCGCATAATGTTACGTAACTTTATGCATCATGCAAGAACTTCCAACTACTGGGCCACCAGCTATGTGTCAGACACTATACTGTATTAGTCTAGGGCACAAGTGCGGAAAAGCGGGTCCGCACTTGGGTATAGTTTGAGTCCCCCAGGACCTGGAGAGAAAAGGAAAACCTTCCCTCCTCCAGCAACCTTGGTGACCATAAAGAATTATAGAACGTTATGGACCTCACTATAGTATTTTGCCTCATTTAGTGATTGTCCCAAGCTCAGTACTACTGCCCTTGTCACAATGCTGGAGAAGGTAGCAGAGGATATGGATCAGCTGGAGGGCAGAGTTATACGGAGCCTTGAGGATATGATGTTTCACGTCGAAGATGCCGATAAGCGCATCATGATAGCCCAGAGAAAGGAGCAGGCAGAGCAGGAAAAGGCTCAGAGAAAGGAACAAGCCGAACGGGAGAGAGAGGCAGCAAAAGCCGCAGAGCAGTGTCGGCAGGAAGCAGCAGAGGAATACGAACCGCTATGGTAACTGATTACAACGTCCACCGGCGCAGGATGCAGATTCCGCCCATCTACAAGCGCGTGAGGCAAGAAACCAAGGACAACTACAAATTCGCTGATCGCAACGTCCACTGGCGCAGGATGCAGATTCCGCCCATCCACAAGCGCGTGAGGCAAGAAACCAAGGATAACCACAAATTCGCTAATCGCAACGTTCACCGCTGCAGGATGCTGTTACGCCCATCCACCAAGCACGTGAGGCAAGAAAACGAGGACGTTTACAAGTTTTTTTGGAGGGGGCAGTTGTTACACGCCAGTAAGGCGTTCACACGACCTATCCAATGGCTCTACACGTGGCACCTGGCGGCCAGACCGATTCCACGGGCGCGTCAGCCAGAAACGCTCGTGGCACCTGTCTGCCAGACAGGGCCAGCGGCCGCAGCCATCAGACTTAGCTGTATTAGTCATCCACCATTCCGCGTATATAAACGCGTCTCCTGTAGCTAGGTAGTTAGGAAGAATCAAGCCTTTTACAACCTCCTTTTTTACGTCCTTGCGACGTAGCAGGGGATTATAGTGGAGATTTCACTACATATACACTACCGCAAAACCTCGAATTCATGGCCGACCGAAGTGCCACTTAGTAAGCCAAGCTTGGCGCCAGGCTAGCCATAGTGGGTTAGACAAGTCCGTAAGCGAATTGCACCGGGTTGCCCTAGTAAATCGTTGAATTTTCGTCCTGAATGCAATGGATTCAACGGAATCAGTCCTTTCTGCATCGATTTTTTGTCGTATTCAGCGTTTTCAGCGTATTCAGCGCCAGCGCCAGCCAAATCCATCGATTTTTCGTCTTTTTCAGTGTTTTCAGCGCCAGCGCCAGCGCCAGGATGCCTCTACCCGAAGGCCCTTTTCCAAGACCTGGCCCAAGGAAAAAACCACGAATTCGGCCGTATCGGGCGCCCGAAAAACGGCTCAAGGTGGTGAAAAGGTCGTATTCACGGCGAAAGAAGACCGAAGTCCTCATATTCCTGGAAAATCACCGTATTCCACTGGAAAGAGACCTTCTTGGCTTCCCGATTCAGCCTTCTGGGCGCCAAATCGACGGTCCACCAGTAGAAGAAGAAGGCTTTCGGAGACCCTTTTTGACAGAGGCAGCAGCGTATTTCAGGATCCCTCCCAGGACTCTTTCACGCTGGTGGTCGAAGAAGGACCGTTTCTTTCAGGACCTCACTACACCTCGCTACAAGCCAAGGTGGCCAGAATTGGAACTTCGGTTGTATGAGGAATTCTGTGAGGCTCGAACGGCGCATCGGCAGGTCTATAGGTCTTGGTTCAATGCCAGGGCTAAGAGGATATTCGCAGACCTCTATCCAAAGTGCAAGGAGATCTTCGTCTTCTCCAACGGCTGGTTCAGAGGCTTCCTTCGCAGGTAAGTAAGTTGCAGTTGACTGGCGTGGAGGCTTCCTTACCAGGTGTGAATTCGGCTAGCCCTGAATTGCAGTCGTTTCTGACCTTCTTCCGACCTCTTCTTCTGCAGGACCCAAATTAGCCGTCGCCGCATCACACACGCCTCTACCAGACCTCCAGAAGAGATCTTGCAGTATACGAACAAATTCATCCAATGTCATACGGACAAATTACAGAGCCTCTAACTAGAACCTATTAGGTCATCCCGAACTTCACCTAGCGGACGCCAGGTGACGCGGACCGGATAAATCGGGATTTGAGAATCAAACAACGAGATAAGTCTGAAGCCCCTAATGCAAGCTAATCATAGAGTATAGGAGTAGCGGTGTCCAAGATACCCCCTCAGCTGCGACGATCACGGTCGAGGCCCGTGATCCTCCCTACGACGTGCCACCACCTGACCTGCTCAATCCCCGAGCCCTCGCTTACCTCCTTCCCTTAGGAGCTGTCGGGGATTGAGCCGGCGTCTGCCCAAGGGGACTCTCACCCTTGGCACATTAGCGCACGTCGGCTAAACTGTCGTGGCTCAATGGGATATCACGATACCGCTCCACTACGGGGCTCTCACCCTCTATGGCGTCCCGTTCCAGGGAACTATGGATAGATAGCGTGTCTCAGCACTCTGCAGGAAGACCACGCGGACATAACAGCATTAGCATAGCGATCGGACTGACCCCGAACACGAACACGAGATTAGCCGCCCGCGGCAGACTACAGAAGTCCCCTACAGACGTTTAGGGTCCCTACAGAAGATTAGGAGGATGGCCGGAGAGTCCGGTAAGACCTACCCGGTAAGACCTACCCGGTAAGACCTACCCGGTAAGACCTACCCGGTAAGGCCTATCCGGAAAGACCTACCCGGTAGGACCTACCCGGTAGACCGAACTTCAAACGGCTCTATCTCAACGACGAGGAGTCCTACGGGGACGAGGATACCACCGTTGGATTCGTCTCATCGAGAGCTTTCCAATGGTATATAGGTTTTATGCGCTAGGTCGAAGGATGTCTTAGACCACCTGAGAACTTGGCGAAAAAGGGGTTTCGTGAGTCGTCTCGGCGGAATTCCCATACAATAATTTAGCGGAAAGTGGGGCCCTTGGCCGGAGGGCTCTGCGTCGTGTTTTGAGGCCAACTGGGGTCAGTGGGTATATGGGAAGGCGACCCAAGGAAGAAGAATCCAAGAATAGCCAACCCAACCCCCGAGACCACCATGGTGATTCACGACTCAGACCCATGTAATAAGCATTAGCGCACTCGTACAGCACTCATATTTGGCCACAGAAGGTTACAGGGTAACTGTACAGGCCCAGACAGCAATCGTCGCACTTATCGGACGGAGGACTTAAAAGGAAGGCAGTCCTCCGGACAGGAAAGAGGGAGTTAGAGAAGCATAGCGACCTTTGCGACCATATTCTATTATTAGCTGAATTGAACTATCGTTCCAAGCCCCTATAGCGCACGCTACAGTGAACTCTCATCGCTAAGTTAGCTGTGCCGAAGGCCCTTGTCACATCCAATATATACGCCAAATCTCTCGCAAGGAGGTGCCAGTCGACTTCAACCCTCCACCGCCTTCGCCTTCACCTTCGTCAACGCCTTCGCCAGCGCCATCACCAGCGCCAACGCCTTCTCCAGCGCCATCACCAGCGCCAATGCCTTCTCCAGCGCCGTCACCAGTGCCAACGCCTTCTCCAGCGCCATCACCAGTGCCAACGCCTTCTCCAGCGCCGTCACCAGCGCCAACGCCTTCTCCAGCGCCATCACCAGCGCCAACGCCTTCGCCAGCGCCAGTGAAGGTAGTCAATCGATTCCCTCTCCACCTTATCCTCAACCTTGACGAGACTCCCCTACCATTCGAATTCCTGGAGGGCTACACCTACGACCACAAGGGGTCCAAATCGGTGCAGGCCAAGTCGGCTAGGAGTGGCTGGGATAAGCGGCAGGCCACGTTAATCCTCACTCTCAGGGCTGACGGCCGCAAGGCTCAGGAATTGAGACCTGTTATCATATTTCACGGCCTCGGTACTGTAGTGGATAAGGAAGGGTCAGAATACCACCCTGGAGTTATCGTGAGATTCAACGAGAAGGCCTACAACAACGAGACCCTCTTCACCGACTGGATTGACGCCTACCTTTCCAAATACACGGGTGGGAGAGAGGCGTTACTGGTCCTTGACGTGGTGGCCTTTCACAAGACCGATAAAGTGAAGGTAAGTGGCCCAGCGGCGAAGGCGACGGCGAGGCTAACGATCTTCTCTCACAAGCTGCCCTGAAGGCACACAACATCAAGACTGCCCTTATTCCTCCAGGCCTTACGGGCTACCTACAGCCACTGGACGTAGGATTCAACGGTCCATTCAAGACCTTGCTGAAGGAAGAAACAGACCTCTATATTGACCGCCTTGATCAAGAAGAACGCCTGCCCGAAAAGTGGTCTATTAGCCAGAGACGTGTTATGGCTACTCATATCATCGGTAACACCTGGTCGCGCGTTTTTAACAAGAGAAATCGAGACCTGGTTAGAGGCCTCTTCAAAAAAACAGGTGTGTATAGCCTCACTCTCTTCCGAATTGGGCGTTCAGTAGCCAAGTTGGCTAGCAATCCTGGCGGTTAGTTAACCTTGGATTCTGAACCTGAATTGCCTACCGTTTTCAGTAGAAGCCAAGTGGGCTAGCAATCCTGGCGGTTAGTTAACCTTGGATTCTGAACCTGAATTGCCCACCATTTTCAGTAGAAGCCAAGTGGGCTAGCAATCCTGGCAGTCAACCTTCGATTCTTGCTATGAATTGCCTACCGTTTTCAGTAGCCCTGAATTGCCACCACTTCTAGCCCTGAATTGCAGTCAACCTTCGATTCTTGCTATGAATTGCCTACCGTTTTCAGTAGCCCTGAATTGCTACCACTTCTAGCCCTGAATTGCAGTCAACCTTCGATTCTTGCTATGAATTGCCTACCGTTTTCAGTAGCCCTGAATTGCAGTCGTTTCTGACTCTCTTCTACTGCGTTTCTGACCGATTTCTGACCTATTTCTGGCCTAGGCATCTCTATCAACCCTGACGGCAGCGAAGACAACGAAATCAGCGTGAAAGGTGTAGATAACGCCAACCTCTCGCCTGAAGACTGGTATTGCGACCCTTCTTCTGGGTTAACTTACAGTATAGAAGAAGCTATTGCTACCCCTGAGGATGTGCAAGGGTTCCTGGATAGAGGCCTGGCTTCGGGACTGCTACCGAATTACAAATCGCTGAAAAATAAGGTCCTTTCCAATATCTGCAGGGCTCATGGTCTCCCTCGCGGTGGCAACAAAACCGAGCTGGCCCGACGCCTAGAGGATGACAACGCCACCAGAATTGCTAGGGAAAGGGATCGTTTACTCGTCCAACGCCACGGTGAAGGTGGTCTTGGAGGGGACCGTGAAAATGAGGCTATTCACACCACGAATAACTACGTGGCGCTGACGAAGAAGGAGATGAAGAAGATGTGTGCGGATCGTGGACTTCGCGTTAGCGGGAATAAGGGAGACCTACTGGTACGGCTAGAGGATGACGACGCCACCAAAATTGCTAGAGAAAGGGATCGACCACGCGTCGAAGACCTTGCTGGCACTACCCCTGCTGCTGAAGCTGAAGTTGGCCGTGAAAATGAAGCCGAAAACGACGCCGAGCCTGCCCTACCTGCCCAACAACACCCTGGAGCCAATTCAGGGGCTTCTGCAACTAGATTTGTATGTGATGTTTCCCTCCTTCGTTTCAACCAGCTGCTAACTCTCTACCAGAACGGGCTAACTTACGAAAACGACTCCGAATCCGACTCCGACTCCTGCGAATATGAAGATGAAGAGGAAGGCAACGGGGCTAGCCCTACGCTGCCTGCCTTACCTGCCCTTCCTGCCCAACACCTTGGAGCCAATTCAGGAGCTTCTGCAACTGAATTTGTATGTGATATTTCCCTTCTTCGTTTCAACTAGCTGCTAACTCTCTACCAGAACGGGCCAACTTACGACCCTCTACCAGTAACGGCCTCTTCGCCACACGCGTTGCAACTTGCCGACGATGAAGAAGACGATTTATTGCCACCAGATGACGCCCGTTTCCTACTACAGTTAACCTTGGCCAAGTAACGGCAACAGCAACGGCAACGCCAACAGCGTAGATAACTGCTATATTTGCTAGCCAAAGGCCTTTGAACGGTAACAGCAACAGCAATAGCGTGGATAACTGCTATATTGGCCAGTCAAAGGCGACGGCAACGGCAACAGCGTAGATAACTGCTATATTGGCTTGCCAAAGGCAACGGCAACGTCAATAACGCCACATTACAGTTAATTGCACCTGGCCGAAAGAGGGTTAGCCAAAGGGGCTAGTAGGTCTTGGCCACGATGTTGACTAGCATTGTTCTTGCCCTGTTTTTGTATGCGACGACCATGCCTTCTTCCATCACAGGTTAGCACTTGCAGCTTTTCTTCTTCACAGACCTGGACTTGGCAGTCGTGCAGGGGCCACAACACACACCCAACCACCTGTTTTTTCCTCCCGTTTTTCACCTCCGCTTTTCACCTCCTCTTTTCACCAGAATCTCTCTAGCAACAAGCCTTCAACGCCGTCTTCAACACCGTCTTCAACGCCGTCTTCAACGCCGTCTTACTGCCTGCAACACTTCAATCCCTTCTGGCGGTCAATATACCCTGTGAGTACTTCTCCTGCTACTTAGTTTCTATAGCTAACGAAGTAGCTTCTCCGGCTAGCTACCAACACCGCCGTCGCCAGGATTCACTCCCTTCTGAGACACCCGAATCCGTTGCAACACACCTTCGGCTACCTGCAGACCTGCAGTGGTCAGGTCAGAAAGAAGCAACGCCTTGTACGGCCAGAATACTTCTTCTGCCACCTGATTTCTATGGCTAATGGTGTATCTTCTCCAGGTGGTGGTTGTTGCCGCCCACATCAAAGCTTCGCACACCCGACCTAGTGGTGGGTGGTGGCCTTCTCGCTTCGGATACGTAAGGCCAGAATACTTCTTCTGCCACCTGATTTCTATGGCTAACGGTGTATCTTCTCCAGGTGGTTGCAACACACCAAAGTTTCGCTCATCCCAGCGGTGGGTGGTGGCGCCTTGCTGCAGTCATTGCTACCAACAGTAATATCAAGTTGGACTAGGTATGAATACTTCTTCTGCCACCTGATTTCTATGGCTAACGGTGTATCTTCTCCAGGTCCATGCTGGTGGTTTCCATCCTCGTTGCAACAGCAATATTTCGTTGCAACAGCAATATCTATAGTTGCGTTGCGTGGCACCCATTGCGACATCTCGTACGTACGGCCAGAATACTTCTTCTGCCACCTATTTTCTATGGCTAACAAGGTCTCTTCTCCAGGTCCCCCACACTGGTGGTTTCCTGCTGCCGCCAAGCCAATAAAGTCCTGAAAAATGGAATCTCGGCCAACAACTCCGCCAACAAGGCTGTTGGTCTCCGATACTTCGTTTTGTGTAGGAGGTCCACCTAAGAAGAAGTCTCCGATACCAATAACTGCCCGTAAGAAGGACCCCTTTGAGACGACTTTTTACCGCTTTCCTCCACCAGAAACGGTGAGGCCAACACCTCCACCAACAACGCCTCCGGTCAGGCCAAAGGATAAGGCAAAGCTATTGCCGCCAGAAATACTGGTCCGGCCGCCAACGCCTGGCACCACTCCGCCAACGCCGAAAAAACGGCCTACGCGGCAGCAATACTACGGAGGCAACCTGCTACCAGTGGTGCCTCCACCTATCAGACTGCTGCCAAGAAGGGTGATAGAGGCGCCAGAGGTGCCACTGCCACCACCTAGGGCTACCAAACCACCTTACAGGTTGGTTAACCAGGCGCCAGCAAGGGTGGCAATAGCTTCATTGGCGTTGGCGTTGCCTCCGCAATCTCGGTCGCAGCCGTTGCCGCCTTCGCCAGGTCCTCCACCTGACAGGCCTCTACCAACACCTCCTCGCAGACCTTCTGCGCCAGCAACTACTGCAGTAACAACTACTACAGTAGCAGGCTTTTCGGCCAACGCTACGCAGCCGTTGCCACCGTTAGGAGACTTGGAGAGAGAGGAAGAAGAAGAGAGAAGAAGGGGTTCGATAGCGGAGAGTTGGTGGCAAGGAGGCGTTTTTCGGTTAATATATACAGCATTCAGGAGTCTTATGTAAGGTTGGAAGGTTATATATATAGCCCTACCGGGTAGGCCTCTCTCAAGCTACCGGGTAGGTCTTGGTAGTCCTTTGAATTGAATAGGTCTTCCAACTCCGTGAAATCGCTCCTGAATATAGCCCTACCAACTCCGTGAATTAACCCCTTGAAATAGCCTTTTCCGAAGCCGTGAAATAGCCCTACCAACTCCGTGAATTAACCCTTTGAAATAGCCCCTTCTCCAACGCCGAACGCCGAACGCCAGTAGCCCTTTATATAAGGCCTAGGGCCACCAACCCCTTATATAAGGCCCTATATATATAGCAGCCGCGGCCTGGCTTCTTCTCTTCTTCCTCCACTACCTCTATCGGCAGCAAGGGTGGCGATAACTCCGTTGGCGCCAGAGAAGGTGGTGGTGCCAGTGAAGTTGGCGATACTGGTGCCAACTCCTCCTCCTCAACGAAGCGGCGATATTGGCCCTGTATCATTGCCGGATCGATACGGGCCGCGCCGATCCGTCTGGTCCTTGAAGAGAAGGCCGAATATGGTGTGCCGCCAGGTATAGGTGGCAACGGCCAGGTAGGTGGCGCCGTTGCTGGCGGCAACGTTGCCAGGAACGGCGCTGGTAGCAACGCAGCCGGCGGCCACTCTGGCGGTGGCCTCATCAACGAAGGCAGCAACGTTGTGGTGTGGCCTATAGGTGAATTCAGAGGAGTATAAGAAGGCCTCCTCCGAGGCGTTTGTAGAGGCGTGGCAGGAGAGAGGGTAGCCGAAGGAGTGGTAGCCGTGGCTGGCGGAGAGGGAGGCCAATCGGACCTAGGAGTGGGCGGCGGCGTACGCGGGTTCTCGTACAACGCGGAGGGGTTCATGATGCTAATTAACGGGGGAAAATACTTCGTTAGCCGTAGTAATCGGGTGGAAGAAGTAGTACTTACACCGCTTCTTGAGGGTGGCCGGTTTGGAAGGGATGTTGCGCAGCAGGCTGGCGTTGGCCATGGTGTGGTCCTACGAAAGGCGAAGGCGATGGCGTGATGTGGAGTTATCTGGGAGATGATACATTGTTAGCCATAGAAATCGAGTGGCAGGTCAAGTACTTACCCCGGATTCTGACCAGTAGCGTTGATAAATCGTGAACGGCGCTGGCGACGGTCAAGGTGTTGGTGCAACAAGGTGTTGGTGCAACATGGAGTGGATGACGAAGGAAGAAGGTGAGACAAGGAGGAAGACCCTGAAAGATCCAGTTTAATGGTGGAATACATGGTCCGTGCATAGAAATAGGGGCTAAAATGAAGTCTCTTGGCACTGCACTTCATCACACTAATCACACACTAGTTCGTTCAGCTACACCAATTTTCAGGTAGTAAAGTGGATAGCGAACGGCCACCTCTACAGAAAATCGCGGTACGTGCACCCCTCATAGATTCTTATTGTTGAAAATGAATTTCGGCCCGCAACCAGCTCTTCAGTCAAAGGAGTTGATGTTTTATTTCGTACTTTTCAGTAGAAAATACTAGCAGCTAGTACTTTGAAGTACAGAAAGCACTTCGCCTATTGAACATACTGCCGGCATTATTTCCAGACCAAACACCCTCACTGTGAGTCCTTTTAAAACCCCCCACCGCGCCCTATGGTATCTTTCTCCGCTGAAAGCCTTGGAAATTACAGCAGCCGAACACGCCCTTAGGTAGGACTCCGTACTTCGTCCGTACCCGACAAGGTTCGTACATCATACGGAGACAATAAAGTGCCGATAAGGATCTGCGAACCGCAAACGCTCTGCCAGCAGGATGCCAGGCCGAGACGGGCCGCAGGGTGTCTGCGGGCCCGGTTATTATGCACAGTATGTAAACTGTACCTAATATAGTCTGTAACTTACTCATCATCACGGGGTCTGCGATCCGGAATACCTAATACTGTAGTACGAAGCCCACTGCATATGAGCTCCTACTACATTAAGTAGTGTGACAGGCGCTTTAAGTAGACATGTTTGGTGGAGTTTTTTGGTACCTGAATCTACCTAGGTAGGTATGAATCCCCGTTGGGTTTCTGTTGTTGTGTTCCTATAGAGGCCCGGGGACTATAGTAGTATACCTAATGGGCACGGAGGGAGTTATACTGTACACTACGGAATAATACCTAAGTACATTTAGCGGCAGTGTTACCTATCATGTGTAGGTAGGTAAGGTTAAGCTCAGCGTCAGTAAGCGTAAAAGCAGGTACTTCCAAGTAGTTCACGTAGCCGCTATGAGTACGTAATGTAAATGTACCTTGGCCGCAATTTACGTACCTATTTGCTGTGCCCCAAACCCCAAGTACTGGGTAGGTACTTACACTGTCTGCCCCCTCTCCGAAATATGCTGATATGCGGGCCCGCCTCCCTACAAGCATTGCAGGCAATACAAGCACCCTAACGTAGGTACCTAGGTACCTACATTGCAAGAGCCGACTCCTGCCCTCTGCCCGATGCCTCGACACCGACGGCCTTCAATCTGCTTGCAATAATTTCCTTGTTGGCGATAACGATCATTCCATGCCCTCCAATCCCGCCCAACTCGACATCGCGCCCAGCAAGGCCCCGTCACCAGCAACCAAACCCAGCCGAAGCGTTATATCGGCGTTGGTCCTTCGCTTTGTCACGATCTAAAAGTTAGTTAGTGCCTCTGCCAGCCATTCTTCCATTTGCCTATTGTACCTAGCGCATATTCGCTGTCTGGCACTGGTCTTCCGTCCTCCACATACGGAATCCCCTGCCACGCCTGCTCGGGTCTCCTATCTGAGCCTCTCTCTTTCTGTCTGGGGCGGAAGGCCTAAATTTTTTCGTTGCCCTTACAGCTCTGCCTTCTTGGTTTTGGCGTTCCTATTTTTGTCACACATGCCGTCGGAGGACCCAAAGCCTATATCGCCAACTCCCAATGTCTGACGTTGAACGACGCGACCTTCATTCCACAAACGTTGAGACCGTTTGATGCTTCAACTTAGATAGCGAGACCTACCTTCTCCCACACATCAGCAACGCTCCGTCAGACCGAGACTTCGTAACCCTTGGCCGCAACCATGGGTTCTGATTATGGAGGTGGTCTGTCTTCGGATCACGTCCATAGTCACCCCCCTCCAGCTGGCGACGGCACCCATCAACTTGATCACGATCGACTCACCATGACTTCCAGTCCGCCTTACTCTAACGGGGGATACCCCTTACCGAACCGACCAAATGCCTCTCCCACCCTCAGTTCTCATGGCGAACCGCGGAGGCGGAGCGGTGAGCAAAGTAGATCTAGGGTACGCAACGGAAGATCGGCTAGCGGGTCAATTCGTACCTGTGCAAAGTGTGGCGAGCCCTTGACGGGTCAATTCGTACGTGCTTTAGATGAGACTTTTCATTTGGAGTGTTTCAAATGCTATGTAAGTGCGATTGATCATCCTATACCCGCCTGACAAGCTTCGTATTAATAGATTGGATCCAGGATTGTGGTCAGATTGTTGCATCTAAGTTCTTCCCTGCTGACGATGAAAATACGGGTGGCCAATATCCCCTATGCGAGACCGATTATTTTCGTCGGCTAGGCCTACTATGCCACCAATGCGGTGGCGCTCTTCGGGCCTCGTACATCACCGCCCTTGACCGAAAATACCACGTGGAGCATTTCACATGCAGTCTTTGTTCGACTGTCTTTGGAGCCCAGGACAGCTATTACGAGCATGACGGCGAGGTTTATTGTCACTACCACTACTCTACACAATTCGCCCAACGGTGTAATGGTTGCCATACCGCTATTCTTAAACAGTTCGTGGAAATATATCGCAATGGCCAAGATCAACACTGGCATCCTGAATGCTATATGATCCACAAATTTTGGAACGTACGACTAGTACCGCCCGACGATACCGAGGAGCAGGCTCCTGAGGCTCCAGATGTCGAGAGCCGAGAGCTTGTGAGGCAAAAGGAAGAAGTCATGGAAGATAAGGTCTACCGAATCTGGAGTGTCCTGTCAACCTTCGAGGAGTCATCTGCTGCATGTATATCAGACATGCTACTTCACGTCAGCAATGGCTCGTACGTTGAAGGCGTTTTCGTTGCCAAAAAGTTTATTATCCATGTGGAGGTCTTATTCCAGTCAGCGGATCGCCTTGATGAGACACTGAAACAGCTGGAAGTGAAAGGTTTGTGGCGCCAAGCCGTACAATTGCGTGAAAGCCAATTACTAAACTCTTCTAGCTTTAATATATGGGCGCGAAGCAAAGCTTCTTTGCAAGAAAATTGTCTCTTTCTTTTCATTATTGTCCAAGACACAAGAGCCCAATATGCGCAAGATAGGTGTTACACAGGAACTCCTGTCTCTCGTTACAGGCCTCGCTCATTATCTTAAGCTCCTCATACGTATCTGTCTCCAGGGAGCTCTCAGGCTCGAACGCGAGCAAGGCTCATCAACTGGGCTGTTCCGGTTTCTCGAAGACCTCAGTGTACTTGAATCCATGAAAAATGATGATGACACGTTGCAGATCACTCTTGGCATGGCGAAGCTCTCCGCCAACGATTCCGATCAATGTACTTTATGCCGCAAGCCGATTGAGGACGAATGTGCGTTAAGCGGCGATAGGCGATGGCATATAACCTGCGCGTGCTGCTCTCGGTGTGGCCGTGAGCTAGGCAAAACTCTTAATCAAGCCCGTTTCCATCTAGACCAGAAACTATATTGCGCAGACTGCGAGGCACAGCTTGGAGAGCATGGCCAACCTTTGGAACGAACTTCGAAGCTTCAACAATATATTTTTCTCTTAAAGGTCGCATTGGCTCGCTTACTTGAAATTCTTCGAAACAATGGTGCTTTACATTATGGTGCAGAGGACCAGGATCGCAACGACCGCAAACCATCTTTAGTTAATGGAGCCGTTTTACTGCGGTCGAACTCTCGTTCTAAGTCGTATAACGACGGAGAGCGTCTCGAGCGGGAGTCGTCCTATGAGAACACTCTTAATGATGTACGCAGACTCAGGAGTACCCGGCTCGAGAAGCATTTATCGTCCAACTTTAGGAAGGCTCGGACATCCAGGATTATGGATGGACCTGATGGACACAGTGCACGTCCTGGCTCAGCTGATCCAGATGGGGATTTGCGGAACAGGGCACTACAGATTGACGAAGAGCGGGAGGTGGGAGTAGAGGGTACAACAGAGCAGTATTTCGGACACCAGGATGCATTGACCTTGGACGACATACCTCGAATTGTTGCAGCAGAGCAGGCTCGAGAACAACAACCCAACAAGCAGGAAATCTTCAGATCACCTAATGGTGAATCTTCCTACGGCGCCGGTCATCAAAGGAACTTATCGGGCGGCCGGGATGCCGAACTCAAAATGTTGGGTGAGCAAAGAGGAACTAGGAAATTTTTCTCCGAGTTGTCCGGCCTGGAGTACTTTATCGTTCGTCATGTTGCAGTTCTGACGATGCAACCAATGCTTGAGTCAGAGTTCTCACTCGAAGAGCTACTTGGACTCATCGAAGCAAAGAAGCCACCCACATTCTGGAATAAGTTTGGCAAAGCATTTGGTAAGAACGATACTCGCAAAAGTGCCAAGAAGAAGGGTATCTTTGGTGTTCCCCTCGAGGTTATCCTGGAACGTGATGGCGCTGATTCTACTGATGGTGTTGGCCCTGGCGCCTTGCGAATCCCTGCCATCATTGAAGATACCATAATAGCTCTGAAAAACAAAGATCTTTCCATTGAAGGCGTTTTTCGGAAGAGTGGTAACATCAAGAAGCTTACGGAACAGGTGGCAGCTATAGATAGAGATGGTTGCGATGCTATCAGGTGGAACGACGAAAATCCCCACCAACTCGCTGCGCTCCTCAAGCGATACCTTCGCGATCTGCCGGATCCATTAATGACTTTCAAGCTCTACAGAGTGTGGATTGCGGCGACGAAACTACAAGATCCCGACAAGAGAAGACAATGTTTACATATGATTTTTTGCCTACTACCTCAAACCCACCGCGATACGCTCGAGGTTCTATTCAATTTTTTCAAATGGGTTGCGACTTTCCATCAGGTCGACGAGGACACCGGGTCGAGAATGGATGTCCACAATCTTGCTCGAGTCATTGCTCCAAATATTCTTCGCATGAACGCCAGGAATGCGAGCTTCTCGGACGAGCCTATGATTATCGTTGCTTGTGTTGAAGAGCTGATTCAGTCCAATGAGGAGATGTGCATGGTTCGTTGAATATGATTGTTCTAGCACGTTGCATTTACTAACCTGACTGGCCAGGTTCCCGTCGAAATAACGGATATTCTCAGCGACTCAAGTCTATTCAGTAATAATGGGGACATTACAACTAAAGAGATACTGAAACGTATTGAAGGCCGAGCCCCCAATGGTGGTCCTAAACAGTACGACGGCGCAGAATTCGCTTCCAGACAAGATAGTCATAAGAGACCCATGGCCACTAGGGTCGAAACAGATCCAGCGCTACTTCAAGAGCCTACGATCCCTTTCACAACCACTCAAGGTACTTCGCCTCCGCAATGGCGAAACCCCGACGGCGGTGATGTTTCTCACTCTGAACAATATGATCGAGCCGGGACGCCGCAGGGGGATAATGGTCAACGCAAGGAGTGGCGTAACTCCGGATGGGGTAGGCCAAATAATTCTCTTGCGACGGGCACGAGCTAAAAAGGCCCCGACACCACCCCGTATATACATTTAAGCATTTGCACTGTTGATTACTTGTACGGACATTATTTGTCGAACCCAAAAACCGGTTGACTTTCTGGTAACGCTGATTAATCTTAACGAAATCGTGTGACTGTTGCGCGAACACAAAGTTGAGCATCTGTGGCTGGCGTTGCGAGCCTTGGTTTGTGCACGAACGAGAACCTCGTTCGATCCTCTTCTGACTTCCGAGTTTTGAAACGTCGGGCAAATTTTTCAAATTTCGTCTGCAAAAGGCGGCTTTGCTTCCCGGGGCCTGCAGCGCCTTTTTACAGGTTGGCAGCGTTTGTTTGTTTGCTTGGAGTAGCGTGGTTGCAGTCTTGTTCGGTCTGGCCTACAAGATGGGCGTTTTTTTATCCGTATGTAAGCACCGCGAAATTCGAAAGACATTACAAAGAGCCGGGTGCCGGGCGTCAGGCAAGGAAGAGAAGCCCAGTCTTCTTGGATGACTGCTGGTGGGCTCGATCGTCTTCTCACTATCCCCCAGTCCCCCCTAGGCTGAGACAACGGTTTGGTTTTAGGAGATCTCAATGGACACCGGGCGTTGCGGTTGAGTTTCGCCAACTCCCCAACCTGTCGAGGGTCTTAGCTGGACCCCGACTGTTCTGTCCAAAAAATGAAGTGTTTCATTATGCTGCTTCTCGGGTTGGAGAGCCCTTTTTTTCTCTCTTCGTTTTTAAAGGGGGAAAAATGAGAAAGGCGATAGTGTAGCTTAGACAGCTGCAATGAAAGCACAATGTGGTACTCGATGAGACACAGCCACGCAATTTCTGTTCGAGGGACCCAACTCAAATGGTTCTGTTCCTGGCTTTGCGGTATAGTCGAATGACGTGTGGTATTTTGATTGAATTTCGTGAGGCTGGTATGTAGTGCTCGATTGCGAATTAGGTGTATATCTCCCTCAAGTCATGGCCTCTTCTGAGGCCCGGCGGATACTATATATACTATGTAACCCGGTCCGAATAAGGAGGCGGCGGTGAGGGGACGCCATCGTCATCATCAGCGTGATTCTATATAAATTACAACATTAAGTTTTTGTTCATTTTCGTATCCCATGTATATACGCTCTCTTCCCTTCCTTATGAGCTCGCGGCCTTCTCCTGCTCCAATGTCCATTTTACGGTACGCTTGACTCCATCGTTGAGGCTTACAATTGGTTCGTAACCGAGACGCCGCCGAGCTTTGCTGATGTCGTAATAACGAGTCATGGTGCTGTAGATGATGCGCTGGCGAGTGAGGGTTGGCTGGCGCCGTAGGAGAGCCGCGAAGGTCTCGCTGAAGTAGCCCAATAGAAGGCCAATATCCCGGCTCATAATCCAGGCGTGGTCTGTCCCGCGCTGCGAGCCTGCCTCCCGCCAGATGGAACGCATCATGTCCCAGAAGTACACGGGGCTGCCGTTACTCACCAGGAAAGCTTCTCCATCCACCTTCTCATGGTCGAGTGGCGCTGTCTTGGATGCATGTGTGACCAGGAGAGCGCGTGCTGCCAATAGATGCGCATGCGCTACGTTCTCGACGTATGTGAAATCGAACATGTTCGTGTTTGTGCCTACTTGCACCTTGTCGTTGCCTCCCCGGTATGCCCCGACCGCATGATGCACCAGCTGCATGTCACCTTCGCCAAATATACCAGACGGTCGGATGGCGCTTGTTAGGAGGTTGCTATCCTGTGTCCGGTTGGCCTCCAGTACGAGTTGCTCGGCGTGGGCCTATTGGTTCAAGACACAAAAGGAGGTTAACTTGTTTTTCCGTTCCCAAGCGTTTCCCACCCACCTCATACGATAGCGGGAGGAAAGCAGGTAGAAAAGAGCAGAGCTCACCTTAGTCTCCGAGTAGTATTCGGTTTGCAATTTACCGCGAATGACGGGGTATTCCTCATTCGCATTGATCAGGTCGGACTTGTTGTCGCTAATAACGCTGGCGGAGCTCGTGTAAATAAGGGCCTTGACGCCGCTCTCCCGGCAGGCAGCGATGACGGCACGCGTGCCCTCGACATTTACCTTGTAGAAGACCTCATTAGAGACGTGGCTTGCACCCTGGGCTGGCGGCGAGGCTGTATGAATGACGACGTCGGGTTTTAGGCGGGCGAAGGTCTTGAGCAGGCCTTCGCTGTCGGTGATGTCGGCCTCGACGTACTCGACGCCGTCACTGGCTGGGCGCCGGTTCCGCTGACACTTCAAATCGACGACGGAGACTTCGCACTTCCAGTCGCGTAGCAGCAGGTTCACGACGTGGTGGCCCAGGAAGCCACAGCCGCCAATGACAAGGACGCGGCCAAGCAAAGGCTGCTCCATTGTCGGGCGATGTGCACGGTGATGCGAACGGATTTATGGGGGGGGAAACGGTGAGCGAGTGCAGCGAAGACGAGGATTCAGGTAGGTAGGTATTCTGTAGTTTACAGGGCATTGAGTATCAAGACTCACGGTGCAGACTGTGATGAGTCTTGTTGTTGTTTGGTTTCGTATTCGTATTGGCTAGTAGTGTACGAAGGCTGGCGACAAAGGTTTGCGGAGACGCTCAGATCATATGCGAGTAACTGTACAGTCCCAAGCACGGAAAAAGGGACTGTACGGTACAGCGGGTAGGTACCCCCATGAGCGACCCTGCCTGCCCAAACAGCACCCCACTTCAGGTATCGGTACTTCTGCTATCCACCTACCTATCTAGCGCCATGATAACGGCAACAGTGCGCGTGCAGCTGTCCACTACCAGTACTGCGGCATCTCGCAGAACCAACATACCTGCAGGTACCCAGGTAGATTCTATACCTGCCCAAATGTAGGTAGGTAGGTACAAACCCCACCTTCAACCTTCAACCTAACTCGATGCCCTACTACCTATTACATTGGCATCCTCCTGGGCACGCTCAGCTTGATCATACCTACAACGCTGCGTATCTTCTTATATGTAGTGAAATAGCCGTGTTTGCCAGACGCGTGTCTGGATTCTCTCGTTCATATCTCTTTCCAGGACACTCGCCTAACATATTTACGGAACCGATCCAAGTTGTCTTGGCCAGTCCATTTCCACCTGATCATTCTCCCCGCCATACTGATATGACACTGGTGAACCTTAGCACACGCAGCATCCCAGTATTGCCAACCTTCCAAGATTAACCCAACCGACCAGCTTCCCCAACACGTCCCCGTCTCTGGTTGAGGTACCCAGCCTCACCCTCTGACAAACGGCGTAGCAAGATGGCGGATCAATCCATTATTCGTATCACCAAGGTAATATCGCCGCAGTCGCATCAACCCACGGCATCTGCCTTGCTTTTCTTATTTGAAATAGGGCGTCGTTGAGTGAGCTAACTGATCTTGCTTCCCAGGAAATCGGCGAGATTCAGAAAAACTCAGACCTCTGTGAGCACGCCCCTGAACATAGTACTGGATCACGTCTCTAACCTTCGTTGTTTTCGCCTTCTAGCCCTTGCCGTTGCCTTTCGCGATCGCGATGTTCGCAACGTCAAAGCCATGATCATTGGCCCCCACGAGACGCCTTATGAGTTTGGTTTCTTCGAGGTTCGTGCCAATGCCGGACTCCTGCGAGAGTCCATCCACCTGTCTATCTGTCTCTACTCATTACCTTGGGCCACAGCTTTGCGGAAGCTAACAATTGAACTCGACTAGTTTTCATTCAAGTTTAATAAAGGTAGCTGAACCGACTTTGCTTGAGCGTGCTATCACAAGCGGCGCCGCTGATATTACATGTTTTGCATAGATTATCCTCGCAAGTCTCCTGCCGTAACCTGTACAACGACGAATGGTGGCCGTTGTCGCTTCAACCCGAATATCTATGCCAACGGCAAAGTTTGTCTGTAAGATTTCATGCATCACTTCGTGCGGGGCCTTGCTAAATTGTGTCATAATTGCCAGGTCCATTCTGGGGTACGTGCTACTGCTTGTCGCTGCCTTTACCGTCAACTTTCTTTTCTAAAATATTGCTATAGCACGTGGCGAGGCGAACCAGGTGAAGAATGGTCTGCAGCTCAAGGCTTGGAGTCGATTCTCCTTTCAATCCAGAGCCTCATGTCTGCGAATCCTTACGAGAACGAGCCCGGCTTTGAAGACGCCAATGATGATCACGACAAAAAGAGCCAGAAAGAATATGTCGCCAAGGCAAGTACGGCATAAACTTCAATGCGCCCATGGTAACTGACAGCCGGCCTGCAGATTCGACATGAGACCTTGCGAATCTCCGTCATCCAAAAGCTTGAGGAATTTCTTGGTTTCTCTTCTGCAAATGATACAATTGTCGCTCCGACTGAATACGACGACGCTGCAGCTGAAGGCCGTGACCTAGAGGATGCAAGTATACCTTGGGAGCCATTCAAAGACTTGTACAAGCGCCGCTTCCTATGGTACTATGATACCTATCTAGAGACCATTCAAAAGGCAAAAAAGGAGATCAAGGATGATAGGCCATTTGCGCGTATGCCGTTCGAGGGTGGAAGCAATTCGATGGATGGAAAATTCAATTATACCGAATTGGAAAAGCGCCTGCAGAAGATCAAGGCTGCTCTCGATGCCGAGCCAGAAAAGTGGGTGGAAGAAGGGGCCTCGGCCAAGAACAAGGACGGTACGGTGGCAGTTAATCTGGCTCGCCAATTCGACCAGATCAAAGAATCGTTCAAGAGAGACGACATTCCCCACAACATAGAGCTGGAGAACGGCAGCCCATTTGCATGGGTAATGACCTACTTTGGACGTCCTATGACAAACTTCGACGGTGGAATGTTCAAGATCAAGCTCAATTTTAGTCCTCGCTTCCCAGCAGAGCAGCCACGAGTCAAGTTCCTGACCACTCTTTTCCACCATCGGATCACCCCAGACGGAATATTATGCTACATTCCCAACTCTAACCGCTTCGAAGACGTGAGACAACATATCGATGCCATTTTCACTGCGTTGGAAGAGGAGAATCCTCCATATGATCCCAGAACGCAGGTCCACCCTGAAGCTCACAAACTTTACTGGGGAGGTGCTGAGGGTCGCAAAATGTATAACAGAAAACTGCGCAGGTCTGTTCAGCAGAGCATGGAAGACTTCTAGGGCGCTTGAATTGGGGTTTCACGAATAACAACGAGAAATGAGCATGGCGCACCGAGGTTCATGGGGGGTGTTTTAGGAAGTGTGCATTCGAAGCAAGGCGTCAGGTGGAAAGGTCATACGAGGCAGCGTAAGGCTGCTTTAGAATATTTGAATGCGTGTTCTGGCGTTATGAGGGCCGGATATAACGTACAGGCTCTGCCGTCGTCGAACGTGGCAACTGGTCTCCAGTGCACGCCCGTCTCGGCATGGTAGGATGGCCTACTTTTAGCAACTTCCGGTTCAACGTCTGCCTGTGCAGGTACTTTGTTGGGCGTTCTACTGGGAACAACGAGGTCGAGCACACGAGTGGTGGTAGTACCTAGAATATCTGACATGAAGCTGCTTACTTCTGCATGGCTAGCCACATCACGATGTAGCAACACTTTGCAAACACCATCGGTGCCCCGTTTCTAGCAACAACTATTTGGCCAATTTACACGGAAGCAGAGCGTTTTACTCTGCCTGATTATTGCATGGACAAGAATAGGTAGAAGTCTTTACAATCGAGAGACCGCCAGAACAGAAAAAGCCGAAGGCCCAAGTCATAAAAAAAGGGATGCAATTGATTGTCCTATCTCTTTGGCTGCACGAAGACACCAACTCGGTCACTTGCTTTACATTACCACTCCGTCAGTTACCAAGTTGGTGTCTTCGGGCAGCCAAAGAGATACTATACCACATTGGATATGGTATTCGGGGTGCGAAAACTCATCATTTTGTGCACGATCATCAGTGTCCCCGGTGGTGTCAAGTCAGAAATCTCTACGAACTACGCTCATAATATTAATCTCTAATGGAATGTTTCATGGGTCCAACATTAATATTTATGCTCATTCTGTACCATCCCTAAACGCCGCATCATCTACCTTGAGATATAATTGCAAATATGTGCCTATGGTCCAGTTGTCCTCGTCACGTTAAATGAAATGTTAACCTTTCCGGAATAATCCCCTTTCTCTGTGTGGTTTATGATTCCCCGGGTGATGAGAGGTATCAAGGTTTCGACGGCGCTTTGGGCTTCCGGTTGATCTTATCCTTGAGCGGCGCGTAGGGCGCTGCGACGCCGAGATACTCCTCCTGCCTCCCGTCGCCTCCCTTGAATTCGAAATGACCGTCGGGCGTCAGAGATGCCGGCGTGCCCTGTGCGGGCCGCAGCACTTGCTCGTTATGAAGCTTGTCTAGCGACTCGCCGACCACGGCGTACTGTGACCAGTTGATCGGCGGGCAGCGGACTATGTTCTGGGGCTTCGGGATGAAAGCCCACGGCGGCGGCCCGGGAGCCTCAGCTTCGGGCTCCGTTTTCACCTTGTCTTTCTCTTCGGTCACGGGCCAGGACTGGTCTGAGGCGTGGCAAGTACTGCGTTTTTGTTTGCTGTTAGTCGGCTTCTCTTTGTTGCTGTCGCTGTCGCTGTCACTATCGCTGTCGCTATCGCTATCGCTGCCGCCGCCTTTGGCGCCACCCGTGAATAAACCCGCCCCTTCGACCCCTACTCTTCCTGCTGTCAGATCTCGCACAAAGATCTCAGGCTCGGCGAGCGCGGTTCTCTTCACGCGATTTAATGTGGCCATGTCGCGTTCCGCTTTCTTCCGTTGCATCTGTAGTATTGATATGGCTGACTTGAGCGCTAAGACGTCTGGATTGGTGTCGAAGTCTATGGGCTCGGACGCCGGGGGCAGCGCGGCTGTTGCTTCGACATGCGAGTTGTAGGTGTAAGTTGGTCGCGGGGGACAGGTAATAGGGTTTAGTGGTGGCGTTATTGGACTGTATGTTGGGCGTGTGGGGGATGAGGAGCGCGGCTCGGTTTGGTTCTGCTCTCGTGATGTGTAGGGCATTGGGACTGGAACTGGTATCGGTGTCGTAGACTGTATTGGTCTTGTGGCGGTGTTGATATTCGGTACCGTGGCAGATACGCGGCTTGTTGGTGGCTGCTGTTGCTGCTGCTGCTGCGATGGTTTGGAGGCGGAAGCCTCTGTGTTGAGGGTGAGACCTGACACCATGACGATGCTTCGCGGGTGTCGGGTCGTGGAGATAGAGAATGAGCAAAGCGACTTGCTTTCGGGTTCCAGAAAGTTGAGTCTTGAGATACTGCGGTGCTTTGGAGTTATGTTTACTATCGAAAGTCCCGCCGGCGACGCACTGGCTAGGTATGACTTGACGCGATTGCTGTGGGTTGACTTGTGACGATGTCAATGTTTGAGGGATGAACTTATGAAGTGAGATCCTTATGACGTCGATTCGCCGGCCTTTGCCAAGTGTTCGATCAGCCAATCAGCTGAAAAGCGGGTGCCCCGCACATGAACCATCAACCTTACCTTAGCGCGCCAGGGGGGTTTTTAATGGGATGGCATAACCGGCACCCCGGTACATCCAAACACACCAAGATCTGCTGGTAAGAAAAGTACTCTAAAAGCGGCACATCAAAAATAGTCATGCGCGAGTTTCGGAGGATCCAGTACCTGCATACTGCTCACCACTTTCTTGGGCAATTGCCATCAACATCAACAGTAGAAATGCTCCAACAATCGTACGTATAATTGCGAACTGAAGCTTTTATATGACTATCCCTTTCTTTCGAAATGTATAGGCACAATCTGACTAGATTTTACCTTATTGTTGGCAGTGAGCATATGAAAGACAGCATGCCACGGAGTATTTGTCACACAGACACGTGACATCTTCGCTCATACTAACCTAGCGCTAACGAGATAGGTGGCAACATGTGTCGGCATCCTCGACTGGGCTCGTGATCCCTCACCGACACTTAACCCTGCCACCTCGACATCCAGTCGAGGCCCACGATCATCGTCGACACGTCGCTGCCTAGTCTGCTCGATTCTGAGGCCTTTCCGCTAGGAGCTGCCGGAGATCGAGCTGGCATTTACTCAAGGGAACTTTCTTCCCCTTGAGACATTAGCGTGTGTCGACTCAACCATCGTGGCTTAATAGGACAACACGCTACTGCTTTATTACGGGGCTCTTACCTTCTAAGGTATGACAAGGGCCTTCGGCACGGCTAACTTAGCGATGAGAGTTCACTGTAGCGTGCGCTATAGGGGCTTGGAACGATAGTTCAATTCAGCTAATAATAGAATATGGTCGCAAAGGTCGCTATGCTTCTCTAACTCCCTCTTTCCTGTCCGGAGGACTGCCTTCCTTTTAAGTCCTCCGTCCGCTAAGTGCGACGATTGCTGTCTGGGCCTGTACGGTTACCCTGTAACCTTCTGTGGCCAAATATGAGTGCTGTGCGAGTGCGCTAATGCTTGTTGCATGGGTCTGAGTCGTGAATCACCATGGTGGTCTCGGGGGTTGGGTTGGCTATTCTTGGATTCTTCTTCCTTGAGTCACCTTCCCATATACCCACCGACCCCAGTTGGCCTCAAAACACGACGCAGAGCCCTCCGGCCAAGGGCCCCACTTTCCGCTAAATTATTGTATGGGAATTCCGCCGAGACGACTCACGAAACCCCTTTTTTGCCAAGTTCTCAGGTGGTCTAAGACATCCTTCGACCTAGCGCATAAAACCTATATACCATTGGAAAGCTCTCGACGAGGCAAATCCAACGGTGGTATCCTCGTCCCCGTAGGACTCTTCGTCGTTGAGTTAGAGTCATTTGAAGTTCGGTCTACCGGGTAGGTCCTACCGGGTAGGTCTTACCGGGTAGGTCCTACCGGGTAGGTCTTACCGGGTAGGTCTTGCCGGACTCTCCGGCCATCCTCCTAATCTTCTGTAGGGACCCTAAACGTCTGTAGGGGACTTCTGTAGTCTGCCGCGGGCAGCTAATCTCGTGTTCGTGTTCGGGGTCAGTCTGATCGCTATGCTAATGCTGTTATGTCCGCGTGGTCTTCCTGCAGAGTGCTGAGACACGCTATCTATCCATAGTTCCCTGGAACGGGACGCCATAGAGGGTGAGAGCCCCGTAGTGGAGCGGTATCGTGATATCCCATTGAGCCACGACGGTTTAGCCGACGTGCGCTAATGTGCCAAGGGTGAGAGTCCCCTTGGGCAGACGCCGGCTCAATCCCCGACAGCTCCTAAGGGAAGGAGGTAAGCGAGGGCTCGGGGATTGAGCAGGTCAGGTGGTGGCATGTCGTAGGGAGGATCACGGGCCTCGACCGTGATCGTCGTAGCTGAGGGGATATCTTGGACACCGCTACTCCTGTACTCTATGATTAGCTTGCATTAGGGGCTTCAGACTTATCTCGTTGTTTGATTCTCAAATCCCGATTTATCCGGTCCGCGTCACCTGACATCCGCTAGGTGAAGTTCGGGATGACCTAATAAGTTCTAGTTAAAGGCTCTGTAGTTTGTCCGTATGACATAAGGCGTCCCGTTCCAGGGAACTATGAAGAAATAACATACCATCGGCATCCTACAAGAAGGTCATGCGACCAACACAGCATTAGCTTATCGTTCGGACTGATCTCAAACGCGAGAAGATTCTACAGCTGACTACAGAAGACCCTTACAGATATCTAACAGACATACGGAAGGAAACCGGAGAAGTGCCGGTTAAGACCTACCCGGCAAGACCTACCCGGTAAAACCTACCCGATAAGACCTACCCGGTAAGACCTACCCAGTAAGGCCTACCCGGTAAGACCTACCCAGTAGAACCTACCCGGTAGACCGAACTTCAGACGGCTCTATCTCTACGACAAGGAGTCCTACCGGGACGAGACCACTACCATTCGACTCGTCTCGACGAGAGCTTTCGAATGATATATAGGTTTTCACACCAGGTCGAAAGGATTCCTAGACCTCCTGAGAACTGGCCAAAAAAGCAGCTTCGTGAGTCGTCTCGGCGAAATTCCCATACTAATAATTTGTCGGAAGTGGGGCTAGTGGCAAGAAGCCTCTGCGTCGCTTTCTGAGGCCAAGTGGGCCCGGTGGGTATATGGGAAGGCGACCCAAAGAAGAAGAATCCGAAGATAGCCAACCTGTAACGACGTAGCGGATGCTAACGAAACCTAGGTGCGTTAAGGCAGTCGTTAACGGGTTTATGTTCCAAAGGTAGGTTTAACTTAGCGTGCTAGCGTTGAGCAATGTCATAGTTTGTCGTCAAGGGGTTTCCCTCACTCACGAAGTGTGAAGATAGATGCGTTAATCCAAGAACTAGGTGAATGCTTAGATTGCTAAGTGAAGAGAAGAAAAGAATAGCTAGCTACAGAAAGAGCGTTCCGTTATATCTCCTCCTCCCTACTAGGGATCACGCTATAGACCGTGATCGATCGTAGATCACGCTAGTGATCGTGATTGGTCACGATCGCGACAGTGATCGTGATCGCGGATCACTCTTGGCGGGGTGATCCCTCCTCTAGCCGCACTTGGGCCACGTGCATCGCTATAGCCAATAGCGATGCGTCCGAACTATAGATAGTTCCGTATCCTGCAGAGCTTAAGGCTCAACCAATAGCATGCAACCTCATGCAAGTAAAAACGAGGATGTACGAGGATAAACGAGGATAAACGAGCGTGCTCAAACATGATAGGGTGTATACAGGTATAAGCCCCTCAGTGGAGTCCTTCCTCCCATAGGATCGTAACACAACCCACCTAGCGAAACAGTCGTGGTGATTCACGACTCAGACACCTACACCAGCATTAGCGCAGCGCTTACAGCATCGATATTTGGCCTTAGAGGTTACGGGGTAGCCGACAAGGCCCAGACAGCAACTATCGCACTTAGCGAACGGAGGACTTAAAAGAAGGAAGTCCTCGAGTCGGAAAGGAAGGAAGTGGAAGGGCACAACGACCTTTGCGACCATAATCTATTATAAGCTGAATTGAACTATCGTTCCAAGCCCCTAACGTCTGCTATTCATGACAATCAGTCTATGTCTAGCGTTGCCGAAGGCCCTTGTCACAGTATTTAGTTTCTTAGTAAATCTTGGTGTGTTTGAACGTACCGGGGTACTGGATATGCAAAGAGGGGTGCCGGTTATGCCATCTCTTTTATTACTACCCTCGACCTCAATCTTCTATACTAGAATGATAGAAGGAACTAAGACTAATATTGTAGGGCTGGAGTACCTATATAGTACATCTCCTTAAAGGCGACTTTGCGGCCCAGGTCCATGCTTTCAAGAGGATCCAATCAGAATGCTTCCAGGATGTCATCTAAAGTATCTGTACTTCATTCTTTTGCAGACAGGTTGGCCATAATCAATGTTTTTGTCAGCATTTTAATATAAAGCTGCCCTTAAGGAGATAGGTAGTGCATGCTTACTGTAAACAGGGTGCTCCCTGCACCGCTATTACTGCATATTCGTTGATAGAAAGAGTGAGTAGAAGGTCGTCTCTTCACTCTGTATTCTCACTATGTTCTTCTATGGAGAAGGTAGGAAAGTGGAAGGAGGGAAATTCACACCTTAGCTACCTCTTATCTTATCACACTAGTACCGTGCACAGACCACTTACTACCCGAAGTCATACTGAAGTTCTACCGTAGTTCCACCGTAATCGGGCCGTCGACCCTTATTTACAGCTGCTTACACGCCCTCTGGGTCACTGTCCCGATTGACACCTATCAGTCTTAGGAATCTCTGATGAGATTGCCTGTCCAATGGCTTGGTCAAACCATCTGCTGGGTTCTCCTCTGACCGGACGTAGGTCAGACGTATGTTGCCCGCTTCGACTTCTTGACGGGTATAATGGTAGGCAATTCTGATGTGCCGTTTCTGCTTGTTCATTGCACTAGACTTTGACCAGCTGATAGCCCCTGTGTTGTCACAAAGGAGCGTAATCGGTCCGTCAAGCATGAGCTTAAGTTCTATGAGGAAATTTCTCACCCAGGCCAGGTCACCAGCTGCTGCTGCCATAGCTGTATACTCACTTTTGCTCGAGTTGTGAGCGACTACTGACTGTAGCTTTGAACTCCACAAGATTGGGTTGCCACACATGAAGATGACAAGTCCTGTAACCGACTTGCCTCTGACCAAATCACTGGCCAAACTCGCGTTAACTGCGGCGAAGAGGCCAAGTTCATTGTACTTCCAATGAGGGTGCTGCTCAGTTAGCTGTTCATATCGTAAACACACTTCTGCTGTACTGTTAAGGTATCTTGCTAGACGTTTCATACCTTGCAAATGAGTCGTTGAAGGGTTGGCCATAAATCGTGACCAAGTTGAAGCTGTAAAGCTGATATCAGGTCATGTAATCCATGCTGGGAAGCTTAACTTCCCCAATAACGACGCATACTCGAATATCTTTTCCTTCGTTGCTTGATCAGGTCTCTTAACAGCTTGGAGATTGCTCTTAATCTCCATAGGGGTCAACGTGTCCTTGATGGTTGACATGCCCACACTCTCAAGGGCTTTTCTGATATACTGTGATTGGTCGAGTTGAATACTACCTGTAAGCGAGTTTCTCACGATTCGCACACCAAGAAACCAATCTGCATGACCAAGGTCACTGGCTGGGACCATAGTTTTAATCTCAGTGGCAATGCCTCGTAATCGCTCCAGATCACTGCCAAATAGAAGGAAGTCATCAACATGAGAGGCAATGACATCTCCCGTCTTCTCATTGTAGTGTACTGCATCATCAGATACTAGCGGTCCAAATCCGACTCATTTTAGGATCTCTTGCACTTTGATCTGCCATTTATGGCCAGATTGCTTTAGGCCATATAAGGGGTTCATGAGCTGAATGATCTTCTCAGGCGACCAGTCATAGGTTCGTATCTGGTTCGGGAATGTCTCGAAATATTCCCGCAACATCTTGAATTGTCTCATGAATATCTTCTCCTTGAGTTCTCTATTCAGGTAGGCTGCAATGAAGTCAATCTGAATGACGTACCATTTGCGACTTACTGCTAAGGCCATCAAGATATGCCAGGATGCAGCACGAGCTGTTGTCGCTGTAGTTTCGTTGTAGTCAATACCTTTCTTCTGAGTGAATCCACGAGCACAAATTCTTCCCTTGAATTTGTCGATCTCGCCAGTTGACAGATACTTCTTTCGCAGTACCCACGTAGTATTTACGAGGTGTTCATGAGGTGGTGCTGATCGTAGCACAAACTTGAATGTTCCTCTCTCAAGGTTGCCTTGAATCTCCACAAAGATAGCCTTGATCCACAATCCTTGCTCAGGTCCAGACATTGCTTCCTTCAAAGTTAGTTCGTCTGATCTGCGTGTTGGATCCATCTGGTATATCTCAATAAGTGCTTCTGAGAGGTCAATATGAAATGCTTTCATAACGTCTTCGGTACGTGTATGATTCTTCAGTTTGCCATCCTTGGTGCGTTGAATGCTCCAAAGTAACTTCTTTATGATGTTGTCTTGATACGTTTCCTCCTTGTCTTCGGTAGAGCTATAGGAGTGTGGTTGGTGATGTGTGTCTGAGCTCAAGTCGCCCTCTTGGATTAAGGCGTATAGTGCTTCCACAACATCAGGATGTTCTTCAGGTGCCCCTGACAGATAATCAACTGTATCTTCAGGTCTGACTTTAGGAGGTCTACCACAACGTCGTAGTGGCGGAACGCCCTCTTGCTCCACAGGTTGAATAGGCGTCTTACGAGGTCTGCCACGTTTTCTTTTTGATGGCTCAATGGGCAATTGCACATTCTCTTCCTCAGGAGATGATTCGATATCGCCTCGAACTAGCGATATATCTGACTCGTCAGCAGTATCGTTCTGGTTCGAATTCTCCTTGCTTTCCACTTCAATGATCTCCATGTCCTTGGGTGGATGCTTTCTGGGTCTGCCACGTTTCTTTGGCAGGTCTTCTCCTTCTGAGATGTCCTCATCTACCACGTTATCGTCACGATTTCGAATCTTAGTTCTGTTCTTGATATGGTGATGTCTGCGTCGTAAACGCTCTTGTACCGTACGAGGTAAGGATCGCACCACATCACGGGGATCAGGCGTATCTGTTGAGTCCCCAACGTTTTCATAGAAGGTGACGTGAGGCATACGTAATTCTCTGCCTCCATCCAACAACCATACGATGTAGTTCGTACTTCCTTCGAATCCCAATAGAACCGCATTCGCTGCTCTAGCTTCAAGTTTCTCAGCCTTGATTCTCATGCTCTTATCAATAACGTGTTCCCCTGTCTGTTTAGCCACCCACTCTGGTTAGCCACCCGTTAGCCACCCATTTCCCACCGTTTCTCCTTAACTTGGCCACCAACCTACCAACTTACCAACTTACCAACCTACGACAAGCTTACAAGCCCTGACAATTGAATTGAAAGCTGCTGAAGGAAAACCACCTACCAAGTACGTTGTTGAATGACACCGCTAGTCCCTGAGAAACAAATTGCGTTCTCCTATTACCTCCAATCCCGTACCGAATACGCCGCCCCTAACGCCGACCCGACACCGACCCGAATGCCTGCCTGCCTGACTAACCATGGCCCAAACCAACTCGATACCCTACCTATACTAAACGGCCTCATAGAGTTCATTTGTGTGCGCGAGGCCCAAAATCCCGAATTTAAGGGCAAAACCAGGATTTATGCATATATACCATATATCTTTAAATGGGTTATAGTAATATCTTGGTCAATCTTGGGAATTATTTTTTCTTATTTTCATATTTGAATAGACCGCGTAGTAATACATGCCGAATTGAAAAGATTATTGTTTTGACATTTGTTGTGGTGAAGTTATGACTTTTTGAAAATGGCGACTTTGTATGGGAACTTGGCTGGCTAAGCAAGGTGGGTGGCTAAACAGATAGGGAAACACATTATGAGCTAGGCAACGTGTTTCTATGATTCTGAGGTGTTGTAAGTTCGGTTTATGGTTCGGTCCCGGCTCAAGACCATCCATATAATACTCCAAAGGCATTCGTCTTTTGACCGTAGATTGACCGGTCCGGTTAATCACATAAGCTATGGCTTCCATACCACGATGCTAGAAACATGTAGGCAGTCTTGATTGAACAAATGTCGCTCGTGCTTTGTCCTGCAGAAAGCGAATACTTCTCTCAGGGGTCCCAATTTGGTAGTGGTTCATAGGCGAAGATATGATCAACATAATGCCATTATCAAAGCAGAACTTCTCCAAGTTCTCCATACCAAATTCCCTACCACCATCCAGGCGTAAGGCTCGAATACAACGCTGTACCGGCTCATTTTTGGTTGGGATGTATGCTATCAGCGCAGCTTTAATCATGAGTAGATGGTTGCATACTGCTGCACGGGCTCCATCTTTTGTCTTATGGGCATTATACTGATGATAACGACTCTTGTCATTCACAAGTAAGGTGTAATACCGGTGCCCCTCTACTGAGGTTGGTTTGATCTCACCGAGGTCACCCCAAATCATCTCTCCCACGTATTCGGCTCGTTGCTGTGGGTCTTTCCTGATTGTCTTCTGTGACTTGGCTCTGTCACAAGCATAACAAGGTAGAAACTCAACTTCATTTGGTTCCAGGTCGATTCCAGTAGACCAACGAATCGTCCATATAAATCTCTCTGTGCTGGGATGGCATAATTGACGGTGCCAAAGGATCAACTTTGTACGTATCTCCTCTGTCATGTGCACCTGGTTGTCTACAATAGTGTTTCGTAGACAGGTCGTAAGTTCGTCGATTTCATCTACTGTCATCACCAGCGCGTTATCCTATTGAGGATGCATACGACGCAACTCTGGCTCGTCTTCGCCATAGGGCCAAAGTAGAAAGCTTCGTTTCCAGATATGAAACGTGGTGATAACATTGTCATTTTCATCCATCAGCAGGTTCCTATGAATATAGCCACCACGAAGGTAATGTCGATGGCCTGAAACAATCTTGATTGGAAACTTCTTCACAAAGAGTATGAATGACGTTCTCAGCTCATTCTTTTCACCCTTGGGACCACGCACTGCGTAAGCAACTCGTCCAGCCTTCGTAGCCGTGACAGGTCCGCCTCCAGTATGGATCACCACCAGCTTATCCTTGGCTTTAGGAAGATCAATCACTGATCCTTCTAGAAAGTCCTTCTTGTCATTGGATATATCCACAGTCGATCCTGTGTCGTACAAGATCTGGGTACTTGTTGGTACTTTATTGTCACTGCTCAAAGAGACAATCACATTGCACTCTAGTGCTAGTTTCTCCAAGGGAGCGCTCACGCCCTCTTGCATCTCATCTAGTCGGATAGTTGTCGATTCTTTTCCGGCTTCTCTACGAGTCATCTCTTGCTCGTAATAGGCTTCAAGTTCCTGGAACTGCTCTGAGCTTGCTGCAACAGCACTGTAACTTGATCTAGCCAAATGCTCTAGGCCTGCAGGGGGACCTTGTCTAAATTCTGGAGCATCAGCGGCATGAGCACGATTCATTATCAGCTCGTCTTTTGGCTTATCTTTGTGAGGACAGTCTTTGGCAATATGTCCCCACTCATTGCACTTAAAGCACTTAGGACCTTTCTTCTCGTCTCAGCTTTTACCAGACTTCTTGTTGGACTTGTTGCCACCTTTGTTATGGTCCATCTTCTTGTCATTCTCTGATCCATAGTGGTTACGACGATTGTTGTTGTTGTTATTCTTCTTCTGGTTCTAATTCTAGTTCTGGTTCTGGCGACTCTCGTTCGCATCTTTACCGATGCGATCTCGGAACTCATTGTTAAAGTCCTCAAACAGTTCAGCCATTGTATACTCTGTAGTTTTCAATGACTTGGTGATGTATCTATGCCATCCATATGCCTTATTTTGGACACTCACGAGGAATAATGACTGCTCGTGATCTTCATCCAGGTTCAATTCTGTCTCGCGTACGCCGCGTACTAGACGTTTCCACTTGGCGGTGTACACAACTGGGTCTTTTCTCTCATAGATATGGTTGCGCAATGCTGTAAGTGCGCCCTGGTGGTGTATCTTACCCGCTGTTGCATAGATGTTTGCAAAAGTCTTCATGATCTCACTACCTCGCTCAAGGCCCGCAATCGTCTCGAGTGCGCCTCGTTTGCAAGTCATCATGATAGCTTAGCCGAGGATGTATTCCCCTTCCTCACTGAATTTGCCATCTGGGTTGCAGCCAATTGCCTTCAGTGCAACTCTAAGGCTTCCACAATAGATCTCCCAGTTCTCCATTCCTCTAAGGAAGTTTTCTGGGCTGGGCTTGAATCGAAAACGATGCCACTTCGGCTTTGTACTTTTCTTGGGTCTAAGTTGCTCAAGGTCTTGGTCAGATGAATCATCTGGGTCAGATGGGTCTGAGAATGCCCCAACAGAGGCTCCATCAGAATTCCGATGGTGGTTCAGGAACGTGTTGTTTTCACGACGGTGGCTTGGGTTGAGATTTCTTGGGAGCCTTCCTGGACTCTTCACCACCTTGTTCTTCTTCATCAGGGCCTTCTTCATTGGTAGTCTGATTGCTACTTCTACCATGTGACTCCACTTCCTCTTCTTCAGATACATGCGATGATGACTTGCCGTCAGAGAGTTCTCGAACTCTGTTCACGATGTTGAGGATGGTTTTTCGAGTCTTTTTCGGTTTAGAGGTCTTGCGTTGGGTGCCGTCTCTCACTCGAGCTTTGGCTTCAAGCTCATTCTTTGCCACTTTATGTGCCAAAAGCTTCTTGTATGCATCTGTCTTGGTGATGGCTTCTTGTGCAGCTTCTTCAGCGGCCGTTGCTCGCTTGTCAGCTGTCATCCATTGGTCTTGTGCATCTTGACGCCGCAGAGATTCTTCCTGGAGTTTCTTCTCCAGCTCTGCAATTCGCGCATTCAGCGCAGCTGCCTGCTCGGCGGTGGGTGCCTGACTCGACATCTTGTCAGTAAGGGCTCGTTCGTAGGTCGCGATCAATCCAGATCGCAGGCGATAACTTCTCGTTTTCGCAGCTGACTAAATCCAGTCCAGGATCTTCAGTCAAAGGTCAGGTTGGTCAAACTGAACCAACGCTAGCTACCATGTAAACGGGGTGCTCCCTGCACCGCTATTACTGCATATTCGTTGATAGAAAGAGTGGGTAGAAGGTCGTCTCTTCACTCTGTATTCTCACTATGTTCTTCTATGGAGAAGGTAGGAAAGTGGAAGGAGGGAAATCCACACCTTAGCTACCTCTTATCTTATCACACTAGTACCGTGCACAGACCACTTACTACCCGAAGTCATACTGAAGTTCTACCGTAGTTCCACCGTAATCGGGTCGTCGACCCTTATTTACAGCTGCTTACACTTACTAAGCTTTAAGTAGTTTAGTTAGTATTCCCCTAGTAGGTAGGTATTTTAGTACGTCAAGGGGGTATATAAAAGGGATTACAGTAAACATTTCCATAGTCGGATATCCTTTTTGGTCGAATAAGCTGACCTCACAAATATGCAACAACAAATTCTATTTCTGTGGAATATGGAATTAAGCAGAAAGGTATTTCCAGTATATGAAGGTATATTCACATAGTATTAGATTTCGCAATGAATATTCAGTTCAGAAAGAATATGTTTCTAGTAGTGGAAGTCATTTTTATTTGAAAAAGATGATAAAACTAGACTTGCTTATAAAACAGAATTAAATTTCATTGGTCGAAAGGATTATAGTAAAGGTTTTCAAGTGGAAACACTTATGTAATATGTACTTAGTACTTTAAAAGTAAACCGGTCTTATAGACACCTAAGTATATTCATTATCTTTTATAGTATGGAAGTACTTATATATTAATTTAAAAACACTTATTATGGTTACAGTTCGAACTATAGATCTACAATTACTGTCATATATATAAGTATGTCATATCAAAAGGGCTTCCTTATTCGACACTCCCATCTCAATATTCGGCACCCCAATACTTCTGAACACACCAAGGTTTACCGGGAAACTAAGTACTCTAGAGCGTAAAATCTTGACGTTGTTGAATAAACAAAACAAAATATAATCGTTCATAAACTATTTAGGAACTTTGTACGTAGCTATGGAGGCTATTTTGTAAGAAGCGGTTAACTATATAATAAGCCAAGTTCACAATTACTGGTATTCAATCAACGTAGTATTGCTTTCGTGTTAGCTACAGTTGCTCAAAAAAAGTGGTGAGCAATCCTCTAGTGCTAAATCCACTGAAAGTCGCTTGTGACTTTTCGCGATGGCATGCTTTTGAAGTACTTAGTTTCCCGACAAACCTTAGTGCGTTCGGAAGTACTAGGGTGCCAAATACTGAGATAGGGGTACCGAATAAGGAAGCCCCTAATAAAAAGTATCTATAGCCCTGCTTGTGTAATTTAGCCATAGCCTTAGCCCACTAGCCGCGATAGCTTCTTTCTGCACTACACTCTACACAATTCAACAGATTTCTGCTACATTGATTCACATCCCATCAGCCACTTATTGATATGGTTTATAAAGATATGCTTACATATACCTACCCTAAGATAAGCGGTATCTATTGTGCCTGCCCGACATGGTGATTGTGCAGCGTTCCTGCTTGCCCGGCCGGGTTGATCCGGTGATCGGACCAACTGCCTTCCCTTCCTGGGTCTCTCCTAGCTTCGTACTGAGGTCGCACTCCCCGGTCTGGCTGCCTTTATTGAGCCTCCTCTCTGAACACGCATGGTTCAGAAGAGTTCTGAGCCGCGCAGCTAACTTCTAGCTCTACGAAGTCTTGACCGTGCCACACCGGACTATCCATCCACCTCGTCGATGCTGGCTTGTCCCATTCTTCTTTGTGTCTAGGCCCTCGCGGCATCTCATAACCTCATGGTCATGCTCCAATTCCACGCTTTCTAGGATCCGAGCTGTGCGGTACCGGACTCATCCAGTTCATTCGCTCCGGTTACTTTGCTCTCTAGGGTCCATCCTATGAGCAATAGACTGTACGGGGCGTACGAAGTACGTACTTAAACAAGCGTTTCTCGGGGACACGAATCAAATTGTGTCGGGGCATCTCAGCAAAATGGTAGGGTTCGTCGATCGCCTCAGAAAGGCTAAACCGCCAAACGCCCCCGGATCACCACAGGAGGGCACCGCACAGCGAGAACCTATTGCTAAACCCCAAAGCAGCACACCTCCGGTCTTACGAAACTTCTCGTACCCAACCAATATCACCTACAGCAACTCGTCACCTTCCACATTCTCAGCTCAGAAAGAGCCCCTATCCACCTGGGATCAACTAGGCGAGATGTGCAATTTCTCCCCGGGTATTTCTTCGCAAGCACGCCAAGCTAAGACTGCCAGGCTAGAAGATCCCTTCTTTTATTCAACAGACTGTACGCCGTATAAGCAGCTGGCCAATGTGGATGGTACATCCACTGATATGACTCCTGAGACCCGGCAAGCCATTGATTTAGTGCCCGTCTCTCAACACACGACGGCAGGGAAACACCAACGTAGAAGCACGTTACTGGGACTCCCAACATTCCAAGTCCCGGTAACTTCTCGTCTCTAGGGGAACTTCGAGAGGAGTGGGCTTAAGGATAAAGATACAAAGCTTTCTAGGGCGAACTCAATTGGCGACCATAGATTCTATCAAAAGTCCAACATAACTGCTAGGCTGAAACGAGGCTCGTTGGGACACAAGACGACATCTTCTTTCGACGCAACCCGGCTGCTCACCTGGAGGCGCGACAGTCTCGAACGCCCGATGTCGAGTTCCGGTATGCCTTTAATAGATACACGATTCACGCACTCTGCAAGTACAACCACAGGAGCTAATACTTCCCCATCATTCCTAATTGGGTATGTAATTGAAGACCCCTCAGCAAGCTGGGGGAAAGGCAATCTCGTATCGCGACCCCTTTCGAATTCAAGAGTGCCAGATATGGGGCCAGTTAGCCTGCAACAGATGCATAGTATCAGTTCCGGTTCGGCGGGGCCTTCTGAATGCCGGCCGGATAGCGGTCGTGTATTGGAACCACACAAACGTAAAGGAAAAGAAGGGAAAAGCCGCTGGCTTTCCCATCTGAAGGGGTGGGTTCCAACGTCAGAGCCAGCTACTCAGGCGTTGAAGGATTACGAAAGGGGAGACATTGAACTTGGCGATCTAATGGCCAATGCACAACTACATTCACCGGTTTCTTCGTTGCCGCCCAATGCGATCAAACCTAGAGGGCGCCGGCACAGACCTGAAGAAGCCGCCGCCCTCCAAGAAGAAACGCAGCGCAAAAGGTTGCGTGATCTTCTGGCCCAAGCTGGAACATCTCGGGGGTCACACTCAGCGGAAAGTCGCGGCTCTTCATCGTGTGCCTTTACCATGCGTGTACCAAGGGAAGGGGAATAAGGGAATGGAGTGGGATATCGCACTATGATCGGACGCCACACAACTGAGAAAGTCTCTTCCCATTTCTTGATGTATTGATTCGGCTGCGGTCGTTACTGATTTGCATGGACGCATACCGATATTATACCCTAGCATCGATGGCTCTCCGTCCAGATCTTGCTACACCTGTTAAGAAGGGACGCCACGAGACGGGAATCTCTGTGGGATTATATTGTTTGATGGTAAAAGAGGCGAGAACGATGCTCGAGATTTCTTTCAAATACAAATGCACTACCTATCCTTTTCCTCATTAATAGCTGCTTCAGTAGAGGGAAACCGAAGCCATGAATGGTGTAGGTGTTCTACCATAAATAGCTCGGGCTCACACATGCACTAGGTACCTATTATGCTTGCTACTAACGGAGCCGTATTGCAGACTTGCAGTAGGTACCTAATAGGTATACGGACTAGCTCGAGTTATGTAACGAATCCATTTTGTGTCTCGACTATGACGAACTAGGTCGGTGAGGGTATCATTCTCACGGAGGTCGTGAGAGAAACAGGGTGATCTTGGGAGAAAGGTCGGATAGCGCACCGTAGAGGCAGATAGAAACGAGTATATATTGAAGAGTGCTCTTGTGAAGGTCTCTGAGGACTGAATTCTATGAAGTCCTCCAGGAAAAACCACCCTTTTTATAGACATTCAGAGGGTGTACGTACTTTGAATGGCCGTGCGAAGTGCTATATACAGGATTCATACAGTAGATGAGCATGTGACTGACCTTGGCGTGCGCCCAGTGCAGTCAGTGTGATCAGTACTATTTACACGATGTGGCTCCACCATCCGTCACAATCATGACCAATGCGACACTACTATGTACATGGCGAACCTAAAATAGCCGAGGCTGGCGTTCATCACGATAATGTCGGGCGGTGCCGTTGCTATAGGTAGCTACAACTAATCATGATCAAACTTGATGACATAAGAGGCGAAAAACGACGCCCCCGGGCGCCAGTCTAAAAGCATTAGGCGTGATCAGCTGCCCTGGCAAACCTTCTAAAGTGGGAGGTCCGTGGGAGGATTCGAGAAGCTCAGAGCTGGCGCACCATGAATCATGACGTAATGTCCTACACAATGACATGGCCGGAGCAGAGTCTCCAGCTTCTGCCAAAACGGGCTCCCTCGCGCTCCATTGTCCCGGCTTGCTTTTGCCCTTCTACAACATCCAAAGGCATTAAAGCGATTATCTGAGACATGTCCTGGATGCGCCGGTGCGTCTCAGCGTTGTTGTCTTGACTGAAAGAACACGAAAGAAGAGAGCTGCTGAGAGCTGAGAGCTGAGAGCTGAGAGCAAAGTGTTTTTGTGTGGCTGGCGCTTTGTCGTGAGGTGTCATCCTGATACAATAGACTCTCTAGCACCTCCGAGCGAAGCGGTAGCGCGCACGCCACGTCTATATACCCCTTGGGGTGGAGTAGCGCGAGCGGCTTGTTTCCCTCCTATTGAATCTACACCTTCTCGGTCTTTATCATATTTGAGCGGCGGTAATCGGCAAGATGAAGAGTCTATGGAGCAAGTCTCGCGGCGAGGACAGGCGTGATGGTGGCTCAAATCAGGAGTCGGCGAGAAACTCATCGCAAAGCGAACAAGGCGCCGCACCTCCCGATGAGCGTACTCGCCTGTTACCCAACAGGGAGCACAGCCGTCTCTTGCCTAACAGGGTAGGGAGCACAAGATATCTAAGTCCAGATGATCCAGCAGTACAGGCCCTGGGGCACAGTTGGGCGTCATTGACCAATTCATACTGACTCGCGCGCTCACAGGTTACGCCGTACAATCTCTGGAGTGTTCGGATCACCAGATACATTACCATTCTGTTCACGCTAATCACCTTCGTCTGGTGGGTTATCATCCTGGTTTCGGCGTTTGTCACTGCCCCCGGTTTCCACACTCGAGGATCGGGTTTCTTCTCCTTCAGCTATACCAGCTTGACACTTGCCAATCTGCTATTCACCCTGGTATTTTTCGCCGTACCCTCAAAGGCTGTGCGGATGGCGAGCCTTATCATCGCCTTTTTCCTCCTGCTTGACACGATTCTTCTGCTCGCAGTTCGCCAAACGAGATACGAAGAAGGCTGGGTTGGCATAGTCAGCGTAGTCTGTAAGCCAGTTGAATTTCATGCTTGTGACGTTACGACGGACTAATTTTTTCCTTTCTAGGGGCACTTATTATGGCTATTTGGACACTTGTAACTGACCGTCTCGTCGAATGGGGTAAATACTCGGAAGAGGAACGGTTGACGGGTCGAGCCACAACGCGACGCACGCTGGGCGAGTGGATCGCCGTTCTGGTATCAACGATCTCCATGATAATCTTGGCGATTGTCGTTTTCCTCTTGACCTGTACATTGATCCTCCGAGCTGTCGATGCTAGCTTAAGAGCACCTGGGGAGCTCTACGGAGTTGACGGGAATAAGTATAAGATGCATGTATATTGCTCTGACAACTCTGACAACTCTGAAGACGCCACAGCCCAGCTTCCTACAGTCTTACTTGAGGGTGGCGAAGGACCAGTTGAGAATGGCTTGTGGAGTTTTGCTGAAAATGCCATTAAGAATGGGTCTATTGGTCGATACTGCTTTGTAGATCGTCCTGGAATTGCCTGGGTAAGTACCAGTTCAATTGCAGTCGAATCAGACCATGTTCACTAATAGAATCAGAGCGACACGGCCCCATCTCCTCTCTCTGCGGGTATGGCTGTTGAAGCGCTCGACGAGGCATTAGCGCGGGCCGGCGAACACGGTCCCTGGGGTAAGTCAAAACCTCAACCAAAGTCAATGCTGGACACCTGCTAACGGAGCAATAGTCATCGCGAGCGCCGGCATCGGGACTATCTATTCACGGATTTTCTCTTCGCGCCACGGCGAGGATATCAAGGGACTGCTTCTCATCGACCCTTTGCACGAGGATTATCTCGGCGACGTCGGTAATAGCGGCCGAGGCTTCCTACTCTGGCTCCGCGGAATTCTTTCACCCCTTGGACTCGACCGCACACCCGGAGCGTTGTTCAAGGGCAGGACGAAACAAGATCGCATTTACGGGCGATCTGCTCACCGGACCGGCAAGTTTATCTTTGCGAAGCTACAGGAAAACCTGGTGGCCGATAGCTTGTCGAAACGTGATGTGATCAGCAGCCGGGCGATTCAGGCGCGCGACGTGCCGCTTACGCTGATCAGCTCCGGTGTTAAGATCAACAAGGATAATAGCTGGGAAAGTAAACAGAAAGATTTGACTCGTCTAACACGTAACCTGCAACATTGGGACATTGTGAGGGACGCACCGCACGAGGTTTGGCAGACGTGGGAGGGCCGCGACATGATTGAGAAGAGATTGAAACAGTTGGTGAAGGGGCAATAGGCAATGGCTGATCAGGAAAAGGATCATGGTCGATATTCGAGATATGTAATGAGAGTACGCTATGCGCGACGGACGATAATACCTATGGGGGACTTTTGTATGTACGTTATGATGACCTGAGGTACCTAATTTGAACGGTGTTTTTGCCTGCGAATCGAAGATAGGGGAAAGTGTGGCTGGAGCTCCCGTGAGCTTGAGCTTCAGCCACATACATCTTTGTGGCTGTTGCATGGCACTTAACGCGAAAAGCACGGGTCTCGCTCCATGAACTTCGTACGGACCACAAGTATTGCGAAGTAATCTATGTACATGCCTACAAAAACACGCACGACGTCGATATCGTGAACTGATACATTCCTGAGATTCTCATAATTTCATGAAGCGTGCATTCCCAAGGATCGTAACTTATTAGCCTACCTAGCATTCCTCTCGCACACCGCGGTGGCAGGACGAGATGGCCAGCTTCTTCGACATCAAGGCACGCAAAGCCGCCGCTGCAAATGGCACCTCAGTCGCGAAAGCGGGCGAACCCAAGCAACCTGACAGGAAACAGCCCTGGGTAGAGAAATAGTGAGTCGTCGCCATCGTCTTGCGCCATAGAGAAGTGACGTGAAATTGACAGATGGAGCCAGCCGGCCCAAAACACTCAACGATGTCACGGCCCAAGATCATACAGTCAACGTCCTGCAGCGGACTTTGCAAGCCTCTAATGTGAGATCCCCAGCTTTGCTTATCGGACACGTGCAAGTTACTCATATGGCATTAGCTCCCGCACATGCTATTTTACGGCCCCCCGGGAACCGGCAAGACATCGACAATCCTTGCCCTCGCGAAAGAGCTATACGGACCCGAGATGATGAAGGCGCGGGTTCTCGAGCTCAACGCCTCTGATGAGCGCGGTATCAGCATCGTGCGGGAGAAAGTGAAGGATTTTGCGCGAATGCAGCTGACGAATCCGCCGGCCGGTTACCGAGACCGCTACCCTTGCCCTCCCTTCAAGATTATCATCCTTGATGAAGCCGATAGCATGACCCAAGACGCCCAGAGCGCTCTACGTCGAACGATGGAGACATATAGCAAGATCACCCGTTTTTGCCTCATCTGCAACTACGTCACCCGCATTATCGACCCCCTTGCTAGTCGTTGCAGCAAGTTCCGCTTCAAGAGTCTGGATCAGGGGAACACGCGGAAACGGCTGGAGGACATTGCTGACAAGGAGGGGGTCCAGCTTGGAGATGGCGCTGTTGATGCCCTAATTCGTTCGAGCGACGGTGATCTACGAAAGGCCATCACGTTCTTGCAGAGCGCGGCGCGCTTAGTAGGGGCAGTGGAGAAAAATGAGGACGACGATGAGGACAAGATGGATGTGGATAATGAGGCGAGCCAGGCCGTTTCGGTTGAAATTGTAGAGGACATCGCTGGTGTAATACCAGAGAACACTATTGAGAGGCTGCAAAAGGCTATGCAGCCGAAGTCAGCGGGAGCCACTTATCAGGCCATAGCCAAAGTTGTGGAGGAGATGGTGGCCGACGGTTGGAGTGCTGGTCAGGTCATCACACAGGTAAAGTTGAACTGTCTTTCACCGATTGCTATGGGTACCGTCCTAACTGGCCTTACAGCTTTACCGAGCGGTGATCAATGACGAACTAATTCCCGATCTTGGCAAGAATAAAATTACTCTTGTGTTCTCCGAGGTTGATAAGCGGCTGGTCGATGGCGCCGACGAGCATCTGTCAATCCTTGATTTGGCATTAAGAATATCTAATATTCTTGCAGGTAAGGGCTAGGAGATTGTATGACTTGAAGAATGTTAAATATAAATATGGCTTGGGAAGAGAGGCTTGGTATCTAATGGCGCGCATCATGGGCTGGCGTAATGGTTATTTCAGAAACCTGTGGAGCTGTTCCGACAATCGCTACTTGGCCGATACACGTAAGATTGCGTGGTTGTGTAGGTAGCTACCCACTTTAGACTAATTCACGGATCTGAGATGGCCGTCTGAGATGAATGCCCTTCTATGGTGACGACTTGTGCAGTGAATCATGAGATGGTATGAGATTGTCAACCTGCAGTTAGATGCTTATTATCACAACTTCTCTTAATGGACGGAAACCACTTCGTTCCCTTCCCACTTGGTTTGAGCGTAAAAAAACGTGCGTATATTTACGCTTCAATCAAAACTAGGTGGAACTTGGTGAGGAACTGAAACACGGCATAAACCAGACTCATTGAACGTGAGCAGGAAACATGAAAACTGTTTCTGGGTGATGGTTCTAGAATCCGTATACCTACCGTGTCCTGTAGCAGAGGGAAAGAAAGGTGAAGAAAGAAATCACCCCTTGACGTTGTTCTGTCCTGTCTACACGCCTGCTTGGCAGATAATTTACAATTAGACAATTGAAGCTACCGTCGTGAATCTTGGCTCCTCTCTTTCACCCACGGGGGAACCGAAACTAATTTGGTTTATAGTCCTTCGAGATTGGTTCTGTTACGGCTTGTCTTCTTTACCCCCTTATGGTTCAACTGCTTATATTGGCGCTACTTTTGGGTAGCGGGTAATCATTACGTGGTTTGTAAGGCGAGCTCTGGTCGATTGTATACGCATTGGATATTTAATTTCAAACAAGGCCGGAGGTCATCGGAGTGTGCGAGGTCTGAACTAGAGATGGACCGGGGCCGGTGACTACCTATAATATTTTGAATTCCCTAAGCAAGGCTATGGGCTAATGGGGTGGCGCATCTAAGCAGGCTGCCCACGTCAAATCATTCGTTAATAAGACCCAGGTTTCCATCGAGAGCTGACCAGATGCTCTTTCGCGGATCCTTCGTCACTTTCTTTTCGGTACGCTCCGTACTGACGCCGCTGTTCTCACCTACTTCGAGTTTCATAGCTTGCTCTGGTGATGTTGTCTCGCCATTGTCGGACATCTGAAGTGGGCCCTTATTTTGCAGCATCGAGACCTGATCTAGTGCTTGCACGGCGTCTTCAATGGACACTTGACCCTTATCAACCGCTTCGGCGACGACTTCTAGTGTTGCAATTTTGGCCGAGTCTGTCGCAAAAAGCCAGGGCTGAATTTGTTCGGTGACGGAAGAGCGCCTTATTGCTTTGGCGAAACTCAAACCAGACTGCGAGTTTACAGGGGTTGGAGGTGCATGGTTTGATAGCAGCTTGCTCTCCTGCATAGAACGACGTAGTGTTTTGTTCGCCTCTTGCTGCTGTCGTGTGATTGTAGAGTTGATGTGTGCCTTTTCCTGTACGAGCCATTTTTGGTCACGCGAGAGTGCCTGAAGTTTCTCGAGATAGGGCGTCAAGAGGTAAATCTGTGACTCAGTACGGGCCGGCAAAGGCGCTTCCAGGGCGGGTTCCTCTGGTTTGTTTTGGGCTAGACGCGGTGTCTCCTTGAGCTTGCGTAATTGGGACATGGAAGCTATTATCTGCTTTCGCAACTCGATGTGTCGTTTATATTCCTTCTCGATCTCGGCCAGTTGCGCATCATGATCAAATTCTTCATTCTGATTCTGTTTGCTCGGGGAATCAGTTGCCTCTTCAGACTCGCTTTCGCCCGCTTGGCTTAACATATTCTCTATCCAGTTGACAAGCGAGTCCTTAACGGCATTCAGTACCGCTACCTGTGTTTCCGGTGGTAAATGCTTGGGATCAATGGGGCTCTTCGCCTTCAGCTCTTCGAGCTGGCGGCGGTCATGCTCGAGGACTAATTTCTGACGAAGAGTCGCTTTTCGGAGTTGTGAGACAAGCTCTTTGACTTCCTGGTCGGGCGAGTCTTGGTCCTTCGTGAATCCCTCTACGAGCTCTCTCGGTAGTTCCGGGAAGAATACACAGTCTTTGAACATGATCTTGGGATCAAGGAAATCGGGGCCTGCAGCGGGTTGACGGTTGAGTTCGCCATAGTACTTTTTCAAAGCTTCTAGCTTTCGACGTTCCTTTTCCAATCTATTGCATTCTAGCTGCTCCTCGAGGAGGCTCTTCTCAGCATTGGCTAGGGCAGAGGAGCGATCAATCATGGAAGAAGCGGCACCCCTGTGCTCGGCCCGCAGTCTGAAAAGCTCTTTCTGAAGGTTGATGTTTTTTCGTACCGCCTCAATAAACGTCCTTTGTTTCTCATTAGGGGCATCAGTTAAGGAGACATGCATGTCAGGATCGACAAGAGATATAGGGCTGGTTAGCTGGTCCTGTCCTAGACCTTGAGCTAACTGTTGAGTCATGGCCTGTTTCTCTGCAATTAACTCTTCCCTAGGGCGTAGGAGTCGTTCTATCATGTCACGAGCCCGCTTCGCAGCTAGCCCTTCTTCTGGAGTGTTGTCCATGGTTCTCCTAGGTATTCGCCGACTTCTTTTGTTCTGGTGGCGCTTAACAAATTAAAGAACAACACAAATATGACGTCAGAAGAGAGAGTGAGTTAGAAGAAACTCGACGCATCGTCCCTTGCGTACACCATGTAAAGGGCTAATTTACTTCCTTAAGTCCATTAATGCCTTCTTGCATACGGAGCGCTTCGGCCTGGATTGACGGTGACCCTTTGGAGAACTGTGGCGCCGGGAGTCTGTGGCTAGTGTAACCAGCTGACTGTGATTGGCTGAGTCCAGCGCCACTAAAAAAAGCCACACATCATGAGCCACACAGTGACCCACGAACGACCCGACCCGCATGGCCCACTCCAGTTCAGTGCTCTTAAATTTTGTAGCATCGATTGACTTGCTGATCCGGGCGCGTTGCGTTGTACCTACTTAATGGATCGCCAAACCCCAGGACTTACGCGTGGACCTATTCCATCAACAGATTCTGTTCATCGTAGCGACTGAACCCCAATAACGCTCAACTCTATGCTCAAATGTTTTAAGTCCTGCCTCAATCGGCACCCACGTCCATCGGGCCTAGATACAATTAAGACCTGATCGTCGAACTCCATCTCCTATCTCATCCCGCACGCCACAGTGCCGCACGCCGCTACCAATACAACTTTCCAGCGTCCGTTGAGCGCGATTGCTCTTAGCATTTGAGATGGCCGATCACCACCGAGATGTGTCGCAGTACAAGTACTCGGCTATGTCCAACCTGGTTCTCCAGGCGGACCGCCGATTCATTACGCGACGCACCGACGAGGCTACTGGCGATCCCGAATCGCTAGCTGGTAGGCTAAATGTCACCGATATGGGGTCTCGCATCACACGCGATAACGCCCCGAAACCGAAGAAGAAGATGGGTGCCCTAGCAGTCGAGAGGGGAGATGCACAAGAAGGAGAAGCCATTTTGGCTCGCGAGCAGAGAAAGCGGAGGAATGATGCATCTCAACTAAAAGGGACGGGCATCCTTGGACAGGCTGACCTATTAGTTGAAGGACTTCGATACCGACCACGAACTCCCGCTACGCGTGCGACTTTTGATCTGATACTGCATCTCGTTGCCAGTAATCTCGGAGACGTTTCACACGAGGTTGTACTTAGTGCCGCTGATGCCGTCCTGGAGTATCTCAAAGACGACGACATGAAAGATATAGAAAAAAAAAAGGAGATTGATGATTTAGTAGGGACGAGTTTAAATCCGAAACAATTCAACGAGTTGGTCAATCTTGGCAAGAAGATTACAGATTATGATGCTCAAAACGACGACGAAGAAATGGACACTGCTGCTGGTAGGGATGAACCCGATGGCGAGCTAGACGATCGCCAAGGTGTCGCGGTTGTTTTTGACGAGGACGAAGATGATGCCATGGAGAATGAAGTTCGAGAAGAGTCCTCTGATGACGAAGCTGCCTTAGACAACGACGAAGAAGATATCCCTGGTTTGGAGGAGCAGGCAGTCGCTGGAGGCACAGGTATCGACCAAACCAAGGAAGAAGCTGGCCTTGCTGATGGTGATGCTATCGTTATTGATTCCGACGCATTGGAAAATAAGAAGGCCGCATCCCAGGAGAAGAACTATGTTTCTGCTCGTGACATCGATGCGTATTGGTTGCAGAGACAAATCGGCGATCTCTATTCCGATGCTCACATTCAGCATGATAAGACAGCTGATGCCTTGCGGATACTCTCAGGAGAACCTGATGAGCCTGGGGGCGAAGAAAAACCGTTGAGAGAAATTGAAAACGACTTGATGGAGCTCTTCGATTATGAGCATCACGAAGTTGTTCAGAAACTGATTGAGAACCGCGAGAAAGTCGTCTGGCTTACCCGACTAGCTAAGGCAGAGGATGACGAAACCCGGGGAGCTATCGAGCGAGAAATGGCTGCCGAAGGTCTCCGATGGATCCTTGACGAGTTGCGCGGAAAGAAGTCCGGCGATGCTACAAAGAAGATGGAGATCAAGATGGACATTGATGTGCCAGCAGCCTTCAGTGATGCACCTAAAGCTGAACGAGCGGAGGGCCAGCTTGTCGGCGGCCTCCAGCCTCGCAAATTTATCAACCTAGAGAATCTAGTTTTTGACCAAGGAAACCACCTTATGACAAACCCTAAAGTCCGTTTGCCTGAAGGCTCTACGAAAAGAACATTTAAAGGTTATGAAGAAATTCACGTCCCGGCCCCGAAGAAGCGTAACCAACCTGATGATGTCAGTATTCCTATCACGGACTTGCCAGAGTGGGCGCGAGGCCCTTTCAGTTCGGCGAAATCTCTGAACAAAATACAGTCGAAGTGCTATCCATCAGCTTTCGAGGATGATGGCAATATGTTAATCTGCGCACCAACTGGTAGTGGTAAGACTAATGTTGCCATGTTAACCATTCTGCGCGAAATCGGGAAGCATAGAAACGCTCAGACGGGAGACATCGATCTAGACGCGTTCAAGATTGTCTATATCGCGCCCTTGAAGGCTTTAGTACAAGAGCAAGTTGGCAATTTCGGCGCTCGCCTGAAACCTTTTGGTATTACTGTATCCGAGCTGACGGGCGATCGTCAACTCACCAAACAACAGGTTACCGACACACAGGTTATTGTCACCACGCCAGAGAAATGGGACGTAATCACCAGAAAGGCAACGGATCTGACCTACACGAACCTTGTGCGGCTTATCATCATCGATGAAATCCATTTATTGCATGACGATCGAGGCCCTGTGCTTGAAAGCATCGTGAGCCGAACTATTCGAAAAACCGAACAGACCGGGGATGCTGTCCGACTCATTGGGTTGTCGGCCACCTTGCCGAATTATCGAGATGTTGCCAGCTTTCTCCGTGTAGATCCGAATAAGGGTCTTTTCCACTTCGATGGCTCTTTTCGCCCCTGTCCTTTGAAGCAGGAGTTCATCGGTGTCACCGACAAGAAGGCGATTAAGCAATTGAAGACAATGAATGACATTACATACAGCAAGGTTATCGAGCATGTGGGAACACATCACAACCAGATGCTAATTTTTGTACATTCTCGCAAGGAAACGGCGAAGACTGCTCGATACATCCGAGACAAGGCATTGGAGATGGAGACCATCAACCAAATTCTAAAGCATGACTCCGGGTCAAGGGAAGCGTTGAATGAAATCGTCAACGATATATCAGATGCGGATTTAAAAGATCTCTTGCCCTACGGTTTCGGTATTCACCATGCGGGTATGAATAGAGTGGACCGTGATGAGGTCGAAGGCCTTTTTGCCGCCGGCCTCATCCAGGTACTCGTATGTACCGCAACACTTGCTTGGGGTGTCAATCTGCCAGCCCACACAGTCATCATAAAAGGAACCCAAGTCTATTCTCCCGAGAAGGGTAGCTGGGTGGAATTGAGCCCCCAAGATGTTCTTCAAATGCTGGGACGTGCTGGACGTCCTCAATACGATACCTACGGCGAGGGTATTATTATTACGTCTCAGAATGAGATGCAGTATTACCTTTCCCTGCTTAACCAGCAACTACCTATTGAAAGTCAGTTTGCTAGCAAACTTATTGACAACCTAAACGCAGAGATTGTACTGGGAAATGTCCGTAATCGAGACGAAGGAGTGGAGTGGCTCGGCTACACATATCTCTTTGTTCGAATGCTTCGGTCCCCTGGCCTGTACAGTGTTGGTGCGGACTACGAAGATGACGAAGCCCTTGAACAAAAGCGAGTTGATCTCATACATTCCGCTGCGGTCGTTCTGAAGAAATCTAATCTAATCACTTACGATGAAAAAACCGGCAAGCTGAAGGCGACCGAGCTTGGAAGGATTGCTTCCCATTACTATATCACGCATGGGTCGATGGACACCTACAATAAGCTGATTCAACCTTCAATTACCACCATTGAACTTTTCCGGGTCTTTGCTCTCAGTGCGGAATTCAAGTATATTCCTGTACGTCAGGATGAAAAGTTAGAACTTGCCAAACTCCTCGGCAGAGTGCCCATCCCTGTCAAAGAAAGCATCGAAGAGCCACATGCAAAAATCAATGTGCTTCTCCAAGCTTACATTTCTCGCCTCAAGCTCGATGGTTTGGCTCTGATGGCCGACATGGTCTACGTCACTCAATCTGCTGGCCGTATTCTACGCGCGATGTTTGAAATTACACTTCAAAAGGGATGGTCTAGCGTCTGCAAAACAGCACTGGATCTGTGCAAAATGGCAGAGAAGCGGATGTGGCCAACAATGACCCCCCTCAGACAATTCGGCGCTCGCTGCTCGAGGGATATTGTTGCAAAAGCGGAACGGATCGATGTCCCTTGGAGTAGCTACTTTGATATTGACCCCCCTCGTATGGGTGAATTGCTTGGAATACCGAAAGCTGGCCGTATAGTCTGCGATTTGGTATCCAAGTTTCCGCGCCTCGAGATACAAGCTCAAGCACAACCAATAACTCGAACTGTGCTTCGGATCGAGTTATCAATCACACCAAACTTTGAATGGGATGATGAAATCCACGGGACAGCCGAAAGCTTTTGGATTCTGGTAGAAGACTGCGACGGCGAGGATATCTTGTTTCAGGATCAGTTCCTCCTCCGCAAAGATTACGCAATTTCAGAGTCCAACGAGCACCTAATAGACTTTACTGTTCCTATCACGGACCCAATGCCGCCAAACTACTTTATTTCTGTCGTTTCTGATAGATGGATGCACTCTGAGACAAGATTGCCTGTCTCGTTCCAGAAACTCATATTGCCTGAGAAGTTTCCGCCTCATACACAGCTTTTAGACCTGCAGCCGCTTCCCGTTGCAGCCCTAAAGGCGAAGGATTATGCTAATTTATACGAAGGGTGGAGTTATTTTAACAAAATTCAGACCCAGACCTTCAATTCGCTATACGGCGCGGACGATAATGTTTGGATCGGGGCTCCTACTGGAAGCGGTAAAACAGTTTGTGCCGAGTTTGCCATCCTCAGACTGTGGTCTAAGCCGGAGATCGGCCGAGCCGTGTACATTGCTCCTTTCCAAGAGCTTGTGGATGCTAGATATCAGGATTGGGAGCGCCGACTTGGCCACTTGCGTGGCGGTAAAGAAATAGTGAAGCTCACGGGTGAAACCGCGACGGATCTGAAGTTGCTCGAAAAAGGCGATCTCATATTGGCGACGCCAAGTCAATGGGATGTTCTTTCACGCCAGTGGCAGAGACGCAAGAACATCCTTACTGTTGAACTTTTCATTGCCGACGAGCTTCACCTATTGGGTGGCCCGCTGGGGTATGTTTATGAGATTATCGTATCTCGAATGCATTACATCCGAACTACAGCTGGCCTATCCATGAGAATCATTGGCCTGAGCGTTTCGCTCGCAAATGCTCGTGATCTAAGCGAGTGGATCGATGCAAAAAAGAAAGACACCTACAATTTCAGCCCCCATGTTCGACCTGTTCCATTGGAACTCAGAATTCAGTCATACACGATCCCACATTTCCCATCACTTATGCTCGCGATGGCCAAGCCCACTTATCTCGCCATCACAGAACTCTCGCCGGATCAGCCCGCCTTAGTATTCGTGCCAAACAGAAAACAGACAAGGTCCACAGCTCGTGATATCCTCACGGCGTGCCTAGCAGACGATGAGGACCGGTTTTTACATGTGGATGTCGATCAGTTACGACCCCTTCTTGAACGCATTCATGAAGAAGCCTTGGCAGAGGCCTTGTCGCACGGTTTGGGCTATTATCATGAGGCACTCAGCCAGAATGACAAACGCATTGTTATGCATCTTTACAACCAGGGGGCAATTCAAGTTCTCATTGCTTCCCGCGATACATGCTGGGAGATCAACTGTGCGGCCCACTTGGTCATCGTGATGGCCACCCAATACTTTGAAGGTCGTGAGCATCGATATGTTGACTATCAACTTAGCGAGGTATTACAAATGCTTGGCAAAGCCCTTCGCGCGTCCCACGACGGTAGGAGTCGAGCGGTTTTGATGACGTCGACTGTCAAGAGAGAATACTTCAAGAAGTTCCTCAACGAGGCTCTGCCGGTCGAATCGCACTTGCACAACTACGTACATGATGCATTTGTTACTGAGATCAGCACGAAGATGATCGAGTCAACCGAGGATGCCATAAACTGGACAACCTTTACCTATCTTTACCGCCGACTACTAGCGAACCCGAGTTTTTACGGTCTCGCAAGCCCCACGCATGACGGACTAAGTAATTATCTCTCAGATTTGGTCGAGACTACTATCAAGGAACTTTCGGAGTCGAAGATAATCGAGTTCGATGAGGATGATGGCTCTATTACCCCTCAAAATGCTGCAATGATTGCAGCGTATTACAACTTGTCGTACATCACAATGCAGACATTCTTGTTATCCCTGAGTGCAAAGACTAAATTGAAAGGCATCCTTGAGATCGTCACATCAGCAACAGAATTCGAGTCCATTCAGATACGGCGCCACGAAGATAATCTGCTCCGACGCATATATGATAGAGTGCCAGTCAAGATGTCTGAGCCGGCATACGACTCCCCACATTTCAAAGCCTTTGTCCTTTTGCAGGCACACTTCTCTCGGATGCAACTCCCCATTGACCTGTCCAAAGACCAGGAAGTCATCATCTCGAAAGTATTGAGTTTATTGAGCGCCATGGTTGATGTCCTTTCATCTGACGGGCATCTCAATGCCATGAATGCTATGGAGATGTCTCAGATGGTCATCCAAGCGATGTGGGACCGCGACAGCCCTCTAAAGCAAATTCCTCACTTCTCTCCCGAAGTTGTCAAGGTCGCTAATGAATTCGGGTAAGTTTTCACTAGCCCTGCCTGCAATGGCCTTTCTATCACTAACTTGAAATTTTACCAGAATCAATGATATCTTCGACTTCATGGAGGCGATGAACCCGGAGGAGAATGCGAACTACTCGACCCTGATTAAAAAACTGGGACTATCACAGGCACAACTGGCACAAGCTGCATCATTCACTAATACCAAGTATCCCGACATCTCACTTGAGTTTGAAGTATTGGATGAGGATAGTATCCACGCGGGGGAACCAGCTTACTTAAATGTACAGATTCAGCGAGAAATTGAGGAGGAAGAAGGTGACGTGGACACAACGGTACACGCTCCTTTCTACCCTACACAGAAGACGGAAAACTGGTGGCTCGTTGTTGGCGAAGAGAGTACGAAGGCACTTCTTGCCATCAAGAGAGTCACGGTCGGGCGACAGTTGAAGGTACGACTCGAGTACACTGTACCTACACCGGGCAAGCATGACCTGAAGCTATTCTTGATGAGTGATAGCTACATCGGGGTGGACCAGGAACCCGCGTTCTCGGTCAATGTCGCGGAGGGAATGGACGTTGACGAAGAGGAGGAAGATGATGAAGAGTAAATAAAATCGCACCGGATGTTTGATCTACGAGGGATGCCTTGCTGGCGTCATTATTCGGCCAAAACTTACTGTATATTAATAGGTGAAAAAGGCAGGGGGTACCAGGCAACCCAACACTACCAGAGATGTTGACTTATTCTTTATTGTGTTGTCTTGCGGCTTCGATAGCCGTAATACGAGTCTTATGCCAGTTGTGAATGGAGGAGGACGGCGTGGGCCGGAAGAGGGTGAGCCAGTGGTTTAGAGAGGGGATTCAGAATTAGTAGGTAGTGTCGGTATAGGAGGCAGTGAATGTGCCGATGCTTTTGAGGAAAACATACTCTAGGTAAGTACTTAGGTAGCCGCATATGCGGGCTGCTTGGTGGCCGACTCTCAAGGGGCGCGGCAGCTAGGCCGGGCAGTGTTGGAGTAATGACCATTTGCCGGCCCTCTGCGACGCCCTGGCCTGGCCTGCTCCGTCAGACCCGACAATGCCCACCGAAGTAGCTTGTACTTCGTAGGAAGGAAGGAAGAACATGGCGAAGGGAAGAGACAGGAATGGCGGGCAGTCTCAGCAGTCGTGACCGGCATCTACACGCCGGGCAACGACTGGCACACTGTATGTACCATGTGGACTTGACCTATGAGCCCAAGCAAGCAACGGCAAGAGCAACAGCACCAGCAACAGCAACAGCAACAGCATCAGCATCAGCATCGTCAGGGTCACGTGCAGCAAGGCATCTACCAGGACAGGACATAGCGCAGGTTGTGTAGGGAATGCACGGGTACCGGTAACTGATGTCCATCTCGGTGCATCTCTTCCACCTGCCCATTGAATGGCTAACCCATTGAACCAGCCCATTGAGCGGGCCGAGCCCATTGAGCCCGAGCACGCGCCAAAACCCAGTACGGTTGCGCCTGCCTGCTTGACCTCTCTTCAGTCTGGCTACAGCACTGATTACACAACCAGCCAATCAGATAGCCTATCCCCCAAACCCTCGCCAACCTGCCAACCTGCCAACCTGCCAACCACTCTACTCTCTCTCTCTCTTTATCTCTCCCTCTCTCTCTATTTCCCTCTTCCTCTCTCCCTCTGCCTCACCTCACTTCGGCCGCCCCAAACTCCACTCGCAACTCATCCCATCGTACCCGGTACCGCATCGTACCCTACCGTATTTTGTTCTCCCTCCTTTCTTGTGCGATAAACAAGCCGGGCCGGCATTGGTAATACCCTAGGTACCATTCACTCCCAAGTGAGCCTGTTGGTGTCTGATTCGCCGCTATTGCATCGCCTACCGTTAATTAATTGGCCTTGTTTTTGTCCCTCCGCGGTTCGGTATTTTTCCCTGCCAAGGTTCTGGTTGTTGTTGGCGCCATTGCCTGCTCCACCAGAAAAGTTGACCTGACCCGACGCGTTTTCTTCGCATTTGGCCCGTCTCCTCTACCTTGTCTACCTCACATAACTCTCCCTCTCCAGCATTCTACTTGCCCCGGTACAAATGTACTTTGGCCATTGAATCCCTCCACCCTCATCCTTGTCTACTACCTACTTTATGGAGATAGGCATTCTCTGCCTTAACCTAGTTATCCTCTCATCCATCATCCATACTTCTTCCACATTGGCCACCCAACCATAATCACATCCTGTGACATCCACATCCACATCCACATCACATCCTCGTCCACGTAACCTCACCACAAGAAACTTCCATCTTCTCAACTTCCCAATCATTCAACCCCCAGTCTACCAATCCCTTAATCATCTAACTGGCCAACGCACCGTCGTCTACGTCCGTCTTCATTAATCGATCGCAACCTTGAACTTCGCATCGGGCATTTCACCATAACTGCACCTCGCATCCTTGCGACATCGTGAGCCTTTGTGCACCTTGTCGTCATCATGTCCGACGATACATCTGCGCAGCCTGCTGCCGCACAGCCTGCTGAACCCCCGTCGGTCGCGGCTGGTACCGGCAACAGCTCTGCTGAACTTGTCGCACCTGTCGCCGATGCAAAGGCTACTGGATCTGATGAATCGGTTGCCGCTGTTCATGACAACGCCAAGGCTTTCGAGGACAAAGGCAAGCCGGAAGAGAAAGGTAAAGCGAGCTCCGTTATGCTCATCACAATTGCACCTTGATGTGTCTAGTCGCGCACACTCCATCTCGCTCTATGTGTCCCACAAGCTTATTTCCATTTCCATTGTTTGCCATCGATGGTTCATGCTATCAGAAGACGTCTATCCAATATTTAAGCATTTCGAAAAAGACTAACTAGTCGTTTTCGTAGTCGCCGCGTCGGCCACATCTTCTGCCCCTGCCAAATCCTCCGCGCCCACCAACGACGCGACCGTGACCGTGACAGCAACCGATGGTGATATTGAAATGGAAGACAAATCAGCTACCAAAGATGACGATGCTATCGCCGAGTCGGAGACTGCTGTCAACGCGACTGCCGATGATGCGGCCGCTAGTGCTGCCAAGTCGCAACCGCGTCGCAAGTCCACTGGTGTAGCAGACAAAAATAAGAAGCTTAACAAGAAGGCTTCCAAAGCCAAGATCCTACATCTAGATGCCAAACCGGGTGACCATTTCTTTGCTAAGCTGAAAGGCTTCCCGCCATGGCCTGTTGTCATTTGCGAGGAAGACATGCTTCCCCAGAACATGTTGAGCTCGAGGCCCGTTACCGCTGCCAGACCAGATGGAACGTATCGAGAAGATTTTGCCGATGGCGGCAAACGCGCTGCCGACCGCACGTTCCCGGTCATGTATCTTCACACTAATGAATTGTACAAGACAATCCCATTCCATCCGTGTGACCCGTTTGGATTGTATACTAACTTTTATCCACAGCTCATGGACCCCTAATACGGACTTGACCAGGCTTGATTCCAGCACGGTGAATGGAATGATTACTGCCAAGATGCGCAAAGACTTGCAGGCAGCCCATGAACTTGCAGCTAAGGGCCACGACCTCGACTATTACAAGGATGTGCTCCGAGAATTTGAGGAACAGCGTCTTGCGAAGCTCGATAAGAAACCGAAGCCGAAGACCCCGAAGAAATCTGGCAAGGCGAGTGATGAGGACGGTGACATAGACATGGATGATATCGAAGAGGAGGCCGAGGAGTCTTCCAAGAAAAAGCCCAAGTCGTCGAAGAAACGCAAGGCTGAAGATGAGAACAACGTAGGTACTCGTATATACAGACTATGAACCGTAACGCTAACTTCATATGCCATTCAGACCCCTCAGCGGTCCGACTCGGTTAAGAAACCGAAAATTAAGTTGACAGGCAATGCGACCCCAAAGTCCGCTAACGGTGTTCAGTCACCCGCCGCAAAGGAGTCTGCTAAGCCCGCCAAAGCGAAGGCAAAGGTTTCCAAGGCCACCAAGGACGCAGACGCGAAGAAAGAAAAGGAGCCTGTAGTGCCCAAGGAACCTGAGCTAACACATGAAGAGAGGCGTGCTCGTAAAGAAGTAAGTTGACACAGTGGGTTACAACAATGGCCATTTGTTAACCCGAACATAGAAAGAGATTTTGTTTTTGCGCCATCGTCTTCAGCGAGGTCTTCTGCCTCGTGAAGGACAACCTGTACCAGCGGAGATGAAACAGGTGTCGGACTTCCTTGCTAAGTTAGAAACCTTCCCGGATCTTGATGTTGGTATCATTCGAGCGACGAAAATCAACAAGGTCTTAAAGGCGATTTTGAAGCTAGAGACAATTCCGAGAGAGGACGAGTTCCAATTCAAGCCTCGATCTCAGGTCCTCCTGGATAAATGGAATATTCTACTGGCTAGTGATGGAGCACCAGCGCCTGCTACGGCACCATCGTCAGCAAATGCCAACGGCATTAACGGAACAGCCGCAACGGCCAACACCGTGAAGGAGTCGGCGAACGGCACGAAGGAGGGTGTCGCTGAGGGCAAGGCAGAATCGGAAAAGAATGTAGCCAAGCCTAAGAGTGGCGACCATGAAGAGAAGGAGTCCACTGAAAACAGGGAAGCGCCATACAAGGAGGAGACTGCCGATGCAGAGGTTCGTACCCATCCATCATAGGGATGACACTGTTAGGTGATGGACTGAAACTAACTGGAGGAACAGAAGCCCAGTGAGCCGGTAGCAGCCACGGCTGAAACGAGCGCTTAACTTTTGTATAGGTACAGCATGAGTGACAATTTGGCCGCCACGCACGGTAGAGGAGCTGAAGACACTATGGGGCATTGCCAGTGATTGCAACACGGCCCATATGACACAAGTCCAACAAGGCGACGGCGACGTTGGGGAGGCAGATAATGCTAAAACATGTGTGGCTCGGCGTGTGTTTATTCTATGTAAACTAAACTAAGCAGTTTTTCACCTGTCCGATAGCCCCGGCGCAAGCATGGGGCTTATATTGGACGCCAAGGTGCAAGGTGATGGACACGGCGTGCTGACTGGTAGCCTGGTAGGGCCAGTGGAAATCTGACGTGGGATCTCTTTTCGTCCACATCAATAATCAACGGCTACCAGGAAGAATCGCCTTTGCTGACGAGCTGTTGAGGAGTTGTGGTGAGTGAAGGCTGGGTCTTGCAATAAAAAGTTGTTTCTTCTTGATAGGTAGATTGCCGTTTCCGATTTCCCAACATGTACCTATGCAAGCAGCTTGAAACGAATGCTTTAGTACGTTATGTAATGCCCCTGTAGGTAGCGGATGGTTGTGAATAGCTTCCAATGTTGATTGTGAGTCGTGACTAGGTACCTAGGTAGGTCAAGTGACTCAAGTCTACCGGCACCTACCTAGTAGGATCCTATCCACAGTCCTGCCTGTACGTGTTACATAATATCTAGGGAGTGCAAGTGGCAGGCAGCTGCCGGTGGCAGTTAGGTAGGTAGGGAAATGGTGCGCAGTTGAAGCTTGTCAGGTATGTAGTGGGTACCTACATTAGGTACATTATCTACCGCATGCTATCAGGTACCGGTACCTCCCCGATGGATACCGGACCTGCTTGGGACTTACCCCACGGAGCGCGTCATTGCAGCGTACTTCGTAGGCAGCTTACATATTTGGTCTTACCTACCTACATCTTATTCCACGGCGTGCGTGCGTGTGCAGCTACCTACCTCCTAATGCCTACCTACTTAATACCAAGTGCGATACCTCGTCGCTATTGAAAGGAGTCTGTCTGCGTTACCTACTACTTACCCATTTTGTTTCTTTCTTTCTCTTCTGACTGCAACCTGGCGCTCTAGGATCTTTCAATCAAACTCTGAAGCTATTCGTTGTAGGCCCCTCCCTCTCCCCCATCGCAATAGCCATCGCAGTTGGCATCGTATCCGCCTCGCCTCGCCTCGCCACCGCCGACGCCACTCTTTTCTCGCGATCTCTCCTGTCTCCATCCTCTGATATCCCGCTGGGGCGAGCGCTTGTACGCACGCCTATCCGCTCATCATGTTGCTCCGGCTTCGAGGCCCGGATGGCATGATCCGTATTACCATCGACAAGAATGATACCGTTGGAGATCTTGGCCGTCAGGTAGGCGGGAACCGCACAGGCCTATGCAAACCACCTGTCATCGCTGTACAGCTTACTGATCAGTTTTTGAATTTCGCCATACACAGCTGGTACCACAGTTACCGTCCACTGTCGATCCTAACACCATCACCATGTCTCCCCACCCGCAAGGGAAAGACTCTAGGAAGCTCAAAGATATAGCCGGGTTCGAGCTCAGCCGGCTCCGATTAGGGCAAGTTCACCTCAATTTCGTGTTCTTCTCCCTACGTGTACGCATGTACTGCTGCTAATACCGCCCCCCTTCGTCCTTCTGTAGACATGGCGATCTGATATTCATCAACTACGAGCATCGAGATAATGTTACCAACGGTCAGGCAAACGGAGCTGCGTCGTCATCTCCCTATGCGCCGCCCTCGGCAAACCGACTGAATGGAAAACCCATTCTTCCCACAGAGAACCTCCCGACCGGCCCACCACCTCCCACGTCGCCGAGTCAGATTATCAAGAATCCCTGGGAAGTCGTCAGGCAGTCTGCTCTAGATGATCGCCTTGACACGAAAGACGGGAAGATTCCCAGGGGCCGGGACCGCATGTGCAAACATGGTCCGAAAGGTATGTGCGATTACTGTATGCCGCTCGACCCCTTCAATGCGCAGTATCTGGCGGACAAGAAGATCAAATACATGTCCTTCCACTCGTACTTGCGCAAGATCAATTCGGCCACGAACCGGCCGGAGCTGGGCAGCTCCTTTATCCCTCCTCTGAAGGAACCGTACTTCAGGGTCAAGCGAAATTGCCCTTCAGGTCATCCACAATGGCCCGAAGGTATCTGCACCAAGTGCCAACCCAGTGCTATTACCCTCCAGCCGCAATCCTTCCGCATGGTCGACCACGTGGAATTTTCTTCCTTCGAGCTCGTCAACACCTTCATCGACGCTTGGCGGAATACGGGTACTCAACGGGTGGGTTATCTCTACGGCCGGTATGCTGAGTATACCGAGGTACCGCTCGGCGTTAAGGCCGTTGTCGAGGCCATATACGAAGTGCCGCAAGTGGACGAAGTGGACGGCGTCTCGCTGAATGCGTGGGAGAACGAATCAGCCGTCAATGAGGTCGCCCGGCTCTGTGGCCTTGAGCAGGTGGGGTTAATATTCACCGATTTGATTGACGCCGGCGCTGGCGATGGCACCGTCATTTGCAAGAGACACGCCGACTCGTACTTCCTCTCCTCGCTCGAGATATGCTTCGCCGCTCGGCTGCAGAGCCAACACCTCAAGCCGACAAAGTGGAGCGATACGGGCACTTTCGGTTCCAACTTTGTGACGTGCGTAATCTCTGGCGATGAGACGGGCCAGATCGCCATTTCATCTTACCAGGTGTCTAACGAGGCCATGGAAATGGTTCGTGCGGATCTGATCGAGCCGTCAGCCGACCCTGGCGTCATGCTTGTCCGCGAGGAGGAGGACGACGACGACTCGGCGAGCCGCAGCCGTTATATCCCGGAGATATTCTATCGCAAGATCAACGAGTATGGGGCCAACGTCCAGGAGAACGCCAAGCCAGCCTTCCCGGTGGAATATCTGGTAGTCACATTGACACATGGCTTTCCTGCTGACCCCAAACCGATGTTCAATAACACTTCGCAATTCCCGATCGAAAACCGCGAGATCATGGGCCAGAGCCAGGAGTACAGACACGCTGCCCAGACCATCAGCGCGACTAAAGCCAATGCATTGGGATCGATATCGGATTTTCATTTCCTTGTCTTCGTTCATGGCATGCACGTTCTATCCAAGGTAAGCATGGCTTCGCCGTCCATTGCTCGCCCCTATCTATGAAGCTAGAAGCTGACGAGTGTGCAACATCAGGAAGAGGAAGCCCTCCTGTGCAAGGCTGCGACAAGCCACGATCTTGCAGAGACCTACGAGCTCCTCTCGAAGCCTGGCTGGCAAACGCTAGAGGCCATATTACAGACGACTGGTGAGAGAAACCCTAAAAAACGCACCCGTTCCCCAGGTGGACATGACGATAGCATGCTCGGCGCTCAAGCAGCCAGCGGAGCAAAGTCGACTTCTGCGTCTACCACTGCATCATCGTCACCGTACATTTCTACCCCCACCGCTTCACAGTCAGGGGAACCGCTTGCTAAGCGTCTTGCTGCTGTTAGACTGAACGAGCGAAACTTGCAACGACCAACATTTGACCGCACCAGAAACGAAGAGCGATAATGTGGAATGCAAGTGCAAGATCGAACGGTCGGGGTCGGGTCGGGGCGGGAGATTCCGGAATCTCAGCTACTCCTAGTTAGGGATCTATAGAAACCGGTGACTAGACAACGGCGGTGTGCAGGAAGCCCCAACGGAGACCAGGTCACGTCTTCCCCCTCTCACAAGGCGTAGGTATTCCGCGATGCACTGCCATTGGCATAGCGGCGGTACACAGAAAGCCCCTGCTGCGCGTGCCCCCCGGTAAGACGGCTTCTCAGGGCTCGGAGCCTACGGCTGCCTTCTGGTATAACGCAAGGAACGGTCACGGCATATCCCTAGCAAATACAAGGACTCCAAACCCTCTCTACCATGATGCCCTTCGCCGGGGATGACATCTCGTAGCCACTGTATTTTTGGTGGTTTTCTCGATGGATTTGCCCCCTTTGCCACCTCGTCGTGCCATTGAGTGGAGTGACTCGATTGCTTTTCCATGCACAAGCGCAGTGCAGATGATCACTTATTAATATGATTCAAAGCGATGCTTGGTCTGTGAAGCCGCATCTCAGGCATTACCAGCACAATCATGCTCTTGTAAATCCAATGATTTTGTACTTGCTGGTTTTGCGTCTACTCGTGACCTGCCTACCGCATCATCTCAGCTTTCCTAGGAACCCCCTATTCATCGTCTTCTGGAAGGAGTCATGAGTTTCACCACTGGGATGTCAACAACCGTGGCAATGTAAAAAACAGCAACAAAATAACAATAATAATAGTGAATTCTTGTTTTATTGTCCTCCTTTTGCTGTTGTTGTGAGGATCGCCGGATAGATTACCCACCAGTTTAGTTAGTTTCCCTGCTCACACGACGCGCTCTGATGGAGGATGATGACATCTCCTCACCCGCGGTCTGACCAACGAGACAAATGTAGAAATGACCCCTCGCGGTGTTTGGCTTACGCACGCCTGATGAACTATGAGAGAGATAGGAAAACGTGCGAGTCTTGTAGTGTGCTGATATCCCCCCCTCTCTACCCCCTGCTGTGTCCTCGCCTTTCACGCCTGTGGTTGCAATGGGTTGGTAGGAGATGCGACACCCCGCATGGCCATGTGACATGCCGTGATATCCAGGGTTCCTACCTATGGTCTTCCGTTTGAGCGTGGGGATGCTTTCTTCTTCTGTTCATCTTTATTTTATTTTATTGTATTTTTTAGGATCTCCTCTTTCCGATCCGTTGCAGCCTTCGTCCTTCGTGTGCTGGGCGCGTTGTAGTGCTGCTTCAACTCGTAGAGATACTGGAAGCTCAGGCCCTCGTAAATAGGGGTTGGCGATGTCCCGGCGCCGCGGAGAATGGAGCCCGCGTCCCTGACTTTGCGCTCGGGACACTGGCGCTCAGTCGGTATACATTTTATATTGGCGTTATTGTAGTCGGACTCATCGTCTGACGTCGGCGGGTTGTAGCATGGTGTTCCCCGATGGAGGCGGGTGGTGCGACCAGATCGTTGTCGAGCTCTTTGCATGGCCGGACGGCATGATGTGAGAGGTACGCAGATAGGAGAGGATAGGTAGTCTAGGTGAATAATAAATCACCGGTCGACGGAAAACAAAAGGGATGCTTGGCATAAAATCTCAGGGCAATACGAGTTATTCAAGTGTGTATCCGGGTATTTCTCTTCATTCCTTATGGAGAACTGTTGTTCCCTCGCGCCCCGTCTCATTTCGTCTTTTTCTTTTCTTTTCCCCCCCCTCTAGGCATTCTGCGTTCTGGATAGTTGTATCTGTCGAGAGCCTATGGAAAAGGAAAAGAAAAAGACACATGGGATATATCATCGCGTTGACGCCTCCAAGCGCCTGCCTGCCCGCCCGACTACCTCTATGCCTCCCGCCTTTTTTGCCGTCTTTCCCGCGATCGAGAAATAGCTAGGTACCTACATGGTATCAGCAGATTGAAGTCAGGATACATGATTTTTCAGTTTCATTTTCCCTCGCCCCCGATAACTCCCATCATTGCCTTTTGTTTGTTTCCCACCCGGATTATGGGGACCATGAAATCAATTGCTTTTTTATTATGAAAGACAGACAGGCCCCGCCTGCGTCATTGGAATCAGGTGTGGTGAGAGAGGGGGAAACGGGGCTGGTATCATAGTTAGACGCTGTGGGAGATGAGGTGACCCCTTTTCCAGGATCGATGTACCGATTACCGACCATCAAGGGGGAGATACCATGGCTCAATAAATAACATAAATTTCATAATTTACAGGGGCTTTCCGCCAATAAAATCGGACCATGGACGAACTTCTGAGGGTATACCCTCCTTTCGGGGGAGCTTCTCATTCATGCACTGAGCAAAGAGCATGGCGGTCTGCGGCAAAGCTTTAGTCGTTCGTCCGTTATGAGGGTCACAAAGAGACAGGGAAACATACCTGAGGTTCCATAAACAGCGGCACGCCAAAGTCGACGGCGTTTCGGCGCATGACGTAGTCAACATCCATAGTGGTCTTGCCACGGGCGACGGCCAAGTTGAAGACTCCACGGATATCATGTTTCTGGAAGACTTCGCGAAGAGCGCGCTTATCTTCCTTAGGGAACTCGATAGTCTCAACATGAACCTTATCCTTTGTCGATGATTCAAGATGCCGCTTAACATCCTTGCTGGCCGCATAGAACTTGTAACCAAGCGGAGAAAGATAATCAGCGACTGTGGTTAACCATGTCTTGGTGATATCACCACCAAAGAGAATCCCCTCGCCAGGCTCTGGCATACGGAAATTCATGGTAGACTGGAGCGACGTCCAATAAGCCTCGACAAGATCCTTGCCGAAACAGGCCATCTCACCAGTACTAGCCATCTCTACCCCCAAGAATGGGTCAGCGCCCGCGAGACGTGTCCACGAGAACTGAGGAACCTTGGTAGCTAGATAATCTCTCTTAACTGCCATGAGGTCCATAGGCTCAGGGACGTCTTTGCCAACGAGAGCTTTAGTAGCAACGTCAATGAAATTTGTACCGAGAACCTTGCTAACAAAGGGGAAAGAACGGGAAGCGCGCAGGTTGCACTCAATGACCTTCAGCATCGGCTCTCCTCCTTCTAGATTATCAGCCTTGATGATTTGCATGTTGAAGGGGCCTGTGATGTTCCAGGCTTTGGCGACCTTTTGGGCGATCTCCTTCAAACGACCCATGATGTTATCATCGAGACTGACGGGAGGCAAGATCAAGGTGGCGTCGCCCGAGTGAACACCAGCTTGTTCAACGTGTTCACTGACAGCGTGGACGATGAGCTTGCCTTCGGAAGCAACACCATCGACGTCAATTTCCTGCGCACCCTCAATGAACTTAGTAATAACGACAGGATGATCCGGGGACACGTTGCTGGCAGCCTCAAGCTTTTCGTTGAGGTCTGCTTGACTGCGTATGACCGTCATAGCAGCGCCTGAAAGGACGTAGCTAGGACGAACGAGGACGGGGTAGCCGACGTCCTCAGCAAACTTCTCAGCCTCGGCCACAGACGTAAGTTCCTTCCAAGCAGGCTGATCCACTCCGATGCTATCCAAAATCTCCGAGAATTTCTGTCGGTCTTCGGCTTTATCAATGTCCTTTGGATCAGTACCCAAAACGTTGGCTTTGCCGGTCTCCTGTAGACGAAGAGCAATATTCTGAGGTAGCTGACCACCAACGGAGACAACGACACCAGAAGCACTCTCGAGCTCATAAATATCCATAACCCGCTCGTAACTCAACTCTTCGAAATAAAGCTTGTCGGCCGTGTCGAAATCAGTGCTGTAAGTCTCGGGGTTGTACTAGGGAGCGAAGAACCAGACAAGTTAGCCCGAGTGTGAGTCAAAGATGGAAATAACCCGGCCGTGTATTTCATCCATAAAGCAAACGCGCGCAGACTGGTTAGGTTCGACTTACGTTGATCATGACAGTCTTTTGTCCCATGTTCCTCAGAGCTTGTGTAGCACTAACAGCACACCAATCGAACTCCACAGAGCTACCAATTCTGTATACACCGCTACCAAGAATAACAGTGCCTTTGTCCTCGAATGTTACGTCGTGGGAGCTAGCATTATAGGTTGTGTAGAGGTAGTTGGTATCGGCCGGAAACTCTGCGGCAAGGGTGTCGATCTTCTTCACCCATGGCCGAATACCCATGCTTAAGCGAAGAGCACGGACAGAATCTTCGTCGCTTTTGACAGCGTTGGCTATTTGCTTGTCAGAAAAGCCCATCTTCTTAGCTTTGATAACAAGTTCCTTCTTTAGGCCCTGTAGATGACCAACTGCTTCCATTTCCTTGGTGCAATCGACCAAGTTCTGGAGTTTATGCAAGAACCACTTGTCAATCTTGGAGAGATCGTGAATTCTGTCTACCGTATAGCCCTCGTGAAGCATTGCTTGACCAACAGCTAGCCATCTTCGGTCGCTGGGGTGAGACAACTCGTGATCGAGATCTTCAAACTTGTCACCCTGGAAACCGAGAAATTTGGGATCAACTTGACGGATGGCCTTTTGGAACGACTCCTCAAAAGTTCGACCGATCGCCATGACCTCTCCAACTGACTTCATAGCACTACCTATATCTCGCTTGACATGCTGAAACTTGGATAAATCCCAGCGAGGAATTTTTGTAACGATGTAATCTAGTGACGGCTCGAAGTTGGCAGTTGTTGTCTTCGTGACAGCGTTTGGAAGCTCGGGTAACGTGTGTCCCAAGCCAATTTTCGCAGCCGTGTAAGCTAGAGGGTAGCCGGTAGCCTTCGAAGCCAAAGCCGATGACCGGGAAAGACGGGCATTTACTTCGATGACACGGTAGTCCAGGCCATCTGGTTGAAGGGCATACTGAACGTTGCATTCGCCAACAACTCCTAGATGACGCACAATCTTGATGGCGGCCGAACGGAGCATATGATATTCCTCATCACTCAAGGTCTGGCTAGGCGCAACGACGATCGAGTCACCAGTATGAGTGCCCAAAGGATCGAAGTTTTCCATGTTGCACACCGTAATACAGTTGTTGTTCGCGTCGCGGACGACTTCGTACTCAACCTCTTTCCAGCCTTTTAGGGACTTTTCCACCAGAATTTGGGGTGAGAGCGTCAAAGAACGCGCGGCCATATTCCGGAGTTCCTCCTCATTGTTTGCGAAGCCGGATCCCAGTCCACCAAGAGCATATGCAGCACGAACAATGATGGGATAGCCCACCTTGTTGGCAGCATCAAGAGCGTCTTCTACAGTCCCGACAGCAATCGACTTGGCAATTGGAATATTGATCTCGTTCAGGGCTTTTGCGAAGAGATCACGGTCTTCGCTCAGCTCTAGAGTATGTACACTTGTGCCGAGGACTTTGACGCCATATCTTTCAAGCAAACCCATGCGCTGCATCTGCACACCCAGATTGAGTGCAGTCTGGCCGCCGAATGAAAGAAAAATGCCATCTGGTCGTTCCCGTTCGATTACGTAGGATACATATTCGGGCGTGACAGGAAGGTAGTAAATCTCGTCGGCGAGGGTGTGGTTGGTCTGAATGGTAGCAATGTTTGGGTTAATGAGTACCGAGGCGACCCCAGCCTCTTTGAGGGCCTTGAGAGCTTGAGAACCTATGGGGTTGAATATTAATAACACAATCGCACTTTATGCACTTCAATGGCACTGTGACTCGTCGTCATTGGTCGTGATATGTAGCCAAGACACGAATGACCACAACGAATGTTTGTCTTGACGTACCTGAATAGTCAAACTCTCCAGCCTGTCCGATAGCTAAGCCGCCACTGCCAATTACCAAGACTTTCTTGACATTGACAATGTCTTTGGGCTTGATGACACCGCTTTCTAGGTAGGCCTTGGGATTAGGTGCCTGCTGAACGTCGGCGACGGCAGCGTTGCAGCGAGCGCGAGTGGCACAGAAGTTGCGCTTCTGGGACGAACCGCTTGTCTGGCTAATAGATAGCAGCGAGGGAGAGCGCAAGACTGAGGCAGTCAGTGACCTTCGAGCGAGGGTCATAGGCAGCCGGTGGCCGTGTCGCAGCAGTGCAGGCGTCCGGCCAGCCATCTTAGTAGAGAAGGCCATGGCAGCGGCGGTCTGAGAGCTTCTTTGAAGCTCAGGAAATGGAGGTCAAGCGGCCGAGGTTTTGCCAGACGGCAATTGATTGAGTGCCCCGGCTCCCAGATGAGAACAGATGAGGCCGCTTGAAGACGGACAGAGGCTACGAAGCCCGCTGAGGAGGAAAGCCTGTAGGGTCGGGGTACTTGCGACAAGAAGATCTGGGAGCCGCCGCTTTTACGGATTGACGGGAGTCTCTCACTAATAGGTAGGCAGGCAGACCGACGGTCGCTTTGACTCTCACCTTCAGTATCAGTCACAAGATAAGGCAACGCAGCTGCTCGATAAGAAACAAAAAAAACGACTTCACACTACACAGTCTACCTATGCGGGCTGCGATGCCGGAGAATGTGGGGTTAACGGGACCCACTCCAGCCAATGAGGTCCCGTCCCTGAACGGCCGAAAAAAGAAAGAAATAGGTAGATGCTGATGAGCTCTCCCTGACCAATTTTTCAACATTCAATATAGGTACCAGGCTGAGGTAACCTCCCAAACAGTTACTATGTACTGTGATGGTACGCTTCGAAATGCTCTGTCTGTCCTAACTATTATCGTCATTGTAAGCTGCTCGACATAGAGCACTACTAAGTAGATGCTGATTGTACGTACTATGAAGTACCTCGAAGCAAGTTCCCCGAAATTCGGCTTAAGACAAGGTTCTTCCTGGGACGTTAGCATCGAGGCCTTCCGGGTAGCAAATGACGTAAATGAATTCCATACCTACGAGGTACACTACACTACCTACCTAGGTACAGTATCTGAACCTGATGGCGCATGTGAGGAGACCAGGCGAAGATGGTCAATTGCTTGATGTACCACTTGGATTTATTCTCAACTTGGATGAATAGGTACATTACTAGGTAGAGAGTCATCCGTCCTTCCCCTGACGGTTCAGAGGATGCTTTGTCACTTGTATCGTTTCTTTGTGCAACAGAGAAGAAGGGGCAAGAAAGACTGTTGGAAATGGAGATAGCACAATGCCGCCATACCTAGGTATAGGTACCGTCCGACCATGGGGATTCAGCATCGGGACAGACCGGTTCAACAGAGGGAAGCAAACAGTCCTGAGCAGGTATAGGAGCCATTATCGTTGGTAATCCGAGTTCGCGTTTTGTTTGCCGCCTCGAGCTGGTTGCTACGGCTCTAATAGTAGGTATCTGCGATGAAAGCTCTTGGGGAGCGGCCACCCAGTTGCTGCACAGCCCTAGGTACGAAGTAGATTGCATCGAAGAATCCGATCTCCAGACACGTCTCGCAGCGCAGGCATCGATTGCTACCAATTACCGCCGTCCATACTATGCGACATCGGATCGTGAAGTCTACCAAGTAGTAACACAAAGCGACGATGCTAGGTGACTCATCTAATGGCCAGCAAGTCACCGAACTCGGGATACTTCAATTAGCAGACAAATGGCGGTTTGGTACCGGTAGATGGATTGTAGCTAGTGCAACTCCTAAACCGCAATGCCTATGCAACCTTCCCACAGGGTTCGATGTACTGTCATAGGTAGTAATACTGCTCGGCGTGGCTCAAGGGAGCGGTCGCGTCTACCTAGGTAGGAGTACAGGTCAAGCGGATGCCAGCCGACAGGCTTGCTCAACCATGAGAAACCAATGCCAACCTACCTACAAGAAGCAGAGCATTATTCCGTCGGCGATGGCGTGGCGTGCATCGTCACGGGGCATGTACGGTCAATCATTGCGATCCTTCCCATTGTCCCTGAGGACAGAGAAGCACCGCACCCAAGATTGTTCGATGGTGGTTGTTCTCCATTCTGTCCGAACGCTTTCAATGGTCTTGGGATACCGAAATGGGCAACCTCGCATCAAATTTGCATGGCTCGAGAATGTTGTTATTTTGCGTTGTTAATTTTGGATGAAGAAAAGGAAAAGAGAAAGAGGAAACTTTCGAGGGAATTTGCTTTGCGGGCTATATGGAAATTTCCGACAGCACAAGCCACATTTTGATCTGGCCATTGTCGCTCAGCCACAAGACCCACACAGTATACACTTGCCTAACTAAGCTGTTCTAGCAGATCGACATCCCGGAGAGCTTATAGGCGGGTTGGACCACTAAGTGGCCGAGGCTTACTAGGTAAATGTTGCCGATCAGGGCCTCTTGAAGTCACCCACGTCTGATGATACACAACCGACAGTTCGAACATAGAAGCCAAACGATCACAGGCTTTCGACAGCAAAAACGAAAATGGCGAATGTCGCCGGAAGAACTGCTTACTCACTACCCAGGTTCCTGCTCCCACAACTCAGCTGGGCAGAGCCATATACCACCGCTACCCAAGGCTCACTGCGAGCAGCTGCATATGCCTCAATATCGCAGCCCGCGCCTCAAAGTCCTCGGACGGCACCGTCCCATACAGGCCTTCAATTCCCGCCGTCTTTGATACTAAATGCCCCGACAAACCAACTATCCATTCTACAAGGAAATCCGACTCTACGACGTTCGTTTCACGCCACTACACCCAGGGGAAGGGACCATCACTTCGACACACTGAAGTTCGTCCAACGGCTGCAAAGCGAAGGGTTCACTGAGGAGCAGTCAGTAGCTATGATGAAGGTGTTGAACGACGTCATAGAAGAGAGGTGAGCCCGACAGCCCCATCCTCCATCACGACGAATCCATCCGTTGTGCCCAATAATAATGCGCTCTGCGCACAGCATCCAAAACCTAACCCGCACCATGGTCCTGCGCGAGGACGCCGCGAAAGCAACATACACTCAAAAGGTTGACTTCGCCAAGCTGCGCTCCGAGCTCCTCTCGGCCGACAGCACTGAGTCCAACACGACGCGCGCCGCCCACGAGCGTCTGACCAACGACATCGCCAAGCTGAACTCCCGCCTGCGTGACGAGATCGGCCGCACCGAGGCCTCCGTGCGCCTGGACCTGAATCTCGAGAAGGGCCGCATCCGCGAGGAGGCGTCGCAGCAGGAGCTCAAGATTAAGGAGACTGAGACCAAGATCGAGCAGGAGGTCGCCGCCCTCCGCGAGAAGCTTGAGCAGGTCAAATTCCAGTCCCTTCAGTGGCTCATCGGGGTGTGTACGGGCTGCGGCGCCATGCTTCTCGGTGCCTGGCGCTTGCTCATGTGAGCTTGTTCTTCATATAGGCTCTGCTGTACCAGGGACAGGGATGCCTGAATCACGCGGCTAGGACTCATGGTATTTATCACACTGCTTGGGTGGACAGGTTTCAACTACCGAGTGGCTCGTCGACTCTAGATAGGAGGGCTGGTGCATGGTTTGGGGAGTTTACGGCACAGGTAGCAGTTGTCTAATATTTTGGAGTTGGTCTGAGCATCGTTTAAACTCAAAGTCCATAAATCTCGCATTTCTAGACTATTTTTGTATTCTCATTTCCTTTCTTTTCCTTGCTTTCCCTGTGGGCGCCCGAATCCATTTATATCGACGTGTACGTGAATACAAATAGAGATATGCTGCTCACATATGAGCGACGCGAAGCTGTTAAACATGCGCTGTACGGGCTCTTAGACCAGAAACGGATGCCAGTCCTCGTGCTTGTCTTAACACAACGGGAAATATCTAGAATGATCAAATGCTTTTAGCAGAAGGTACATCGAGGTTAGGCCGCAGACACAAACAGCTCTATCTTCGAGCCTCCGGAGTTCCTTCAACTCCTACCTAACTGTCTTTGCAGCAATCTTTCTCTGTCGACTGGATTTTGCTCGCAGATATTCCAGAAGGGTACTACACAACAGGGTACCCTATTCACTGGAGATGGTTGCAATGGCAATCCACCATATCAGAATCTTCTGTCTCCTCTTGGAGACCGGGAGGATAGCGGTGAGCTGCAGTTGTGAATTAACTCAACTACTAATAGGCGAGGAGCCAGCATCGACGGAGCAAGGAAAGACGTGAAATAGCTTCGTTCCGCGTAGCCGCTGAGAATCGAATACGGACGTCGGAATAATGCGCTATAGGCCTCAGCTCCGACGAGTTGACCACGGTGTAGAAATGTGCTGAGCGCTACCTAGTCGATTCTCGGCGGCGTGTTATTTGGGGTGAGTCGTCTTCGTTCGCCCTCCTTCCGTAGGTTCTCGATTATCTTCAACATCTCTTTTCGTCCACCAGTGCTATCGATTGCTTTCTGCGCCATACTCATGGAAACCTTTTCACCCGCGTTAACTGCCAAAAGGCGTTTAACCAGCAAATGTCGCATGATGATACAGACATAAACGCCACAGTCGCTCCCATTTTCCTGTTGTGGACAGTCGGCCAAATGGTGAAAGCGCAGCTGCCTTCTCAGCACGCTGGCTAGTCGTTTAGAAGCTTCCCAGGCCTCATGGTTGTTGGCACCGTCAAGAGAATCATAATGGAAAGCAACACCATCTATGATGCTCACCAAAAGGAGAGACCAATGACTACCACCCTCTGCCTGGCTCACGTTACGGTTGTCGTTGATAGGCAGGAATATGTGCGTGATATGGCGGAAGTCTGGCAGGGCAGCTCGAACGCCTTCGGTATCCCTGTTTTTCATCAACAGAAAGGTCATGGATGGTCGAAGGAGTACGATGTGAGCTTGTGGGTACTTGGAGAGCACCTCGCGCTCCAAGAATTCTTCCCAGAAAGCGATATTCTGTGGCAGCATGTCAGTCGGACTAGATCACCGCGGATATTTGGAACTAGAGACACTGCACACATTATCTGTGAGCCAGTCACCTCTCAAGGCTTTTATGTCCTCAACCGTCACTACAATGCGTGAGTCAGTTGCGCAGTGGAGCTCTTCCGGGAGTCGAGGTGTACAAACAAAGGATATCATGGTCTGTACGAGGATCAGCTAAGTTCATTGAGAGCCATGTGCGGTTCAAGCCCACTTACAAGACAAGTAGGCCTGGGTCGGCGAAGACGAAGACGATAGCTGTGAATCTGTTAGCAACGGTCCCCATGAGCATGGCAGATCCACCAAATGCTCACGCTATCATTCAGCCGCCGCGCAAATCTCTCACGGAACGGCATCGAGATAGAAACCGGGAGGAATATGCGTGATTACGCGCAAAATCGTAGAATGCGACTGGGCTATGATGTCTCGACGTGGCTGCTTAAAGGGAAGCGTATCGAGGAAGGGCAACGTCGGCCGTGTCGAGTGTGGACGTGCAGGCGAGCGTGACGGTGTTGGTCTACCTACGAGATTGGAGGACAGGATTTGTCATGCAATCTACGGACCGAGACTGGACTGATGTCGCCGTTAATACCTGCCTACCTAATTTGCCGGTCAGCAATAAGGAATGGGCGATTTCAATAATGAGCAGATGGTGGTATTGGTAGAAGCAACGGCGACGAGGCTGGTTACCTTAGGTGAACGGCTAACAGTCGAGTGTGATGCAATGAATGTCTTGGCTTTGCGTCGGTGGTGAATGCGGGCACAACAGGCCGCACAGCTGTTGAGGCGTTGGTTATTCCCGAATCCCGTTTGGCCAGAGGCGCCCAAAGCCAGTGTGAGCTCTGCCTATCCCGTCACAATGGGGGAATAGGTATAGGCTCACAATGGGCTCACCAAGTCCTTCTTTTCACAATAGGGTTGGCAGGAGAAGCGATTGATGGCCATCACATACCTACGGCGAACAAACCCACATGCGCATAATGTAGGCGGGTACAGGCAATGGGTAGGTAGGTAATGGTACGAATCCGGAATGAATGAAGCATCCAAGTTAATATTTGGCCCGATACGACCTGTCCGGACCCGTCAGTTCTTGACGGTTCGTGGCCCTCGCCTTACCGGTATGTATCTGCCTTTGTGTAGGTACCCACAGAAAATGCTAAGCCACATCCCATTACTCAGTACAAGTACATTGCGGGTACTGCAAGGTACCTCCCTCCCAGCGTCGCTGCATTAGTATAAAAAGTAATTTACAGGTAAATATTTGTCTACCCTATATAGTTAGGTATATCTACTGTACGCCTCAACAGGTGTGCAATTATCCACGACATCTGCTACGCCACCAACCTCGGCCAATCCGGGCGTATCTCAGTACTAGTAGGTAGATACTGGTTGGATTGGTGGCGTGGCCGACCAGAGTCAGCGCCCTGGCGGGGGTGGAATAGGTAATTACCTGCCTGTCTGGATTCTGGACTGGTCAGTCAGTTGGGTCAACGTAGGTGTTGTCTTGGACTTCTACCTCCTGCTGCCTCTCATGTAGGTACTGTACGGACGTATGTAGGCACCTTTACGATGGCTTCAGATGCATAGGTACGTATTGCGTATCCCTTCTTTTTTTTAAGTACGTAAATTGTTTCAACTTATATCATCCTACCGAGGTCCTTTTTTAAATTGCGATAAAAATTTAGGATTTCCGTAAGAAGTCCTGTAACTAGCCAAAGGAGTCCATCACCCAAGTACGCCCTCGAGACCAACTGTGACGCTGTAAACGCCTAGGAAACGCCTAGGTAGCTTTCATTCACATCGTTGGGGTCAAAAATAAGGACTTAACTCGGCCTCGGTCCTGTTAGGGTAGTTGGATGGTTGCTCTTCGAGAGTCCGTAGGTTTCTTGGACTTTCTATCGGAATCGTCTGTATGTTGTTCAAGTTTTGTTTTGTTACCTGAGCTACGGTACCTTCACTTAGTTAATACAAATCCGTTGATGTAATGAACTCGAGGTACTCAGTCACGCCATCACAATTGGGTCGCTCGGGGTATCGATAGGTACACGACGTATCGATGGCTTCGGTTTCAGGGGAGTGGTCATGAGTATACCCTTACCAAGAAGCGTCGCTCCTCAGATACTTGTTGCTTCGAAATGTGCGTTGCGCCAGGTAAAACTTCCAGAATGCCGATACGCCTCACTGACCTTTTATCTATGCCGTCCCTGCGTTAGAGGTAGATTCATAATCATGTCGTCGTTGACCTTCATTTTCCATTCTGCTTCCCAATGAACGCCGGATTCTGCTCCATTGTCGAGGAAATAAAGCCCCTCAAGGAAGCCCATCTATTCGCCGTTGACTGCGTCCGGCTATGAGTTTGTGCTTCTGTGTTTGCGGCATTACTCTGTTCTTCAATCTGCTTATTGGCGCCCGCATGGCTAGCCACCATAGAATTCAACTGCGCGAGACTGTGGCTAAAGCGATCCATCTCGCCCTTGACAATTCTCTCCTTCTTTTTGAGCGCACCCTTCTTCATCTTGAGGCTCTTGTGTCTGATCTTACCCTCGCGGAGCTGACGGAGCCCCTCCTCCGTCTCACCCTCGGCGATCAAGTCCGGGAGGGCATCGGCAAGGGACTCGAGGTTCGTGACAAGCTTTTTACTAGGGCGGCGGCGCTTCAGCGTCTTCTTGTGAGTTTTCTCGACTCGCGACATGAACGCGGAGCGTTTGATGATCTTCTTGTCCTTCTTCGAGCTCGTGAACCCCTCGACTGATGGCAAGACGGCGTCAGGTCGCGGCGCTTTGCGCGGAGCATGTGGTTCGGCGCCTGTCTTGGCTGCAAGTTTAGCGCGAAGAGAGCGCCGTTTGGAGGGAGCTACAGGAGCCTAGGGGTCGCGTAAGTGGTCATCCCCTGGGACATTTAGGCTTAAGCTAAGTTCAACCTGGCTTACCATTTTGAGATTGTTTATATATTCAGCTGGGTAATGCCGGCTGATGTGGGAATAGAGAAGAGACGCGACCTTAATTGGGTAGAACAGGTAGAGTTTTGAAGTTTGGCTACCGGTATTTCGTACCTGACATGGTAGGTAAAATCTAGGTGGGGCAATGACGAAGTGGGGCCGGAGATCTTTGGGTCGGGGTACGGTAGGTACATTCCGAGTGACCTTTCACATGTCAAAACCGTGCGTTTAACTTCAGACAAACTTCTCGAAGATGAAGTTTGGAATGGACAAATGTTAAAATTGCTAATTTTTTTTTGAAGCCCAGACATGAAGATTCAACTCCTTAAACGCCACATCGCGTCTATGAGATCCCCTCTATACGTCTTTACACTGAAAGGGCCCCCCCTTTTCGAATACATCCCAAATCTTACAAATCTTGACCGCCCAGAAAGCCGGCCTATAATTGGTCTACATAGCCTTGAGTCTCTTCGTTGCCAAGACGGCTAAAATAGCGCTCAACGCGCCAATGAAGAGACAGACAGCCACGCCGTTTGGCCCATCGGTTCTGTGATGCTCTTCCGGGTGAGCGTCGTGGGCGAGTTCAGGACTCTTGCCAGGTTCAAGTACACTAAACACAATCGTCGATATGATCGTCCCTATGAACTGCGGGATCGTCGTGTAAATATTAAGGATACCTAAGTAGACCCCAGACAATTGCCCGGGACCAGATTTTGCTACGATATGTGGGTCATCTGGGCCGTGTTCGAGATGTAAGGGAGGAAGGTTGGAGAGAACGCCGTTAGTGTCTGCCATCTCTATTGAGGCGTTGGATAGACGTCGATAAGATCCCCCTTCTGCGCCGCTCACTTTATTCACTTCGATACCAAGAAAAGCGTGGGGTGCCCACGACGCAATATTCCAGGGACTAGACCTGAGTTAGTTGACAGCAACCACAGATTATAGGACCATGATAGACTCACAGCCCACAAATACAGACGAGGGTAGTAGCGAATTTGAAGCTCGTAGCAAAGGGGGCGAACAGCATAGCTGCCGCAAATGTCGCGTGAGCCCACATCCACGCCGTCAACAGGTCAGGCTTATGTTTGTTAAACTTCTCCGCAATGACTCTTATACTTTGAGGAGGTCGTTGGGTGTAGTTTTGGTCGTCGGGCGACTTGATGACGAGGGGAAGAAACCAAGAGCCGAAGAATGTGATGAGTGAATAGATGATAAATGCTTTGCTTCCCACTCGTCCAACCTCCCCTAACGCATCCCCAGATTGTTTTGCATCGTGGGGAGCGTCGTAACGAAAATATGTTTCGCCAATCCACGTTGTACTGTAAAACAGGAAGGGGAACCATCCTATCCAGGCCCAAAACTGCGCCATGCATATCGCATGGATCCGTGGGGGGAGGTGAAGGACTGTCGACAGAATATGCCTAAGAACTTGATACAATCCAACCCCTTTATTCGATTTGGATGGAGCCGAGAGTAGTATCCGTTCTGTCACAGCCCAACATGTGATACCGCATGTCCCAACCAGGCCAAATGCGGCAAGAACGGTGAGTTGTTTAAATTGGGTTTCACCAAGACCTCGCCCAAAGAGTGATGGGAGATCAATTGCCCCCATTGCAAAAGCAATTCCATGGCCGATTGCTGACATCCTACTCCCTATCATCCATATTAACAAAAGTCGATCGGGGGCATCTAATGGTACATCTTACCCCAGGCAGAGCCCATCTGTTGTTTCTCAATCGGGAGCGTGTCAACCACCAGACTTCTTCCTGCGCTCATCACTGTGGCATTTGTCAGCCTCAGGACTCCTGGGGGTGATGTTCACAATAAGTGGCACAAACCTGCATTGATAGAGAAATCAACGGCACTACACAAGCCAGGGTCAGATATTACTGCTTAACGCGAAGACTTGACAGGAGCATATAGGTATAAAAAAAGCCCAAAAAAAGGAAAAAAGCAAAGGCTTCGCCAATCGGGGAATAAAGAATTCGAGAATGCGTACTATATGGCTAAAACAGCCGCAGAGATGGTCAAGTGTCGAGCGGACTTCTTGTCCGCAACAAAAAACCCTACTATGTCTTCTGTAAAACCTAAGATTAACAAAAATAAGGCTGATATGACGGCTCCGATTAGAATAAAGGGTCTTCGTCGTCCCCATCTCGATGTTGACTTATCCGCGAGGGTACCAACGATGGGCTGTACGATAAGTCCGGACAGTGGACCGGCGATCCATACGAGGGAGGTTCTGCTTTTGGTCAAGCCCAGGGAAAGGAGATAGGGTGTACAATATGTTTGCTCAACGCCCCAGACGAACCTGTTGAAAGGAATTAGTATACGGCAAGGATCTGTGTAGACGGACAAGCCAATACCTACGTGATGCCAATGGTGCCCAACGTTAGCAATGCCATTCGGGTGGCCTCTGAGCTCCCCCTAATCGAGGGTTGCCCTAGCCATCGCGACATGGCGCAGGCCCGGATCTCAAGTTCGAACTAGTGTACTGATAGGGACTCAGACACTCTGGAGCGGAGATGCTTTCGTAGAGAAGATTCTGGTGGCCCACGGCAGGCAAAGGCGATTCTCACGCAGTGCATTCCCGCGCAAATGCAAGTTGGTCGTCAGTGCGCGAGGATGCTGGGTTGCGCAGGTAGGGAACTTGGATCTCTGGCCAAATAGCCGGAATGGCAAGTCCAGGGGCTGCTGCAGCGCCTACGAAGTACTTATACACTAAACTACCGTAGTGTACAGTAGGTAGGAGTTAGCGGGCAATGTTGTTCGCGCACCCATGACTTCTTACAGGCGCACCAATTCGGTCCGACACAGCTGTCTACCAGCCCGGCTGGACCAGGCAGTTGGCATCTTGACCTAGGTACTATACGGTACCGGTAGGTATTCACCAGCAGAATACATCATGGGATATGCTTCCTATCCAGCGACCGAACACATACAAACACAATAGGTACACAACCTAACCACTAACCCGAATCCTAACCGCTAATCCTAACCGCTAATCCTAACCACTAACCCTAATCCTAACCCGCCTGAGATTCAGTGAAGTCCAGCCCGGCTGGCAGGCAGCTGTGTCGGACCGAATTGGTGCGCCTGTAAGAAGTCATGGGTGCGCGAACAACATTGCCCGCTAAATAGGGGTCCACCAGGGCATCACACTAGGTAAGTAACGGCCAGATACGGTAACACTGTAATCGCCAGGTACCAACATACATACCTATGTCCTGCCTATGTAGTGTACACTATTATCTGACACGTAGGTACCCACCTACCTATTCCCGCGCCCCGATGGTTACCTAAAAGTTGCCCCACCAAGATCAACCAAGAAAACTAGGAACGTGGGGTTGTGACGGTTGTAAAAATGGCTGCGCCTTCGCGAACGCATCTCAGCTTACTTAAATAAACCGTTTGGGCCTCCATTGCCCCCTCCTACCTATAGACATAGTTGCGCGTTGCACTATACTCCTTTCTTTCCCCTATCGCGAGAAGTTCTTCCAGAGAACCATGGATCTAGTAAACCAGTTCGTGCTCCCTCTCAAACAGCTTTGGCAGAGTGGCCTGAAGTTGGCAGTATGCTAATTGGACTCCATTCATGTCAGCTTGGAAGGACGGCTTTTGTTCGCTGTACCCAAGAGTGCGTTCACCGTGTCCTTAGATCACATCAAACGAATACCTTGTGCTGACTGGTAGAACAGAGGGTCGGTTGAACCAGGCTGCTCTGAACCTCCTCGAAGGCGCCGACATCCAGTTCAAGAGGGAAAACCGTCTTGACATAGCCCTCGTCAAGAATCTTCCCATTGCCCTCATATTCCTTCCCGCTGCCGATATTCCTACATTCGTTGGAGAAGGGCAGGTCGATCTGGGTATTACGGGGCTGGATCAAGTCCAAGAACATGATGCCGGCGTGCGCGCGCTCTACCGATCAAGGCGAGATTCAGGGGAGTTGACTCCGGAGCAAGAGACCGCTCATACCCGTAGAGGCGCCGGGTGCGAAACCGTCATGGATCTTGGGTTCGGCGCGTGCAAACTCCAGGTCCAAGTCCCAGAAAAGGGCACGTACAACTCGCCTAAGGATCTTGTCGGTAAGAACATCGGGACTAGCTTCATTCACCTGACGCGGAAATACTTCGCAGGCCTAGAGAGGGAAATGGACTTCTCGAACGAGGATCTAGGCAACAAGCCCCCAAAACCCGCCGGTGAGCTGCGGACAAAAATTATCGAATTGAGTGGCAGTGTGGAGGCAGCTTGTGCCCTTGGCGTAGCTGACGGTATCGTCGACCTTGTTGGTATGTGTAAGCAGACGGTATGAATTATCAGCCCACTAACTTTGATAGAATCTGGTGAGACCATGAGAGCCGCCGGCTTAAAACCCATTGATACCGTGATTGAAACCAGCGCTATCTTGGTCAAGTCGCGGAATCCCAGCGACCCGGAGCTAGTTGAGCTCATTGCGCGCCGCATTCGCGGCGTCATAACAGCTCAAAGATATGTATTATGCCAGTATAACATACAGAGGAGCATGCTTCCAGAGGCCGTCAAGATCGCGCCTGGGAAGCGAGCTCCAACGATAACACCGCTAGATGAGGAGGGATGGGTCGCCGTCAGTGTGATGGCCGAGAAGAAGCGCATTGCGCCAATTATGGACGAGTTGGGTAAAATCGGAGCACATGACATCCTGGTTCTAGACATCAAGAACAGTCGCGACTAAAGTTGTTTGATATTGCCGAAGAAAAGTTATATACCAATTAAAAAGAGTATCTTGCTGCCAGCCGTACTGGATTTGCAGTACCACCACCGCCGAGCCGGGCGGCAAACATTGGCCCAGTCACCCGAGTGACGGTGGATGGAACCCCCGTCGTTCACATGATAGGCGGGCTAGTGAAAGCTTACGCGTTGTCGTGTGCTCGTTGGAGATGTCGCTTGCAATCTTTGGCCACCGGGACAGATCAGGGGGGGCTCTCACATGGCACAACTAACGAATACCCACCGAAAAGGTCACCTATCTAGTAGTACTATACAACCTCGAATCTCAACCTATCTACTCTCCGAGGTCTCCGTTTGTTCATCAGCGGCTTTTTCCATCAGGTACCCTCTCACTTCCAACCACTCAGAACCAACTGTATTTGTGCTGCCACATCGTAGTCAGCTTCATTTACTTTTTCTCCCCTTAGGGTTTTCATAGCAGCATTCTGTAGGATACCTTTCAAGAGGTGTCCTCTACTACATGTACGTCGGATCATGGGAACTACTGTAGCTACGGCAAGCGTGCCTTCGCGGGCGGTAAACGATGAGGGTAGATGGCAATTGAGAATTTACTAGGTAGGACGATGTTTGTTCCTAGCATCTTGATCGCTCCACTGTTGACCTCATTGCTTATTGAACGGAGCGGACTGAACGAGGAATGGGCGACACAGAGGCCCAACAGCTCCCAGTCCAGTAAGCCTGGGTGAAATTCATCAGCGTCTCCATCGCCTACAAGCAACAGCAACGCTGTACATCAACATATGATACTCGCTCACGCCATCGCTCACAGGCCGTCATGACGCCCATCAACTTCATCAAGTTCCTGGTATCCTTGTATTTCGTAGACACCCAATACCGAGCGCAGCGGCACCGTTAGCACGAAGGAAATGCGCGCGGCGACGACTGGAGACCCTGGTTGCACAAGTTGTTGTATCGCCAAGATGCTTCGCCGTATGACTGGGTGGACACGTATCAAATGCGATCGTCGCTGCAGTCGGCGAATGTCACTGCGCGACGGCACGGGATTGCTGGCAGGTACGGGCATGTGGTGAAGAAGAGCGCCTGGTTTTATCAGACAAAGCAGACGAAGCTTTTCAGGGCCGAAGCTGCTGATGCGTTTGCGCTGCGGAATCCGGTGCTACTCGTTCTGTTTGTTCTGGTTATCTCTGCCGGCTGGGTGCTTTGGCAGATGATGATATGGCTTGTTGCTTGGGGTCGACGCTAGATTATTTAACGAGTCTGTCATGTATTCATAAGTATTCTGTACGTATTTGTTGCTGGCATTACTTGGCCCACGGCAGAATCAATTGGTAATCATCAACTTAGAGTCGCCCAATCCGAAAACAGTGGAAAGGAGGTTAACCTAATCGATGCTTCCATCTGTGCCTTAGGCCACCATCTCGGAATAATCCTGCCTCCCAAGAGCCTCAACAAGTTATTGGCAAACCTGACGGCGGTGTTTGGCTCTACACTGGCAAAGTCACGCAAATTAATGCTCATCAAGGCTGAAGCTAGGTATCTTCTTGTCTCCCCCCTTAGAGGCTAACCCTGAGCGTCAGTCTGCATTAATCACTGCTTGGATACGGTTCCTACGGAAGCAGGCATGGCCACGGACAGACTCTTCTCGTGGTAAAAGCTTCTCGTCACTGCTTCTTCAACGTTCTACCTATCATCCAGCTACACGTAGTCATCCATCATTGGACTTTGTGCCACACTCCTTTCTCTCGGGCAAATACTTCTTATTTTCTCAACTCCGTGGAGGAACTGAGCCGCCGCAACATATTTTTCTCTGATTTCGCGCATATAGTTTCCGCCCTCTACCGTTCCCTCATCCTAGGCTTTCATGCCCACTTCGGCACTTAAGCTCGTTGGCAGGCTCATGGACGCAGAAACGGACTCCCGTATGGGTCGGTCGGTTTTGAGGCGCCTGCCAGCACCAAGCTTTCCATACCGGATTCTCAGGACCGGCTAGATGGCTACTTCGCCGCGAGTACCTGCCGTCTTCCCTCGAGAGTGTAAATAGATGGAGAATCAATATCTGGCGCTATGCCGCCAATTGGGGCGAATTTGGGCGAATTCGGCCGCCGTGAGATTTAGCTCTGAAAACTTGCTCCGATGCCCCTCGTTTGGGCTGCTTGCGTTGACGGACGTGCGCGGCAATACGATAGAGATTACCTGCAGATGGAAAGGATTTAGGGTTAGGATCGCAGATGCGTAGGTAGACTACCGGCATTACCTAGAGGATACCTACACTTTGTATACTTCGTAAATGGAGATACGAGTAAGCATACGAGTTCGTGCTCGGTCCGACCCCGAGTCGTTTGAAGCATTTATTCTGAATATATGAATATATCCTGTTACAGTAACTGTGGGGAGGCATTGTTCTGCGAATTTGTTGTGTTGTTACAGAAAGACGGGAGTTATGGATTAAACTCGGCGGGTCAGTTAAACTCGATTCGCTCAATGCCGGATTACTCACGCAGACATTCCCGGTCATAGGTCAATTTGTCGCAATGTCCAATCAGAAACTTGTCAGGTTTCCTAGTGTAATGGTTATCACAGCGGATTCTGATTCCGCTAATCTGGGTTCGATTCCCAGGGAGACCTCACGTCATGTTTTCTTTTTCTCCCTTCTTTGCTTCTTCATTTGTGATCTCAGGTGAGAGATCCAGGATTTATTTTTTCGCATGCAGGAATATACCCATCTTTTGGTTAGTAATTATTTGTCCCCATACCCTGTTGTTCGCCACAGTAGGTCGATCGATGGGTCGCTTGTGTTGTGGCGGATTGGAGGGGTTTCGCCGAGTCGCGGGATGTATCGGTCTCATGCGCGCGGTCCTGGATACCAGCCAACCGCACTCTTTCATATCTCGAAGGGGTACTCCCGCCCCTGCGAGGTGATATTATAAAATGTTCCGTTCTGGCCCGATTCATGTCTCGGAGCTGGGTATGCATACACCCGAAACATCCGCTTATCTCGCTTGCCTGTATAATATATTGGTGAGCGGAAACGCTCCATGTTGGAAATTAACCTGGAATGCAACCGCTGGTGTGTGAGTTGAGGCGGCGGGCGCTTAATTGGTTTCGAGAGAGGGCTGGACTTAATCGACGAGCTGCAGTGGTTTCTGACTTAGTTTCTATCTACAAGATATCGCCCTCATGAACGTTGTAATCTACAGTAACGGTTCTTTTTTTTTTTTTTTTTTTTTTTTTTTTCCTTTTTTTGACATGCGTCGAAGAGGCTTTTTGTGTCCTCTTCATCATGTTAATGATACCTAAACCCCATTGCCGGGCAAGGCGGCGTGAGTTGAGCCCCACCAGTCTTCAATGGCGATTCTACGGTGGCCCAGGTTGGCGAAAGTCCGTCTCCAAGGAGTGCCTAGTGGATGTAGTCATCGTTCCTCGTCGTAAAGTCAATGTCCTTGCTGTTACCGGCGGGAGTAGTAATCACATCGTTGAGAAATCCCGCCTATAAAATGCCTGTTACAGGCCTAGTGTATGTAAACAAGACACATACCAAGGCGAGCGTGCCACAAATCGGGTAGCCAAGCGTACCTGGTGATAATCCGTGCATGCTGACGTGTATATGCTGTATGGTTCATTCGATATCGAATGCCCCCAAGGCGGCAAGGGTCAGGTATTTCAGATACTCGTTACACGACAGCCAGTACACGCCCATGTCTAATATCCTTCAACGAGCTCAACTTGATCCTCTCTGCCTTCAGCCACGCAAGGGTTTCGCCGTGCTTGGATTGCTTACGCGCCAATACCTGGTAGAACGCGTTACATGCCAGCCTCGATACTTGTTAGCTGCGATGGCTCACGTCCTGTAACCAACACGAGGAGACTGAGGGACTCACCATGATACCTCACATTTCTTAACATCACAAACATATCCGGGATACCGAAGTTTCCGCGTTTTGCTGACGAGAAGCAGGTATGCCGCGTCCACCAGTTTTTGTATTGTTTCTTTATGCAGAGTCAGTAGCTGGACTTACGGCCTGTTGAATCAATGATATATGAGACGGTCAGCGTACTGATAACAAGCTTTGGAGGCGGCCGCTTCAGCGCTGGCAAGCAGCGTGCATATGCCCACATCTTAATAGCGGTCTCCACGAATGCTCTACGGACGTTGTTCAGCATATTTGACGCAGAGTTGAGCTCCGTGTCGAAAAACATGAGATGGCTCTGAATCTTGAACGCATCTACATAAATAGAAGTTAGTCCTCATCGGGTGCTACCAATGAGTTAAGAACCTACTGAGGATCTTGCGTTGGAATGTGTAACCAGGGGTCTGGTTGAACTCGACGGTGAGCGAGTTATATATAGCTGGCAATGTTTAGTGTGACGTGAACGGGGTATTTAGACATCGGGGTATATACCTCTATCCTGGTCTTGATTTGAAGCGCGGGCGATATCGAATGTTCTGGTATCGATCAGAGTACCACAATACGGGAAGCGTCCCCCGTTGTCTAACTTTGCAATCTGTTGTCCACAGATCGCGAGATCGAAGTTGACTAGAGTTTTCATAGGGTTCACCATGACGCCGTATTCCGGTACGCCTTGGTGAAGGATCTCCACAAATCGGGCAGCTTTTGATCTATCGGTGGTAATTAACAGAAAATCGTCAATGAGTCGCAAAAGCAAGCAGTCATCCGAGTTGAGGAACGGCAGAACGTGAAACTCAAGATCGGCATAGAAGTAGTTGCAGAGCGTGGAGGATAGACTCGATCCTTGGGGAATCCCCTGCTTTTGCCGGTAGTATTTCTTTCCAATTTTTACAAGATTTTGTTGGATATGAGATGTGACCAGCTGTAACAGCTCGCTTGTCTCGTATTCTCTAGAGTAGAGGTCAACAAACACAGCATTCCGTTTTCCTGTGATTTTCCTATTCTCAAAACGCTGTATGAAAGTAGAGGCGTCATTCTTTTTGATGGCTACCGACGGCCATTTCTTCACGAGTTTCGGGTTAGAGTGCCGGCCATTTCCCTGGACCCTGAAATCGGGGCCTACTTCAAGGTACTTCGAAATCCGATAACGATGTTGTTGAGGTATGGTATCCAGCAAGCTGACGATCGCTGCTTGGGGAATGGTGTCAAACGCAGACTGCACGTCTACTTTTGCGAAATAAAACGGTGCAGACACCCCGGACATCCGGGATTTAAAAACCTTCATCTGCTTATATATATCACCGATGGAAAACATGGCCGAGCCCAATCTATGAGGGTTTATGATCTGGGAACATCAGCATTGGTAAGCCCTCATCCACAATCGGTCATACCTTTTCGAATTGAAGAACTGTATGCGCTGGCGCTAGGATTTTGTTGATTCCCGGACCTAGCTCTTTCGGGTTCCCACGGGTCGGAACTCTCTTGCGTAAGTTTGCAATTGGTCTCATTTGCGCTCCTTTAGGAAGCAACCTGATATGACTGAACCCGAGGCGCCGCGAATCGAGTACGGCTTTTGCCTCAACGAGGCTAATTTCCTCTAACATCTTCCCTTTCAGATCGATCATGGCAGGCTCCACTAGAGAGCGCCAAACGTCATGCCGGAAAAAGAAGATACGGCATTTATCACTGTTGGACTCAGTGACATAGAAATTACTTCGAATAAGTGGTATCAGAAAAGAATCAAAAAGGAAGTAAAGAAGTTCGTTCAGCAGCTCGCGGCGTTTTTGTACGTCAGTCGAGGACATTTTGTTTGACATGAGCCTAGGGGACGCGAGCCATTCCATGTTATTTATCTAGTAGTGGTTAGCCTCATCAGTCCGTGGTAGAATTATGGGTAGACTCGCCTTTATTCCCTGCATCACTTCGTAAAGGGACATGCTCTCAAAGCGTCTAAGAGAGATAAATTGGTCGACTTTATTTAAAACATGTAGTTCGTTATGATCTGCAGCCGGCCCATTGCCCCAGAATTCTCGTGGAACCACCTTCTTAATGACGGCTTGGCAGAAAGAAGACACCTCAGCAGGTGAAGTTGCCAGTTCCGTGACTGGGGAGGTCTGGCATTTGTGCGGTGAATGTATCGCATTTTGAAGCTGTGCTGCGGCCTTTGTTCCTTTATTCTTCGACTTCCTTACTCGTGTTCGAATCTTGTCTGTACCTGATTGAACACCAGGTTTGCTCGTAGAGTGGTGAATCTACCTCTGTTAGCATGGGTAAGAGACGGTCCCACGAGACGTACTGGGCAATAGTGTTGAAGAAGCTGGGAATAAGAGCATCGTTGGTGAAGAATCTGAAACTTGCGGACTAAGTCACTCGCACGCCCTCGGAGCCGTTTCGGCATCTTCACACGAATGTCATCATCCCTAATTCGGCCGAACCTCTTAAGAATCTCTTCCTCTCGAAGGGTATAATCTTTCAGGCGCTGCGAGGTCTCTTTAAAATTAATTTTGCTAGTGAAGGCGTTATGTAGTCCGAATTGTCGAGGAAACATATACATCATCACTTTGAGCGTATGAACTTCATTCTGCCGAGCCAAGGGTGCCCGCGCTTCTATGTCTTGCCCTTCGTCAATTTGCTGCAATGGGGAGCGATTTAGTATGTCTATTATGTAATTTTGTTAGTTGAAGGCTCGTCAGTCAATAGTGGTATCACGTACGGATATGCCGAAGACCAAAGCAGACTTGCCCTCGGGCATTGAGAGCAGCTCTGGCATAAAACATACGGTTCCGGACAAAAACGAGCTCTGAAGGGGTTTTGACGACTGGGGCTTTTCCAGAAGCTGCTTTTTCCTCATATGAGCTGATATTAGACAACGGTTTTCCTACCCATGGTGTAAGCATTTCTCATTCGCCGAAGATGACGCAGGCAATTCACCGCTTATTTGACAGACATTGTTCGTGTCTGTATCAAGGGAAACGAAAATGGCGCAATCAAGAAGTAAGTCTATCATGATACGATCGCCGGATTCGCCCAGGAGGGCCAATAGCTGAGGCCAGGGTGATTTCTGCAATGTTTTCACATAAGGGTTTGATCGAATTGCTCGCAGGCCCAGTCCTCCACTACGACGAAATCCATCGCAGAGCAGGTGGTCTGGCCACTTGGCAGACTTCTCTCTGGTGAACATGGTTCGTACTACGTATTCTACAATCTAGTGGATGGTCAGCCTCTTGCCAAGCCCTAGCATTAGGAGGTGGTGAGGTAACGCTTGCTTACCAAGGCCTGCGACTCAACGAAGCCATTAACACCGTTGGAAAGTGTAACATAAGATTCATCGCCTCTTTGATCACATTCCTCTGTTTGGTGGTGCTCTTCATCGATTTCGGGTTTCGGTAAACCTACAAAGGTAGTGTCGAGTAAGGCTCCAAGGATCCGCTCTGGATCAGACAAAGGCGTACCGGGCAATTTATTGACAATGCCGACGGCAGATACTTTCCTTCGCCTGATTTTAGACGACGGCGGTAGTTTTCTCAAAACATATTGGCGTAGAGTTTGAACATGGGCGTAGTATTGACTTAGAACGGGATGCTGGATTCGAGAGCACGTCGAATGTTTATCGCCATTTTTCATCTTCTTTGAGGGTGGGCCATTCGTTGAGGCTTCATCCACAAGAGTACGGCGTTTCCGTTTCCTTGGACGAGCCATTGTTACTATGGCATACTTTAATTCGTGGAAGCACTCGATTCTTTCACCTCGTCGTTTTTTGTTAATAATTCGCAAGTATCAGTGGAAGACGCGTCTAAACCGCGACCACTCCGGACCTCTCTTGGCAGTTGCAAGAACGGTCGCTAGGTAGGACACTTCAGCTATTAGTACGCGTCCATAATGACGAAACGAATGTGATTTGGGGAGGCTCTTTCGCCAAAGGACATGCCCAACGGCTTTTCTTTCAAATTGACCTTAGGTATTTGTGAGTGAATCCTGCTACGAGGTCGATGTTAGAAAGGCTATGCAGTTACTAGATTGACCCACTAAGTTCCAAGGTTCCTAGAACAGAAATGCCCATTATGTCTCGAACCGCTTAACTACATAATATACGTAACATAACTGGGTAATAAGTCCATCATGTAACTACCGTAGCGATACCGGTACCAATGTATCCGGGACGATTCGGGGTCTATACACTAGACCCAGGCCAGAGGTCACTCCCGCGCCTGGACAGGAAATAGGTAACTTCTCAGATGTGCTGTCATGGAGAAAATGATGTACCTAGAAGGCGTCAGAGCAGACCTTTACTAGCAGTTCAATCTGTTATCTAGTCGTCCTGCTACCACAACGTACTACCTAGTACATAGATAGTAAATAGGGAGGCACGTGACTGCATTACTCGCCCAGTCTCAGACTTCTTATAGGTAGCTGGAATCTGGACTTCTACCTAGAGGGGTCATAGTCTCGGGCGAGTAATGGAGTTACCTACTTATTTACTATGTATGGTGTTACTTGGTATGTAGTTGTAATAATATCTACCTAGATGGTACCTAGTTTAGTCGGATACTCGCCCGGTCTAATAGGTATCGACATAGACTTACTGGTAGCGGGAGGAGAGGGGTAGGTAGATAGTAAGTACGTTCACCGGCTTCAATCTCATAGGTACCTAGGTAGTTACATAGTTAGTGTACACTACCGGTAGGTGGTTAAGGCATTCATTTAGGACCACGAAGTTGTCATATCATTTTATTAGTGTAGGTAGTAGGTATGCTACCTACCGGTATGAGTTTGCTAGGCTCTCGTCTGGCACTCTCGCGTAAACCAAACAGTCAGATACCAAAATCAGTCTTGCATCCTTATCCGAATTGCAGACTACCTATCTCACATCAAACCCATTCATGTGTGCTTGGGCCGGAACAGACACGCAGAGATGCGCGATCCAGTGGTTGGAGAGGATACCTACCTATGCGGTCAGAAGTATCGGCAACCGGCAATAAGACTGGCGACAACCTGTTCATCTCGCAATCGATTTCCTGCCATCGAAATTTCGCAATATAGGTACTAGGTAGTGTAGGTACAGATACCGGTACGTAATGCATTCCACGGCGGACTTGCGGGAGCGATTTAGTAAGGCCGGCTCGATGACAACCGGATAGAACCCAACGTTCCCCATAGGTATCAATATGCGGCATGCCTTGCAATTTGCAGCCGCCATCCCAGTCCTGGAGAACTCACCACGATGTAACATATTACGGACCGGGGTATGTGCTAAGTAAATAATAGCGATAGGATATTCTGCTGCATGCGGAGAAAAAGAAGCGCAAAACCGAATAGGTACAACATGGAAATGACATGGTCCACGTCTGTCTGCCTGGAGTTATTGATGAACATTCAAGCACCTAGTTCACATACATAGGGAGTTGGTCGTAAGCGCCTGAAGGAGAGAACATGAGCCGAGCGAAAGAGGAAAACTCTCGGAGCTCGTTTATAGTGTAGCAGTATTAGCCGACATCCTCACGTTGGGCTGAGGCTCGGCTTCACGGGCTTGCGTGCCACCGGCCGCCCGGCTACCCTAATAGATCTCGTGTACGGTACCGGGATTCAATTTGGCATAGGCAAATTCAAGGAGCACAATAGGTTGATTACGGGTTTCACCTTTGCCTTCGACATGGAGATGAAAAATGGCAGCATATAACTACCTAAGTTAGGCACTTGGGTAATATGTAGATAGAAAAAGGGCCAGTCTGTAGCGTACCTGTTCGAGTTCTTCGCTCCCCAGTTTACGTCCTCGTGCGATTTCCTACTACCTACGTCTCGTGTACCCGCTCGCGCACTTCACTGGTTGTCCAAGTTGGTACTTGTATAGGCAATACATAAGGTTCAGGTTGAGATGCCTAGAAACTCTATGTGTGCTTGAAGCTGCCGGTAGTGCCTAGGCTGTCAGGCACTGTAGAAAGAGGCAAAAGCTGCGTGAAACAATTCATCACGCATGGTAGGTACCAGACAGCATCTTACAGGTACCTAAGTGGAATAATCGCAGCAGAACAGGGTCGAACGAAAATTTCACACCCCAGATTACATAACTTGGCGCGACGGGAGTTTCTTTGTTTTTCACCACCTATTACCCTCATAAATGGTTCGAAACGATTGAAAAATTGCATAGTAAGAAACACACGCTTCTTATCTACATGCGCATATAATCTTTTAGCAATTATAAGCGGTTAAAGGTGAAGAAATCGTGGTGGAATTGGTTATGTGTATAGCAGGTAAGTTAGGTATACATGGGGTGTGAAATTTCCGTTTAACCTGGCTTACTGATCGCAGCACTATAGGTACGGTCTGTACCTACCTAGGTACACTATGTAGGCGTTTGTACCTACTTATAGGTAGGTAAGGTGCTAGCCAGCGCGCCAATCCACCGACTAGGTACCGGCGCCTTGGACTTGTTATGGGGACGGGAGTATCGGAATGTGCCAAGGCTGGTAGGTCTCGGCACAGTGTGGCCTATGGCTCTACTGTCCCAGAATACCTATACCGGTACATCGTGTACTGTAAAGAATTGCACGGTATGGACCTCAAATATCAGACTGTGACAGGACTCGCCGGCGGTCCTGGCGTGTTCTTGTCGGCATTTCTGCTCCAGCCATTATGATGTACCGGTACCTACGTCCGTATACTTAGTATAAATGTGCCATAGCGGCGTACCTAGGTAGCAATGCATGGCGATGCTCCGAGCTCCCCATCTGACCTGATAATTCGAGTTGTTCATGCAACCTGCCTGATGTTGCGTCCAGTTATTAGCAGAACAGCTTGCCAAGTTGTCAGGCAGTGAAAGGCGAAAGTGATTGAGCGCTTTTTGGTACTCTGGACAGTGCATCGAACCTACGTGTACAGTACCTACCTAGGCAGGTACCTAGGTACGTATGCTAGTGGATACCTACACCACTCAGGTACGAAGTATGTACAGTACATTAATGTACGGCCTAACCAGCCGTGCTTGCCAGGTAGGTGCTAGTGCAGGGTACACACCATTATCTTTGAGACGCACTAAACTGTAAATGGCTATTAATAGGTGGGGCTGGCGCGTATTGCGTAGCCGCATTGTACCTGCCCGTAGTAGACATGAGTGCAGGTACAGGCGCCCTTTGCGGTACGCCTATAGGTACTAGGTACCTAGTGGCATGCTGTGCGCCGCATCCGCTGCGTAGCTGCTAGAATTGCTTATTCGTGCCCATCAGGTACGAATCTCTACCTACATTCCTTGCGAGGTACAGCGTGTAGATACCTACATCGTATCGACTGTCTCGAGAGGCTTCGCAGTCCAATGGACCGCCAATGGACAGTCTCATTACTCATTGAAATCCCTTCCGCTACAATAGCTATTCCAGTCGTCTGTGGGTGTGGCACACCTGGCACGCATGGTCCCCCCACATGATACATCAACCCGCCAGTAGTGGCCGCCTGCCGCATCGTCAACTGCTCTATTGGTTCTTCGTCTGTGGTATTGGCGTTGGGATTAGCAACCTTGCAATCAAAAGCTTGAAATCCATGATCCCGACGCCTATTCGACAACGTGGGTAGCATCGAACGCGATCCGTGGCTCCGCCTGTCCACTCGTTTTTGCCTGGCCTACGAAATTTGTGTACACGGCCCATCATTAATGGTCGACGTGATACAGTTCTGGCCGCCGCCAGAATGGACGCTGGCAATCGCAAGAAGAAGGACCACGGTCCTGGTGCAACACTGCCAGCCCCATCTAGCCCAAGACGTCGTCCACTGCGATACCACCATCGACGCCCCCATCAGCAGCACTACTACCCGTTTGGGCAGAACCACGAGAACCGGCACGATCCCACCCACCCGCGCGAACCCGCCCTACCAGGCCAAACATTGTTCGACGACAACGCTCAGCACAACAGCTACCATCCCCCGCCTACCTCAACTGCCGTCAGTGCTTTCAGTGTCATCTCATTGACGACGACGACGGGATCAGCATCGTCGTCCGAATCGACAACCTTTGATGACGGCTCGTTTGAGTCCCATGCCGCACACAACCAAGACGCCGTCCATGCAAACGCGATAACGAGCATAGAGCCCGACGGCTTCGACGACGACTATTCCGACAACCTGATGGCTTCTACCTTGCCGGCCCCAGGGCGTAGCCAAGATGCTTTGCTGCGATCCAACGAAATTGGTTCGGTTTCTAGGCATCCGGCCATTCCCTTGGCACGGTCTGGTGTGAGACCCTCTGTTCGTTCTGTCTCAGCCCCTATTGCGGATGGGGCTTCTAGCAGCACCGCCAAATCAAGACCTACAGCGCCGAACGCTTGGAATCCCCGCCGTGGGCATCAACCCAGTGTCAAAGACTTGAAGAAGAAATTTGACCAGAACGCTAGACAGTTGAGCTCCAACATTGTTCACAGGGCACCTCCGCACATGCCGGCGCGGGAGACACAATGGTCTGAATCCAATGGCCTACCACCTTATCCTGATGCCATGGCGGGGACGCGTGATCGTCCTGATGGCGCACCAGATACATCGCCGCCGGGGACGCAGTCGACACAGCAACATCAAGCCGTGCCCGAGGATCACTTGTCTAGTAATGCCCACTCATTTGCGAGTCGCATAGCCAAGCCTCGAGGTTCCGTTGGCATCCACTCACAAGGCTCGAAATCCTTAACCAGTTTAACTCAGACCCATTCGACAACCCCTGTCCCGCCGCTACCTCATCCCCAGGGGCTTCTTTTTGGTGAAGTAGGCCATGCTGAGCTTAATGCAGGATTAGCCGGTCATGGAATTGATGGCATGCCCGCCAGGAGAACCTCTGAATCTAACATCCATGAGACCCTTGGCCCTCGTCAACGAAGCTTTTCATACACCGATGCCGAACCTTCTTCTCCTAGCGATTGGTATCGTGGTTTGAATGGGGAGCCTGGAGGTACAGGGGACGTCGGTGTGAATAGATCACGTTCCACGTCACACTACAGTCGATCGCAAAGCGACATGGAGCGCGCAAAACCAGCTCAATCTACGACGCCTCGGTCGTCGCGGCCGAAACCAAGGCTAGACACCTCTACACTGACCTCAGCTTCAAGGATACCAATATCAGTTAGGAAATACAATGCCGCTTCTGGCTCATCCAGTCCCGATTCCACCCGTTCCAATTCGCCTTCTACCGTTAAAAGACCTTTTGCGCAAGGGAAAAGATGGAATGCGAGTCAAAATTCGAGATCCAACATTCCTTCTCCGCTCGCCTCCCCCGTAACGACGAAACGCCAACGTAGACCTAGCACAAACGCTTCCAATAGCAATTCGAGCTTGAATGCCTACATTTCGGCGCCTCCGCCTAAGCTATCACCTCCACTTAGAAGCTCGCGGCCTAGACAGCCTGTGTCGGTAGCAACCACAATAAGTTCAAGAGTGAAAGCAATCGAAAGTGATAAGTCTCCGGGAAAGAGAGATGCTAAAGCTAACGTTGGCGGGAATGAACAAGCTACTCGCCGGAAAAAAATTTCACTGGGCCCCATCGACTACGAATCTCGAAGGGAGCGAATCAAGCTCTCGTATACCAAAACGCTCCAAGAAAGCGAAGCTCGAGCCGCTACTAGAAGGGTAGCCCAGAGTAACAAAAGAAAAGAGGATGCCAAGACCCTAGCAGCTCCAATTGCAGCTACGAAAACTCTAGAGGATCAAGAAGAAATACCGAGAGAACCGGTACAGGAGAGCGTGCAGAATCTAGCTGTTGCAGATATCTCAATTTCAAATCCTTCAGCACCACAGACAGTTACATCCGGTCATGGAACGGAGAGCTCCCTAGATGCAGAGATACCTACGCCGGATCTTCCGCCATTGCATGCTACAATCACGGAACTCGTGCCCAATGAAATTCCCATTGCATCGAGTAGCACGGAGCAGGAAGAGACAGCTTTACCAGCACTTGATATACCTGGAATACTTCCACACGCTGAACGCACCGGTGATCAGGATGAAGCCCCGCCTTCGGCAATATCAAACACCACGGAATTTGACGCTGAACCACAGACGGAGCCTCCAGTACAAGAATCCCCCCCAGTCAAAGACTCTTATGAAAATTCCTGCGAGAATGATGGCAATGAACAACAAACTGTCGAGACTTCGGAATATCATTCTCCTGCTGAGCCCGCAGATGATAACCGTTTATCCATCCAAATAGCTTTAGATACGTCGAACTTGCCAACAGGCGCTCCTCCAAAACCTTCCGAGCCTAAATATGACAACTATAGCACAAGCCAGGACATGCCCGACACGTACACGGAAGAGGTGTACCAATCCAAACCATCCTATCCCCCATTATATGAGACAAAAGTGACAATACTTGGGCCTAATGCCAATTCTATTCCTTCAGCCGTTGAAGTTCAAGCCCTCAGTTCTCCCGCTTCCACTTCGGAACAGCTAGCTCCTGAAAGCTGCGATGAAGATCATGAGTCTGTCACATTACAAGCTGTTTCCAAAAGCGATTCTAACCAGCCGGATGTTGAGTTGCCTGAACCAAGTCCTGGTCTTAGTGGGATCGTGGAATTTTTAGTTGATCCATCACACCAAGTTTACCAAGAAGCCTCACAAAACTTCAAACCCACCCGGATAGAAGTCGGCGTTGAGGAAGACGTTGAAGTGAAAAAAGTCCAAGAAGACTCAGAGGATCCACGCTATTCGCTGGACTCTAAAAGGACACTAGGAACACGTCCCAGCCTTACTGTCCCCCGGACGTCTGAGTCCATAAATAGAGGTAGTCAAACAACGGTATGGACTGATTTCTCTATGAATAGCCGGGATTCGAGCTCAGGCTATGGGCCTACAGATCGAGATTCTCAGAGAGTTGGGTTCAGGTGGCGAGAGGCCCTTGCCGATTCGGAGACGGAATCGAGATCAGAATCATGTCGCTACAGTCGAAACTCGCTACTTACTTCCAACAGTCGAGCCGTGTCCCCTTGTGGAACATATCGAGAAGCAGAGCTATACCTGCCCCAACACCGGCTTCCAGAGATCGACACGGGTGAAGGCTTTGCTGAGGGGATTCTGAGCCGCAAGAATAGCATGAATTCCTTAGTCATTCCAATACTTCCTAATCACGCTCCTCCCCCCCCTCCCGATACTGGCTCTTTCCATGATATGATGGACTCCACTTCGCCGAGCGAATATTACGATGGGACGAGGCCTAGCAGCTATTTGTATAACGAGATGGACGATCAAAGTATCATTTTAGTGGATTCCCTGAGACGGGACAGCGGCTATTATGCCCCATCGGAATCGGCTTCACGATCAGTTGATCAAGGGTCGCTCACAACTTCCGAAGGTCTCCAATCTACCTTTTTCCAGCTGGGAGCCAAACAGACTCTGATGGAAAGCACCAATGTCACACAAGCATCTGAGCTACCGGCCAAGGAGAAAAAACGATTGTTCACTCGCCTTGAAACTATCAAAGAGCTTATAGATACTGAGACATTCTTCATCAGAGACATGAATATCGTTGAAGAGATATACAAAGGAACCGCCGAAGCCTGTCCGAAACTTGACGACAAAACCATCAAGCTCATTTTCCGCAACACTGACAAAATTATTCAATTTCATTCAGCATTTCTACTCGAGCTGAAAGAGGGCGTTTCCAGTGTTTATGCGCCTAGGGTGCATCGTCAAGTCCAAAAGGATACATCCAGCTCAAGCGATGGAACACCATCTTTATCAGGCGTGTCTACAGGCGCCTCTAGTCAACTCGACGACGATAGAGATAGGGCGACTTCCTTAGGTCCGATTTTCGTTCGAAATATTGAGACTATGAAACAAGTTCATGAGGCTTTTCTTAAGAACAGTGACCATGCAGCCAAGCGCCTGATCCAAATTCAGGAAGATGCAACAGTTCAAGTCTGGCTGAATGAATGCAATGAGGTGGCGAGGGAGCTGACAAGAGCTTGGAACCTGGATTCCCTGCTTATCAAACCGATGCAAAGAATCACGAAGTATCCCAACCTACTCATTCAACTTCTCCACGAAACACCACCTGACCACCCCGATCGCCCGTCTCTAGAAGCCGCAAAGACGGCTCTTGAAAACGCAATCGAAGAGATCAACAAAACCAAGAAGAATTTTGAATTGGTTGGACAGATTGTCAGCCGGAGACGTAAGGAATCCGACGTCAAGGCTGGTTTTGCTAGGGCATTTGGTAAAAGAGTCGACAAGCTGCAAGCTGCCAACAATAGACCAGCCGAGGATACCGAGTATCTCAAGTTGCATGAGAGATTTGGTGATGACTACCTTCGCCTCCAGGTTGTCCTCAGAGACGTTGAATACTATACGCGACAAGTGTCGGACCACGTCCACGAGTTTCTACAGTATCTTTCTTCCATGGAACTTGTCATGCGCCTCCAACCCTCGCCTCACCCCGAAATCGAAAGCAAATGGGTTCAATTTAACGTTTCTATGAGAGACATTGAGAAGGTTGCCTTGGAGCAGCATGTAAGTGATATTCGACCTCGGTGCAATCTCCGTTCTAATGACATGATTTTATAGCTCTCACAAGTCAGGAAGCAAGTCATCGAGCCGTTCGAGCTTGTGATCAAGTCATACAGTAATCCTTCTCTTGCGATGAAGAAAAGGTCCAAGCGGCGACTTGATTACGAAAAATACATTCAGCTCCAAAAGAGCGGCAAAAAGATCGACAAACAACTCTCGGAGCTTGTTGAGCAATACGAAGCCTTGAACGAAGCCCTGAAGAAGGAACTGCCCAAACTCTCAGCACTCACCGAACGAGTAGGCAACATTTGTCTTGGAAATTTCGTCAATATTCAAGCTCGGTGGTTTTCTATATGGAAGGAGAACATTAAACTAGTCTTCGGAGACGCACCCGTGCCCGAAGTCGCTGATATTGTCTCAACTTTCCTTCGGGATTATAAGTTCCAAGAAGAACAAATCAACACAATTGGAATTGTGAATCCAGCATCAAATGGCCGGCCATCGCACTCGACTAGCATCGACGAGGCGTCTTCGAGATTTCGACTGAGACCTTTAGAACAGTCCCCTCGCCATCGCGGACTATCCCTGAATAGCGAAACAGCTCCGAGTCTACCAACACCTGATTTTCTGAAGCGCCACAGCGGCCAGTTCACGGCCGCATCTTCTGTCGCTTCAGTTTCTAGTAATCAGTTCTATCGAGAGTATTACATTGGGGTTAACGGACAGATACGTCCGCCTGCAGAATCTCCAAAAGCGCAGGAGTTCCCCCAGTCCTCTCGGTCGCTAGTTGCACGGCCGGGCACTGGCCAAAGTCACGACTCGGCCGGCCCTATTAGACAGAGTATGGAATCGCGTTCCCAATCCAGGGGTCATTCTATTTCGGCGCAACTCCCCCCTTACCAGACACCAGACAATCATCGCTTCTCTGGCATTTTCCAATCGGCGCTTCCTATGTCGGATGCCCAAGAGCGTCATACTCGACCGTCGCTCTCTTCTCGAGCTTCCTCACGCGAGCGGCAACCCATCAATGGATATAACGTGCTTTGGCTTGCTGCTTCGCTCTTCGAATTTAACATCGAAACCACTAAGCATGAGGCCGGTTATCCTTACTTGACGTATCAAGCAGGCGAGGTATGTGGTACTCAATCAATCATTAATATTGACGGTGCGGTGCTAAAGTTGGGATAGATATTTGACGTCATCGCCGAAAAGGGTGAACTTTGGCTCGCCAAAAATCAAGACGATCCTAAAAACCTCGTTGGCTGGCTATGGTCGAAGCATTTTGCTAAGCTGGCAGATGACTAGATTGCCAACAATGGAGCAACATAGGCCCTTACAGCAGTTGGTAGCTTCAATTAGGGCAATTTACAATTTGCCCCGTTCTGCAACTGGAGGTTTAATTTCGATTTCACCAAGGGTTATCTAAAAAGCCCGCTGCTTTAGTTGTTACAAATTGTTTGCAACAAAGACAGTTGTGACAAGCAGTCAGGCGGTAGAAAATGTGCGGCGTTGATTGTCTTTTGTACGACGAAATGGGACACGATATTCAATGGGTGTGCAGGTGTGGTTAAGGGAATCTCGGCAATGACAGGGCGGTTGACAGCTTCATACCATTTGTTTTAATTTTCGATTCTCCTCCACAGCAACAGTTCATCGACAGGCCGGGTTTCCTGTCATTCCATGGCCTCCATACACAGCAAGACGTACTCTTTACACATCATTTACACGGCGTTCAGCCTCCCATCGCGGAGAGGAGGGGAAGGGGGAGGAGATGGGCCAACTGAGGGCTCCGCATTGTGCAGCTTGTTAATGTTGTACATGTGAGCTTGCACACGTCTGTTTGCTTGCGTTTCTTTTGTACTCTGGGATTCCAGTCCTATGCCAAGGGAAAGAGAGGCCCCAACGGTCAAGAAAGCTTTTTTCTTGGGAGAATAAAATATCATGGCATGGTACAGAGGGATCCGGGACCGGCCTCGACTTTACCAGAACGGTACCTTCTCCCTATCTTGTAGATGTTATCCAGCGTTGTCGTTATACATTTGTGTAGCTACGACAACATTACTTCACGGAAAATAGCTTCGTGTGTTATCACTCAGTTTTGCGCTTTGCAGCGCTGCTTTCTGCTCACTTTGGTCACTGGTGAAGACGTACGAAGTACAAGGCTTTCTATATTCTCACTGCTACGTGCTTTTGTGAGACTGCCGGGTGGGCCCGGGGGTTGCTGACTGGTTATGTATAGTCCCCTCGCCGACGAACATATTCATCGTGTCGAGTGTAGCCGGGCTATTAAAGCACTCCCTCTTCGTGCTGACTGCCGTAGCATGTTTCCGTTAGAACTTGTTAGATGTGCGTGGGATTAGGCGAACACGTGGGCGATACAGCATGCGGTGACCCCTGCCGATGCGAGGTCCTGGCTGGCTATCAGCCTGTGCTCGAGAAATCACATACAACCGTAGAGTATACGGCATTGTATTGTAGTGTAGCACCGGGCGGGCAAGGGAGGTTGGGCGTGACTGGGGCAGTAACACGTTTATTGCCCGCCTGGGCCTGTGGTGTGTAAGTCATTGGCTGGCTCAGCCGTTGCTTATCCCTCCCCTACCCAACATGTTTCGTCGTTTTTTTTTTTTTTCTGTTTCTTGTGTTGCCCTCCTCGCTGGCCATCTCACTGCAGCGTGTTGTGTTACGGGTGTTTGTGAGAGTGGAACGTGACCACTTTTCTTGTACCCTGTCTCCTCGAAGTTGTAGGACGAGTTGTTGGCTCGCTCTGCTGGGGCGAGATCGAGATGTCAGGGCCGGTCTCGGTCGGGATACGGCATTGTTATTGGGCTCTCATTGTTTGTTCGAGTTGTTGTCACCGTGAGTGCTCGAGGCGGACCGGTAACGAATGCGTCGTCCGGCATGCGTATTGTCCACGTCTGGATAAATAGCATATACCTATTTATGTATATTCTTACAGGGACTAACTAGCTGATGATCCTGTTGGTCAATCGCGACTATATAGACAAGTCAGAGCCGTGCCGGAGCTGGATAGAAACAACCTGCCCTCGCTGCTCGTCCATGCATGCATCGTGGCCATGTCAATCTCGCAGTTGCTGCGAAACTCCCGCGGGCGTATCTGCGTCTCTTCCCGGCTAACCGTACCCCCTCGCTGTCCATGCCGATCCACAGCATACAATAGATTGCCCCCGTTTCCGCCCCAAGAAGCTTTTGCCTGGGCTATACGATTTTATGCGTTATGCAGGCGCCTCCTCGCCTGATCATCGTCTTACTTTTTGGGCTCCGCGAGTCATACAAGGGGCCGAGCTGCCAATTATTGGGTCGGCGTGGCCAATAATGCACGCGACGGGGCAGGCCAAGGAAAGCCGCCGAGGGAACGCGGGAGTCCCCGACTTCGGGTCCTGGGAGAAGTGGTGTCAGGGCGACCCGACAGGCTGGTTGCTAGACCCGCGATGTGGTGGCGCTACATACGATGTTTCCGGAACTTCCCTCGAGGCGTTGTGGAGAAGAAGGGTCGTGGATCGTGGATCGCCAGAGGTGATGTGTGTGCGACAGTTCTCCCGTATGTACATAGGCCGGAGCGGGCATCGTGACGGATCACAATGAAGGACTGTGTGTTCGTTGCTATGTATTTGCTATCAGGCGGTCAAGCCAGTCCGAGCGGTGAGGCATTGTGTTGTTTTCATTGACCCATGCCAGTCAATTACCTAGGTATCTAGATAGTCCGTAGGCATCTGTTGCTGTAGAAGCCGTGTTTGAAGAGGATCAACGCATGCTCGTTAGGTGCGTCGACATCGTAGACAGTACAGTCTACTTCGTACAATGCTAGCTAACCGCCTCTGCGTTTGTGTTTGTCCGCCTTGTCTGCCTTGTCTGCCTTGCTGCCGGCCATGGTTTGGCTGTCCTGTCTCCCGTGGACCATCTCAGTGGGGCTGGTAACGAAGACACGCGCAAGGCGTTCCAGATCTGGGGCAGTGCCACTAAGACGGCAATCTACCGGTAGTGTAGATTGTACCGTCGATATCCTCTCCACTCTCCAAGTCGAGGCGATAAAAGCGGTGCAGGGCTGCCTTTTCTTGGTGCATCGTGTACATAGTAGGCAGGGCCCGCAGGTTGTCCCGTGCGATTCGGGGCGGGAGACAAAAGAATAGAGACACTCCAACCCTTGGTCACAATCAAGTAATAGGCCGTCCGTACTTCGTACATCCGTAGGCTGCTTTAGTGTACCTGCCGAGACCCTTGCCCAGACAAAGCGAGCCCTATGTAGGGTGCCTACAGTGGATGGATGTACCTTTTGACGGACGTAATACTACCGGTAGTCCGAGTAGTTGCTTCTTATGCCGCCTATTATCATCCCAGGCATGTCGGCGCCAGATAGGTAGCCGTGATGTTGCCATTTTAGGCCCTACGGCATTCCATTCGCATAGTCATTTATACCCCAGACTGATGTGAAATTTCTTCTGCCACCTCCACTACCTATTTTCGTGTCTCAGAGCAGGAAAAAGGGGAAACCCGTTACGCATATCCAATTTGGATTTGCAGTGGCGACGGATAGTTCCCCGGCGACGGAAATCTGTCTCCGCCGATTGGCCCTACAAAGTGTTGTCTACGTCGACGCCGCTCGAAATGATTCCGTGGGCGATAAAACCGTTGGCACGTAACCCGCACTGGCGTATAACATGCTACCGAATATGCACGGCATTTTCTGGCGTCGACTACGTCCTGCTGCTACCAAGGTAACAGGTAAAGTGTCTGCCTAAGGTCTGGTTGGTTCGAATGTCACCATCGCCAACACGTCAAGTGCTCCGATGGAACGAAGTAGGTACACGCAATTTTCGGATGGCTCTTTTACTAAGTAAAGCACATGGTAACCTTTGGTCTTTCTTTTTGCTTCAATCTAGACTCGTCTGGCACGCCGGTGATCGTTATTTTACTGCCGCTCAGCGTTGCTGCTTCATTCGGCCCGGTATGTAATTCGGTCAGTCATCAATGGAAAGAGACTTATGGTGCAAGGTCGACAGGGGTGTATGCTCAGAGACCGGCACCGTTGCATCAGGTACAATGGGAGCGCGTCTCTGCCGACAAGGCGAGGGCGGATCGCCTTCCGCTAATATTGCGCATATGTCGACATCGACTCACTCGGGTAGGGATGGCGCTTCGGTAACCGACATTGTGGTCTCGATATCGGAGGTAGCGAGACAACGACAACTTATAGATACCTTCCGTTTAGGTGACATTGCATTGCCTGCTGGCTGCTGTTACCATGGCAGTGTTAGCGACGAAAACGGCAATCAGGGTGCCAGATAACGGGGTGGAAACACGAGCAATTGGGGTTCCATCGTGGCGAGTAATCCTTGGGTTACTGCTGCGTTGAAGCTCGAGGATAGGTACCTAGATGGAACTGTGTGTGTGTGACTACTTATTACCAAAAACTCTTTGTCGCCAGGCTATGGGGAAACAGGATAGGCAGCGTTGCAACACTACACTACGTAATTCGATGGCGCTGTGCAGAATGGTACATCGGTCGATGCTCGATGTACATACCTAGCACCGGTACACCTGGGCAGTCTGTGCAGGGGTTGTTACATATGTAATGGGTGACGGTTCCAAGCAGTTACACCTAGTGTTGCACTTCGTTTTAAACCCAAAGAAATAACACACGTTTTAAACCCAAAGAAATAACACACGTTTTAAACCAGTTTCAAACCGTGCTTTTGGGAAAAACATATTTCTCCACTTAAATTCTCACTTATAGAGCCTTGAATTGGAAGAGCGTATCTTTACCGGGCATGAGATTGCCCAGAAGGTTGTGAAAATGCTCGGCGCCAAACACTCCATAGATAGGTAGGTAGAAGTTTGAGAAAGCTCTCACCTACTAACAGGTACCTACGAACAAGTTACGTCCGTACTTACAAGTTACCTACGGGGTAGCCTTCTGCCTCGCAGGTGCTACGTCAACCCACCCCTGCAGTCTGATTGTGTACTCTGGTTAGCATTCAATAGGTACCAGGTCCTATACATTCGCGTACAGTAGTTCCCTGTAAGCTGTAGATTTGCCCAGCCGGGCTATGCAGTACCTACATAGCTCTCAGCTATTATTCCGTACTAGGCACTTTGTACCCTAGGCACTCAATGTCCCCGTTGTTCCTGTTGATGGCAGATGCCAACCTTTACGGAATAGACTCCCTGCATACTCATCTATGCCAAAGCTGTCCATTACGCCGCATACCTAAGACATGCCTTTATTAGTGCAGAGTAGACAAGTGCCGAGAACTTCCCATTGATCAGCATTGAAGTTCCGCCATATGTACATACCTAGGTAGGTAGTCCGGTGCTGGCGAGCCAGCCACTGGCTCCAGCGCCGGCTTAAGTGGGCAAACACAGCACTACTATGTACATTATGTACCGATACTGCACTGGGCAAGGGTATGCCTATCGGTACCTACCGTACACTACCGGTACACTACACTACCTAGGTAGATGATGGGCTTGAAGCTTGGAACTTTTACCCTCGGTATAGTCTGTACGAACGTAGATACAGGATGAATTACATAATTCACGTTTTCATGTTTAGTCCGAACGAATGATTACTACTACCTGTAGTTAGTACCTACATTGCTCTACTAGTACTAGCGCCGTAAATTTATGTCCCTGCCCATGTCGTTCAGCAGTGCACATGGAGACATTCAAGTAACTTAGTGTACACTACCTAGGTAGGTAAGTACGGGTAGGTAGTACGCGACGCACACAGTTGATGTACACTAGGTACAGGTACCTACAGACGTAGAATCCGCCCCCTCGAGGGTCCACTGGTCTAGCTTGGCTGTGTTAATCCACTTACTGAGGGAACTAGTGTTAGGTATATGCTGTAATGCTACCTGCATCGGTGCAACCTGCAGCGCCTACCCTAACCGCAGGCTAGTGTACCCATCTATCAAGTGTATGCACCTACTCCATATGTAATAGTAGGGTTCCCCTTCCCTGTCATTCGGTCGCTGTCATCTGCAGACCAGACTTTCCCTGGTGGCACCCACCCCTCTAGATATATTGCGACTGACGTCCATCTTATTCCTTCTTCTCTCCGAACCAAATATGTTGCAACGCGGCTGGAAATCGGCTATCTTCTCAGCTCGTCTTCCCATGACTATTTGTTGCGTATATGCTTAGAGAGGCGCTGCCACGAGTGCTATCCTGAGACATAGCTAGGGATCTCCCATGTGCGCGGCATAGCACCGCCGTACTAAGTGTCAAGCCCATTGCACCCCCGCGTTGCGTGGTTACGTCGCATCATTTGTCCTCGGCAACCAGCTTCGCCTTCGCTGTAATTCCTGATACCATACCGCATCGGATGCTTGTCTATTTCGACAGACTCATCTCCGACCTTTGCATTGTTGATATCCGACTCGCCCGAACGTAGATCGGCCGGAGGCATACATGCATAACAGAGCCCCGCGCTTGACACACATTTACCCCGGACTTGGGCAGGTGTTATTAGCTGCAGGATTGGATTACATCAAGGCCGGCGCGTGGGGGCGTTGGACATAGGAACTATGGCTTCGGGATATTCAGCGCCGTCGGTTTATCATCACCAGTCTGATATAGTCGGACCGCCACCACAGCATTCCGGCTACTCGCCACTCCCTCCTCCGATGCCTTCAAATAACTACTATCAGGACCCCATGGCTAACCCGCACCGCCCAAATATGCCTCCGCCCCGCACCAACATGATACCTCCCTCCATATCAGGCCCGGGCCAGGGCCCCGGCCCCGGTCCCAGTCCCGCTAGAGATCGAGTCGCTGAGTTGGGTGCATCTGAGAACGGCATGGCAGCTCAGTCCTCGACTCAGAGTGCGTCACAATCAGAAGCGGAGGAGTCGAATCCGGTTAATCTGGAACCGCGCGAGGGAAATGATGGTACCAGAAAGTATAGGTAAGTTATTGACCGGTATGCGCTAAGCCATGGTTTTGAGTTGGGTGCAATCCGGGGACTCTGTTAACCACAGATCTGCGGTAGGTTGGAGGTGGTCCAACAGCCACTAAGAGCACGAATGTGTGGGTTTGGTGACAAGGTAGACTCGCTTGTGGAAATCTTTGAAGTCCTACAGAGCCTAATGTCATTTAGGACCGACGACCTATAACTCCGCCACCCTGTATCAGACTTGTGGTTATGGACAAGGTGAGTGGCAAGGAGGTAGATTGCAAGTAAGTTGTGGGATCTCCTCCATATTTCGTCGCCTTGACTGAGCGGTTAACCTTGTTTTCCCACACATAGCGAGGTCGAACATCAGCATTACGTTCTCCACGTGGACTTGTGGTCCGACGACGGCTCGAAAGAAGTGAATCTCGTGAAGCATTCACAGCAATCACCTTCTATTTCATCGACTCACCCGTCTTCATTTCGAGAGGTTGTCGAAGGAGGACAAAGTGGAGTCTACGGGTTTCAAGCTATTGTGCCCTCAAATCGTGACTTCGCCCAACCCTCCAATGCGCCTTATTCGCACCAAATGGCTCCATACCAGCCGGACCCATATAGTCAAGGTATGCCCGTTTGTCTATATGAAAATTGAACTTTCTGATGCCATACCAGGACAATATCCGTATCCGCAACAGGTGCAGCCATACGGGTATCCTCAGGGAGGCTACCGAGACATGGCAGGTGTGGCGCCTTTGCCGTCACAGGCGATGTATGGCCGTTATTCCCACGACATATCTTCTGGCGCGATGGCGCCAGGTCGCTTGATGGGGCAACAACAGCCGAACAGCGGCATGTATACAAGAAACCTTATCGGCAGTCTTGCAGCCAGCGCCTCACGTCTACAAGACCCTTCTGACAAGATCGGTATTTGGTTCATCCTCCAAGACCTCAGTGTGCGGACGGAGGGATGGTTCAGGTGGGTCCTCTTACACGCAACAGCGAAGTTCTAGGCTCACATGATAAAATAGGCTACGATTTTCCTTCATCAACCTCCGCCGTCTTGGCGCAACGTCAAATGGAGGGAGCGATGCCGACCTGCTGAACAGAGGCCGAGCGCCGGTCCTCGCCTACGCGTTTAGTGAAAAATTCCAAGTGTATTCTGCGAAGAAATTCCCGGGTGTGTGCGAGAGCACGCAGCTGAGCAAAACGTTTGCACTCCAGGGAGTCAAAATTCCCATACGAAAGGATCAAGAGGGCAAAGCGGTGAAAAGTGGTCGCGGCTCCGACGATGAAGATGATTAGAAGTCAAAATCCGCATCCAGAAAGTAGAGGTGGGCGAAGCAGTGAAAAGCGATCGCGGCTCCGACGATGAAGATGATGAGCGGCTTGCCGCGTATAGGCCGGCAAAGTATAAGTATAGGCAGTTATCAGTAGCACGGGGACCGTCGCACAAAATATGTTATTGTGCCGATCAGGATCGTGCTTAGCGCCAGCGACGTGATGGCGTTTTGACGGCGGAAGTACCTACCTAGCGTTGGCCAGCATTAAAATACTTATTAGGGTAGACGACGAAGAAGTGGCACTGCGCGACCAGGCCGATTACTTGCACAGCTATCAATAATGATGATAGGCTTATATTAAGCTATAACCTACCTATGTCTACGGACTATCTACTTCGTAGTTCTATACAGAACAACTGTGCTTCGCATGTGTAGCCTACACGGCCATGGCTCACTCAGACAGGCGTGCATAGAGCGGTGCCAGCACTCCCCGAACGTGGTATCTAATTCCCTTGGGGGCTTCCATATAGCTCTGGCTACCTATAGCTGAGGCTATCAGTATACCCGATCGGCGTGGAGCGCTAGATAGTGTGCTTGGGCTGACAGAGCTCCCTGCATGGTGTAACACTTCTGTCTCGCGTGGGACCCGGGGGAACGGGATACCCGGATTGCTGGAACGGGCGCTGACTTGGATCGAGCTTGGTACCCTGTAGTGTAAGGAGCTGTAAGGAGCATCCTGTCCACGCAGTTGATTATTCAACAACAAATGCAATCCGCGAGAGTGGGTCGGATGCGAGCTGAGGAACTTGGGAACCGCACGTGTTGACAGGGGGAGCGATTCTCGAGTTTGCTTGCATTGTGGGAGTCTTTCCTGACCCCTTGTGTTATTCAACTACCGCAACTACTCAAAAACATGGCCACATTACAGGTGTTTCCACCTGGCCGAAAGCGGGTTAGCCGAAGGATCTAGTAGGTCTTGGCCACAGTGTTGACTGGCATCGTCGTTACCTTGATTTTGTATGCGACGACCATGCCTTCTTCAACCACAGGTCAGTTCCTGCAGATTTTCTTCTTAACAGACCTGGACTTGGCAGTCGTGCAAGGGCCACAACACACAGCCAACCACCTGTTTTTTCCTCCCGTTTTTCACCTCCGCTTTTCAACTCCTCTTTTCACCAGAATCCACCAGAATCTCTCTAGCCTTCAACGCCAACGCCGTCTTCAACGCCGTCTTCAACCTGCAACAATCCAATCCCTTCTAGCGGTCAATATACCCTGTGAGTACTTATCCTGCCACCTAGTTTCTATTGCTGACGAAGTAGCTTCTCCGGCTAGCTACCAACACCGCCGTCGCCAGGATTCCCTCCCTCCTGAGACACCCGAATCCGTTGCAACACACCTTCGGCTACCTGCAGACCTGCAGTGGTCAGGTCAGAAAGAAGCAACGCCTTGTACGGCCAGAATACTTCTTCTGCCACCTGATTTCTATGGCTAACGGTGTATCTTCTCCAGGTGGTGGTTGTTGCCGCCCACATCAAAGCTTCGCACACCCGACCTAGCGGTGGGTGGTGGCCTTCTCGCTTCGGATACGTAAGGCCAGAATACTTCTTCTGCCACCTGATTTCTATGGCTAACGGTGTATCTTCTCCAGGTGGTTGCAACACACCAGAGTTTCGCTCATCCAAGCGGTGGGTGGTGGCACGCTACCGCCAACTTGCTGCGGTCATTGCTACCAACAATAACATCAAGTTGGACTAGCCGTAAGGCCAGAATACTTCTTCTGCCACCTATTTTCTATGGCTAACGGTGTATCTTCTCCAGGTCCGCCTCGCTGGTGGTTTCCATCCTCGTTGCAAGAGAAATATCTCGTTGCAACAGCAGTATTCATACCGGTCGGTGGTTTTCCTCTGCTGCCGTCAAGTGAGCCGGTAAAGTCCTGCAAAATGGCTCTTCCTGTTCGGGTAACCTGTGAGTACTTCTTCTGCCACCTGATTTCTATAGCTAACGAAGTATCTTCTCCAGTTAATTACGCCCTGAATTCGAAGGTCGACCACCTGCCGTTCAAGGTCGGGGAGCAATATCGTGTGGATTGCCAAGGGCACTCCCTGCCAATATACGACCTGGCAGGTAGGTGCCGAGGCTACCTTTCTGGCCTTAGCCGTAGGCGGTCAAGGGTGGCAAGACCACGCCCACGTTGCTGCTTTTTCACTGCCGTGAAGGTGGTGAAGCAGACCTTCAGGTCTGTTACAGGTGAAGGGCATATAACCTGGAGGAAACGAAGCCATCGCCAACTTCGCTGCCGCTGCCGCCGCCGCCGTGGCGAAGGCGCAATTGCCAAGGAGGTGGCGGAGGAAGCCGATAATGAAGAGTCTCCGCCAACAACGCCTTCACCAAGATTGTTGGTCTCCGATACTTCGTTTTGTGTAGGAGATCCACCTAAGAAGAAGTCTCCGAAACAAATAACTGCCCGTAAGAAGGACCCCTTTGAGACGACTTTTTACCGCTTTCCTCCACCAGAAACGGTGAGGCCAACACCTCCACCAACAACGCCTCCGGTCAGGCCAAAGGATAAGGCAAAGCTATTGCCGCCAGAAATACTGGTCCGGCCGCCAACGCCTGGCACCACTCCGCCAACGCCGAAAAAACGGCCTACGCGGCAGCAATACTACGGAGGCAACCTGCTACCGGTGGTGCCTCCACCTGTCAGACTGCTGCCAAGAAGGGTGGTAGAGGCGCCAGAGCCACTGCCACCACCCAGGGCTACCAGACCACCTTACAGGGTGGTTAACCAGCCGCCAGCAAGGGTGGCGATAGCTTCATTGGCGTTGGCGATGACGCCAGGCAACCCTCCGCAGCCTCCTCCGCAGCCTCGGCCACAGCTTCGGCCACAGCCTCGGCCGCAGCCGTTGCCACCTTCGCCAGGTCCTCCACCTGACAGGCCTCTGCCAACACCTCCTCCTCGCAGACCTTCTGCGCCAGCAACTACTGCGGTAACACCTACTGTAGTAACAGGCTTTTCGGCCAACGCTACGCAGCCGTTGCCACCTCTGATTGAGCCCCTCTATCAGCCGCCACTGGCTTTGCTAGAGAGAGACCTGGAGAGAGGAGAGGAAGAAGAGAGAAGAAGGGGTTCGATAGCGGAGAATTGGTGGCAAGGAGGCGTTTTTCGGTTAATATATACGGCATTCAGGAGTCTTATATAAGGTTAGGTTGGAAGGTTAGGTTGGAAGGTTAGTTGAAGGCTATATATATTGCCTTAGTTGTTGCAAAAAACCAGGGTCTTCTGGAGCCAATAGATCGTATTCTTCACCTTCTTCTTCACCGCCTTCCTCTTCGCCAACTTCAACTTCTTCTTCTTCAACACCTTCACCAACTCCTTGGCCATCAACTTCGAATTCGTACGCGTGTGGAGAAGGGGCCCTTGACCGCGTCAAAGGAGTGTAAATACGGGCGCCCTACGGAGGCAGTAGAGGTCAGTAACCAGTTGAAACGAAGAAGGGAAGTATTACATACGATTTCAGTAGTAGAATCCCCATCATCGGCTTCAACCTGCTGGATTCGGATAGCAGGTAGGTTGCCTTCAGGGCGACCTTCGTTTTCAACTGCAGGGCGACCTTCGTTTTCAACTGCAGGGCGACCTTCGTTTTCAACTGCAGGGCGACCTTCGTTTTCAACTGCAGGGCGACCTTCGTTTTCACCTGCAGGGCTACTCGTAACGCCTTGACGCGTAATGATCCTTTCAAATATAACTTGCCATACACATTCAGAGGCCGCCGTAGTTTTCGTCGACGCCACTAACAGGGAGACCCCGATTCCTACACAATTCCTTCAACTCCGCCAGCTTCAGATTTGTGTAGTCATTCAGGGGGTTGGGAATAGCTTCGTTTTCTTCAGGGGCACCTCCACCGTGGCGTTCGACGAGTAAGCGATCCCTTTCTCTAGCAATTTTGGTGACGTCGTCATCCTCTAGGCGTCCTACCAGATCGGACTTGTTACCGCGAACGGAAAGGCCACGATTCCTCAACATCTCGGCCAAGACCTTGTTGGTCAGCGTCCTGTAGTTATTTGGTGGCAGATCCCTGGATTCGCCTGAACGCATATATTCTTCAAGGGTGTCAAGGGAAGCCAACACCTCTTCTATACTGTAAGTTGACCCAGAAGTCGGCTTGCGGTACCACTCTTGAGGCCGCAGGTCGGCAGAATCCACACCTTTTATACTGATTTGACTGTCTTCGCTACCGTCAGGGCTGATAGAGATGCCTAGGCAAGAAATAGGTCAGAAATCGGTCAGAAACGACTGCAATTCAGGTGCAGAAACGAAGGTTGACTGCCAGGATTGCTAGCCCACTGGGCTACCGGCAACACCAGTTAATTCGCCAGTTAATTCAGGTCCAGAAACGAAGGTTGACTGCCAGGATTGCTAGCCCACTGGGCTACCGGCAACACCAGTTAATTCGCCAGTTAATTCAGGTCCAGAAACGAAGGTTGACTGCCAGGATTGGTAGCCCACTTCGCTACTACCGGGTAGGTCTCTCACACTTTGGCAACGGCAGTTAATTCACCAGTTAATTCAGGTCCAGAAACGAAGGTTGACTGCCAGGATTGGTAGCCCACTTCGCTACTGGCAACGCCAGTTAATTCAGGTCCAGAAACGAAGGTTGACTGCCAGGATTGGTAGCCCACTTCGCTACTACCGGGTAGGTCTCTCACACTTTGGCAACGGCAGTTAATTCAGGTCCAGAAACGAAGGTTGACTGCCCAATTCGGAAGAAATGAAGCTATACACACCTGTTTTTTTGAAGAGACCTGCCACCATAGGTCGATTTTTATCCGAAAAGGCGTTTATCCACGCCTTTCCAACGATATGAGTAGCCATAACGCGTCTCTGGCTAGTAGTCCACTTATCTGGAAGGCGATTTTCGCGCTGTAAGAGGTCCAGATAGTCGTCTGTTTCCTCCTTCAGCCAGGTCTTGAATGGACCGTTGAATCCTACGTCAAGTGGCTGTAAATACGCCGTGAGACCTGGAGGGATAAGGGCTGTTGTTACGTTGGCTGCCTTCAGCGCTTCCTGCGAAATTCGATCGTTAACCTCGCCGTCGCCAGAAGGAGTAGAAACGCCACTTACCTTCACTTTATCGGTCTTGTGAAAGGCCGCCACGTCAAGGACCAGTAAGGACTCCTTCTTATTCGTATATGTGGCCAATTGGCCTTCGATCCACTCCGTGAATAGCGCTTCGTTGTTGTAGGCCTTCTGGTTGAACTTCACGATAACTCCAGGGTGATATTCGTGGCCCTCTCTGCCGATTACGTTGCCTGCGCCGTGGAAGATGATAACAGGTCTCAATTCACTGGCGTAGCCACCGTCAGCCCTGAGAGTGAGGATTAACGTGGCCTGCCGCTTATCCCAGCCACTCCTAGCCGACCTGGCCTGCACCGATTTGGACCCCTTGTGTTCGTAGGTGTAGCCCTCCAGGAATTCGAACGGTAGAGGAGTCTCGTCAAGGTTGAGGATGAGGTGGAGAGGAAATCGATTGACTACCTTCACTGGCGCTGGCGAAGGCGCTGGCGAAGGCGCTGGCGAAGGCGCTGGCGCTGGCGCTGGCGCTGGTGGTGGCGCTGGTGGTGGCGAAGGCAAGGTCTGCGAAGGCAAGGTCTGCGAAGGCAAGGTCTGCGAAGGCAAGGTCTGCGAAGGCAAGGTCTGCGAAGGCAAGGTCTGCGAAGTCTGCGAAATCTGGGAGGTCTGGGAGGTCTGGGAGGTCTCTTGCAAGGTCAGCGAAGTCAACGAAGTAAGTAAGGTCTGCGAAGTCTGCGAAGTCTCCACTTGCAAGGTCTCCTCCTCTTCCAAGGTCTCCTCCTCTTCCAAGGTCTCCTCTTCCAAGGTCTCTTCCTCTTCCAAGGTCTCCAGGGAGACCTCTCTGCGAGAGATTCTGCGTATATATTGTATGAATTCGTTCGTATACTGCAGGATCTCTTCTGGAGGTCTGGTGGCGGCGTGTGTGATACGGCGGCGTGTGATTCGATGTCTGAAGGCAGAAGAGAAGGTCAGAAACGCAGAAGAAGGTCAGAAATCTACCCCTCTATCAACCCCTCTATCTACGCCGCCACTTACCTGCGTAGGAAGCCGTTCAACCAGCCGTTGGAGAAGACGAAAATCCTCTTGCACTTCGGATACAATTCCTGGAAGATAGCCTTGGCCCTCTTCTGAAACCAGGACCTGTAGATCTGACGATGTGCGTCTCGAGCCTCACAGAATTCAGCGTACAACCGCGACTCCATTGTCGGCCACCAAGGCGTGTGTCTAGGTATGTGGTCTCTGAATATCTTCTCTCTTGCTAACCACCAGTGTGAAATAGTCCTCCTAGGGACCATGAAATACGCCGCTGCCTCTCTCAAAAAGGGTCTCCGGTAGCCCTCTTCAACAGGACTGGCGCCAGTGAGGCTTTGGCTGCCAGCGTGCCTCAGTATACGGCCATCTTCATCTCTTTCGAGAGGTATGCGGTGGTTCTCCAGGAATAACAGGACTTCGACCTTCCTGCGTTTCGGATAGGTCCTATGGACCTCCTTGAGGCCATTCCCAGGGCCGTCGATGCAGAATACGGTATCTCTCTCCACGGACTTCCTCTTCGGGCCAGGGCGTGGAGGAGCTGTTGCAACAGTTGGCATACTGGCGATAGGTGTGAAAACGACTGAAAAACGAAGAATCCGACCAAAAAACGAAGAATTCAACCACGCTGGCCACCGAAAACGACCGAAAAACGAAGAATTCGACCGCTATAGCCACTGAAAACGAAGGATTCAACCACTCTGGCCACCCACTCTGGCCACCAAAAACGAAGAATTCAACCACTCTGGCCACTGAATACCACGCTGAATACGACGAAAATTCGGCTTCAGAAACGACGGCCCAGAAACGACTCCCAGAAACGACAACAGTGCAAATTATTCTGGACGGAATTTGGTGTGTTTTGCTAAGAAAAGTGTCCAACCAAATATGGCTAGCCGTCTCCACTTCCGGTCCACTTATGGTGTCACCGATGTGGCCGTCTGACCGAGGATACTGCGGTACTGTATCTAGACTGACTAACCCGGGTCGTCATTTATCTCAGAAGCTCAGACCACCTCCCGCGCCGGCTATCCCTATCTCTTACATAATCAGAAAAGATACATTGAAATTTCGCGCTAGTGGCCGAAGTGGGTCCAGAGTGGGGAAAATGGTGCAACGGCTTCGGAGGAGGTCTGAGGCACCGATCAGATTTTTCCAATCGTATGAACCGATTTGTATGGGGAAAAATCGAATCCAGTTTACTCTAGCCTTTGCTGTGCCAACCACAAAAATGAGATGATTAAACGGCCACCATTTCTAAGTAATTCAATGGCTTCCGTATCATTTGACGGTTTTTCTATATTTTTCCGACGTTTCCTGCTAGCTGTAACCCCAGTCAGAAAAAGGTCAATCATATGAACCGGGCTTACTTCGGCAGAAGTCAGGCTACTGCTACTTGCTACAGCACGCTGCCACCTGCTACAGTGTGTTGCCACTTGCTACAGTATGCTACCACTTGCGTGTATCCTATGCTGTCACATATTGCAGTATTCTGCCACACACTGCCACATGTTGACAGGTGCGCCAGGAATTGCCGGTCCATCTGTTGAAGGAAAATCTGATCGGTGTCTCAGACCAGCTGCGTGGCCGAACCTTCAAACTACTCCTATTGGTCAGAATTTTAGCGTAGTGGATCTAATTCGTCCAGATGTATCTTTTTTCCCGCTTTTTCTCAAGCAGCTGGTCTGAGCTTCTGAGATAAGTCGTTATGCTGTTGGCTGCCTTGCTCTGCTTGCCTATGCGCTTTGCCAAGTTTGCTTACCGGGGCATGTAGTTGAGCCAAGCGGCGAAAACCATTAGCGCTGTCAGGAATCGAACCCAACTCACTACAGTGTAGTCTGCACATAAGAATATCTGGGGGGCGCCAAATTCTATGCTTATATTGCGACTATTCCTACGCGAAAAGACCCACTTTTCAGCGATATGCACCCATTTAACGCTTTTCGGCCGTTATATGATATAATCGAGGCTAAAAGACCCAATTTAGACCCACAAATTGCCAAAAACGGGCGGAAAGTGGGTCCTTTTTATAAGAATATGTATGGGAAAATGCCCAAGAATCTATTCTATAGTCTAGTACGGAGACTTATTCTTATACCCATACAAAAATCACCGGGGGCGCCCAATTCTATGCTTACTGCGAGACTATTCTTATAGATCATATTCTTTTGTGCAGACTACACTGTACTTGACCCACCTACCATAGCGCGCCAGGGAGGGTTTTTACAATGATCGTAGTGACCATGTTTATTCTAAAAAACGTCATATAATTATAACAGCGTATTGTAGGGCCAACACCATGATGGCTAGCCAAATAAGGAAAAGATTATATTATAAATTCACGATTCACGTACAGATACTAGCTAAATGGGCATAACATGCTATTGTGATGATGTACTACTAACAAGCCTGATTAAAATGAGCTAGCCATATAAAGTAGTGATTATCTTAAAATGTACAATTCTGTTGAAGGCACATTTTGTTGCATATAACAATCTGTTACGCATAATCATAGTAAAATCGCACTGTATACACACTGTAAAATGCACTGTGTAAATAACCCCCTGATGAACACCATCGATTATGAAGTTGCCGCCTTCCCTATCAATGAATTACCTACATCGTTGCTTATTATACTACCGTTCTTTCTATCTTTCTCCTCTATCCCCTCTATCCCCTCTACCCTCCATCTCCCTTATCCCTCTCATCCTTTTCATCCATCTCTCCTTTATTGATTCGTACATTGCCTCTTCGTCAACATCAACGTCTTTGTTGATCCGTTACCTCTACACTAACATCAACACCTTTGTTGATCCGTTGCCTCTCCGTACGTGACCTCCGTACGTGACCTCCGTACGTGACCTCCGTACATGACCTCCGTACGTGACCTCCGTACGTGACCTCCGTACGTGACCTCCGTACGTGACCTCCATACGTTATCTCTTCGCCAACATCAACACCTTATTGATCTGTTCACCTCTCTGCACTGCCTCTCCGTTGACCAGTCCGTCAACGCCACTCTGTGCTGCCTCTCCGTTGACCACTCCGTCAACCACTTCTCTGTTGACCACTTCGCCAACCACTCCGCGCTGTCTCTCCGTCAATAACTCCGTTGACCACTCCACGCTACTTCTGCATTGACCACTTCGTCAACCACTCTGTTGACCACTTTGTGCTGCCTTTCCGCGCTGCCTCTCTGTCAACTAATCTGTTGACCATTCCATGCTGCCACTTCTCCGTTGACCACTCTGTCAACCATTTCGTTGACCGCTTTGTGCTGCCTTTCCGCACTGCCTTTCCGCACTGCCTTTCTGTCAACTAATCCGTTGACCACTCCGTGCTGCCACTCTGTCAACTAATCCGTTGACCACTCCGTGCTGCCACTCTGTCAACTAATCCGTTGACCACTCCGTGCTGCCACTCCGTACTGCCATTCTGTGCTACCATTCCGTGCTGCCACTTTGTGCTGCTTCCGTCAATTACTCTGTTGACCACTCCGCACTGCCTCCCCGCGCTATCTCTGTCAACCACTCTATTAACCACTCCGCGCTGCCTCTATCAACCTCTCTGTTGATCAATCTGCTGTCTCTCTGCGCTGCCTCTCTGTCAACTAATCCGTTGACCACTCCGTACTGTCACTCCGTGCTGCCACTCCATACTGTCACTCCGTGCTGCCACTCCATACTGCCACTCCATGCTGCCACTCCGTGCTGTCTGTGCATTCTCTCCGTATATCTTCCCATACAATCTCTCTTCATACCTCATCTCGTTCGCTCTCTCCGTACATCCTTTTGTACATCCTCTTGTACATTCTCTCTGTACGATCCCTCTTCGTACATAATCTCTTTGTACTTCGTACGCTTACTAATCTAGGTATATATAATCCCTATACCAAATTCAATATGTTGATAGTTATTAGTAATAATTGACTAATAAAATTTACCACATTATATAAACAGCTCCTTTATATACATATAATCTCATTAGTGCATATATTTTATTGGTATGAACATTCTGTTGATATTCTGTTAGCATGACTATTCTATTTACGCATACACTCTGTTGGTGCGGATATTATGTTGGTATTCTGGTGGTACACACACTCTGTTAGGTGCGTACACCCTGTTCAAGCTAACATAATATTGACTTTTCACCATAATATTCAGGTAAAAAGATCACCAAGCTAATATCAAGTTACCTGGGTGTTGCGCCTAACAATATGTTGAATTTCTAGCATGGTCGCCACCACCTTTGTAAAATACCCCCGTGACGCGCTATGGTAGCACATGTATACTTCGTACATAGGGACGTGTGACTAAGCTTTTAAGGCGGTGATGCATAATGTAGGAACATTCGGAGATCCGCACGTTTGCGGACGGGCCACAGTTCACTGAGCAAGCAGGGCTGAGACATTGTTTGTAAGAGGCGGGTTGATACCTGTTCTTGATGAAAATGCAATTACTTGTAAGTTGGTACCGGTATTCATTCTGCTATTGGCTTGCTAGGGGGAAAAGAGGGAAAATAGGAAACCGGAAGAGATGACTAAAGCATTTGAGATTTATCTGAGATTTCGGGCGGAAAGACCACGCCTTCGGGCAACCCCGCCTCCCGGTCCTCCACTAGGTAGCTAAGGTCATGGATCAGCCGCCGCGAATATGATGCGATGCGGGAACGGCAGCTGGGCGCACCGGGCTCGTTTTCATTACGTTTTCATTACATCATACGCCATGGCCGGTGCTGGCTTCGGAGGGGACGGAACCTGACGCAACACTGGTTGAAAATCCGTTTGGAGGGAAGGGGAAGGGGAAACATAACAAAAAAATAACATAGAACTCCTAGTGTAGATGGGAAGTCTAGACCTGGACGGGTTGTAAAGATTATGACTGCCTAATCTACTGATCTAAAGGATACTTATTACTTATGTGATGTGCCGGGGATCCGTCCTATGATTTTGGTAAGTGTTGTGCTGAGCAGAGGATAAGAGGTACCAATTAGTGGATGAGTCGCGCGTTTGCATCGGACAAAAAAAGATCAGAAAAAAAAATCAAAAATCAAAGAAAAATTGGGAAAGAGAAAGAGAAGAAGAAAAGAAAAAGGCACAAAATCTTTATGGACCGAGACTCATAACGTATGATTAACTACCTAGGCCTGTAATCATTTTTCAAGTTACATACTTAGTTGGAGGCCAGTAAAACTTACCCTGTCAAGGTACTGTATTGGCCTGACAACTTCAACCGCCGCTGGCGGTATTTTGGTAATATAGAGCTCGGGCCCAGCCAGATGTATTTCTCACACAAATTCAGTGCGCACATACATCAAATAACGACTGGCACCAATGGGCTGTTTGCGCCATCGCGGTGGCTCGCCCCAGGTACTTCTTGCGGTCACTCTTACACCCCAGTAGACCAGTACATACCTGGATCTGGAGCTGGAACAACGCAGTCGGGCGCACGCTCACACCATCTCTCAACGCCCTGCCTTCTCTACGGAACTTGCAAGCGCTGCCTTGCCTACCTCACCTCGATCTAAGAACTGCACCGTCCCTTTCTTGATTCTACAATCCAAACCTCATCGTAGGGACCTGCCTGCCCGACCTTCCGGCTCCTCTTCCTGCTAGACAGCAGCTGTGCCCCTGCGCCAGCTGCTCTATTCCCTGTTCGAAGTCCCAGCTGAGGACATTCGCGGCGAATGAAGACGATCATCGAGACCAGCGTAACTCAGAGTAGCAGCAACATTCGATTGCCAACAGGTACCTAAGCATATCCGGTGTCCGATCATCAACGTTGGACCATCCCTACTACGCCTAACACATATTTCGAGTATCCTCCGCCGAGTCATAAAAAACACCCACTGGTATCCCCCCTCAACTCATCGACATGTCCGGCATGACCTCCACCGGCCGTGGTGGCGCCGGAAATATTGCCGAAGCTGCCAAATCACAGCGTCTCACGACCGCCGATCTCGAGACTCCCACCCTTAAGACACCCATTGTGACGACCGGCCGTGGTGGCTCGGGCAACATGGCGCCAAATGTAGACCCTGTCGAAACGCGCGCGAGACAGGATGTTGCACCGTAAGTACATCTAACCAAATCTCGAGGAAAGCAGAGGGAACACAGAGTACCGAGGTAGTCTGGACGCAAACACCCAGACCGACGAGATGATGAGAAGATTGCAGCACTGGTGCCTAGAGTCAGCAGCTAACACACCCGTTTCTCCAGCGTCGAACGACGCCCTAGCGCAAGCGCAGTGCATATCGGCCGAGGAGGCGCTGCCAATGTGGCTAAGCCCCAGTTGTCCGAGACCGTTCCCGACGTGCCGGAGGGGGAGACTGCCGTCGCGGAGGGTGGCATCGCCGCTGCTGCCGACGCCGCTGCAAACCCACCAACCGGCAAGTTAGATGTCGACAAGGTGAAGAACCGCGGACTCGCGAGAAAGGCGAAGGACTTCTTCAAGCTGACGTAGGGGTCGCTGAAAAGAGCCGTTGCTCTTGGCTTTGCCCCTGTCAAAGCTTCTCTCTGCGGACCGCGTCTGCCCAAGTTGAAGAGACGTGACAGGGAGACGGAGGAAAATATAACTCCGGGCCTGTAAAACACTGAAGCAATGGAAAACGGCGATTCGGTGGCAGTCAATCGGTGACTGGGTGGGATTTACGTACTCAATGAATTAGGGCAATGGGCGAACAGGTTTTTGATTTTTTCTTTTACGCACTCTGGGTCCCGTTTCATCGCCTCGTGATAAGGGGGACTTAGGGAAGCAGGATGGCTTTTTCTGTGGGATTCACTTGTTTCGATACCACTTTTGTTTGCAGGACTCCTTTATGGCCGGTTACCTAGATTTCTACGATCATGGAGTTGACGGGGCAAGTTTGTATTTTTTTTCTCTCCTTCCTCTCTCCGCTCTTTTTCTTTTCCTCGGTCTTACTCGGAGGAGTTGATAAGAGAAAAGGGAAGAATAAAATTATGGATGAAAGGTGCTGAGCATACGGATGAACTGTTGTAGACGATGTCTACTAGGAGTATGAGTACGGGATTGCGTGCGTGGGTTCACCTGCTGAATTAATAGACAATAATCGTCCTTTTGGGTTCCTGATTGATTTGTTTGTCTGTGTGTCTGGGAACCGGTGTCTGGGAACCTGGCGGGTGATTCGCTTGAGTGGAAACTGTGCCAAGCGGCGGAGGGCCTGCCGGACCCGTGAGAGATGAATGGCGGGGTGGGAGTTGAGGCTTGGGATCTTCATCCTTAGAGTGCTGATTCAACGGGACGACTACTCCTAGCGACTGAGCCGGAGGATCCCGGGGTCGTCATTTGAAGAACGGTTTATTGGTCGGACCAATAGTGAGGTTCTCACCGAAATCTGAGAGTCGCTCTCCTCCAGACTTGGCTGCCGTGCTGAGTCAACTGGGTGCCTACTTATGACAATAGGTCCTCTTCATTACAGTATGTCGGGCTGCCTTCCGGGATTTGATTAGGGATGTCGGACGAGTGAGTTGAATAAGATCACGAGGTGGGTTATGTGCGATGTCCGGGTTTTCCGGAATACCTACCTAGATGTAGCAGTGGCCATCGTGCGCGGGCTACCTACATTGTAGAGGTCTTTGATGATGAGAATGGCTCATGGTCTTTGGGTGGACTTTGGGGCCTCTTGCGTTGGGTCGGGTGTTTGGCTGGGTATCACGTATGAATTCGGAGTACCTACATACAGATCGTTCGGTAAGTATGGGAGGCCTCGAAATGCTTGTCTGTGTAGAGGTTCCTGGTGTACCTGTAGGTGCAGTCTGTACATGATGTAGGTAGGTAGGCCCGGAGGTCTTGGCGTGACTGCGATCGGGTTGGGCACGAAGTTGGAGACGAAAAGAATGGACTCGCCAAGAGCCTTGCCAGGTCGATCACGATTCACGACACAGTGTTGGACGGATCATGCCGCCGTGCTTATGTGGGTAGGCCGAGATCGGTGAAGATTGGCAACGAGGAATGGAGATCCACGGCACCTTAAGGTCAATGGCAAACACAGCACCGTGCGAAGCAGAGGTCTGCCTGAGCATCGATGTCGGTTTGGTGTACTACACTAGGTAGGTAGGTACTACCTTTAGTTACTGAGTATTCGATAGTTACTGAGGTCTGTGATTGATCGAGGTCTTGTACGGACGTACATAATGTACATCTGTTCACAAGTTGGTACTTCGTACATATGTACTTACCTACCTACCTACCTTAGTGCGCTAGGGGGGGTTTTAATATACGTTGCTGTAGGGGCGTTGGAGTACGAAAGTGGATTTCCAACCAACTGTAAAACTCCTCATAGTTCAGGTTTGGAATTGGATTTCGAATGACATGAAGTTCGCACTCTAACATCCTTTCTATAGGTAAAAAGGGGTACTGAAGCAGCTGGATTGACGGCAGTCAATTAGGAGCGCTACGATCGGGTCATATCCGGTGCCTTGCTAGCTACGGAGGAGAGAGGCAGAAACTAGTATCGTTACCCTGGCTGGCTTCATTTTTACGGCTTCGCATATGGCTATAAGAAGGAGGCCTTCCCCGGGTCGCTTCGCGACCTAGTAGTTAGCTGGCATGGGCGGCAGCCCTTCAATTCAATTCATTCATTCATTACACCCACCGCTTCTTCGTAATTGCGCGATGACTGCCCAGTTCCCAGAATCGAGTTAGTATTGTCTGCCTGCACCGACCTCCTGTTCGTCCAACGTACTGCCCCGACTTCCTTCGGTCCGACTATCAGATGTAATTTATACTCCTCCTCCCTTCTCGTCTTCTCGGATCTCGCTTATCAATACGGAATGCTACGATGTTCGCTCCCCGGATTCCGACTCTTCGATTCGACATATCTTCACAGGCCGATACGCCCCGCTGGGTTACCACCCTATGGAAAATCCTATGGAAGTGCCGGATTCGCGACCCAGTCTCCTAGGTAACCACCCCAGTCGCCAGTGGGCCGGCTATTGCTCTAGGCAATAGCCGTGCCTATGAAGCGCCAGAGGGTGCGTTTCATTGGTGTCCTCGGTGAGGCATTCTATTTCGGCCCGATGAGGCCCTCTGAATCATCGGACCACACCTTGCAAACTATGAGACCAACCAACCAACGAAGACCACGAACTCGAGAATAAGACGGCTGTCTAGGGATCGGTGAAGGTCCGAGACCATTGCCCTCCTAGGGCGCAGCGTGACGAGAAGAGATTTCTTAGCAAAGCAGCCGGACTGCGATTTCATTGTTCTATTCAGGTAAGCCCCCGGATGGGTTTCTTCTTTCGGAAAGCAACCAACGAAGACCACGAACTCGAGAATAAGACGGCTGTCTAGGGATCGGTGAAGGTCCGAGACCATTGCCCTCCTAGGGCGCAGCGTGACGAGAAGAGATTTCTTAGCAAAGCAGCCGGACTGTGATTTCATTGTTCTATTCAGGTAAGCCCCCGGATGGGTTTCTTCTTTCGGAAAGGTACGAGTTAGCGGCAGCTTGATACGAGAAACCACGGTGGATGTTGGCCACGTCCATCGTGGGTAATGCTAATACTATACGGGGACGACTAATGTTTAGGGGCGCCGCACTCGGCGTATGGGCCTTCTCGCCCTAAGAAGAGAGATCGGACTCATCCCCGATCTGGGAGAGCCATGGCAGTCAGTTGCCCGATATGGATCCCGATGGATGAGGAGACGGACAGCCATGGCAGTCAGTTGCCGGATATGGGTCCCGAGTGAGGAAAGGTCGGCCCATCACCGATCCAGGAATATGGCCATGGCGAGTGCGCCCGATGTGGATTCCTGAAAAAGTGATGGAACAATGAGGACAGCCATGGTGCCAACGCACCCGATATGGGTCCCAAGTGAGGAATAACGAGGACAGCCATGGCAGTCAGTTGCCGGATATGGGTCCCGAAGAGAGGAACATGATCGGATCATCCCCGATCTGGGAGAGCCATGGTGTTACTTTTACACCCGATATGGATCCCGAAGGATGAAGTGGCTGCCAGGTCACGAAAAGAGAGGTAAGACGGGAGAGGGAGACGGCAATGAGAGAGAGAGTGGAGAACGGCAGCTCCCGCACGGGAACTAGCGGGAAGAAGCGAGAGATAGTTTCGCTTTACATAGATGGGAGGTCCCTGATAACCTCCTCGTCCTTTCACAACGACGACGCTGAAGACTACGGTTATTGTCTACGACAGAATCATCGTTACCCTTACCCCTTCACTCACAACTAAACAAAACAACCTCAGACAGAACAGATCGGTTAGACCCCGATGTCTCACGACGAGAACATGGACAGCAGCGACGACAACAGCATGCCTTTCGTTGACGCTTCACCGGCTGCCGCAGTGGCCGATGACTCTGGTGCTGAGTCGATCGGGACAGCCCCGAATCCTCAATCACTCCCCCCAGCTTTGCGTTCTCAGCCCGTGGTTACTAACGTTCAGGCTGCTCCGGTTGTTCCGGCCAGCATCGCTGCTCCTAGCGGCGGTGGCAATGCCTTCAGCCGGCTCAACCTCCTTTTGCCACCTGACCTGGGCTCTCACCCTCACCTGGCATTCGACGGGACTAACGTTACTAACTGGCTCGAAATGGTCGAGAATGCATTTGAGCATCGACGTGTTGATGCCTCTTCCAGGGTCAGCCTGCTTCCCTTCTACGGTAAGACCAACTATGTGGTCCAGAACATCAAGATGCACCTAGAGGACATCACCACTTGGGCCGACGCCAAGACCAAGCTCAAGGCCGCCTACAGGTTCAAGGATGACCGACAATTGACATCCCCTCTGGACATCTTGCACGACTTCGAGGATAGCCGCATTCAGTCCGTTCGGTCCGTCGCTGAAATCAAGGACTACATCGACCGACATCGCTTCCTCACGAAGGATGTCAGGGCCGAAAGCACTGACTACCGAGAAAAGGAGCTAACCGCGGGACTGATCCGACCGTTGAGCAAGAGGTTCATCAGCAAGCTACTAACCGAAACTAGGAAGTCCCTGGCAGAAGTCAAAGCCTTGCCATACTCCAAGTTGCAGGAGGAGCTCAACAAGTTGCTTGCCACCGAAGGCGACCTGGAGAACCACCAGATCAAGAGAGGTATCATCAAGAGCGAAACGACACCCGAAGGTGAAGAACTGACCCAGAAGTCTGACGATCGGCCCGGATCCTTGGTCATCAAGCCTGCGACGGGGAACATCACCGTTGACGGGAGAAACATGACCCTCCTCAAGAAGGACGATGTGCCAGCAACCACTGACAAGATGATGGAAACTCTAGTCAACGGCATCGAACAGCTTAAGATCCAACTGGCTGCGACCCGATCGCTGCCGAGAGAGGAAGTTAACGAGATCACTAGGACCTACTACCCAGGAACGCAACCTTCCCAGTTCGCCAACCAATACGTTCACCAACCACAGTCGTACCAGATGACGCCCCAAACCTGGGACGGAGTCGACGTCATGCCGGCTTCGGCCCGACCGCAAGGCTACCGTGGTAACCGACGAGGTGGCCAAAGATACGAACAGGTTTCTTTCAACTGTTACGGTTGTCTCAGCAAGGAACACTTCGTTAGCAATTGCCCAGACGCCACCTTGATGGCGAACGAAGAAATCATGCACTGGGACAGTCGCTGGTACCTGGGAGGACCTAACAGTGATCCCAAGCTAAAATGCATCGAGTTGCCCAGCCATATAGTCCTTGAAGCCAGAAATGAAGATGGGGTAGTCCTCAAGGGCCTCCATTGGATTTGGGAAAACACCCCGGCTGGCAACGAACACTTGCGGTGGAAGGCTTACTACCAACTGAGACAGAGAAACAGGATTCCGGAAGACAAGGCCTATGAAACCCAAAGGCGTAACCGAATGCAGAAACCCAGAACCGATCGGGCTACCCCCGCTCCCTCGGCGGCTGCCAGCGTCGTCGAAGCCATTTCAGACCCAGAGTCATCTATCGGCGTCGACATAGCCGCACAAGAGTGGGTGGAGGCCAATCATGCTAAAGAATTCAACTGGTCTCTAGAAATCGACGACGACGGGACGCGGCGCCTGTACGGTTACCTTCCGGATGACGAATCGTTTCCTCGCATTGATGTCATGCCTGTCGAGAAGCGCAAAAGGATAACCCCTTCCGGGTTCGATGCGATCGAGAAGAGACAAAGGGTCCATGGCCCACAAGCTGAGAGAGTTACAGTAGAAGAAGTTGACGAAGATTTTACCCCTTTAAACCCTAACTTCATACCCCCAAAATCTAACATAGAAGTCCCTTTGAAAGCGGCTTCGCAAAACACCAAAGTCCCGGGTGAGACCCGATCGGGGCCCAACAAGCCCAACGACAGAGGGGAAAGGCCTTCGCCGGTGAAGATTGAAATCGAACAAGCTTTGTGGAGACGTGCCGAAGCCATCATGGAGCAGAAGACTAACGTAACAATCCGAGAGCTCTGCGCCGTCGCGCCAGACCTGGGAGGCATACTAATCCAGCTAGCCATGCAAGCTGTGGAGGATGGGCCGGTACCCAAGAAGCCCGTCATCCGGGTTGCCCCAGGTAAAACGCAGATTCCGCACAAAGACAAGGCTTCGGAACCTATAGTTGTCGGTAATGTTGCGACAATGACGGTTGACGACCTAGACTCCATCCCATTCAGCTTCACGTACCCAGGAGGGTGCATGGACATAGCTACCTTCACCCTCAGTGCCAACGATTTTCAGATGGCCGGAGCCATGTTCGGAGGATCTGGGTTTGTATTGGAAACCAACGGTAACGGCACGATCGAGAATCTCCCGCCAATAACTGCTGAGGACATAGGCCGAGCCTACGCTGTCATGACGGCACCTTCAACAAGGCGTGTGGACCATTATATTCGCATCTGTCCCCGTCTTACCGTCACGATCGGCGCGTTCTCAACAGGAGAACTCGTTACTGGAGTCATTGACACAGGCGCGCAATCAAGCATCCTGGTCAACTCCTACGCCCTCAAGCACAAGATTCCAATCCGTAAGTCGAAGCTCAACTGGCGTGGATTCACTACAAGTTCAGGAAGTTCAGTCGTCGGCGTCGCAGAGACGGAGGTCTGGATAGCCGGTAAGAGTATGGCGGTCCCCCTTTACATCATTGACCACAAAGTCGCCACCTTTCCGTTGCTTCTAGGAATGAACTTCATTGCGATGACCAAGATGGCGCTCTACTACAACGAGGGCTACATGATGGCAGATATGACGTTCGACGGCACACATATCATCGTCCCAGTTACCAAAGCCGATGAGACAGTCCCTATGAGCATTGGCCAGCTTGTCGACGAGTCGGAAAACTAGTTGCCGTTTGTCAGGAGCAAGGACAGACAAACCGGCTACTACCACCTTGCGAACCGTCTACGATTCATCAGATGCCTGTGACAATCCAAGATCGGTCCGTTCCCGGGCATAAGGGCAAAGTTAAGTTGATCGAGCCCAGAACGTCCATACCGGGGAGGCCTACATCCAGACCATCTGGTATACCGAATCAAGACCCGCCTACAGTGTCGCAGGTGTCAGTCAAGCTGGGCAAGGGCAGCGGCTTTCCTCTCGTTGCGGCCGACCACATAGACGCCGCTCCAGAAGTGCCAAACCGTCGTTGGAAGCCAGCCCGACCTCCAACCCCAATTCCCGAAGAAGAGCCAAGAACGCGGGAGCTACCCGATCGGGAAGATCATGTTGATATAGCATCTTTAGGTTTGGAGAACGACGAGACTATCATTGCGTCGCTCACAAACGAAGAGATGGACGAGGTGCTCACAGCTGCTATATGGAAGCTAGTGACCAAATGTAAGAATGAACGACTACAACGAGAAAAGGAAGCAGCAGCTGCTTCGACCGAATCACGATCGGAAGACAACCCGGTCGCCTACGCCAACACGATGTATAAACCGAAAGCAAGAAAAATAAACCCCAGGGACGACGTTATTCCCAGTGGCAAGACCCCTCCAGGGTCCTACAAGTGGAAAGACGACGTCCTCAAGGAGAAGGTAACCAGTATTGAGGATGAGACAAAATCAAGACGAGACGGCATCTGGGCCGACGTCTTCCCACGGTTCGCCAAAGAAGACAGAGGCACACGCCTTACTGATGAGAGAGTCAAAGAAATCCTAACCGACCTAGAAAAGACGGAGCTGTCCGATCCCGAAAAGGCCGCCTTGTTGGAAGTCCTCTTTCGACGAGAAATGACCTTGTCGTGGGACTTCTCAGAAATCGGTAGACTTGACGAGCGTGTTGCACCACCCTATGAGATGGTAACCGTACCACACCAAGCCTGGCAAGCTAAAGGCATACAGATCCCCGGGCCTCTCAAGGAAGCGGTTACGGAGATCCTCCGAACGCGAATGAAGCATACGATCCTCGAAGAAGCGGCATCTCCATACCGCAACGCATGGTTTGTAGTGGAAAAGCAGAACGGCGGACTGCGACTCATCAATTCAGCCACCAAGCTGAACGCAGTCTCCATCCGAGATGCTGGCCTTCCACGAAGCTGCGACGAATTCGCCGAAGAATTTGCAATGTGCAAGATACTGACTGTCATGGACCTATTCTCCGGTTACGACCAGATCCCCTTAGCAGTCAGCAGTCGGCCCCTAACAGCATTCAGTAGCCCGTTTGGGCCGTTGCAGATGACCACGCTGCCACAGGGATATACGAATTCGGTGTCGCAGTTCCTACGAGTTGTGTCCAGAGTATTATACGACATAGCTCCGGCCAAATGCGAACCATTCTTTGACGACATCGCAATTAAGGGACCTACCAGCCGCTACGACGATCGGGGAGATCTCCGAAGGTATACGGCAATTCGTGTGGGAACACATCGTCAACATCGATTCGACCCTGTTGAACTTCGAACTAGCCGGGCTCACTGTGAGCGCCAAGAAAAGTGAGTGGTGTCGCCAATCAGCCAAAATCGTGGGTTATATCTGTGGCACAAACGGACGCAAGCCAGTCGACGCCAAGATAATCAAGATAAAGGAGTGGCCCTACTGCAAAGACCTCAAAGAAGTCAGAGCCTTCCTTGGCGTTACGATCTACTATCGCATCTGGGTCGAAGGGTATGCCTCGATCGCGCAGCCCTTGACGCTCCTGACACGCAAAGGGGAGCGGTTCCGCTTCGAGGAACCCCAGAAGCATGCCATGGACACACTCAAAGAGAAGTTGACGACAGCACCAGTCCTGATCACCATAGATTACAGAGGCGGTCCGATCTACCTCAAAGTCGACGCTTCAGGTGAAGGTTGGGGTTGCTTGTTGTGCCAGAAAATCGACGGCCACATTCGCCCGGCGCGTTATGAATCCGGTTGTTGGAAGGGCGCAGAACTCAATTACGATGCGACCAAGCGTGAGTGCCTTGGAGTTGTCAAGTCCTTACGACGACTCCGAAACTACCTATATGGGATCAGGTTCCATCTTGAAACTGACGCCAAGGTCCTCATCGCCCAACTCAACGACGGCTTCTCAGCCCTGCCCAGCGCAGCCCTTACTAGGTGGATTGCCTACATCAAGATGTTCGACTTCGAATTACATCATATTCCCGGTAAGGAACATACTGCCGCTGATGGGTTGTCACGCAAACCGCCAGGGCCATCCGATGAGTTGGATGACCAATGGGAGGGAAATGTCGAAGATTTTATTGATCACCAACTTCATGTGATGGCTATCTCACCAGACATTGGAGCGCCGCAAGATCGGGACGACCCTGCTCCCTCGACAGATTATCCGACAATTTCGATAGGTGGCGTTTTCGCGAGCCAAGCTCAATCCCCTCTCGACAAACTGCAGAAATGGTCCGATCGGAGCCATGCCATAGCTCGGTTCCTAACCACGGGTGCCATGCCGCCAGGTATCAAAGGAGATGTCCATCGCCGTAATTTTCGAAACACGGCCGTCAAGTTCTTCTATTACCAACGTCTCCTTTGGACCCGAGCACACCGGTGGCAACTACCAAGACGAGTCGTCGATGATAAAGAAGTTCAGAAGCAGCTCATTCGCGAATGCCACTTAGAGACCATACATCGTGGGCGCGATGCCTTGAAAAAGCAACTGTTAGCTCTCTATTACTGGCGCGGCTTACCTAGGGATGTGCATAAGGCTACCCAGTCTTGCCCAGAGTGCCAGAAAGCCAGGGCCGGTCAGATCGAGGAAAAACATAGGTGGAACATTCCGTCAGAACCGTTAACCTCATGGGTCATAGATGTTCAAACCATGCCCTCATCTCGCGGGAAGCATTCGATCGTGGAAGCCCGGTGCGAGCTAAGTAGTTGGGTCGAGGCCGAAGCCCTTCGCAAGGCCGACTCGAAAAGCATCGGGAGATTCATCGAGCGCTGTATCATCAGGGAGACATGGGGTCCCCATCAGAATGAAAATCGACAACGGCACCGAGTTCGCGGGGGAAACCAAGTTGGCAGCTACTCGACATGGAATCAAGCTGGTCAACGGACCCGCCTATTACCCCCAGGCTCAAGGGCTCGTTGAAGGTGGCCATGTTCCTATCAAGAGGGGACTCATGAAGGCTACTGACGGCACAGGCAAGGACTGGCCCGATCGCCTAGATTCGATGTTGTGGGCAGACCGATCAGCTATTCGATACTACGGCTGCAGCTCATATCAATTAATCTACGGTAGGTCCCCCTTGCTGGCCATTGAAAGCTCAGTTCCAACCTGGAGATTCATGAACTGGGAGGCCGTCAATACCACTGAAGAAATGCTGGCCGCGAGGGCTCGACAACTAGCCCACCACAAGGTCGACGTGGAATATGCCAAGAGAAAGGGCTCGATATCGCGATCGGCGCGACGCCAGAAAGATACATGGACCTCTGCAACCTAGGACCCTAGTCTTGCTATACGACACCGTGCTGGCCAGAGACATGAGCAACGACAAGAAGCTCATTTATCGATGGTCAGGGCCCTATAGGATCAAGGAAGCGCTATCCGCTGCGCGTTATAAGGTTGAAGAGTTAGATGGAAAGGAGATAGCAGGTGTTATACCCGCACAGAGATTGAGAGCTTTCGTGAAGGATGAGGATGGGTATTGGGGGCCCGCAGATGGCGAGCCCGACGCGTGGATTGAAGGAACGGCAAGCGAGTTGCCAATAGGTGGTGAGGACCTCCCCGATGACGCTGACAAGACCAGTGACGATGCGATCGGGACAGACCCGCCAGCTGGGGAGGTCTTCGCAATCATAAAAGAGGCTTTGGTGATGGCGATGTATGTTGAGGAAAGAGAAGAGCATGTAGCGACTGCGGTCGCAACCAAGGGTGAGAGGCAAGTGTACGGCGAGGATTTCCCATTCCAAGTGATGTGCTTGGAATATTCATTTCACTAAAAATCAGAAAATCATGTAGCGGGGAGGAGAGTCTTGTCATTTCTTTCTTTCTTCTCGGAGTTTAAAAGCATCGCAATAAGAGGATCACGATCGGGACATGCCCCGTGTCCTAAGCTGTTTCGATAAAATCATGTTTCCATTTCCTTCTTCATTCATTTCGATTCCCCCCCTCCATCCCTACCCATTTCCGCGCCGTTATGCCTATCGCCACTCAGACGGGGTCTCCTTTCTGGCCCGTTCCCCCTCTCCTTCAACAGGGCTGCCTCGGATATACTCCCGGGCTATCATGTCCAGAGTCATCGGGTCTAAGACCCCGTACGAGAGCTTCGGGGCGGTCACTTCGTTCATCGAGGAAACGAGAGGAGTGGGGAGGTTCTCAGGACGGAAGGGACGCACGATCGGGTTGTCCCCGTGATAAGAACAGTTGGTACTCTGGAGGGTGAAGACGCAGTTGCCGCACGCTCCCCCATTGTTTCCTTCGAGTGACATGCACTCATGAAATGGCCATAGGCCTCTCTTACGATCGAGACCGTCAGAACGGGCATACCGCCGCTCACAACACTTGCAAGGTACCCCGTTTATGGCACCATAGCGTTGGATAAAGATACCGTCGGTTCGACGGTAGTCGTCAAGGATATCTCGGATATACTGCCCCCATGGGCCTGCCTCTGATGCCTCGACATATAGGTAGTTCGCGGCTTTGACTCCCCAAATGCCGGCGCTGCGCCGAACGGACTTGCGAGCAGCGGCTACTTCGAAGAAACCTCTTTCCAGGATCCACCGGACATATCGATCCTGGCCAATACCACCGACAAGGGCAATCGACATGGACCGGATAAGCTGCGACACCTTATTAGCGTCACAATTACACGATCGGATCAAGACCAGCTTACCAGGGACCACCGCTCCGAGTAATACATCTCTCGAATAGGTGGCGTCAGAGGCCACGCTCTCTTCACGTCCTGGATGTTGCGGAGAGAGAAGCGATGACGAGGGCCTGCTTCAGTGGGAGGTGGCATCTCTTCGTCGATGTCAACGTCTACGTCCATCGGTTCATAGAGCACGAGTGCCTGCGACATCTTAACGGTAGTTATGAGGTGTTTACTTGATGAAATTCTTCTGTTCGACTTGACTGGGGAGGATATTGTACGGAATTGTGAAGTCAAGACGAAGTGCGAAGAAAGAAGGAAGAGGAGAGGAACAGATCGTCGTGTGGAGTGTGGTGTAGTAGCGTAAGTGGCTTACTGGCAACGTAAGTGGCTGACTGGCAGGTGCGGCCCTACTCCAACCAAGCGGCCGAATCACCAACTTGCTCGACCACTCATCACCATCCGCTACAACTCACACCAGAACGCGATGACAACCAGAGCTTCAAAGTGAACTACTGGCACCAAAGGGATCGGACCAATCCTGGCGCAGAAGGGAAGGCACGTTCAAGTATAAGTAGGACCTATATTCCTCGCTGAAGAGTCCCCTACACTTCTCCCTTCAAGCCTCTCTTGCAACCACCTAACCACCTGTGAATCACCACCGCCAAGCGAGTTCGCCAAACATTTCCTATTTCGGCAATTTCCAAACTCTAATTCATAGAGAGATTCATACGATCGGTCAATTCCCGGTCTAGAAGGCAGGTGCGAGAGGTCAGGTAGGCGCTAGGGCGATTTCCCTGACAGACTCTGGTGTAACCGCCACACCACCCATACCATCTCTTCGACCAGACCACTCACCTTCCTCCGTCCCTTCTTCTCTCCTCTTCTCTTCGTCCGCAACCACACTTCCGCTTCCGTTTTTCGTTTTTCTGAATTTTTCAAAAATCCAACTTCTGCTTACCTCTTCGGAGTCTTCATACCATCCGCACAAGACATCTCGTGCACTGCACCATCCATAGTCCCAAACATCACAAGCCTAGTCGCCGCACCCCGTCCCCATACCCTCATCTATCCCCGATCTGACCGCACCCGCGTCCTTGCAATCATGTCTCGCTTTCAGATGACCAGCACTCCCGCCACGGTCCATGACTTCAATGACCTCTTAGAAGTCATTCACGGTGAGAACGCGCATCACGATCGGGAATCATTCCACCAGTTTGGGTTAGAAACTGGCCCCCAAGACCTTCCCCCTGGCACCGACTTCTATGATGCCCCCGTTGGTCCAGGTGACGCCCAGTTTTTGAGTGATCATCGGGTCTGCCCTTCTGGCCTACGGCTCACGCAATGGAAGAGAAACGTCTTGCCTGGGCTGGTGAATGTATTGATGAAGGCCCGATGTCACGACTGGCTTTCCACGATGGAACTGGATGCGGGTGTGCAGCTGTTCACAGAAGTAATACCTACGGTAACCCGCGAGCCATCGTTCGGATGCCACCTGATCGAATACTCCAACCCGACAACCAGTATGAGTGAGATGGTTGTAGACGGAGTCGTGAAGGGTGCCACCACGCTGGTGATGGGGGCAATACGCGGAACGATCAACACTCCGCACTGGTATCTGATCGTGGTGTCGATAAAGGCACGCAAGGCCTACTTCTTCGACTCTATGCCAGGACGAACTGCTACGCGGGCACACAAGAAGGCCATGGAGCACTTGCATCGGTTATGGATTAACAACATCACCAGCGTCGACGAAAGAATCCTGCCCCCAAACCACGCGCTCGAATCAAGATTAATTGAGCAGGACGACGGCTGGTCATGCGGCTACCAGGTAATCCAAGCCGTCTACATCATATTCTGGACGCCCCGTACTGCCGCCCAAACGTATACGGAACGATCGGAAGAAGCCCGAGCCCGGAAGTGGGACCATCTTATACACATCATCGAGCAAGCCACCGGATGGAAAGTACCACTGAGCTGGCACCTAGACGATCTGACACGCCCCAAGGAGCGGACGCCCAAGGGAAAGAAGGGACGCAAGCCGGTCATTAAGCCTCCGAAGTCTATGGTAGTGACCGTCAAGGTACCAAGAAGGCCAGAGCCGGAACCAGAACAGTTGCCAGAGCACCAGCAACTTGAAAGAATACGAGAGGCTTCGGCGGACTCAAGCGACGTACCATTAAGTAGACGTCGTCGACCAAGAATTCGGGCGCCCGAAGGGTGGGAGGCAGAGACCCCATCATCCCCTAGCAGACCCCCCGTTACCATCAAGTTCCGCCCAATTAATAAGTCAGCCGCGATCGGAAAGCCCCCGGCCGTTATTAAGGCCATGGAAGATAGGATGAGCTCCGAGCCAAGATCAAGATCTGAGTCCCGACAGCCTCCAGACCTCTCATCACAATATAGCCATGCCGACTCCAGGGAGTCTACCATAGAAGCGATGCCGCGTCGTCGCCACGATCGGACCGCGTCCGCTTTCAGAACACCGGTGACGCCCAAGGCACCCAAGAAGCTCTCGGCGTCCGACTTAACTACCTTCCCTAAAGCCCATAGTTCAACCATGCCGCCGCCACGTCTTACAAAGACTGGTAAGCCTAAGCACGACAAGAAAGTCGTGCCGGAAGAACAGGTTCGAGATTACGAACCGGGTAGTAAGTATGAAGACATTATCCCTAGGGTATACCCTCATTACGAGGATGTCGAAGATCGAGCACGGCAGATGGCTTTGGGGCAGATTTCGACCCCGATCAGATGGGTTGGAGATACTTGGCGTGACGCTGCCAGCACCTTCGCACCTATGATGCCGACAGAGTGGCGTGGCTGGGCCCATTATGAGGCCAACGCGGCGGCTGTCACGGCTGCCAACGATGTAGCACCACCCCGCCCACCCCGACGAGGTCGACGTGACGATACGCCGATGCTTAAGCTTGACGAGAAAGGGAGAGTTGTGAAGCAGTAGCTGGATAGGGAGGAGGGACATTATTATTATCGCGAGAGGATTGTTGAGCTTTGAGAGGGACTAGTTATCGTTTGCGTTGCGTTCCGGGTTATTATTATTGCGTTGATTTATCCTTATTGAGATCGGGTTGCTCCCGTCATCCTGCTGCTAACTATAGTCGTGATGGACTCACTTCCTCGCCATCCGACTAGGGGAGGACTGAAGCAGCTGGATTGACGGCAGTCAATTAGGAGCGCTACGATCGGGTCATATCCGGTGCCTTGCTATCTACGGAGGTGAAGGGAGGGAACTAGTATTGCTATCCTAGCTGGCTCGATTTTTTCGGCTTCGCTTGTGGCTATAAGAAGGAGGCCTTCCCCAGGTCGCTTCGCGACCTAGTAGTTAGCTGGCATGGGCGGCAGCCCTTCGATTCAATTCATTCATTCATTACAATCCACCGCTTCTTCGTAATTGCGCTTATGACTGCCCAGTTCCGGTAATTGGGTTAGTAGTTGTCCGTTCGGACCGACCCTGGTGTCGGGTCCAACGCAGTCGTCCCTTGACTTCCTTCGGTCCGACTATGTATTGGACTCCTATACCTCCTCCCTTCTCAGTCTTCCGACTTCGCTACCAGTACGGGAATGCTACGATCTGTTCGTTCCCGGTTTCTGGACCTTCGATTCGACATATTCGCGGTGCCGTTACCCTGCCAAGTTACCACCCTATGGAAAATCCTATGGAAGTGCCGGATTCGCGACCCGGTCTCCTAGGTAACCACCCCAGTCGCCAGTGGGCCGGCTATTGCCCTAGGCAATAGCCGTGCCTATGAAGCGCCAGAGGGTGCGTTTCAGTATCCATCAAGTGATGAAGTCGGTGAAGTTCGAGTGTCAGGTACGTAGCTTTTTGTGTGCGCGCCTCTCAGTGTGGTCGCGGTGGTGGCACTTACCTAGGTAGATAGCCACACAGGTAGGTACGTAGCTTTTTGTGTGCGCGCCTCTCAGTGTGGTGGCGGTGGTGGCACTTACCTAGGTAGATAGCCACACAGGTAGGTACGTAGCTTTTTGTGTGCGCGCCGCTCAGTGTGGTGGCGGTGGTGGCACTTACCTAGGTAGATAGCCACACAGGTAGGTACGTAGCTTTTTGTGTGTGCGCCGCTCAGTGTGGTGGCGGTGGTGGCACTTACCTAGGTAGATAGCCACACAGGTAGGTACGTAGCTTTTTGTGTGCGCGCCGCTCAGTGTGGTGGCGGTGGTGGCACTTACCTAGGTAGATAGCCACACAGGTAGGTATGTAGCTTTTTGTATGTGCGCCGCTCAGTGTGGTGGCGGTGGTGGCACTTACCTAGGTAGATAGCCACACAGGTAGGTACGTAGCTTTTTGTGTGCGCGCCCCTCAGTGTGGTGGTGGTGGTGGCACTTAGTGTGCGCGCCCCTCAGTGTGGTCGTGGTGGTGGCACTTAGTGTGCGCGCCCCTCAGTGTGATGGCGCCACCTACCTAAGTAGCCACATAGGTAGGTAGGTACGTAGTTTGTGTGCACTCTATAAAGGCAGGCGGGCAGTCAAGTAGGCCGGCTATCTAGGGGCAGAGGTTAACCCGGGGCCGCTATAAGTTAGTTAACTACTCCACTGCAAGGCGGGAGCTAGTTACATACTAAGCACCGGGAGCTTGACTTTAGCTTCCGTGATTACATGAGATTCCAACTACATAATTTTTCAGCCTCGTACGCAACCCCGACGCAAACACGTTTAAATACTTATTGCGCAACGAATATTATCGCTACCAACGCGTTCAATATACCGTTCGAACCGGAATTTCATTTTCTATTACGCGGATACCCGATCGGCTTCTCAAATCTCATTATGGGCCGCCTACCAAAGAGAAAAGCTGGTTCACTCCAGTGTGTTGACTGTGGGAAATATGTGATGGATTTGACCAGACACAAGAGAGTACACAACAACACAAGTCATTTCCAGTGCCCTCACTGTGGTGAAAGCGTCCATCAATCGAATCGAGCCCTCCATCAAGCTAAACATGAGGGAAAAGGCAAGAAAAAGTGCGAGGTGTGTGATGTTGAGATTTCCAAGCCTGGGTTTGCTAAACACAAGAAAACCTGGCTTCACAAACAAAATCTCAGCTTGGCAAGCCACCCTATGATCGCACCAAAGCCTAGCAATAGCCTGGTTGTCATTCCTTCACATGTCGAACCCTATTATCAGGAGTTTCTTCATATGTTTAAAGGGAAGATGGAGGGGTTGACGGCTGCTTATGTTTCTGAAATCGAACGATCTGGCAGTATACAGGGTACAACCTCTCAGCATAAAGAGCTTTACGCTTCCCTTGGTGTTCATCCACCTGGTTTACTCCCTATTGATGAGTGTTGGCTCAAAAAACCAGTGGATGGGATGTTCTTCTCTGAACTCATTCAGGGGTTCAAGAAGCATCCCAGCCTCATTTACAGGTCTGGACAGCCTCACGAACCTGTACAAGAGAAGCTGGAAGAGGTGGTACGTCAGTTAGAGTACCCTGTGATAGATTCCGCATTATATGCTGTGAATCTTGAAGCATTCACAGATATTGCTATCATGAAGATGCCGGAGAGCTTGAAGCATATCAGAGCTTGGGAAAAGAAGCTGAGATGCACAACAAACATCACGCCTAAGTTCACATGCATTGATCTTCATGTTGGTATGTTTTTGTTTTCCCCGTTTTGAACTATAGACTTCTAACGTTGATTACAGACTTTGGGACTCATGGTTTGACACTCCTAGCTCTAGGATGTGTCAAACTATGGTCCGTCTACCCCCTGACCCCTGAAAACCTTCAGGTTTTCTCACAGCACTACCATTCAAACAACATGTTTGTGGATGTACAAGGAAAACTAAAGAACGGCGAGTTCTTTATTCAGACAGCTAATGAAGCTATGTACCTTCCTCCTGGCTGTATACACAGCACAGTAACTATCAGGAGAGGCTTGGTTCCTGGAGCTATTTTTACTTCCGTGGAATCCCTTACCGCAACCAACCAGATTTGGAGTTTGGACTGGGAGAAAGATGGGAAAAGCGATAGCCACTGTGAGCCACTTCTAAACGCTCTAACCTTGGCTTTCTGTGAAGGAAATGAGGAAGAAAGGGGAAAAGCTGAAAGGATCTTATGTGAGGGTTATCGGAAACTGGTGGAACAGGATGAAAAAGGAGTAAAGAAGATGTTGCGAGGTCGAGGTCGAGGTTGTTCTGTATGTAAGAAGAAATGGGGGGATCATTAGACGTATATATGAGAAATGGGGGGGTATAGATAACTGAAAAGGGGTAAAAAGGGAAAAGGAAAATGTAAGAAAGGGAGAAAACTTGGATAAAAAGAAGTATATAAATCGGTGTTAGTTACATGATGCTTGATACCAAGCTACACATCCCTGAGTCGTTATGACCGAGCTCGCCAAGAATTAATATCTACTTCTCCAACCTCAGCAGCAAGCCATTGTAATTGTTCAAGATACCACTGAACAAATCTCGGCCCTTCAGTAGGTCCTAACTGGGTATGAGCAGCTCGTTCAAGCTCATAAAAGGACTGTAAAAGAGTTTCCGTAACTTCTCGAGCTCTTAGCCTTCTCATAGCTCTACTCCTTTCGCTATAGTCCTCTTCTGCTGCTGGTCGCATTGCAGGTTGGTCGTGAATAGTCGAGTAAGACTTGAACCCCTGATGTTCCCATGAGGCATACCAATATCGTAACCGGTCAGGTGATAAAGTCCGACTGCTGTTAACGAAATGGTGATGGAACATATGGTGGCAAGGAAGATGCCATTTCCGATAAAACCGGCAGTCACAGTTAGCCGTTTCCCACTCGAAATCCCCTATATCATAAGTAGCTCCTGCTAAGATTTCTTCTGAGGTGTTAAGCCTCACACCTTCGAACAGATAAGCTGAAGGTATCAGGCCATCTCTTGTCATACTTCGAGCCTCATTGATTTCATCTTTTAGTAGAAGCTGTACAGGGAAAGGAAAACGCTCGAGACCAGGAACTTGAGCAGTCTCCCGTAAAGTGCGAGTTCGGAAATCTTGAATAGCTTTCTCAGCTCGAGCTATATACCGTTTATCGACAGCTGTAACATGCTTTATCATTCCAGTTAAGGAAAATTGCGGAAGAATAGACTTATTTCCATACTTGAGAGCTGAATGATATGCCTCTAGTGGGTTTGTCGTGGTCACCTAAACCAAGTCAGCATATGTATAGTATCAGTTCATATGTATACTTACTTGCATCAGTAAAGAAGAAACCTCTCTCGCATAGTTAGCCCACATAATTTTCCGGTCTTTCCAGTTTTCCGTAATATATGCAATCATCATGCTATCTCCTTGAGCACGTAATGACTGTAACGCAGCTTCGATGGACTCGTCACACCCAGCTTCTGTCTGCCTGAACTTTAGAGCTGCCACCATATGTTCGAGACAAGTTCGATGTCTGATATGCGAAAGCTTTCTTCTTAATGTCCGCTCAGCATGAACTGAACATAGAAGCAGGTCGACATTGTATCCAGCCTCATGCGTGAAAGCCCCCTTCACGGCTTTTTGCTCTACAGCAGAGTCGTCCGTTAGGAAATATCGAATTCCCCAAGGTGTAGGGAATAGGGATTCTATCCAAGAACGGATAGTCTTGAGAGCTGCCATAACAATATCGCCATCAGCCTTTGCTGTCAAGATATGAGCAGCTGGGATCCAAGAATTATGGTTATCTCGAACCATGATGGTATATAGGAGCTAACCAAGCCAATTTGTCTTGTGAGTGGCATCCATAAGTACCAAAAAGCCATGTTTATATAGCAGTTCGAGCTGGGACTTGGTAGCAAAAACGAGCCCGTCACTAGCTTCGTCGTCAACTTCTCGAGTAACCTGAAGAGATCTGTACCTTGTCAGTCATATATATCAAGTCATATAAGGAAAGCTAGGACTAACTCATGAAACCATTGCTCGCCATCTTGCGATAAGCTTGTAAGGTGTTCCGAAGCTTGTTTTAGCTGTAGCCAAGAAGTAAACTCAGAGCCTACTCGACGAGGGTCTGGAAACTTCTTCCTGAAAGCTTGCTGAGCGTTCGCAACATCTTGCCTTGTAAAGTACTTGCCTCCAATAGCTTCCATGGCCTTCTCGATAACCGTAAATCTCCCTTCACTACCCATCATACTTCGGAAAATAGCAGCTGCACTGTAGCCATATTGACTTTCCTGCTTAGCAAAATCCCTGAGATAACTAGGTCGACGTGCATGATCAGTTTGGTCAAGATCATGGTTGTGCTTCTCTTTGCTCACAAGCCTCCATACAATCGAACCATTGACAAGGATCAGCTTTTGTGCACTAGCAGGGCATCCTATAACAGCTCTCGACTTTTTAGCGCGTTGACCTTGAGTTGTAGTTTCGTGGATACGAGATGTCCTCGCACCCAGCCTACAACGATAGGTTCGGCGTGTAATCCCATCTTTTCTTGTGTATGGAGCGTTTCTTGGGGTCCACATGTTATCGCAATGCTTCCAGTACTGATCAAAGATGTCGGCAGGGTAGTGGAGAGGTTCTGTTGGTTCGAATATCTGTTGTCGGATCTCTTTTATATTCGGGGGGAGAGACAGAAGATCAAGCCTTGGAGTCGTCGTACCTGAGGGTACAGCACTTGTGCCTGTAGCTTCATATTAATTTCTGGTCAGTAAGTTGTGAGGAATGCAAATACCTTGTGATGTAGCCTCTTGCGACTCTAGCACTGCAAGATCTTCCTCATTTGGGATCTCAGAAGCGCCTTCGAACTGGCTTCTAGGCTCAGTATAGTCTTCGGAAACCTGTACAGTGATACTCTGTCCTAGGGACTGAGATGCAGACTGTTGGCTGCTGCTAGAAGCAATAGCTAATAAAACCTGTAAGATCGCTATTTTATCATTTTTTTAGAATTTGAAAGCTCACCTTCGAGGCTAGATCCTAGTAATTGCGAGGGAAACGAAGTGACTCCTCTCATGCTACTTATATTAAAAGGGGTAGATATGCCAGATGGGATTCTGCTAGACACTAAGTATACAGTTAGCAAGCTATCTAGCACTACCTCTCGTAAAGTCAGCGCGGTTTCATACATACCAGCAGAACCCTCAGTATCCTCTATAGGAGCATCAAAGGTAGCCTCTTCGGCATCCTCAATAAGATCTAGGAAGGTCTCGAAATCGCCATTTATGACATCGTCAACGTTAGCTTCAGCTGTACCTGTAAGAGCATCAGGTAAAGCGGTATCGAACAGCAAGTTGTCAGCCTCAGCTGGGTCGATATTCACTGGGTAGAAGTCCATTCTGTGCTAATTTCGGGAATCAAATCTGTAGATAGATAAAGCAAGGCTGACCTGAAGGATGAGGGAGAAAGATCAAGAAGAGCGCTATCCCGCTCGTTCACGATCCGTACTCTCCTCATTTGCGTGCCGTCGAATCATATCTTGCGGGGTAAAAGGTCTTTCAAGGTCATCTGATGGGTAGCAATACCTTATATCCATTGTCCCTCAAGTTTCAGTTACACACTTATTTTTAAAATGCAACACCATTTTCTTTTAAATAATATAGCTAATACATTTGATATTAGAGATATAATAAGTTTCTATGTAATAATATAATCATTCGGCTGTTTAAAAATGAAATTCGCATTAAATTCCGACTTGTATAGCTGGTTTTATGTATAAGTGAAGTCATTGAGTGTGATATTTTACATATAAAAGTCGATTTGACGTTGAAAATCGCACTAAGATGTAAGGCTTAGCTGCCGGGACTAAAACGAAACTAAATAATAGTGCTTTACCTTTTTAAGCCTTTTAGCTTCGTTTTATGGATTAGCGCTTAAAGCTAGTACTAACTGCCGGCCCTAATACTGCCTAAAGAGTACGCACACAAAAAGCTACGTACCTACCTCCTTACCTACCTACCTTAGCCACCTCCCTACCTACCTCAGCCACCATACTATCTACGTGCGCGCACACAAAAAGCTACGTACCTACCTCCTTACCTAGCCACCACTGAGAGCGTGCACACAAAAAGCTACGTACCTACCCGTGCCACGCCCCACCTGTATTGGGGATTCGCTGGGGCTCACCACCTAAAGGTGGTGCTTACTAGTCTAATGAGCCACCCATTCTAATCGGCCACATACAAAATCGCCATTTTTGCTATGTTTTCGACATACCGTATCTCTACCATTATATAAGATAACCCGTTCAATTCTTGAGTTTTAATAAACGAATACAGGCTTTCTATGAATATGGGAAAAGATTTTTTGAAATCCCGAAATTGAGCAAGGTATGAGCCGTATTCACTAACCGATGATAAATTCATATGGCTTATAAGCATAGCTACTTCAATATCAAGCTTTAACTTTTTCGGAATTTCATATTCCTGAAATGTAAATCATCTCAGATCAAAGGCGCAAAAGAACGAATTTCTAGCTGGTATACTGATGAGACTATGATTTATTGAAAATGGCCGTTTTGTATGTGGCCAACTGGGATGGTTGGCTCATTAGACTAGTGAGCACCACCTTTAGGTGGTGAGCCCCAGCGAATCCCCAATACAGGTGGGGCGTGGCACGGGTACCTCCTTACCTAGCCACTAAGAGCGCGCACACAAAAAGCTACGTACCTACCTCCTTACCTACCTACCCGAGGGGACCCCTTTTTTTGGCACGGTGTCGGCAGACTGTTAGGTGTGTGTATACTGCTCGGTAGGGGCCATAATGTTGTAAGTGTTGTGGCATACAGTTAGGCAAGCACTATGTCTATAACCTACAATAGTATTATTCCAGTCGGTAGACTACTATAGTCATAGCGATTAGGTCTCAATTTAATAGTCAATGTAAAATATAATTAAACACATAATTCTCTGTTTAATAAGTCAGCTTGACTTATAAGACTATAGTGTTCTTAGTGAAATAGTATTAGATAAAGCATAATGTTAAGTACGTAGCGATGTTAAGGAATAATACAGTGATAAGAAAGTACGATGTTGAGGATGGTTATGATGTTGAAGATGGTGCGATGTCAGAGCACTAAAGCGATGTTGAGGCGCTATAACGGTGTTGAAGCACTATAATGCTCGGTTAGATAGGGTGTTCAATTAAGTAGGGGGCATAGTATAGTCGGTTATTAGTAGAGGTAAGTACAATGTTAGAGATAGGTAGTTACGAGGCGGGGTAGTTAGATAATAAAGGTAGGTACGAGATGGTACGGTGTATATAATGAATAATGTAGGTAAGTACGACGGTAAATAAGAAGGAAGGTAGTAGGTAGAATAGGTAGGTCAGTAGGTAAGTGCAAATTTTCCTTGGTTAATTTTCAGTTTCACCATGTTTATTACATCTACGAGGTCGATAAGTTGGTAGGTTGGTAGGTTGGTAGGTCGGTAGGTCAATAGGTCGATGAGAGATTGATGGAAGGAATTGGCGGAGAGGATTGGTGGAGAGAATTGGCGGAGAGGATTAGCGGAGAGGATTGGCGGAGGAGAGGATTGGCGAAGAGGATTAGCGGAGAGGATTGGCGGACGAGAGGATTGGCGAAGAGGATTGGCGGACGAGAGGATTGGCGGACGAGAGGATTGGCGGACGAGAGGATTGATGAACGAGAGGAAAGGATTGATGGACGAGAGGAAAGGATTGATGGACGAGAGGTGTACGGTCACGGAGAAAGATTGACGGAGAGATGTCGGTCACGGTCACGGAGAGGTATTGAGCACGGTCGCGGTGGAGAGGTGTTGGTCGCGGAGGAAAGGTATTAGTCGCGGAGAGAGATGTCGGTCACGGAAAGGGATATCAGTCGGTTACGGAGGAGAGGTATTGGCGGAGAAGGGTTGGCGGAGAGGTAATGGCAACGGAGAGGATTGATGGAGGAGAGGTATTGGTCACGGTCACGGAGGAGAGGTATTGGCCACGGTCACGGAGTGGTATTGATGATGGAGGAGGGGTATTGATGACGGAGGAGGGGTATTGGTCGCGAAGGAAGGGTATTGTCATGGATGGAGGTTGGTGGATTGGTGGATTGGTGGATTGGTGGATTGGTAGGTCGGTAAGGCAGTATATCTAAGTATTGAAGAGAATGCGATGTTGGGGAGCAGTACGATGTCAGGTCGGTTACGATGTCAGGTCGGTTACGATGTTAGGTCGGTTATGATGTCAGGTCGGTAAGACAATGTCAGGTCACTAAGACGATGTCAGACCGCTAACACTATGTTACTATAGTGTTATATTCTAGCACGGTATTATATAGGCCATAGTTGCCTTATATAGCCACTATATCGGAGTTACCACTATTTAACAGTTTGTATACTGGCCACGCAAACAGTAGAGTAAATCACTATGATTATGTTCATCTGATACCGAGCTAGCCTGAAAAGGTTGGAACTGAAGTGTTGAACCCGTGCTATGGCCCCCCGAGGGCATAGATGTGCAACACTGGAGTTACACTGTTAAAAAAGGGGGTCCGCACGCATAGGTAGCCACTAAGAGCGCGCACACAAAAAGCTACGTACCTACCTCCTTACCTAGCTACTAAGAGCGCGCACACAAAAAGCTACGTACCTACCTCCTTACCTAGCCACCACTGAGAGCGTGCACACAAAAAGCTACGTACCTACCTCCTTACCTAGCCACTAAGAGCGCGCACACAAAAAGCTACGTACCTACCTCCTTACCTAGCCACTAAGAGCGCGCACACAAAAAGCTACGTACCTACCTCCTTACCTAGCCACTAAGAGCGCGCACACAAAAAGCTACGTACCTACCTAGCCATACCGAGAGCGCGCACACAAAAAGCTACGTACCTACCTTCTTACCTAGCCACCACTAAGAGCGTGCACACAAAAAGCTACGTACCTACCTAGCCATACCGAGAGCGCGCACACAAAAAGCTACGTACCTACTTAGCCATACCTAGCCATACCGAGAGCGCGCACACAAAAAGCTACGTACCTACTTAGCCATACCTAGCCACTACCTACCGAGAGCGTGCACACAAAAAGCTACGTACCTACCTAGCCATACTGAGAGCGTGCACACAAAAAGCTACCTAAGTACATACCTACTTGCCCAACTTGCACACAAAAAGCTACCTAGGTACTAACCTCCGAGTCCTAGAAACTTGGATACTTAAGTAAGGTCGGTATGTACTTACATCTAGGTCTCTTCCTACCTATCATCTCACGATATACAATACATTTGACACGTCGCTATCAATCCTCTTTGGAACCCTAATATAGTGCGCAAAGGTACGTCTCATTGTATGTCCCGAATAACCGACACCATCTACCTAGGGGATTGACCCACCCCTTCGCTAGATTAATACTAAGTAGTACGACGGGAGCGCCTTTGACGATAGCGGTGGTGATTTGACAACGCTAGTTACCGGTACTCTCTACTGAATTGCAAGATATGTATGCAGTCAAAAGCACCATACACCATACCAAGGTGCGTTGCAAGGTGCGTCTAATTGTCCAAGTTGGCGGTCACGCTCCAGGTACTAACCAACATGTGTTCACGGCCGCACTATAAGAGCCCTTTGTGAATGCAGCTTATACGTTACTAAGTGAACGCACAACTAAGCAAACATCACTGTGCTCTTCGAGCATCTACCTAGATATCTCCTGCTGTTAGATTACCCTCACGCCGGATTGGCTAGGTCTAGGTATACAAACCGCACCAACAACCAGCGGCTCTCTCCTTCTCCTTCTCCTCACCACAAACAACCGCCCAGCAATGCTCAATATTGCCCGGTTGCAAGTAACCTCGACAAAGTGACCACACAGTATTTGGCTTCGAGCCCTTGACATGCTCTCATCGACTTGCTTGTCGATGAGACTGTTAGAGCTCCTCACTGGGCCTCGTTACGGACATGGATATGCCATTGTTACCACAGTTACACTGCCATACATAGTAGGGTTCGGTCCGTTCCGGCCCACCACTTCTGGACAGCTTCTGCCAGGATGAATGGCAGCCTATATGATGTTGTGCAAGGATGTCGGAGGTTTATTACCAGTTCGTGGAGACATGACTAACTTCACGTATAGTGCATATAGGCTACGTGCCGTGTGAATCCTACGGCACATCAGAGTCTGTCTCCCGGAAAGGAGGCAAAACGCGATCCTATTATGTTGAAATGTCACGCGAGAGCGATACGCAAGCAATGGAGACAGAAGGATGCTAGGTATGGAGATGTACGCGCCTTTTCTATGCCCATCTACCCTGGAGAGAATAGAAAGCTACAAAGTAGGCTATAGGCAATGCATCCATACAGGAGATTCAGGTCGAATACCAAAATAAGGGATGAACGCCGCCGCCAGGGGTGGATGCAAGGGAGGCGTCTTGACTCCCACAATGAAAATGCTGGTCTTGTACCACGCAGCCATTCCTGCCTTTTCATTCCGCCTTTCCTCCGCTCCGGGTCCTCCGTGGAAATGCCGGCACTACTCCTGACAATTCGCATCGAGGGCCAAGGCCCGTGGCGACGATTGACGCTCGTGTTAGCAGTAAAATTCACTATGGCATGGACCGGCAGCCGATGTACTTTAATCATCAATGTCCGAGATGACGTGCTGCTCTGGCTCACTGAGGCCAGAGGTTAAATCATCAATTCAACGGCGGCATCGGGCAGCAAGTATTGTAAGAGATGTGGTCCTAGCCGCGGCTCATTTCCTCTGCATTATCTGCCTAACCTATCCATCAATATTCTATGCGCTGTTCAGGTTTCTTCAATATATAGACTACTGAGGGAATTTACATGCTGTCATGAAGATTATGCATGTTACGCCACATGACATTACCGTTCTCTAAGTTAAGAACAAGACTGTCTTGAACACATGGCTTCTGAACTTCCGCTAGTTTGCTCTGATGTCGTGCTCACAAGCGTCACCGACGGCTACGGACACCAGACGAACATCGGGTTCGCTTCCATGATGCCGTCTTCGCTGCGTTGCATCTCATGCGAACATGGCTGAAAAGCAGAGACTCACGGGTCGTAGCAACCAAGAAGCTCACATTCATCGACTTTACGGCTTACGCCGTGCTGCTATACGTTCAAGTGGTAGACTCTGTATCAGCGCCTGCAGACGACCATAGCTGTCTACGATGAAATAATTATCATCAATGCTGGCTACGACTGAGAATGTACTGCAGTCACTCTGATCCCCACACTGGCAACACTATCGACAACGGTGCCGGTTGCTTCTCCCCTCCTTGCCAAACATCTGGATCGAGAGTGAATTTTAGCGCATTGTGGCAGTCGGAGTCCGTTGTCCTCTGGAATCCCTTCGTTTTCCAGTCTCTCGATAGCGCGAAGCTGCTCAGGACTCGCTGCTTGACGAAGCAGAGTCCAAAATTCTACGTCGGACACTTGCCACAACACCTTATCATCCACAGACCCTGCCTCTACCAGTTTCGCCTATCACCCGGCCCGTCCGCTGGTACATGTCGATGTGGGCCGGACTTGACCAGACATCTTTGTCGGTACCGATGTATGCGCGAGAAAGAATCAGCGCTACACGGGGATCATCCAGCACCAGCAGACGGCGGGTCGCTACAGCACTAGGAAACGCCTTCAGTGAGCCGAAAACCCTTCTGGCGTCTTCTACGGTAAGCTTGCCGAAGCTGACGGCGTCGCGTAAAGCATAGTCTAGGTGATCGGCACACAGTTGAGGCGATGGCATCTCCACTAGAGGGAACAGTTCTCCTTCGAAAACCTTCTGATTGATCCGATGTCTAGCGAGGATGCCCGGCAGCCGCGTGGTCTCAAGATACCGTGTCTTGTGTACCTCGTGATAGCTTTCTTCCCCAGGCTTGGAGAGGGCGTGATCGATGACGTGACTGAGGGTGGTATGAGAGATATCATGGAGAAGAGCAGCGACTTGTTCTTCAATCGTGCCACCAACTCTTCGCACGAGTATAAATGCGCCGACCGAATGTTCGAGCCGTGTGACTCGCGGTGTCAGGCCCAAGAATCCAGTGACTCCGTGCTGACAGATCCCTCGCAGTCGCTGCATCTCCGGGCTTTGAACAAGCTCTACGAGAACTGGCTCATGGACCAGTTCCTCTCCGTATATTTCATCTCGGATCAAGATCGTATGATTCTAAATGAGTAAGTGTGTCTGGAGGACTCCGGCACTCGTAGGAGATGACATCTCCGTTGGACCAACATGTATTGACAGAAGCAGCCGATGAGGATGATTGGGATAAGTATGTGCGCCGTCCAGGAAGAGGCGTGAGACAGTTTGAGGAATCGCGAGTTCTGACGGTGGGCAGAGCTAGGCCTGCAGTGGGAGAGAGAAGGCGGCAAGCCTAATACTCAGCTACGGCGGACTTCAGCAGGTAATATTTGTCAACTTTTGCCGAGGCTGGGACGACTGGAAGCTGAGTGATCCAGAAGCGAAGTGATGATCTGTGACGGGTGACGGAGCCACATCGTGTAAATAATACCTACGAACTACTCACTGATCACGCTGATGGTACTGGGCGACTGCCAAGGCCAGTCACATGCTCATCTACTGTATAAATCCTGTATATACTATGTAGCACTTCGCACGGTCATTCAAGGTACGTATAAGTACACCTTCTGAATGTTTATTAAAAAGGTTGTTTTTCTTAGAAGACTTCATAGAATTCATTCCTCAGAGACCTTCACAACAGCACTCTCAATATACACGTTTCCATCTGCCCCTACGTTGCTCATTCCGGCACCAGTTTCCAAGATCAACCTGTTTCTCTCACGACCTCCGTGAGATGATCTGCATAGTGTGCATGCTAGCATTCTAGGTAGCCAACCGTGGTTGATTGGCTTCTCGCAACCTCGTCACTGTCACAATACAATGTGCATTTCTGCGTACACAATATGTTCTGGGATACCTACAGTCCCTGCGAACTGTACCTAGTATTTAATACGGACTTGGAACCGTAAAGGTAAGTCTCACGTTTTACCAATGGTAGAACCGCGCCCAATACCAACATTCGGTTTTCTGTATCGGCACCTAGACTCGACATCGTCGGTAGTGACGTATTCTTTGTTCACCCTCTCGTAGCCGCAATTCCTGATCCCACTGTCCGGATCTGTAGGTATTGTGAGGGAAGGTAAAAGGTTAACCGTAGTGCCCTCCATTGGTACTACGCTATATATGCCACGACAGGTATACCTATTCCATGCGTACCGGTGCCCCACTGAGGCGTATGTATCCTGCGAGCACAGATTGCCTCTTTGTCGAGCTTCGTGAACTCGGAAAACAGGGCGCAACTATCAACACCAAAGGAAGCTCTTTTCGGGCCCTCTACTCCAGCTCTTGGTTCTCGCGAGCGCTAGATTAGTAGTTGGGTCGGTGACGACCAGCGAATCCCTGGCGTTATACGTTTTTCTGTCTGTCTTAGGTCCAGACTGAACCAGTGCGGGAAGTCGATGCAAAATGCTTCAGGTGAACATTTGTATTCCCATCTCCATACGTGATATGCTCGAGCAGGGTTGCCTAACAGAGGCCTTGGCGCAAGAAGACCGTAAGTAGGCGGCACACCGGTCCTTCGGCATCTTAAATGCCTAACAGCTGGATTCTTTCCCCAGGCGAAATGCGGGCTGATATCAATCCTTCGGCGTCTCACCCCCACCTCGAAACTCTTCTGTATCCGTTGGAATAAGTCCTTAGCAGGCGTAAAATGTGACACGTCTTCAACTCCAATAACAGGGCCGCTATGGATCATGCATCATTCCTATGAGAGTGCCGTTCTAGTCTCCTACCGAGCTCCCGCTGTCTTTGTCGGCCAAAAATCGGTCACCCGGCGACGACGTACTGACAATGCTGTAGACACGCTGGCGAATGCCGACATACCGTAAAGCAGGTTGAGCCGTTTACTTTGCCCACGGTACGGCCGGGTTTTCTCCCATATTTTGTGACTTTGAATGTTAAAGGGCGTATCGCCCCGATCTGTGTATACATCAGCGCGCATTCCAGGCAATAGGGGATTCCTCGGCAATTTATTTTCAAATTGCCCCCCCGCCCTCCTTGGAACCTTTAATGACGGCCCAATCTTCAACGAGGCTACCCTTAACGGCCGAATTCCCGCTAGACGCCCATGTTACGCCAATAAACCTGCCAAGGCCCAAGGGACTTCGCATGACTCTCTACGTTCCGTAGCGTTGGTTGGAGGAGATTGACATGGGTCGGGTTTTGCTTCCCGAGTTTGACTGACTTATTATCAGGATTCTTTGCAGTCATCGAGCTCCATTTCAAGGCGACGAATGCGATCATGGCGGTCAGGTCTTGAAGGATGTTTGTATTATTCCACAGCCTTCGAAGACGTAGGACATCTCCAAAGACTTGCCTTGCTTTGTGTTGCGTAAAAGTGGGCCTCGCTGCGGCGCCGTTTGCCCGAGGATATTTTGGTTTCGATAGCTTCAAGGACGAGCCCTAGTAGATAATAATGGGGTTCCAGGTATGAAACCATATCGGTTTCAATGAGGTCGGTAAGATCTTGAAACTCGCAGCGCAAAATCTGTTGCTCGTGAGTCGTAGGTAAATCATGCGCTAGGTGCCCATTCAGGCTAAGCTACAATTTCCACAAGGGTGTGTGGGGAGGGTCATGATCACCTGATCGGGGCCAGTGGACCCAGAGCTGAACCGATCCACCAATAATAACAAAGATCCACTCAATTCTCATGGATGGATCCAGCCACAATTCCCCGGCCGCACGTGACACACACTAGGTAGAGCTCCCCACCCAGTGGATCGCACAGGGCAATGGATCACCCAAAATAGCCGCGCACTACTGAATTTCTTCACTTTCTTCACCTTTTCAACAACAACCACAACGACGCCATACAAAAAATACCATGGCAGACAGCCAAGAAGACAGGCTTTTAGCTGCGATAGCTGCTGTTGCAGCAGGTAGCTCACAGAGGGCAGCAGCTAAGTTACACGGCGTCGCCCAGTCCACCCTATCCAGAAGGCTGCGAGGAGGCCTAACACGGTCAGAAGGCCAGGAAAATAACCTCTTATTCAGCAAGGATATGGAGAAGGACCTGGTCAACCACCTCCTGCTTGAATTCAATGCCCTCGGCAGGTCTCTCCACCGCTGGGAAATCCACCAGTTGGCCACCGGTATGCTGAAGGCGCAAGGCAAAACGGACCACCTCGGTAAACACTGGGTTGACCGCTTCATCCAACGAAACCCTGCCGTACGAATAAGCCTCAAGAATCCCTGGAGACCAGCCGCGCTGCCATAGACCTTTCCGACCTTTCCGACTTTTCTTTGAACGGTATGAAGCCCTACGAAGAAACCACAACTTCAAGCCGCGCCACACCGTAATATGGGATGTAGAAAGGTAAATTATCACCTAGCAAGGTGAACTATCACGTGGCAAGGTGGTAGATCGGTAGCCACTAAGCGTGGACTACGGAAACTTTGTTGACGTTGGTGTTATACGTGAATTCGCTGTCTATACGGCTGCCGTGGCCGTCAGCTATCAATAAACGCTACTGCAACTCTTCAAGTTTCCTTTCTAACAGATATACTTCTGTAAGTCAGTAATCTGCTACTCTATTGCAAGTCTAATACTTTGGATTCCAGGCGCACTGCCGTAAAGGAATATTAGCCCAGAATCGCTGGCCCTGGTGGTTATATGACAACTGGGGTGGAGGCTCGGCCATCTACAGTAATCTGCGGTAATACATACCATATGGTCATCCAGTTGGCGCCAACATTCTGGCGCTAAGTGTGGTCCTCCAAAGAATCGCCTTAGCCGTCTTTTTCTGGGATTAGAAGACTTTGATCGGGATCACTCACATGTACCGGGGCCACCAGGTAGGGATGCCTCTCATAACGTGCCCATTAGCATATTAACGACCGGCCGATCGGTACGTTGCCGGACGGGAGACCCTTTGCCATTCAGCATCAGTAGAGGTCCCGAACGACGCCGCCTCGAGGAAGCAGGTGGTGGGTTGACGTTGGTCTCGTCCGCAGCATACTCTGCTCGGTACACTGCCCACCCTCGCCAATGACTGGGATGCGCAGTGATATGCGAAGAGGCAGCATCCCTCCACGAGTTGCCGTCCCATCGGCAAGGTGAGGCTATCCCTCCTGCGAGCATCCTCTCAGTTTAATTCCAAGTACTGGTGACTCTGGTATACCCTCGGGGGAATTATTTGGTCGTATGTAGCCCCGCGCGGAAACTCTCTGGCGAGAATCACGGACTGTTCGGATCTCCTATGATTCCTTGGCCTCGGAAGGGACCTATGGACTATCACGGCAGACGATTGCGGTTGCTCCCTGCGGGTATTCCGACGTATTCCGTCCTCGCGGTCACCCACTGCCCTGGCAATTTGTTGCCGATCCTCTGCTGTCAACGCATTTAAGCTTCCGGCGGCTCCCTTCTGGAGCCCAGCTCCACATAGATAGAGCGTCTTCCCGAGCTTCCAGAAGGCTGACGACCCTCCCGCTGTTGCCTCCTTGTTCCTGATCGGGGTGTAGCGACAGGCGCCGATGGTCGCTGTACCGTGACCGGTTCCGGGCTCCCGGCAGGTGTCACTTGACGGGCCATCTGGTGTACGAGTGATCCCTTGAGGGGCTACCTCTTGGTACCACGCTTTGATTGTGGTCACGATGGTATTTCCAAGGGCAGGAGCTTTAGACCAATCCCTAGGGAGTCTCCATCGGGTGATGCGGGAGATATACCCCTTCATGAGTGCCATGATCTCGCCGGTTACGAGAGACCCGGTCGTAGTGTAAACATCTAACGCTTCTCTTGGGTGCCAGGAAATCATCAAGGCTTTAATCATGATGTTCGCGCAACTCCTTCGTCCCTTTGTGTGTCAACAAGAACACTCAGCGCGAAGGAAGGGGGCTGCAACGCTGGATTCACCGCAGTGATGGTTCGGCGCCTTTATTACTCTCCATGCCGACCCACTGTATATGGAAGGGCCAAAACTTGGGATTCCGTCCGCACTCGCGAGTCGCCGGCGGACACTGGGGCAGACCAGGAAGCGATCGATTGGCTCATGTGAAGGGTCGACGCGCGCGATACTTGAATTTGTTATTATATCACTACCTAATCAATTTGAGTTATAGTTCAGATGCTCAGAGCCATCTCATATCTCGCAAGTGACACTAGGAGATACCGATGCCTCCTATCAAGGGCTTTCTACCTAATATCGTCTCTCACGCAACTATTGCGGACGATGGACTTCATACACCGGCGTTAAGAGCAAAGCTTAAGGTTAGAGCGCGTGAGTGTGAGTTAATAATGCACAAATCCCCTATCAACTACCAGTTACTCATACGGACAAGGCCTCTTTTTGCTGAAGCTTCAACGGAGTCATGCTAGGCTTGAATTGGCACCGGATGTTATACACAAGTGATAAAAGCAAAGTGACTGCCCGCGCATTGTTGTTACGAATGCTGAGTATTGCGATCTTTAAACGCTAATGACGGGACAAATTGGCAAAAAAGGAGGGGAGAGGAGACGTCAAGATAAGGCTAGAGTCGCCTTCTCTTCAGGAGTGTAATCCTCATCGCCCACTTCCGTCACGCGATCTAGAGGCATTCCCGGATTCCCTTAAGAGTAAGCACCGAGGTAAGTAGGTACGCAATAGCCACCCCTAGTGCGAGGGGTATCAGAGCGTATCTACCCTCTCTTCCACATCCATCCCGTAAGCTGTAACTAAACTGGCGGCCGGAAGTCAAAGAATCCTTCCTCGACTAAAGCCCTGCCGGCACCAACGCGGCAACGCCAGATACCTAGGCTCTCAATGATTGAAAAAAATAATATAGAAGAAATAGAAAAAAATAGCAGCTCTCCGGGCTCTCCCTTATTACGAATGGATTATGTTTAGAACTTTAGCCTTTGAAGTCGCGCCGCGCACTCACGTAGACGGTAGAGTCAGCACAGACGACGAGCAGAAATATCTAATCCGATGAGACGAAAAGGGCAAATCCAAGCTCGTCCATTCGCACAAAGGAAAGCAACGTAACATGACGGGCAAAAGAAGCATAAACGAGCATTTCCGTAGATAGGTCGCGCCGTTTAATGAGAACCCCCGCAAGGCATTATCTCGAATGAAACCAGGCAATGGAGTAAGTACACTATACTCGCTAGCGAAGCAAAACGGACGGAATTACCAAGTATAGATCGGGAAAATGGGACGCGAACGCGAGGGTACGCATTTCATCCGCCCGGCATCCAATCCCCTGAGCGGAATCCGCGACGGCCGTACTTTATTGCCCGTAGCCCTGGGCGAAGAAGCGGCGTCGGGTGCTTATTTTTTAAGCGACGCTGTGCTGGGAAAGCCGCGGCGCGGATTTGAAATCCTGCGGTGAGACGAGGCCGCGGCGAGGCGGGTTTTGCCTGCCACCTGCCCAACTGGTGGGGTGTCGTCCAGGCATGCTTGCGTTCAGCATAAGTGCCCTTCCAGCAGACGGCACAGCCTTGTTTCAGCATCTTTTGCGTTTCTATTCCTGTTCGTAGCCGCATAGGCTCTGCTTACAGCAATGGTCGTCGGCCAAAACGCGTAGCTAAATGTCGGAGCGGGACCCCGTGCATTTGGGAGCTTGTAAGAGTGCAGGACTAGCTTCTATACACTTCCCCGACGTGGACCATATCGAAATCGGCATTTCCAAGGAGGAGTTTTTGTTGAGAGTTTACTGGCTGTTGCAGTAAGAAGATGACATAGAACGAGGAGTTATCTTGCTGTCCGTACACCTCCTGTGTGCGCTGGTGAGCCTCGCCTTGGTACGTGGCTGGTGACTTGGTTGGGATTACAGACGTGTTACTTGCCTCAAAGTTCAATAGGAATCTAACCACACCCGATAGTCAGCCTATAGTTGGTGGCACGGGCGTTTAGTTCAAGCATCAATGTCAGGCTCGTAAGTTAAGTTGTTAACTTGGTGTTGTATCTGGTCAACTCGATGTAAAGTAGCATCGAGAGTGGTCCCAATGCTGTTTCATCTAGATAGGTATCATGAGACTCACGCAGAACTGAGTTACCTGCCCAATGACCCGGTCAACTGTTGGTCAGGTTTGCTTCTTCTATTGGAAATTTTCACCTATACATTCTCGGTATATAGATTCGAGTGCATAGCTTAGAAGATACAGCACCTCACCGAATCCCGATACTCAGAGAGCAGCAGGCAAATTTAGCAAAGATGGCGACATCTGAGCCTGGGATAATACACCTGAAATAAGCTGTGCCGCCTTTGCACAGACCTGTAACCAACGAAAGGACCTGGGGGTCGATCAGTGCGGTTAATAGAGGGTCGAGGTCAAACGGGAGTGGCTGGTCGCGTACGCCCGCGGTAGAGGTTCCGATGTACTACCAATGTAGTGTAAGATATGGCGATTATTGAAACAGAGGCAACCCTGCGGCTCGCTCTAGGTGGATTTGACGCGCTCAAGCGAAAGCGAAGGCAAGTCAGCCTCACCCCCATCCCTTAGTTGCTTGGCCACGGTTATGGAACACACTTTTTAGATCGGTCTGATATAAGAACCCTGGCGTCATCATCCACGCTAGGTTTGAACTTTGAAGTCCCTAGGCAAGTGTCTACGGCACATAATCGCCTGTATCTAGCAGGTGGGTGCTGGGCAGTGGTCACTCGGATATCGTCGTTGGGTATCGTGTGATATGAGTGCAGCAGCCCGCAGCAGAAGCAGGGTCTTTGGGTGCCAAGTCCACCACTTCAAGATGCTAATCGTGTATGGTACCACGCATGGCCCCGGATGGGGTGGGGAGGCTTCTGTGTACTTCTCGAATAGGCATACCCAAGCCTAAACTCTCGGTGGTTGGCCAACGAGACATCGTGGATGGTCGCTACGCTATCCTAAGGACAGCGATCCCTGCACCCACATGGCAAAGACATGGGGAGACGAAGAGGCAGGAGAAACTGAAGCAACTGGCCAGCATGCATGCACTGCTGTAGAGTTACATTCCCACACCACAAACACGCTGTTCGGCGAACAAGCAGGGGAAAGGAGCGTCAGGGTTGTGTGATGGCAGGTGTTTACGATTGATTTGATTCACATGCGTTAGCTATTAGATGCATCGATGCTATGTATAATTGCCAGACAACACAATATAGGACGACGGCGAAAACTCTTGTGCTTTGTAGACCTGGGTGTTGTTGAATAGTGGAGGACCACGTCTTCATCGTTGCCTTCCCTTCGTTACTGAATAGCATCAACGGCAGGTAAGAATTAAGGAAAGTGAGAAAGCATGCGAAGCGACAGACGGAATAAAGAGACCACTGTTATTTCCTTGATGCATGAGCATCTAAAGTACAATACAGGAACTATTTACAGTCAACCGATTTAAAAATCATGAGCCACTAAAATTTTAGCGTCAAACCGTTAGGTGCATATTCGACTAGCGGAGTGTCTATATTTGTGCATATTTATCTAGCCGTATACACCGTAATATGAATATTTCGCTATCCATACATCTCGCATTTTGCATACAGATGTCGGCTTCAACACCAAGGTCTATACCCAGGACTACTCCTCATACACACAATCGAATGCTTCAAAGTCATGGGCACCGTGTTGATCAACGTGAAGTCTATTGAATTGCATGTTGAATTGGGAAACGGAGATTCACAATAGCGGTTTTTCTCAGCTAAGACTAGCAGGAGTTTGTGCGGACCTGAAACGGTAGAAAAAAGAACAGAAGACGTCTGGAGGGGCAGACGGCAATTGATCAAAGCCGTGCTTACTGGAAAAGTTGTAAGTTGCTGAGAAAATTGTGGCTTAGAAGTCTAGTTCAAAACGGTGATGTGGTGGATAGGCATGCTAATGATCAAGCTTATCTCCTGGATATCGGAGCAGTTAAGGAGGCAGTCATGCAGCCGGAAGGATGGACTTGCGGCTTCCAGATCCTTCACCCGGACCTCGGAGCAGTTAAGGAGGCAGTCATGCAGCCGGAAGGATGGACTTGCGGCTTCCAGATCCTTCACCCGGACCTCGGAACAGTTAAGGAGGCAGTCATGCAGCCGGAAGGATGGACTTGCGGCTTCCAGATCCTTCACCCGGACCTCGGAGCAGTTAAGGAGGCAGTCATGCAGCCGGAAGGATGGACTTGCGGCTTCCAGATCCTTCACCCGGACCTCGGAACAGTTAAGGAGGTAGTCATACAGCCGGAAGGATAGACTTGCGGCTTCCAGATCCTTCACCCGGGCCTTTCCAATCCAAGTTCGTGCTTATTGCGACCTAGCACTTTCCAACCGGAGACTCTTCGCATGAAAGACGGTAACAGATCAACCTTTGTACTGTAATTTGACCGCTTCAGAGTTCGATCACTGATAGCGGGTGCCAGATCTTCCCGGTCGACCAGAATCCTGGCTGTGACCTCAATAGATTCACAACTCTCATGCACTTGGTCTTTGCATTTAACCTGGCAGGGGTTTCTGGCTGGTATCCTCAGAGTATGATCAAATGCAGGCTCATAGCCTAGGCATAGATAGGAGAGATTCGGTATGTTGGTTAGATGACATGCTCTTCTGCACGGAAAGCAAGGGACGGAGTTAACTAACTTCAGTATAGTAGTATTCTGGGGAGGGCAAATGGTTGATAAAGAGATCATAGTGGTGGTTAGTAATCTTCTTAGACGGTAGGATTGTATGGGATATTATTCGCGTTGAGAGGTAGAGGGGATACAGTTGAAGAGGCCTTGTTGGCATGTAGCTATTTTTCCCATAAAGTCTTGACACTCAGGAACGTGACTCAAGTAGGCGCCCTGCATCTTCAGTCCTTCAGTCATAAATACGGCTGGTGAAAGACTGTAGATCCAAGTGCGTATGTCCAGCGTCATGACTCATGACTCATAACATGAGTTGTCTCTCTCCGCCTCGCAGGACCGGATGATATAGTCACAAGATTCTGATTCACACATTACCTGTTGCCTTACACTCAGAGGGTCAGCGGCTTCATCCTAACAGCGTATAATACAAAGGGTGAAGAAAGCTCTTGCCTGGCCCGAGTGCTTACGCAATTGCCACACGTGATGCGGGGGCAGTAGTATTGAATGACAACGCCGTCAAGTCTCGGTACTCAGAATCGTGACTCAAATACCACTGTTCATCCTGAGAATCAGTACTTCAAGCAGACGTCGCAGATACAACTGGTGGAGATAGCTCTTGCCTGGTCCGAGTGCCTACGTTAATCTCACGTGGGTTATTTTCTCACCGCTTTCTCTCCATCTTCATCTCCTCTCTTCATCTCCAATTCCTCTTCTCTCCATCTCCATCCCTTCTCTTCATCTCCATATCTTCTCTTTCTGACCAAACCTCGCTGCTCCAGAAAATCACTACACCATGCCTCCTAAGACTAGCGCCAAGGCCAAGCCCAACGTCAAGGCCAAGCCCAAAGCCGACGTCAAGCCCAAAGCCAAGGTCGAGCCCAAGGCCGAGCCCAAGGCCACGGCCAAGCCCAAGCCAAAGCCCAAACCCAAGCCCAAGCCCAAGCCCAAGCCCAAGGCCACGGCCAAGCCCAAGCCCAAGCCCAAGGCCACCTCTCCGACAGAAGACTCTGAGTCTGAAGATGAAGACGCTGAGTCTGACGATGAAGACTCTGAATCTGACGATGAAGACTCTGAATCTGACGATGAAGACTCTGAATCTGACGATGAAGACTCTGAATCTGACGATGAAGACTCTGAATCTGACGATGAAGACTCTGAATCTGACGATGAAGACTCCACTCCCGCGCGGGAGGTACCTCCTCCATATACTACTTCCGACGAGCCGAGAACCTGGGTTTTCAAATCTGCTGAAACCGTTGATATCGCTTGGCCCGTACCACCAGAAGTTAAAGCCCTCATCTTTGACTCAAAGTGGCAGAGCGTATGGGCAACTTGTTGATCACTCTTCTGCTCGTCGCTGACATGTAGTAGGTACTGAATAATTTTGATATTCAAGTCCTCGGCGGTGTAGCGAAAAATCGCTACGTCCGATGGGTCATTTCGCCCAATTTTTGCCTGGCGCTCGGCGTATCGAGTCACTTAAGACAGCTGCTGCTACATTCGACACGTCGGCAGACGAATAACTTATATGTTGAAGCCCGAGATGGTGGCCCATGGGGCAAGTACCTTATGGAATTCATGGCGGACAACAGACGTGTAGACGCCATCTATATACAGCGGTTCGGGTACGTCAACCTGGTACCGTGCGAGTGCTGTGAACATCGGTACCGTCACTCAGACGGAGTGACGGAGAAACGAGGTCTTTGGCCATTCGCGGAATGCTATTCCATCCCGGGCTATGCGGAAGGAGCTTGCGGTAACTGCGTATACTCGGTACAAGGGCATAAATGCACCTGGAGAACGAACCATCCCGCGTTGAACCACTTGAAGGCCAGCAAGGCAACGAAAGATATCGTTCCTATAGTTAACGAGACGACTTGTCAACCAATATTCGAATTTACAAGTCAAGATATGATCGATATGACGAGGGAGCGTATCAGTGGCAGGGAGGTTGTTCTTCGAGGCAAGCGGAAGTAGGAGGTGAGTACCAAATGAAACAAATCATGAGAAGCGAAGCGACTTGGGCAAGCAGCTGATAAAAAGGCGAACAGACGTATAGTTTAGAGTGAGAATACGCGAGGGGGTAGGAAGGTCCAAATGCGGAAGCATGGTGAAAGTAGCTTTATTTAACGCGATGTCTTTTCCAACTCTTGCTCATAAATTCAACTCCTCAATATCGCTCGTGACGATCTATCGGCACCCCGTGTTGTTCCCTGTTCACCTAAGTCTTTTGATATAAGTACTCGCGATACAGGATTCTGCATACCTCGCACAGCTGGATTCTAGCATCTGAAAAGAAAGCGAGCCACAAGTAGATGGGTGTTTGGTTGATCAGACGGCCTGGCGAACAACCAAGCTCTGATTCTTAATCGGTAGAGTCTGTAGAGACCTCAGTGTAACCACTCAGCGCTGTTGCCCGTGTCATGGTCTCATACAATATACTGGTAATTGGGGGGGGGGGAGTCTATCTTGTAGGAATGGCGGTTATTCTGGACTGGCGTACTACTGCTTGCCGACGACCTTTCGAGCAGATCAGGTACTAAAACACGGCTTGAAATGCTAGCCCAATTCAGGAGTCGACAGATCATCATATTCTGACCTGGACGATCTACCGTGTGGGCTAGTGTTTCCTTCAGACCAAGGTTCAATGCCTGATCTGCTCGAAAGGTCGTCGGCAAGCAGTAGTACGCCAGTCCAGAATAACCGCCATTCTTACAAGATAGCGCCCCCCCCCCCAATTACCAGTATATTGTATAAGACCATGACACAGGCGACAGCGCCGAGTGGCTACATTGAGGTCTCTACAGACCCGATGGCCATACCAACATCGCTTTCTATAATGGTGCCTGCATAATCGAGACTGTCTTGGGTTGGTGGTCTCATCACCTACCCCAACGGAAGGCAGCGGCATGGATCAGGAGTTTAGCCATACGGCCTTCGTGATACGTCCGCAGACAAGTCTGCATACCTGTTAAGCCATTACCGTCAGCATTTGGAAGGCGCTATGGCTTTTCTTAGGAAGTGACGGAGGGGCAAACCGTTGCTCATTGCACTGCACGTAAGTCGTCAACATCCTGGAAGTACAGGGTGGTTGTTCATTCATGCAAAGACCGGACTCAAAGTGTTCAGTTGCCTTCAGGCAGATTTGGTCGATTAAAGTAGGTAGTAGGCACTTTTGACGAAGGGCTTGAGACGCTGGAATGGATGGACAACGTACTGATGATGATGGGCCAAATAGAACAAGTAACGATACATGAACCCTACAGCTATCATTCCCTGTTGCAGTTTCCAAAGCCCGCGTAACTCATGATAATTACAATACCCTCTAGATAGACTGTGTTCGCCTTGATCAGCACGACGCCCACGTCGGATACCGGGCTGTGCTCCTTATTGAAGCCTCCTTGAAGCTGTCGAGCGCCCTCGTACTTAGACTGAACCATGGTGAAGGATGGTGAAGGACGTTGACGCTTGACTGGATTGGCATGTTGGAAGCTTTTTTGGCCGCCTCGTACTTAGACTGAACCATGGTGAAGGATGGTGAAGGACGTTGTCGCTTGACTGAATTGGCACGTTGGAAGCTTTTTTGGCCGCCAACCGCATTCGAGGTTAAGAGGTTGAGATCGCCATTTCTGCGCGTCCGTTTAGCTTCTCTCGGTTGACTCGAGGCGCACCGTCCTACGTGTCCGTTTACTTTCTCTCTCGGTCTAGATTTACCGTTCCTAAGTTAGGCCGCGTTTCATTTGTCGATTCCGCATTTGCGCCTGCTAACCGAGCACTCTGCCGAACGGGCATTACGCTGGTACGGACTGCCGGTTCAGCCGCCTTCCGTTTCCTCGGCGTGGTTGTTCTCGGTGCTGGTGCCATCCAGTTGTATCGACGTTGATCAATACAATGCCCATATCGGGATCCATATCTGTAATCACCAAAGGTGTCAGAGATACATGACATAGGGGCTTTACCTTTGTACTTACAGTAGAGTAGACATCTAAGCCCTCATATGCTATGCCGCCTGCAATCCCGAATGATAAATGCACACCACACGATTTGTAGCCCTTGGATGTTTACAGAAAGCTGTGGGTCCATCCTCAGTCCTTGAATGTTTGCAGGAAGCTGCGGGGCCATTCTCGGAAATCAGCACGGTCGTATTCTTGGATGCTTACAGAAAGCTGCGGGTTCATCCTCAAAGATCAGCACAGGTTGTGCTCCTCAGATGTTTACAGAAAGCTGCGGATCCATCTTTGGCCCTTGAATGTTTACAGAAAGCTGCGGAGCCATTCTCGGGGATCAGCACGATCGTGTCCGTGGATGCTTACAGAAAGCTGCGGATCCATCCACGGAGACCACTACATATCGTGATCGTATACTTATCTTTGTTGCGGTGGTTGGTTGGGGCAAAGGCTGCTGGGATGCCCCTTCCGATTGCAACAACGACACCGCGTATTCGTAGGCATGGTGAATGATTGACTCGAATCCGAACTGGAATGCGGCCGCTTCGTTGGCTTGGCGAGACCAGCTTTGTTCCAGTACTCGTGTGCAGCGGTGCAGATTTCGACCACATCCCTAGACTGGTAATTGGGCTCGAACAGGGCTCGTTGGACTTCCGGAAGGAGGCGACAGAAATATTGATGGGCCAGATCCACGTCGTTGTCTATGATTAACCCAGGATTTATGAGTCGTTTCAGGTCCCGCCACCGATTGAAAAACTCATAAGGGCTCTCATCCGGGCCCTGGCGGAGGGCTTCCAGTTGATCACGATAAATAAGTTGAAACAGGCCGGGGTTTTTCTCTGGACCCCTAACAAAAGTCCATAGATCTTCGAGCGTGATCTCTAGTTGCGGGTTGGCGTATCTTAACCATGGATAGTGGTTCCGCCAGTCAGCTTGGACTTCGCGGCTGGTGTGGTTCAAGGCCCACTGCACAAGAACATGCTCCGGCTGCTGACTTCGCCAGTGACCCTCTTGAACAGCGTTTATCCATTCCTCGACACGCAGTGCGCTGGCGCCTTTTTTTAGGAGCTTGGTATTGTAATGAGGCCGCGGCGGGGGCGGGGCAGGGGCATTGGATTGATCATCTTCACGTTTTTGCTCCTGGTCAACCTTGACAAGCATACCGGATGGGGATCTGGAGTCTTCTGCTGGGGGATTCAAGATCCCTCTGGCTACAAAAGATGGCAAACTAGCAGGCACAGTAGAAGCCCCTGTAGCAGGGCGTGGTGGTGATGCCACTTCCGAGCCTGCCGTAGTGGGACGTTGCGGCGATGGTGGCATGTCTGTGTTCGGAACCGTAGAGTCTGCTGTAGCCGGGCGTAACGGCGACGATCCTGGCAGTGCCGTGTCTGGGATTGAGGTCGAAACTGACACTGCACTGTATATAGATGCATCTGGGTCAATTTGACGACTAGGGGGGGTGTCCAAGCTCTGTAAGATTGCGCGAGCTTTCCCTGCATTCGACTTCGTAGGGCCAGGCGTAGCAAAATACCCTCTTTTTTCAGCCATTGCGAGTGTCAACAATCTTTCTCTCAAAGGAACCTCCCTAAGTCTGAATGAAAATGAGTTAGAGGTCATGCGTCAACCACGGTGCAAAGCAGTGCAGGTGTGCAGTCTAACTTACCTGGGAACGCGCATGCTAGTGAACAGCAGCAATCTGATTCGTAGGGGTACCAACTCCAAGGGCCTTGAGTTGATCAGTGGTGGGATAGTCCGTGGACGTCGATGGTGCAGTGTGTATGGATATCCAAGTCCAATGGATGTTGAGATGAATCACCAGTGTGAGAAGTCCGTCGACGATGGTAGCAAACTCTGAATATCGTCAGGTCCAATGGACGTTGGGTTGATCAATGGAGAAGGAAGGTCCAACAACGTTGCACAGCACCTGATGGCAGTGTGGTTGCCTCGACCCGCGGTATATATATCTCTCCAGGCCTGGACTTCTCCACATCGACCAGACGAAAATCAGCAACTGCCTCCCAACCTGCAATTGCAGACGCGTTGCAATGCGTAGGCAATATGAATCCGAATGCGAATACGGAATACGAAAAGTCTGATGAGAATATGATTAGTCGCCTACTCGTTCCAAAAGGAGACAGCGATCCAAGTTTCCAATAAGAATTAGATAATACAAACCCAAAAGACTCCTAGAATATGATAACTCACCTCCTTTTCTGCAAAAGTTCCTCAGCCGCTTGCCCAACTGGTGTATCGAATACAACCTATGGATGTCTTGTTAGCCAATGAAACACCATAATCAGGCAGAGGCGCCGAGTTCAAGTTGCACAACTGCAGGTAATGAAGAGACTGACCAAAGAGCGAAGAGGGACTGGGGTTGAGTTGAACCAGCCACCACCTTCCTCTATGCGTTGTCGTTGCATCGTTTTGTTGCCACGTTCAGGGACCCTTCGAATTCGGTGCCTGATGTCTGTGGTATTACCTAATTAATTGTAACGAACATGCGGTCTCATATCCCAATTCGGAAAGCGGTGATGAAGATTCTGCCCGGATCTAGGCAACCATGGGCAGAGAAGGCTCACCAGCGGACTTGCTCGTGAGGTAGGTAATCGTCAAAGGCATTCCAAGGTCTAGCTAACACGCGGTCGTCAGCAACGTGGCCATGTTGTTGAGCGGATGCAGGCCCATCATCCCGGCGGCTAGAACTCCGACTTGCAGCAGAATGGGCATGTTGATGACAGCGAAGGGCAACCACAAAGCGATGATCAACGGCTTGCCCTCGTCGGTGAGCAGACAAGGCGAACGCGGCAGTGGCTAGACACCGAACATGCAGCACGGTGAGGTTGTTGAAGACAACCCGGTGGCGAAAAGCAGTCGTCGGCAGCGGCGAGGCCGTGTTGCTGCGTAGATGCAGGGCCATCATCCCAGTGGCCAGCACTCCGACTTGCAGCAGAATGGGCATGTTGATAACAGCAAAGGGCAACCACGAAGCGATGGTCAACGGCTTGTCCCCGTCGGTGAGCGGACAAGGCGATCGCGGCAGCGGCTAGACACCCAACATGCAGCACAATGAGGTTGTTGAAGACGGCGATAGGGCTACCACAGAGCCATGATCAACAGTGTATCCTCCATATTGCACAGGCTTTGTAAGATCTTGGGAGGCGCAGAAACGAAGCCAGACTGGAATCTCGGCATCCACTTCTTTCCGGTGGATGGACAGACCCGAAGACGTAAAGCACAGAATACTTAAAGAGTCAGACCACGCGCGTGCAACACCAATCCATCACGTAGCTAGTCTCGTTCACCTGCACTCTTCACGGCTTCTGATCAACGTGGTGCCCTGACGTTGGGTAATTCAGTCTCTGCCGCAGTCCATTTCGACCAGCACTCTTCCCGGGCTCTGATCAACGTGGTGCCCACGCATCCGGTAAGTCACTCCTCTTCAACCGACACTCTCCCCAGCTGATGATCAATGCAGTGCCCTGTCCTGCAGCAACTCAATCTGTGCTGCAGCTCCCTTCACCCAGCATTCTTCCCGGCTTTTTATCAGCGAGTTTGTCACACGGACACGTGACATCTTCGCTCATACTAACCTAGCGCTAACAAGATAGGTGGCAACATGTGTCGGCATCCTCGACTGGGCTCGTGATCCCTCACCGACACTTAACCCTGCCACCTCGACATCCGGTCGAGGCCCACGATCATCGTCGACACGTCGCTGCCTAGTCTGCTCGATCCTGAGGCCTTTCCGCTAGGAGCTGCCGGAAATCGAGCTGGCGTTTACTCAAGGGAACTTTCTTCCCCTTGAGACATTAGCGCGTGTCGACTCAACCGTCGTGGCTCAATAGGATAACACGCTACTGCTTCATTACGGGGCTCTCACCCTCTAAGGCGTCCCGTTCCAGGGAACTATGAAGAAATAACATGCCATCGGCATCCTACAGGAAGGTCATGCGACCAACACAGCATTAGCTTATCGTTCGGACTGATCTCGAACGCGAGAAGACTCTATAGCTGACTACAGAAGACCCTTACAGATATCTAACAGACATACGGAAGGAAACCGGAGAAGTGTCGGTTAAGACCTACCCGGTAAGACCTACCCGGTAAGACCTACCCGGTAAGACCTACCCGGTAAGGCCTACCCGGTAAGACCTACCCGGTAGGACCTACCCGGTAGACCGAACTTCAGACGGCTCTATCTCTACGACGAGGAGTCCTACCGAGACGAGACTACTACCATTCGACTCGTCTCGACGAGAGCTTTCGAATGATATATAGGTTTTCCGCGCCAGGTCGAAAGGATTCCTAGACCTCCTGAGAACTGGCCAAAAAAGCAGCTTCGTGAGTCGTCTCGGCGAAATTCCCATACTAATAATTTGTCGGAAGTGGGGCTAGTGGCGGGAAGCCTCTGCGTCGCTTTCTGAGGCCAAGTGGGCCCGGTGGGTATATGGGAAGGCGACCCAAGGAAGAAGAATCCGAAGATAGCCAACCCACCCAGCGAAACAGTCGTGGTGATTCACGACTCAGACACCTACACCAGCATTAGCGCAGCGCTTACAGCACCGATATTCGGCCTTAGAGGTTACGGGGTAGCCGACAAGGCCCAGACAGCAACTATCGCACTTAGCGAACGGAGGACTTAAAGGAAGGAAGTCCTCGAGTCGGAAAGGAAGGAAGTGGAAGGGCACAACGACCTTTGCGACCATAATCTATTATAAGCTGAATTGAACTATCGTTCCAAGCCCCTAACGTCTGCTATTCGTGACAGTCAGTCTATGTCTAGCGGTGCTGAAGGCCCTTGTCACAGAGTTGCCCAGCATGGGTCGAGTTGACCTTGCGCTCCGAGCGCTGATTGTCTACTATAAATCGGCGTACGGGGGGAAGCTGAGGACTGATGATGTCTGTGCGCTCACGGGAGTATCGAAGGCTCAAGTGAATCGAATATACGCCACGGCCATCGAACGAGGGTTTAAGGATGACGGTTATCCAATCGTTCTGAAAGACGAGTGGATTCAAGACAAGTCCAGGCCAGGCCGACCGACTGTACAGACAAGCGAGGCTCGCGAATTTGTCATCAAAAGGATCGAGGCAGACCGGGATGGTCACGAAAAAACCTGTGCTGCTCTTGCTGCGGAACTTCGCGAACAGGGGATCGAAATATCAGCTTCAACAGTTCGACGTATGCTTCGAAAAGCCGGTTATAAGAAAACAAAGACCACAAAAAAACCTGGCTTAACAGCGAAAATGAAGGCCGAGAGACTTGCATGGTGTTTAGAACACAAGGACTGGACACTAGAAGACTGGAAAAATGTCATTTGGACTGATGAAACCGCTGTGCTCCTGTGCATCCGCAGAGGAGGCTATCGTGTCTGGCGCAAGGCTGATCAAAAGGTTGTGAAGACTTGCATTCGGGAACGGTGGAAAGGTTACTCTGAGTTCATGTTCTGGGGCTGTTTCACATATGACCGAAAAGGCCCGTGCCATTGCTGGAGGCCAGAAACAGCCGCCCAGAAAGAAGCGGCCCAGAAGGACATTGATCAGATGAATGCCCAACTCGAACCAACCTTACGAGCCGAATGGGAGCTCAACACAGCTATGGAGAGGGTTGGCTTACGCAGTAAGAAGGGTAGAAAACCCGTTTGGAAATGGAACAAGAAAAACGGCAAACTGGAACGGGGTTCAAAAGGTGGTATTGATTGGTATCGATACCAGAAGGAAATCCTTCACCCCAAGTTGTTCCCTTTTGCTAAGGAATATATGAAAGACCGCCCCAATACCATTGTCCAAGAAGACAAGGCTCCATGTCATGCTCACCATATCCAACAACGCTTTTACGATCTGGCTCACGTCAAGCGTATGACATGGTGCGGTAACTCACCAGATCTCAACGCTATAGAGCCATGCTGGTTTCGGATGAAGAAAGATACCTCCCATCATATGGGCGGTCCCAGGAGTCTTGCAGATGCAATCGGAAGGTGGACAGGAACATGGCATGACCTTCCGCAAGATGCTATACGGGAATGGATTCAACGAATTCCGGAACACATCAAGAAAATTATTGAATTGGAAGGTGGAAACGAATACATCGAAGGGAAGACTCATTTTGGACCAAAACGCCCTCGTGGTAGGCCAAGAAAGCAGCCAAAAGTTGATCTCGTGGCGGATATCGAGGATGACGGGTTTAAGGACGTGGACGACGCGAACGACGCGGACGTGGTGGATATCGAGGATGACGGATTTGAGGACACGGACGACGAGGACGACGTGGACGTAGCGGGTGTCCTTGCACTCCTGGGTTTATTATGAGACGGGAAATGCAATTAAGTACAGAGCATACCGGGTCATTCAACGAGCCTTCCATGATCAACTCGATGCCCATGCAACTTGCAACTCTCTTAGAAACGATGATCTCAATATGGAATAAGGAAACAGGGCATCCTCCTTCCATCGGAAACAGCAGTTACCGACTTCGTTCATGGGGGCAATCGGCTGATGAATCGCAACTGCACCGAATGGCAAGATATTATGTTATCTGGTAGATCGAGTAAGTCGGGCAAGTCTGTCAGGTCTGTCAGGTTGGGCCTGCTTGAAGTTGTCGTAGAAACAAGGTTGTATGTAAGCGTCATATCAACAGGGGTCTCTGATCTATGATTGGCTAAGGTTAGGCGGCAAAGAGTGGCAGAATCCTATCTGCATAGCTACTTCGGCTTCATTGAGATCACCGCGACGGCAAGCACAACGCACGCTGTTGTTGATAGATCTATGACACCCCCCAGATTACGCCGAGGACACGTCAGGTTCATCTGCACTGCTTCAACGGATCAATGCCACTCTACACGTTCGGGGTCTCATCACGTACCTAGGCTTCAGCTAGTTACTTTGTGTGGCTGAATCATTTGCCCTGCTCGTCAGATTGCCCTCTTCAATTGACTTTGGCACTGGTTCGAACCCTCACTTCGCACGTAGCGAAGGAATCAAGCGGAGCATTTTACCGTTGCCCGAGCTAGCCCCAGAGCGAACCGGTCAATAGCAGCGTGCGTTGTGGTTCTAAGCGTTCGGATAGAACGCCACGAGGTGAAAGAAATTGTGTCGAGTTGAAAAGCCCAAAGCTAACCCGTCAATAGCAGCGTGCGTTGTGGTTCTCAGCGTTCTTGATAGAACCTCACGAGCCGAGAGAAATCGTATCGCGCTGAAAGGCCCAAGGTACTATGGGTCTCCGCAACGTTGCCAACTGTGACTTAGTTGGACTGCAAGCGGTAACGTCCCGCGAGGAACTACAAACCCGAGCTCTCGTCCGCGAGGTGTTACTGTCGGTGCTGCCTTGGGCGTTCTATCTTCGAACCGATAGAACCTCACAGAGTGAAAGAAATCGTATCGCGCTGAAAGGCCCAAGGTACTATGGGTCTCCGCAACATTGCCAACTGTGACTTAGTTGGACTGCAAGCGGCAGCGACCCCCGAAGAACTACAAACTCGAGCTCGCGTCCACGAATTGGGGTGCATGGCCGAAATACTGTCGGTCCTTGGGCGTTCTATCTTCAAACCCATTGAGAAGCACTACCTAAGGCCGTACTTCCATCCACTCCACGTCGAAGTGGAGGTTCCAAGCGTCCCTCCTCCACCCTATGACGAAGTTGTGGTTACTGCCTCATCGAGTGTCTGCTGAGTATAGCAACTTCAGAGACACTGGGATGGCTATGATCAACCATATGCCCCATGGCATTGCTCTCCCGCGTGCTTTTGTGTCGAGTTGGCCGCCAGATTCATGGATACAAGATTGACCCCCCAGGTAAATGATAAGAACCCGTTATTTACATTTCTTTTTTTCTATTTTTATTGACATTTTCTAGACTGCAAATATCATCCGATGTGCTGTTATATGCCTGCCTAAGCACACAGGGAAGGACTGATCAGCGGGATGCCCGGGTCTTTGGTACGTGACTGCTATTTCGACAGGTTTTGGCGTGCCTTCCCTCTAATTCGTTCTTCAGTCAATCGCACCATATCGTCGCTCGAGATTGTGAATTTTGGTGGGCAAGTCGTAGGGTTGACAGCAAGCACAATGTCCTTGGTCTGTTTGCTTGCCTTGAGGTGGTTGATTGTGGGATCGTCGACTTTCCAGGTGCACTTATGACCCTGGAGAGAGTATACACAATTGCCACAAACCCCATCAGCGAAACCTGGAATCGAAAAACATTCTGGAAACGGCCATAAGCCTTGTTTCTCTGTGATACCGTCCGACTGAACATACCGCCGTTCACAGGATTCACACATTACACGATTCGGGTACCCATACTGCTGAATATATATGGCATCGACGCGTCTTTGGTCTCGCAACATACGCAGAAGGTATTCGCCCCAAGGGCCACCTTCTAATGCTTCAACGTATAGAGGACGAGGCGTATGGCGCTCTCTACGCATCAAGCTCCTTACTTTCGTCCCCGCTCCAATCAAGAGCTAGAAGTCTGGGGAGATCGCCCAACGGAGGTAACGGTTCTCTGCACGGCCGCCAAGTACCTCGATATGGAAGCTGTTAAGGATCTGCCGCATGTCAGCAATAGTGAACCCTTTGATCAACGATATGCCCATACCTGTCGCCATTTAGAGTGGAAGGTGAGGCATTGCGTCTCTGGAGATACCGGCCAAGCGATGTCAATAGCTTGGATTGATTCCAAGCTCCACTGTCTTCTTTCTGCGCCGGTATGAGGCGGCGGAACCTTCTGCAGGTGCAGAGGAACCTGCGGATCGTGTTCCATATCTTCAGACGAGGAGCTGCGACGAAGAGGAGTTGCATGCGCACTTCAATAGGTTGCTTGAAGAAATTGGTTGACGGAGGAAAAAAGGGTGGTGGGCTAGGGCCAAGAAGATGTGTCCTTATATTCCGGAAACCGCGGCGGAAATAACAACGTTCCTTCCTTTGAAGTTGCCACTCGAGTCAGACGGCGAACATCAGCGTGAGGTATCAATACTCAGGATGAACGTGATCTTAGGCGATAATGCTGAGTTAGTGACTTGGCTTCTCCAATGTTGGGCTTACAGGTGTGCACTTCGACAAGGCAGGTACGCTTCCTTCTGTGACTATGGTCAGGATACCTCTATGAGGTACCAATACTCGGGAGAAACGTGATGCTTAAGTTGTAATTCCGAGTAAAGAGACTTAACATCAATGTCACCTAGTTTTGGAATTCCTTAAGACCCACAGAAGGAAAGTGTCAACCACTTAGCTTCAAGTCTTCCCTATTGATCGCCATCCACCCCCTCACTCTTCCAACCACCAACACCAGACCACCAACATCTCTCCCTCTTCCAACTACCAAACATCACACTAGCAACATCTCTCATCTATCCAATCCATCCCTACGACACTGATCAAGTAGATGCCCAACCCGTTCCGACTAGTAAAGGTAAGTTGCTTCTCTCGTATCTGCTTGCCGCTTCGCAGCCCTATCTCTGATCACCATTCCGTCGAGTATTTCTACCCTCCAAGTGGTAAGTAATACTGGGAACGCTATTTTCAATTGAGTGCCCCATCCAGAATGAAGATCGTGCTGCTTCTAGATTGTCCCTTCCATGAATTACTAGTAGCCAGCCTCGTCAATCCATCCGTCCCTCACCGCTCTACTCACACTCTTCTAATCACAATACCGAATCGCCAACCACCTTCCGTACTTACTTTACCGCCTCTAGATCTGTGCAAACTACTATCAACCACTTTCTCGACGTGGTCTGCTGAAAACGCAAGTTGCTTTGTCAGTTTTTCTACTTCCAATGCCACATCTTTTATCACCATCCCGTCCAATATCCTAACCCTCCAAGCGGTGAGTACTACTGGGATCATCATAATCAATCGTATGTCCCATCTACGCTGAACAGAGTCTTCCTTCTAAATTTGCCAGTCGATAAATCACCGCCAGCCTTGATCTTTCATCCATCTACCTCTCCTCATTCTTCCAGCCTCACACGCTTGAAATCATAACGTCCCCATCTACGTTCGTACACTGAACAGCGTATTCCTTCCAAATTTGGCAATCAATAAATCACCGCTAGCCTTCTTAGTCCTCCATCCATCTACCTCTCACTCCAGCCTCACACGCTTGAAATCACAGCGTTGGATCGCCAACCACCTTCCATACTTACCGTCTCTAGCCTACTGAAAGTACTACTGCCTGCTTTCACAAGTCGGTCCCTTAAATTAATGTAAGTTGCCAGCTTCATCCATCTTCTGCCTCCGCACCAACATCATCTTTCCCCCAAACACACGAGTGCTTTATCGATTACCTCAGCGTCCCAAGCCACAGAAATTACTGAGAATCCCATTATCAATCGTTTGCCCAGACCTCGTACTGCCCTAGCCTCGTACTCCAGCCTCATACTGCCCTATTCGTGAACGACTGCCAATATCACCTCTCACTTTGCTTTTCACTCTTTAACCCCGAATCTAGACGATTCCTTTCTTTGCACGCATATTAAGTTACGGAATCTACATTATCAACCCTTTGCCCAAGAGTGTCTACTGGAAAAGTGTAAGCTGCCAGCCTCATCGATCTTTCTGCCTCTGTCTTTTTCATCAATTGCCTGAACATACCTACCAAGTCATAGAATATCGTTGATTAAGGCCACTCTTATCACGCTGTTTCTAACTTACAGCAACAGTAATTATATTCCTCAAAATGGATTCCATCGTTGGCCCGATCACACGGGTGTCTAAAAACGGTTTCGCAGACCTCATAACTCTCATCCATGGAGACCGAGAGCACTGGGTGGAGCGGCCGCTATGGATGCCGCGGTTCAAGCGTGTCGACAAGCTTCCTCCAAAAATGAAATATTACGATAGCAGGGAGCCAATTGACCCCAATGATAAGCTCTTAACGAACCGAGAGGGCCCAGATGAGATATCGGGTCAGGCATGGCGCTCTGGCATCCTTCACGGATTGATCAACGTGATGCTCAGAACTGTCGCAAAGTCTGAGTTCACAACAACTGAAATGGTGTCTTTAACTGCCCTTATTTTGGCACCAATACAGTTTGTGTCAGCCGAACGCAGCTTCGGCAGTGCGTTTAACTAGATCTTGGGCTTCAATAAGAAGCTCAGCCAATCCATCGTTGACGACGTCGTCGAGAAGAAGAAGAAGATGGTTGTGTTTGGGGGAGTTAGGGATGCAGGCTCGAATGCCCCCCACTGGTACGTGATAGTAGTGGCGATCGATACTCGAACTGTCTATATGATGGATCCGCTACAAGGGAATAAGCCCATACAAAGCCACCAAGATGCTGCTGAGCATCTATACGAAGTGTGGAACGAGAGTATCACAAAGGCTCGACCCGATATCCCGCCACCGATTTTTGTGAAAGCACTTAGGCTACACACGCAGTTGGAGGGATGGAGCTGCGGGCTGGAATGCGGTGTCAATATGATGCTGCTATTCTGGCAGCCTGAGAGAGCAATAGACGTGTTTCTCTCTCGTGACCATGACAGCATAGACATCGTACGATTGCTGGAATATATATCATCAGCTACGAGATGGAAGCCCTCTCCAAACTGGGTCATACCAGAGGATGACCTACATAGATATACAGCTCAACCACCACAAGCCAAAGAGCCCCAACCGCCTCAGGCCACAGAGCCCCAACCACCGCAGGCCAAAGAGCCCCAAACTCCTTCGCGAAGACCTCGTCACCCTCTGCCTACCTCAGCTTCACGACGGTCACAGCGTGTTGCTCAACAGAAGTTGTTACCTGCACCAGAGCCCAAACCTGTTATCGCACCCAAACCTAAACTGAGGGTCCGGCCAATTCAACAGAAGTTACTGCCTGCACCGGAGCCCAAACCCGAACCTGCGCCAGTAGAGCAGTCTATTCCTCAGCAGAAATTACTACCTGCACCGGAGCCCGAACCTGCCGCTGATGACAGCCTTGCCCTAGTACCGTATATCCCTGTCGGCAAGGCCCCTACGGACTCCCAGGGCCGCCTGATGCGTCCGGGACCTAGTATACACAGCGATAGCAAGTTGATCAACTTGGGGCCCACTGGTGTGGTTGGAACTAGCCAACCTGAGAAGTTCAGGGACCTAATTCATAGCATACACGGTGATAGTCCACAGACTTATACATTACCGGTACAGCCCGCGAGCTTCTCACTGGAGCTACCCGCCGATTCCGAATACATAACGGCAGTGACAGCTTCTGGGCTCTTCATGGGAGCGAAGAACCCATTAACGCAACGGCAGGAGAAGTACTGGCCAGTGGACGTCGCACGCCATATTGCTAACGCAGCTTTGCGTATGGGCAAACATAGCTGGTGGGCCGAAGACGAAATAGCCGCATGTGTCAAAGCGTGGCTTACTCCATACCAGCGGGCAACACAGAATAGGCCCATGGTAGAAGTCGAGAGGCACTGGGGATCGTTCGTGAGTGGAGATTTCAACGTCTATCCTATGAATGATACAGATTTCGACGGGCGAGTAAAGAAGAATCGACCCAGGCTGGTCGTCTTCGGCGTACACAGAGGAAACCATTGGTATTCAATCGTCGTGGATCATCCCACCCGAATCGGATATGTGCTAAATTCAATCGAATCTAATGAGACTGAACTCAGCCTCCTTTTAACGAATTTGCGACAAGGGTATGAAATGCGGCTCCCAACACTACCAATGCCTCAATGGCTCATCGCCGTACCAGTTATAGGCCAATTATCTAACTGGGAATGTGGGCCATTGACTGTAATGAACCTGGCATGGCTATTCTCATCGCCATCAAAATTTAAACGCGCCATGACAGAATATTACTTCGCTGGCAGCGATGACCTCAATTGGCTGCAAAGGCAACTTTGCCAATTCATAGGCCTGAATTTGACAGGCAGAATTACGAGATTTTCAGTGCCCCCTCAATATACTAAATCAGGCATTGAGAAATCAAAAGGTAAAGCAAAATCCCGAGTCCCGGCCTCAACCAGAGTGTTAAGGTCAATGTCCGAGATTGAAACGGGGTCAATGGCACCAGAAAACCAGTCATCCCAGCCGCCTGAGGGGCGTTCGGTTGATCAAGAGGGCGCAATAGAGCTTGATGATCCGGCCGCTGAGCTGGACGTAGATGAACCGTATGACATGGACCTGGATATAGATGTGGACGAACTAGCTGCCCCCAACGTGGAAACGGAAGAGGTAGAAGAAGAGCAGCATCACACCGGCGATCAAGCACCTGCCCAGGACCATGATACAGATCCAGATACAGATGCCGATACGGACTCTGATGACTCGGCAGTGCATGAGGACGAGCCTATCGTACAGCTTCCCAAGCCGAAAATAGCAAAGCGGTCGCATCACAAGAGCTTTCCGCCAGCGCCAAAGATCAAGGAATACCAACGTGGCGTAACAGTACTTGATATCATGAGCTGAAACACTTTCAGGGCTGCAGATGCAAGGGACAGGGCCAGGGACATGGCTGAAGGCCGGGTAGCACTACCGTATAGATGGCCAGGAGAAACGTGGCTAGACCTAGCAAAACGACCACAACCTGTTATGCCACGGGAGTGGGCAGGATGGGGTTGGTATAAAGCTAACGTTGAGGCCGTCAACAGGGCCAATGCAGAGACTGAAGAAGTTCGAGCACGACGAGCTAGGAGGGGCGACGGCCCATTGCTACAATTAGGTGACAAGAATCAACAGGAAAAGCAACGTCGTTGATAGAGTATAGAACTACGGACGTATTCATTGCTTCCTTATCATTAGTTATCTGCGTTGATCAATTGAAGAAGGCCTAGTTGCCCTTTGCCGTTATGGACTCTAGTCCTAAGTGCCTACGTGCATGCTTCTACTGCCGATTGCTCTCAGTCTTCACATCACAGCTGTGCAGTCTCTGGTTCATTCTTTTAGAGGTTTACTTTTACGTTGCTTGATCAATATTATACCCATGCTTTCAGGCCATTAATGTAGCCTTTCTTCCAGTCTTTCACGTCTATTGGAAGTACTACTATTCACCTGCAAGTTAGAGCCCAATTTCGAACCATATTTCACCAAAACTGCCCGACATCTGATGTACTACCTATTGATCAACACGATGCCCATGACTTTGAAGCATTCGATTGTGTGTATGAGGAGTAGTCCTGGGTATAGACCTTGGTGTTGAAGCCGACATCTGTATGCAAAATGCGAGATGTATGGATAGCGAAATATTCATATTACGGTGTATACGGCTAGATAAATATGCACAAATATAGACACTCCGCTAGTCGAATATGCACCTAACGGTTTGACGCTAAAATTTTAGTGGCTCATGATTTTTAAATCGGTTGACTGTATACCTGCGAAGGAAGCCTCTGAACCAGCCGTTGGAGAAGACGAAGATTTTCTTGCATTCTGGATAGAGGTCTCCGAATATCCTCTTAGCCCTGGCTTTGAACCAAGACCTATAGACCTGCCGATGCGCCGTTCGAGCCTCACAGAATTCCTCATACAGCCGAAGTTCCAATTCTGGCCACCTTGGCTTGTGGCGAGGTGTAGTGAGGTCCTGGAAAAAACGGTCCTTCTTCGACCACCAGCGTGATAGAGTCCTGGTAGGGACTCTGAAATACGCCGCTGCCTCTGTCAAAAAGGGCCTCCGAAAGCCTTCTTCTACTGGTGGACCGTCGATTTGGCGACCAGAAGGCTGAATCGGGAGGCCAAGAACGTCTCTTTCGAGTGGAATTCGGTGATTTTCCAGAAATAACACGACTTCGACCTTCTTACGCCGTGAATACGACCTTTTGACGACCTTGAGCCGTTTTTCGGGTGCCTGATAGGGCCGAATTCGTGGTTTTTTCCTTGGGCCAGGTCTTAGAAAAGGGCCTTCGGGTAGAGGCATACTGGCTGGCGCTGACGCTGAAAACGCTGAAAACGCTGAAAACGCTGGAGCTGACGCTGACGCTGAAACGCTGAAAACGACGAAAAATCGAAGAATTCGGCTGCTATAGCCACGCAGAAGGACTGATTCCGTTGAATCCATTGCATTCAGGACGAAAATTCAACGATTTACTAGGGCAACTTGGTGCAATTCGCTTACGGACTTGTCTAACCCACTATAGCTAGCCTGGCGCCAAGCTTGGCTTACTAAGTGGCACTTCGGTCGGCCATGAATTCAAGGTTTTGCGGTAGCCAGGGATGGCCGGGAGCGCCAATGAAGCCGACAATATACACTACCGGTACCTAACTAGGTACCGCAAAACCTTGAATTCATGGCCGACCGAAGTGCCACTTAGTAAGCCAAGCTTGGCGCCAGGCTAGCTATAGTGGGTTAGACAAGTCCGTAAGCGAATTGCACCAAGTTGCCCTAGTAAATCGTTGAATTTTCGTCCTGAATGCAATGGATTCAACGGAATCAGTCCTTCTGCGTGGCTATAGCAGCCGAATTCTTCGATTTTTCGTCGTTTTCAGCGTTTTCAGCGTTTTCAGCGTTTTCAGCGTTTTCAGCGTTTTCAGCGTTTTCAGCGTTTTCAGCGTTTTCAGCGCCAGCCAGTATGCCTCTACCCGAAGGCCCTTTTCTAAGACCTGGCCCAAGGAAAAAACCACGAATTCGGCCCTATCAGGCACCCGAAAAACGGCTCAAGGTCGTCAAAAGGTCGTATTCACGGCGTAAGAAGGTCGAAGTCGTGTTATTTCTGGAAAATCACCGAATTCCACTCGAAAGAGACGTTCTTGGCCTCCCGATTCAGCCTTCTGGTCGCCAAATCGACGGTCCACCAGTAGAAGAAGGCTTTCGGAGGCCCTTTTTGACAGAGGCAGCGGCGTATTTCAGAGTCCCTACCAGGACTCTATCACGCTGGTGGTCGAAGAAGGACCGTTTTTTCCAGGACCTCACTACACCTCGCCACAAGCCAAGGTGGCCAGAATTGGAACTTCGGCTGTATGAGGAATTCTGTGAGGCTCGAACGGCGCATCGGCAGGTCTATAGGTCTTGGTTCAAAGCCAGGGCTAAGAGGATATTCGGAGACCTCTATCCAGAATGCAAGAAAATCTTCGTCTTCTCCAACGGCTGGTTCAGAGGCTTCCTTCGCAGGTAAGTAAGTTGCAGTTGGCCGGCGTGGATGGCTTCCTTACCTGGATTGCAGTCGTTTCTGACCTTCTTCTGCAGGACCCGAATTAGCCGCCGCCGGATTACACACGCCTCTACCAGACCTCCAGAAGAGATCCTGCAGTATACGAACGAATTCATCCAGTATATACGGCGAATCTCTCGCAAGGAGGTGCCAGTCGACCCCTCCAACAACCCCTCTTCGCAGACCTCGCCGTCGCCTCTGGTGATGAAGGTAGTCAATCGATTTCCGCTGGACCTCATCCTCAACCTTGACGAGACTCCGCTACCGTTCGAATTCTTGGAGGGCTACACCTACGATCACAAGGGGTCCAAATCAGTGCAAGCCAAGTCGGCTAGGAGTGGCTGGGATAAGCGGCAGGCTACGTTAATCCTCACTCTCAGGGCTGATGGCCGCAAGGCGCAGGAATTGAGGCCTGTTATCATATTTCACGGCCTCGGTACTGTAGTGGATAAGGAAGGGTCGGAATATCACCCTGGAGTTATCGTGAGATTCAACGAGAAGGCCTACAACAACGAGACTCTCTTCACCGACTGGATTAACGCCTACCTTGCCGTATATACAGGAGGAAAGGAGTCGTTGCTGGTCCTTGACGTGGTGGCCTTTCACAAGACCGATAAAGTGAAGGTAAGTGGCCCAGCGGCGAAGGCGACGGCGAGGTTGACGTTTTTCCAGGCTGCCCTGAAGGCTCACAACGTGAAGACTGCCCTGATTCCTCCAGGCCTTACGGGCTACCTCCAGCCGTTAGATGTAGGGTTCAACGGCCCGTTCAAGACCTTGCTGAAGGAAGAAACAGACCTCTATATTGACCGCCTTGATCAAGAAGAACGCCTCCCTGAAAAGTGGTCTGTTAGCCAGAGACGTATCATGGCCACTCATATCGTTGGAAGGGCCTGGGAGCGTGTCTTCAACGAGAAAAATCGAGCCCTAGTCGCAGGTCTCTTCAAAAAAACAGGTGTGTATAGCTTCACTTTCTTCCGAATTGGGCGTTCGGTAGCCAAGTGGCTAGCAATCCTGGCAGTCAACCTTCGATTCTGGACCTGAATTGCCTACCGATTTCAGTAGAAGCCAAGTGGGCTAGCAATCCTGGCAGTCAACCTTCGATTCTGGACCTGAATTGCAGTCGATTCTGGACCTGAATTGCCTACCGATTTCAGTAGAAGCCAAGTGGGCTAGCAATCCTGGCAGTCAACCTTCGATTCTGGACCTGAATTGCAGTCGATTCTTGCTATGAATTGCCTACCGATTTCAGTAGAAGCCAAGTGGGCTAGCAATCCTGGCAGTCAACCTTCGATTCTGGACCTGAATTGCAGTCGATTCTTGCTATGAATTGCCTACCGTTTTCAGTAGAAGCCAAGTGGGGTAGCAATCCTGGCAGTGAACCTTCGATTCTGGACCTGAATTGCCACCACTTCTAGCCCTGAATTACAGTCG